>CM055955.1:127850062-129090268 GCA_029490685.1 Schizonepeta tenuifolia
TCAGTTTCAGAACCTCAGTTGTAGAACTCAAACAAGAAGATCAACAACATGAAGTTCAAAGTCAGCTGAGAGTTCAACGGTTCAGTCAGAACATCAGCTGAAGACCACTCAGATAAAGATCAAGATTTTCAACCAACTAATCGAGGTTGACTGTCAGAAAGGTTTAAGATTTGAATTTCAAAAGGAAGTCACATGAGGGTTTGACCGTTCAGTCATTACCCCATCTGGCCCAACACAAGGCTGTCTCAGAAGGAAAGCAGAAGAGCACCGATGCCATAATCGGGAAAGTCTGCAGAGATGAGAGACAAGCCATCGCTTTCAACGATCAGAGATCAACAGCTCCTCCAACGGCTAGTTGATACTCTCCGTCTATAAATAGAGGCATTCTCTCATTCGAGAGTGATACGAGACAAGAGACAGAGAAGTGTAATCACAAGAGAAACAAGCGCAAGAAAAATCTGTAAAAATCACATTCTCAGAGCATCAGCAGCTGAGAGTTCAAGAGTGATAGAAAATTAGTAGCTGAGGGTTCATAGAGTTACAATCTGTCTTAGATCTTAGTTTGAGTGTTTATTCGTTCAAGCCATAGATCCAGCTCTCTTTCGTGATCGAGCTGTAGTTGGAAAATCCACCCACATACACACCTTAAAAAGTGTTTGTTAGGATCATACTCTTCCTGTAATTGAGTATCTAGGTCGACAAGTACCCGCAAACTTGACATAGGTTGTTAAGTACCCGCAAACTTAACTGTAAAGGTTGATAAGTACCCATAAACTTATTGCAACGGTTGCACAGCCCGGGTAAGCTGTGTGGAACTGTCCAGAAGAACTTGGATTGAGGTGAGAGGATTCACATCTCCCCGTGGACGTAGGAGGGTTATCTCCGAACCACGTTAAATCTTGTGTGTCTGTGTTTATTTTATTCAGTTACTTATTGCATTGTTAACTGACCAAACTAACCGGCATACAATCTGCATATCTGCACATTCTCAACTATTTTGGTTATTGACCAACTGTGCTAAAAGCGTGAGTTGTTTTAACGAGTTTAATTTCCACCACATTCCGCACAGCACCACTCTTCCAGCTGAGGTTGTTTACTCAGCTGTGAGATTCCAACTGAGTCAGTTTTACTCAGTTGAAGTATTTTTAAGTGTTAAGTTTTAAAATCCTAACTGGTGTATTCCCCCCCCCCCATACACCAGTAACTCGTTTTGGGACCATCAAGTGGTATCAGAGCAGTGGTTCAAAAGACTGCTGACTCTGTTTCACAAGGTGTGAATTCGAGAAATTTTCTTCAGTGGTCAACTGAACAGATCTTTTACGCTAGTGCATATTTGCTCGCATTTTTGTCCTGTTTTTTTTTTGTGTGCAGATGGACGTCAAGGACAAGATCGTCGTCATGTTCTCAGTAGTGAATTATACATCATGGAGAACTCGAATGAAGAAGATCCTTCTGTCAAAGCATCACAAGATGCAACAAGTTCTCTCTTCCGGACCAATCGTCATTAAAGAAAGAATAGCTCGCACTCCCACAAAGCCTAACGATGGAGATACAGTGGTGGAGTATGTGGAGAAACAGCCAGAAGACTACTCTCCAGAGGAGGCCAAGGTGAGCCAGTTGGATATCTGGGCTCAGAGCACAATAATGTCCACAGTTGGACAAAATTATCTGCCTTGGATAGAGGAGTGTGAAACTGCAAAAGAGATGTGGGACATCCTGGCATCGTTAAGTGAAGGAAGCGATGAGACGAAGGAAAACAAGTTCTCACATGCATGTCAAGATTTCGACAACTTCAGTCTTCGACCTGATGAGACTATTGATCAGCTAGAGCTCCGGTTTATGGACATCATCAGAAGAATCCAGTCCATCCGAAGAGGAAAATACACACTAAGAGAAATCAATCTCAAAGTGTTGCAAGCTCTACCGGCTGAGTGGGATACTTTCACCAATATCCACGAGAGCCGAGCTGACCTTGGTGAAATGGGAACTGAAAGATTGTTCTCAATCTTAAAAGGAAATGAGTATAAGGTCAACATGAGGAGATCGCAGTCCTCAAGTTAGACAAGTAGAATTGAGGATGTAGGCTCAGCCTCAAAGTCAGTTGCTCTCCGAGTTGACTACTCGAAATCGAGATCATCGAGGCCAACCAGATCGCTGACACGACTGCAAAGGAGCCAAGCAGAGAGGAACTACAACAGAACATTGCAGCTCTGTCAAAGAAGCTAGCCGACATGGACACTCGGTTCGGGAAATACAAACGATTCTACAAATCAAACGGAACTCGAGACAACTCAAAGCCTGTCACCAACGGTTGTTTTGAATGCGGAAAGGAAGGTCATTTCAAGGCTGACTGCCCAGATCTATCGAAGAAAGAGAGAGATGCTCTAAGGGCCAAACAAGCTGGAAAGAACGAGGCCATGGTTGCAGAAGAAGCAGCTGACGATATGGATATCTTCACTGACACCGAAGATGAAGATGAGCTGACTTCTACCAACAACGTCATCAGTCAGGATCAATGCCTCATGGCACTTGGAACCAACCAAGATGATATTGAGGTACAATCTAATCCTACTCAGTTAAACTCTTCCAATACTTCTAACATGCAGGAATCTCTGAACGATGAGTTAGAACCCTCCTGGAGTGATTTTCAAGAACTCAGTGAGGAGCTGCATCACCAATCAGTTGAGTTTAAGAGTCTTCAAGCTCAGTTCGCCAAACTTGAAGATTCCTTAACCGAAAAGGACGATCTGATCAAAAGCCAAACCGAGGAGATTGAGAATCTCAAGAGTCAACTGAACGAGGCTAAGGCTCCAGCTGATGAGGAGTTGACAAAGCAGAACAAGAAACAGCAAGATCAGTTGAAAAATCAAGATGCTCAGATCGAACAGCTGATAAAGAAGTCAGATGGACAAACCGAGCATATATGTACTCGTCAAAGAGTTGCAAACTGAGAAGGACAATCTAATTAAGCTGTATCAGTCATCCAAGATCATAGAGAATCTTATCAGTTATAGTAGACAGATGGATGACGTGTCAGGTCTCGGCTATGATGTTGTCAAGGATACTGGGATTCCACCAGCAACCTTCATCAAAGCTGTAGAAGTCACAGCTGTCGAGCCAGACACAGCTGAGTCTCCTGAAGCTAATTCAACCTCCACCTCTCAACAAGTTCAAACGACCAATAGGATTACAACTGAGAAGGGAAAAGGAGTAGCAGATGTAGGACAGAATGTTCCATCGGTTGAGGACCAATAGGATTATAGTTGATGATGAAGGAAAAGTAATCTGGAATGATAAATCCATCCGAGTTTACAGGGAAAAGCGACGCACAGTTCCAGCGGGAACTGGTTCTAACCCTCCAGGACCCAACTGAAATTGGCGACCTAAGCGAGTTTCTCTTTGCAGGTGCAGGAGAAACAGCTGAGGAAGAAGAAGGTGTCTGCTACAATGTGGGTGATGGATAGTGGATGCTCGAAACACATGAAGAATCTGAAGGATTTGCTTGGAAGTTTCGTGGAGAAAGAAGGTCCATCAGTTACTTTTGGTGATAACTCAAAAGGTTATACCAGAGGTTACGGTACCCTTCAAACCAATCATGTTTCAATTTCTAATGTCTCTTATGTTGATGGATTGAAGCATAACCTGCTCTCCATCAGCCAATTCTGTGATAATGGTTTCTCTGTCAAGTTTGATGCACAGGGTTGCAGAGTTAAAGATGTCGGATCAAAACAGGTGATACTATTGGGAAATCGATCACCAACAGGAAATGTCTATTACGATGACTGGAACAGCAGCCTCCCTGACACCTGCCTGTTATCAAAAAGCAGTTCTGATGTGAGCTGGCTGTGGCACAGAAGGCTCAACCATCTAAATTTCAAGACGATGAACCGACTCGCCAGACAAGAACATGCAAGAGGCATACCAAACAGAGGGTTTTCAACAACTCACATCTGCAGTGCATGCCAGCTGGGAAAGCTCGCTAGATCCTCCTTTCGGTTGAAGTCATCTCCCTCAACCGACCGAGTGTTACAGCTGATCCATATGGATCTCTTCGGGCCAGTTACACCAAAAAGCATAAATGGCAACGAATATACATTGGTTGTAACTAATGATTACTCGAGGTACACGTGGACCATTTTCATGCGTCACAAGAGTGAAACCCGAGATGAGCTGCCCAAGCTGATGGATCGGATAGCCAACCAACAAGAGATGAAGATCATTTCTATCCGATCAGATCGTGGAACTGAGTTTCTAAATGAAACCATCATCAAGTATTGCGAGAAAAATGGAATTACCCATCAGACATCAGCCGCGCGTACTCCGCAACAAAATGGAGTAGCTGAGCGAAGGAACAGAACGCTGAAGGATGCAGCCACATCCATGTTAGCCAGCTCAGCTCTACCAAAGAGATTTTGGGCTGAAGCGATCAACACTGCATGCTACACTCAAAACCGGTCTCTTCTAACCAAGTGATTGGGAAAGACACCATATGAGCTATGGAGACGCAGGAAGCCAGATATTTCTTATTTTCACGTCTTTGGTTCTAAGTGTTATATTCACAACAATGGGAAGACTCAGTTGAAAACTTTTGATGCCAAAGCTTCGAAGGGCATATTTCTTGGATATGCTGCTCGAATCAAGGCATACAGAGTTTTCAAAAACAGCCCTCGTGTTGTGGAAATAACACCTCATGTTAGTTTTAATGAATCTACCTTTGAGTGCAGGGAACAGGTTAAAGGACAACAAGCAGATCCAACTGTTCCACCAGTTCTCACCAGATCGCAAGCTCTAAGGGAAAAGAATCTAGCTGAACCACTGGTTTGGGCAACTGAGGATGAGGATCCATACTCCTCTGAAGATGAATGCGAAGACCCCAGCACATCCCAAGGGGGAACTTCAGTTGATGTTCCTCCAACTGCTTCAGCATCCGAAACCCAACCGAGTCCGGTTCAACCTAATACCAATGTTGAGGATCCAGACTCAACAGCTGATCAATCACCAGCTCTAAAGACTCCAACTCAGATTTCAGAACAGCCACAGTTGGAAGAAGAAGGAAGACGCAACCGAAGATGGTATGAAGTTCATTCCACTGACAACATCATCGGCGATCCAATCGAGGGTGTGCGTACAAGGAGCCGAGTTGCAAATCCAGAATCAACTGAAGGAAACTCCAACACTTACGCCAAGTATGCTGAGGAGTTGGCAGTTCTAGAGGAGTTCGAGCAAGCTGGAGATGTTGCCATGATTTCTTGCTTTGTAGTTGATGTACCAGAACCGAAGAATGTTGAGGAAGCTCTCAACTGTGTTCACTGGACAACAACCATGCAAGAAGAACTGAATGAGTTTCTACGCAACTGTGTGTGGGAGTTGGTAGAAAGACCAAATGGTGTCAAGGTGATTGGATTGAAGTGGATTTTCAAAAACAAGAGAGACGCCATTGGATTCATAGTGAGGAATAAGGCAAGGTTGGTAGCTCAAGGATACTGCCAACAAGAAGGAATCGACTTTGAAGAATCTTTCGCGCCTGTTGCAAGGCTGGAAGCCATTCGAATCTTTCTAGCTTATGCCGCACATCACAAGTTCAAAGTGTATCAGATGGATGTGAAATGTGCATTCCTCAACGGAGAAATCAAGGAAGATGTATATGTTGAACAGCCTCCAGGTTTTGAGACTGGAGATGGAAGAGTGTACAAGTTGAAGAAAGCTATCTATGGTCTAAAGCAAGCACCAAGGGCCTGGTATGACACTCTTTGTGGTTTTCTACTGAACTCGGGATTCAAACGAGGATCAGTTGACAAAACCCTGTTCACCATCAAAGTTGGAGATGATATACTTGTAGTGCAAATCTACGTGGATGACATCATATTCGGTTCCAAGTCGGAGGAGCTGTGCAAAAAGTTTTCAGATCTCATGAAGGAGAAGTTCGAGATGTCAATGATGGGCGAGATGAATTATTTCCTTGGATTACAAGTGAAGCAGTCACCAGAAGGGATTTTCATCAATCACTCCAAGTATACAAAGGAGCTCATCACCAAGTTCGGATTGCAAACAAGTAAGACCACGAGGATCCCAATGAATACTAACTGGAAGATTGAACCCGGAGCTGAAGGAAAACTCGTAGATGCTAGCCAGTTTAGAGGGATCATCGGTTCGCTGCTATATCTAACTGCCAGCCGACCAGACATATCATACGCAGTTGGAGTGTGTGCTCGATTCCAAGTTCAGCCAAGAGAAGCACACATGTTGGCAGCAAAGAACATCATCAAGTATCTGAAGGGAACTATTAATGTTGGATTGTGGTATCCAACTGACGACAATATCCAGCTGACTGGATACTCAGATGCGGACCTAGCAGGAGATCGGTTGGACAGGAAGTCTACCTCTGGACAATGTCAATTCATGGGAAGCAAGCTGGTTTCATGGTTCTCCAAGAAACAAGCATGTGTTGCAACCTCTACAACCGAGTCAAAGTATATGGCTGCCGGAAGCTGTTGCATGCAAGTGTTGTGGCTGAAGCAACAGCTGAGAGATTATGAAGTTGCAACTGGACAGGTTCCCATTCATTGTGATAGCTCGAGTGCCATAGCTATCTCTCTGAATCCTGTTCACCACTCTCGGACAAAGCATATCGACATTCGTCATCATTTCATCCGAGATCATATTGAGAAGAAGGATGTGTCCATGGAGAAGATCCCAACTGAGATTCAGAGAGCTGACATCTTCACCAAACCTCTTCCTGAAGCTCAGTTCAAGATGTTGTGTGATCTTCTTGGATTATTGGATCCATCGGATGAAGAGTCATCCGAGCCTGGAGAAAATCCATCCGAGCTAAAGAATCATCCGAGCTGCAGAGGATCCATCCGAGATGAAGAATCAGATATCCATCTGAGGGGGAAGATCAGATGAAGGGGGAATCTCAGATACGAATTGCCAACTGAAGACATCAAACATCAGCTGAACAGACGAACTCGAGTCAGCTGATGGTATGCTGCAACAATGGATCAGACGTCAGCAGAACAGACGAACTCGAGTCAGCTGATGGTAAGCGGCAACTGAGGAACTCAACTGAGGTATACAGCTAATTTCGACATCGGCTGGCAGGTATCATTTATGACTGAAGGTGTTATGATATTCAATGAGAATGTTTGAAATAAATTCAAACATTCCTGAACATGTCAGCTAAACTAAACAAGCCATCATATCGCATTTAATGTAAAGTCTGGCTGAACTCCTATAGCCTTACTTTATAGTGCGACTGGGCTGATACCTTAAACTATTCACCTTCTCACTCGCGCGCGTGGAGCGTCAGTCAAAATACCCAACAGTCGCGAAATCCCAGCCGTTGATAAATACGCGCCATTTAACCCCAGCCGTTGATATTATCCGAGTCAAAGATTATATAATACGGCAAATCAGGAAGTGATCCTTACCTTCTCTTTTCGTGCATATCTTTACTAACTATTCATCATCCTCTCCAAATTTGTCTCACCATTTCCAGTAACGAATTTATTTCTTTTGCATATATATCTCTTTGAGATGGCACCTAAATCTAAAGCTTCCAAGAAGATGGTTTCCGCAGAGCCTGCTACATTCCAGGAATCTTTCGACATGGTGATGTTGAAGATTCATTTTGAACAGATTCTATCCAGAGCGGCTCTGACCTCGTCGGAACTCGCTCCAGTCGCCGCCATTCTCTCCGACCACAGTCTGCTCGACTGGGCAACCCTTTTTCCATCCAAGTTGCTCAGGAAGCAGGTCATTCATTTCTACAGGAATTTGCAGCGAGTTGCAGAAGACGTGCTTGTCACGATCATCCCGTGCAAGCAACGAAACAGCACTACCCGTACGCTGGAAGATACCGCCATTGAAATCAAAGTAACCAAAGAACTGGAGAAGATCATCCCCAGAAATCGCGAAGCCACAGATGTGATGGGGAACTTCACCGATAAGGAAGCTGATATATTCCTTCAAACAATCCTTCTTCTTCCCGAACCTTTGAAGGGGAGCATGCAAAGGACAAAACTGAAGCTGGAGCACCGACTTCTTTTCGACGTGATATCCAAATGCGTCTTCGCGTATGAAGGAGCTTTCGGTGACATTAGCAAACCGAAGCTCAAGCAGCAGAAGGCCCTGGAGGAACAGCACCAGGTCGACTGGCTGGGCTATCTTGAAAGTCAGCTGTTGATGGAGAAGCAGAAAATCTCTGAGACGTCAGCTGAGTCCGGAGAGCAGCTATTGAGTGTCAAGGGGACACTCAACTTCGGCACAAAAATTTCTGCCCTAATCCTCCAAGCCACCAAGGGACAGCAGCTGACCTGGGAAGGAAGTGAGGACACGCCATTCAGCAAGCTGATGCTGTTCCCCACAGCCAAAAATTTCTGCCCTAATCCTCCACGCCGTTTACACCACTAAGGGTGCCCCCAAGCCAGCTGTGGAGTCAGCCTCAGCAGCACGCCGCCCTTCTAGGTCCAAGCCTGCAAAGCGCCAGCTGGAGGAGGTGGCTGAGGAAGAGGAAGATGAAGAAGAAGAAGAGGAGGAACCCCTCCAGAAGAGGCCCAGGATTCGAATCATCCAGCCCGCGGCTCAACCTTCTACAACGAGCCCAGTGGTGGTAAAGCCAGCTGAGGAGAAGGAGCCAACTGAATCAAGCCAGTCGGTTGACCCAGCTGGGTTTGTTCTTCAACCTCGTCAGGAGGAAGTGGCTGAAGGAGTGGAGATCCACGTGGAGGAATCCAGCTCCTCCTCAGATGAGTCTTCTTCATCTGAGGAGTCCCACGACAGTCCGACTGGAGCTGATGCCAGCCAGGTAATCCCACCTGTGTCTGAGGAAACACTTGAGCCAGCCCACTCACCACCCAAAGAGGATCCAGTTCTCTCAACTGGTCCTCATTCAGATATTCCGAGCCTCTCGCTCGATGCCAACGTTGTGACCATTCCTTTGGCCAACATTGATGAAACCATCGAACCTGTTGCCTTCGATATTGACCCTCCACCAATTGATGAAGAAGCCAACCACCAGGTGATCTTGGCTGAATATGAAGGAAGGCTAAGCTACTGCTTCCGCAAGCTGATCGGTATGTTCCCCGAGGCAACCTCGATGCCCATTTTTGCTGTATTAGGGACGGAACTGCTCTACCAGTTCAACGTCATATTCAGTTACTGGTAAGTCAAGGAGGAAACCCTCAAGATCCATGGTTGGGACAGGTTGAAGGTCGAAGAATCCAACCTGAGGGTATACTTCGACTACCAGAACCTGGAGGTGGCCTACAACCAGAAGGTGGTTGTGCTACGTCGTCGTCTGGACAAAAGCATCCAAGAAGGGACAGACACCAGGGAGCTGTGCAACAATACTGGAGCTGTTCAATTTCTTGACGATATGTTGGCCAAGAATGCCAACTGCATGGAGGATGTCGACGCAGCTGATGAGGCGGCCAAGAAGGAGGAAGAAAAGCTCAAGGCCTACCTCGCCAGCCAAACTGCCCTGGTTGTCATGGACCCAGCTGCCCAGCAACAACCACAACACCTGTCTGGACCCTCAGATCAGCCAGCGCTCTCAACCGATGACATCTGTGAGCTGATCTCTGAGAGGGTCAACCAGCTGAGGCAGGAACTGTTGTCCAAGATCCAGCTCAGCAAGGAGGAGGATGCTGACAGGATGAATCAGCTGATGGCAGAGAATGCCAACTTGAAGAATCAGCTGGAACACCTTTCCTCCTCCCTACAGCAGAAGATCGAAGAACTCTTCACTTCTTCCAGCTCGGAGGTCACGGCTCTAAGGAAGGCAGTTCAGGGCCTCAGCTCGGACTTCAACGTATTCAAGACCGTTGCTGAATCTGATCTGGTAAAGTCCCAGCAGACTCAAGACCTGGAGTGGATGTCTCAGTTCGCAAATTTCCGAGCTGAGTTCGTCACCCTCCACAAAGAGGTCTCTGCGACCTTTGCAGCCTTGCAGCGAGCTGAGCAGGAGCGCCAGGACCTGGAGTTGGCCAAGAAGGTGGAAGAGAAGGATGCTGTCGACGAACTCTTTTCCCGCGTTCAACAAGCTGAGGCCAAGCTGACCTCCCTGGATGGCACTGTTGCCACCCTTTTGGATGATGCCAAAAAGGGGGAAGACAAGGAGCCAGCAGCTGTTGCTAGACAAGGGAAAGTTGTTCTTCAACAGGGGGAAGGAGTTCAACAAGAAGGAGTGCCAGCTGAAGCTGAAGGATCGCAGCAGGAACTGGAAATCTCCCACGACCTCGTAGCCGAGCTTACGGCCGAGCTCGATGCCGAACTTGACGGGATATCTGTTGAAGACTGCATCGAAGCTGCCAAAGCTATGGGGGAGTCCAAGGAAAAGTACTTGAATCCCTCTTGGATCAAGAAGTTCGCTGCTGATCAGGCCAAGAAGGTGGCCAAGTTTAAGAAGGAACTGGCCAAGGTTGAGAAAAATATCGACAGAAATAAAGCCAGCCGGAGCGTGCGAAGAATTAACAAGCACCAGATGAAGGCTGAGGCTAGGAAGAAGACACAACAGTTGCAGAAGAACGCCCCGCTCCCGTCTCGGTTCCCACATGTTGACAAGTGGATGAATGCTGAGTGGAACGATGATTGGGAGCAGTTCAAGCATGAATTCATTAATGACTTTTATTACAGGAAGGTCTACTCGACTGAAGACCCAAGGCAAGCCTTCAAGGAAGCCCTGTGGGAGCTCAGATCTAGAGACCCTGGAATGTTTAGTCAGTTCAAGCGAGCCATGCTAAATGCTCAGCTCGATCCCAACACCATTCCAGTTCCGCAGATGCTCAGATATCGCCCTCAGATGATCAAAGGCACAAACACTCCGAACATGTTAGAAGTTAGGCTCGCTGTTTGAGCAAAGTTAAGATTTTATCTTTACAGATCTCTAGCTGAAGATGGCAAAAAGGCATCACTCAGACAGAACATCAGTTATGATGAAAGACAACTGAGAGTTCATATGTTCAGATGGAATGAGGGGGAAGTCTTCAGAACATCAGTTGTGAAGAAAACCAACTGAGGGTTCATCAGATGAGAAGCAGTAGAGAGGAAGAGAACATCAGATGAAAAGGAAGTCATCTGAAGGTTCAAACTCAACTGACTAAATACAAGGAAGACAACTAAGGGTTCAGTTTCAGAATCTCAGTTGTAGAACTCAAACAAGAAGATCAACAACATGAAGTTCAAAGTCAGCTGAGAGTTCAACGGTTCAGTCAGAACATCAGCTGAAGACCACTCAGATAAAGATCAAGATTTTCAACCAACTAATCGAGGTTGACTGTCAGAAAGGTTTAAGATTTGAATTTCAAAAGGAAGTCACATGAGGGTTTGACCGTTCAGTCATTACCCCATCTGGCCCAACACAAGGCTGTCTCAGAAGGAAAGTAGAAGAGCACCGATGCCATAATTGGGAAAGTCTGCAGAGATGAGAGACAAGCCATCGCTTTCAACGATCAGAGATCAACAGCTCCTCCAACGGCTAGTTGATACTCTCCGCCTATAAATAGAGGCATTCTCTCATTCGAGAGTGACACGAGACAAGAGACAGAGAAGTGTAATCACAAGAGAAACAAGCGCAAGAAAAATCTGTAAAAATCACATTCTAAGAGCATCAGCAGCTGAGAGTTCAAGAGTGATAGAACATTAGTAGCTGAGGGTTCATAGAGTTATAATCTGTCTTAGATCTTAGTTTGAGTGTTTATTCGTTCAAGCCATAGATCCAGCTCTCTTTCGTGATCGAGCTGTAGTTGGAAAATCCACCCACATACACACCTTAAAAAGTGTTTGTTAGGATCATACTCTTCCTGTAATTGAGTATCTAGGTCGTCAAGTACCCGCAAACTTGACATAGGTTGTTAAGTACCCACAAACTTAACTGTAAAGGTTGATAAGTACCCGTAAACTTATTGCAACGGTTACACAGCCCGGGTAAGCTGTGTGGAACTCTCCAGAAGAACTTGGACTGAGGTGTGAGGATTCACATCTCCCCGTGGACGTAGGAGGGTTATCTCCGAACCACGTTAAATCCTGTGTGTCTGTGTTTATTTTATTCAGTTACTTATTGCATTGTTAACTGACCAAACTAACCGGCATACAATCTGCATATCTGCACATTCTCAACTGTTTTGGTTATTGACCAACCGTGTTAAAAGCGTGAGTTGTTTTAACGAGTTTAATTTCCACCACATTCCGCACAGCACCACTCTTCCAGCTGAGGTTGTTTACTCAGCTGTGAGATTCCAACTGAGTCAGTTTTACTCAGTTGAAGTATTTTTAAGTGTTAAGTTTTAAAATCCTAACTGGTGTATTCCCCCCCCCCTCTCATACACCAGTAACTCGTTTCGGGACCATCAAATACCTTCAGAATATGGAAGATATCAAAGGAATAAGCTCAAGGCGGAAAGTCGATATTATGTGTGGGATGAACCTTACTTATAGAGAGAGTGTTTTGATCAGATCATAAGGAGGTGTGTTGAAGACCGTGAGCAGAAGAGCATATTCGGGCACTGTCATAACAAGGAATGTGGAGGCCACTTTGGGCACCAGCGAACAGCAAGAAAGATTTTGGAGTGTGGTTTTTATTGGCCAACGTTGTTCAAGGATAGCTATGAATGGGTGAAGAATTGTGATCGATGTCAAAAGGAAGGAAATATAACAAGGAGGAATGAGATGCCCATGATGCTAATCCTCCCGTTCTAGGTGTTTGATATATGGAGCATGGACTTTATGGGTCCTTTGCCCATCTCTCGTGGAAATCAGTATATTTTTTTTGGCAGTGGACTATGTGTCTAAATGGGTGGAAGCTCGATCATCGCAAACTAGTGATTCAAAGGTGGTTTTGCATTTTCTAAGAACTCAAACTTTTAATAGGTTTGGCGTCCCTAGAGCTATTATCAGTGACCAAGGTTCGTACTTTTGCAATGCTACAATCACTGCCTTGTTCAAGAAATATGGAGTTCACCACTGTGTATCTACTGCTTACCATCCTCAAGCTAATGGGCAAGCTGAGTTGTCCAACAGCATAATCAAGACCATTTTGAAGAAGCCTGTGGGCACTACGAGGAAGGATTGGAGAATGCATCTTGATGATGCGCTATGGGCATATCGGACTACATACAAGACACCATTTGGGATGTCTCCTTATCACATGGTTTATGGAAAGAGATGTCACTTGCCCTTTGAACTCGAGCATCGTGCCTATTGGGCAATAGCTCAGTTGAATTTTGATTGGAATGAAGCGGGTGAGGCAAGAAAGCTCGAGATTCAAGAGTTGGAGGATATAAGGTTTTAGGCCTATGACAATTCTAGCTTGTACAAGGAGCGCATAAGAAAACCCACGACCTGTTGATCAAAGAGAAGGAATTTGACTTTGGGCAACAGGTGTTGCTGTATCAGACGAGATTCAGACTCACATCGGGAAAGCTATCTACTAAGTGGGTAGGTTCATATGAAGTTTAAGCCCAATACCCAAATGGAGCAGTCAAGATCAAGGATTCAAAGAGTGGAAAATTTTTCAAGGTAAATGGGCAGAGGATTAAGGCCTATCATGGGCAGGAGAAGCAGGATGTTGGGGAGTCATCTGGATTCCCTGATGAGGAAGAGTAATGACCAGAATGCTTGACATCGTGCCCAAGACAATTAAATGAGCGCTGACTAGGAGGCAACCTGATATGTTTTCTTTTTATTTTTTTTATTTTAATTATATTAAGAAAATATAAAAAAATTAGAAAAATATAAAATATAAAAATATTTATTTAGTTTAAGATTTTTTAATTCAGTTTAGTGGTTTAGTGTTGACCCTATGGTAGAGTATTTTCGTTGCATGTTTGTTTGCTGAGCATAATGCAGAATACCATGGGCGATATAGGAGGAGTTACAACAAGAGAAGAATTGTTGTACGAGTGGTATTGGGCATGATGCGGGGCGCTGGGCAACAGATTGGAATGAAGTTGTCAAATCAAGTGTTAGTTTTTGTCATAACCTAAAAAGTCGTACCCATTACTCACGTTTTCCCCTCATTCTCCCTCAATCTTCAACCGCAACCCTGCAACTTTCCCTATTCTCTCTCCCTCTTCTTTCCTTCACCATTAAAACCCTTATTTTTTAATATGGTAGCCACCAGAAACAAAAACAAACTAAACAAAATTCCCTCCGGCACACATATTGACCTTGAGCAATCGCCACCAAAGCCAACAACCAAAAAACGAATGCTTATGGAGCAAGTGCCACCAACCCCATCAAAGTCCTCCATGTCTGTTGGTAGTCCACCACCGATGGATGTGGAGTTGATGTTGAGTGAAGGAGAGAACCCTTCTCTCCTTGAGCAAGAAGAAGTAGTAGTGGGAGGGGGGGAAGAGGAGGGCTGACGAGTCTGGGCAGAATGAGTCGGAAGGGAGAGGCTTTAGCACTGTAGCGGAGGATGAACAGGAAAAGGGAGATGAGGATGAAGAAGAAGGAGAGGAGGAGCAGTCTGTTGAGTAACTAACTAGGAAAAAGAGAGTGGCAAGGAAGAAGGAAGTCACCGCTGCTACCCCATTGAAGAAGGCCAAGACGGTGGCCTTCGATGCCGGTTCGACTTGCCAAGGGGAGTCTATAGATAAGTCCGCCCCTACCGTGTCCACAGCCAAATCACAGTCCATGGGAAACGAAGAAGGAGAAGGGGCCATAACGGTGTTCGATGTGGTTCCGATCAGTGTGTTCAAGGGCAAGAAGCAGGTCGGTGTGGGCACAGTGAGGAAGAAGAAGCCCATCCAACCAACAAAACCTAGCATCACAAGGGGGATGGCAAACCCTATGGTGCTGGATGTGGCCCTTTACCATGATTTGGGGGTTTGGGATAAGGTTAAGGAGTTGTTTGAGAGCATAGGATGGAGTATGTTTTTGGAGTGGCCAATGGTGGTCTATAAGGAGTTGGTTCGGGAGATGTACAAGGATATGTCAAGGTGATAATTCATCCAGAGAATGGGCCTATGGCCATCCAGTTCAAGTTGTTGGGCACTGAGTATGAGCAGTCCATCAACGAGATGAATCAGTTGTTAGGCATGATAGGGGTAAAAGATACTCAGAAGCCAGAGTACAAGAATGCGGAGCGTGGGGTTCCGAGTTATGAGCAAGATGAATGGGAGGCAGCATGGATGGAGATAGGGAATGGAGATTCATACAAGTCGCAGGCAAACAAAGGGCATCAGCTTAAGAGTCATGCCCTCAGGATATGTCATTGCATATTTGCCTACAATCTTTATGGCAAGTTGAATAGCGGCAACTCTGTGGCCAACAAGGAGCTCTACATCCTCTGGGCAATAAAGAACAAGGTCAGACTCGACTTTGGGTCATTCTTGACGGAGCACATCAAGGCAGTCATTACAAAGCCTGGGTAGCGCTACTTCTATGGGCATTGGATAACAGTATATACCCAGGAGATGGACTTAATGGAGAAGATCTCTCACCTCAAGCCGATGAAGGAAGAGTACCTCGACTTCGAGGCCTTGAAGTGGATGAAGGACATCAGAGAAAACCCCATTGGCAAGATAGTATTCATTGACTATCTGCCCAAGGGAAAGGAGGTTGAGGATAAAGCTGCCAAGGAGATGAAGCTTGCCATTACCTGAGGAAAAGCGGTTGCTGCCGTGCTCGAAGTTGAGGAGGACGTGCCCAGGATGGAACGTATGGAGAAGATGCTAAAGGAGTTACTCGATGAACAACGCGCCTACTTTGGCCACCAAAATTTCAGGTATACACCTGAATCTTCTTCTTAGTTGTTCCTCCCATGTTTGTGTTGTAGTTAAGGTTTTTAATTTTTGTTAAAAGTTGTTTGTTGTTTTTAAATTTTGTGTGTCTGTTGGTCGAGAAGGATAGGGTATTGCCTTCACCCACAATTTTCCATGCAAATTGTGTGGTGAAGGCATTCGAATTTCTTTTTCAAGTTTGTTTATTTGTTGGTCATGACTCTACCTACTTTGCTCAAAGGAAAGTGTGTGGGTGGGGACATTGTTATTTGTTTAAATCTATTTTGTGTTAGTGTCTTGACCACCGCCTTACCCACTTTGCTCAAAGCAAAGTGTGTGGGTAGGGGTCATTGTTGTGTCAAATTGTTTTGTTTAAATTAAGTCTGTTGATCAGTATGTTTAGGGTCTAGGTCAAAGTCAAGTATGATTTTATGCTATAATTGAGTATGCCGCATGTAGATAGGTAGGACGGAATGAATTTATGAGCCACCTTGAGAGGATTTGAGCTTTAAATTGTTGTACATCTTATATGTAGTATTGTTTTCTTTCTTGTGTGAGATATGGCCAAGAGACTTGACGATCTAGATGTAATACCCCGATCTTTCATGAGTCTTTGAGTTCGTCTTAATTGAGTTTCTATGCTTAATTGTGTGCCCTTGTGTGATAAAATTTCCAAGAAAATAATTTTTTTTGCAAAATTACCAAAATGCCCTTGAGTGTCGTTACACAATTTCTCTTATTTCGGTTATCCAAATTGAATGTGAGATGAATTGATTGAGCATGAGAATGTGAGTTTGAGTTTGAGTTCGAATTTCGAAAAATTCTGAGAAAAATTATTTTTCAGTGAATAGTAACCAACGACGAGAATTCACTATTCACCAATTATTTCCGAATTTCGTCAAATTAGTGTATTTCTAGAATTTATTCTAAAACCATTGGTGCATGTTTGAGAATTTTTTGAGTTTGTTTGAATCGAGTTTGAATTTTATTTCTTTGAAGGAACGAATATGAATAATAACTTTTTACGTTTTTTCCGTTATTCGGAATTTTGATCCGAAACTTGGATTCCTAGTATCCTTGATTTATTTGGTGAAGATAGAGACGAAGTAGAGAGAATTCCGATGTCGAGAAAGAGTCGTGATAAGTTTTAAATCATTTGAGAGTTTAATGAGAAATGAGGGTTAAATTGCACCAGATAACTTTTTCTTTCGGGGAAAATTATATCGCGTTTTTTACTATCGGGTGCAACTAATTCAATTAAAAACCTATCCTACTCTCATTATATCTCACTCTCACACCGACATCACTCTCTCTCATTCTCTCTCTCTTAATCATCTTTCTCTAATTAATATCTCTCCAATATTCTCTCTCTACTCTCTCTCTCACCCATCTCTCTCACTCATCTCTCCCTCTCAGATGTACACACACACACACACTAACCTCCATTGAAGAACAACCTTCAAACTCCAAAAATTGCAAGAACTTAGTCTCCGATCATCCAACGACTAAACTAATAAGGTATTTGTAATCCTCTCGTCATGGTGATCAATTTAAGACTAGGATTCATCCATTTTATTTCTTGTTGAAAATCGGCAGCTTTGTGCCCAATGAAGGAGCTCGATTTTTGGTTTGATTCGGAGCTTAGAATCATGTGGATTGAAGCCCTTTGATCGATCCACCTTTCAAGAGTTAGTAAGTTCTCTTGATTCTTGCTTGATCCTTGTAAGAAATCCCTCTTTTCTTCCCTCTTAAGTTTGATCAAAATGATCCTCCCCTCAAGGGAATCAAAGCCTCTCTTTCTGGCTTTGATCTTTGATCTTTTGAGTGATTTTTATGCAAGAAAATAGGAGTTAAAAATCGATTCCTTTTCCCCTAGAAAATTTGCCGAAAATGATGCTTAGGGGTAGAGTTTTGATTTTTGATTTTTGATGATGATATTCATGAACCTTGTGTATATGTATGTGTGATAATCTTGAAAGAAAAAAAAATGATATATATAAGTATGATGAGTACCGAAAAGTATGAGTCAAATTGAGTATTTTTATGTTGATGTTCTTAGTTTGAGTTTGATGATGGATTTGTGTTCAAGATTATGATCTATGAGTATTTGTGTATGAGATTGAATGAGAAAAATGATGAAGTATAAAAGCATGTGTGTACCGAAAATTTTGGTGAAAAATTTAAAGTTTTGTGTGTTGATGTTCATAGTTTGATTTGAAGATGGAAATTGGGATAAATTATAATAAGAAATAAAGAAAAGGAAGAAAGAAATTAATTGTTATTTTTTTTTTGAATAACCGAATATGAATATATATATATCTATATATATATATATATATATATATATATATATATATATACATGAAGACTTGAAGATTGTATGATGTTCTTGATGTTCTTGATGATGTTCTTGATGAAAAGATGATATTTTGATGATATATGGTTAGATGATGCATGATTTGATGGAATTAAAAGTGTTAAAATAAAAAGAAATAGAAGAATGAATTTTTAATGAATTTTTAGAAATTTTTATTAATTAAATTCAAATTAAAAGTGTTGATCAAGGTTGATAGTTCTTGATGATTCAAGTTAGATTTGATAAATGTGATGAATCGAAGATGAAGATGAAGTTAAAACAGTTAGAGTTTCTTCTCGAAATTTTTGAATCCGAGTTAAGACGAAGAAGTTGTTGAGAATCGAGATCGTTAATGGAAAATCGAGTTAAAATAATAAGAAACGAGAAATAATGTAAAGAAAAATAAAAATAAAAAGAATAATCGAGTTAATTAAAAGTAATTAGACATCATTAGAATCTTTTTATCGAGTTAATAAGTTTCCGAGCAATGGCACATTTTACGAGAAAAGGATGAAAACTTTATTTAGTAAAGTTAGTTTTGGATTTTAATTTCCTATTAAATGATTAAAATTGTAAATTATTAAAAGAGAATGAAATTAATGTCATAAGAGTTTAATAATTTATATTTTCTAGAACCCGAGCAGAGTCGAGTTAGCATAATTTAATAACCGAGTCTTGAATTATTAACCGAGTTTATAATTATGATTAAATAATTAAATTAATTTTCTAGAATTTTCTAGAATATTTTATTATATTTGGGAAATTTTTCTTTTTCCAAATAATTATTGAAGTCGATCGTTTACCTGTTTGTGAACGTTCGATTCTTGATCTAAAAGTTTGTTTGTGAATGATTTGTGATGTTAGAACCCGAGAATTAATTTCATAATTTTCTGAGTTCGTTTAACTCGAGAAATCGAGAAAAACGAGACGTGTGATGTGAATAGTAATTTTCTATCTTATGTGAATTATTTTATTAATAAAATAATTAGATACTTTTGAGTCAAGTACTTGAGTCTCAGAGTCTGTTAGTTTAGTACTTGAATCGAATCGAGAAACTGAGAAAGATCGAGTTAGATCAGTCGAGATAAGTTGAGAAACCCGAGTCATAAACAAATCCTTCAGCCGAGCATTAGAACTGGTTTATTGTTTCCGAGAAATAGAACTCGTCCTTATAAGAATGTTAACCTTGAAGGAACGAGTGAAGTTCGATAGTAAGAAGCGAGTAGAGTCCAGAAGTAAGAAGCGAGACGAAATGAGGTATTCCGAGCAAAACCACTGGATGACAGGTGGGCTATCTGAACCGAAACTCAAATGATGAATGCGCATTTTATTTTTATATGTGCGCTTTTATTTAAAGTTAATTGACTTGCCTGAGTTTATGTTTTGGTATGTAATCCTCTACTTGTTATTATTTGAGTATGTCTTGTGGACGCACGGGATTAAGTCTTGCACAAGACGGGACATTGCATGCATTAGATTAGGTGACCGTGAGCTTTGTTACAGTCTAGCCGGTCGTAAATTAACTGTGAGCCTTGCTTTGTTTGGGCCGGTTATATAAAGACTGTGAGCTTTGCTTTGATTGGGCCGGTCACGGTGTTCGAGGAGGAGGCCTACTTCTCAACACCACAAGAAGATGAGATACGTAGATGGATTCGTACCCGAGAAAATGGCTAGCCGATTTCAGTAAACAAACGAAAATGTTTTAAGCTACCACAAGTTGCAAATTATTTTAAATAATTATATCTAACGCTTGTGGTACAGCTAATGAGGCAAGTTCAATTATATAGCTCTATCGAGCGAGTTTTTCAAAATATTTTGGCATGTTATTTCTAAAACGTGCAGGTTAGCTCGGATGAGGAAGGATGCGGTGTGCTTGGGGTGATTCGTTGTTAACTACTCTCTAAATTAATGTTTAAGCTTGAGGTTATGTGTCTTCACACATATAACCTTGGGATTTTTGAGTCGATGATCATAATCCGCTACAATTTCATCATTTTAAAATAACATTTCCTTGTATGCTCGATCCCTAAAGATGGAAGAGTCCTTAAGCTCAATAATTTCTTAAATCCTTCCTGAATTCCACCTAAAACTTGTTGGAATCATCTAACGATTCTTCAAAATCTACTCCACCACCACTTGATGATGAAAAGTTAAAGATTGGCCCACTTACTTTTTTAATGCAACATTTATTGATAACCAAACCTAATTCCTTGATTGGATCGATATCCAAAATCTTGACAAATGTTCGTTTCTTGAGAAATCATTATTTGATAATCCACATTATTTGTGAGTATGTTTGGTTGATGATGTTATTCTTCAATTATCGAGCATGTTTCTTTGAGTAAAAGTTCGTTGTTCCACCTTACTGCCCCTTGTTTTCTAGTCGTTGTAATACATTCTGTGACACTAGAACTTACCTGCATTTTCTTGAACTTAATTAGCTTGATCAACGCACTTAGATGATTTAGGCATAGTTTTTTGTTTATTTAGCCCAGAGCCTAAAAAGTCTTACATTTATGTTTATCCTTTGACTAGCCCCCTTGAGCTTGGAATTAATTCTTTCAATACACTTAAATAAACCTGAAATTTTAGACATCCCGATCATGAGAACTCAGGTTTAGAGAAGATGAGGGATGAAAGGAGGGCAAAGAGGTACAATATCATGGGCTAGACACCTAGTTGAGGTGTGTAAAATGATAATTAAAAAAAGAAAAAAATTAAAAAAAAAGAAGTTATTGAAAAAAATAAGTGTGTGCTAAGGTCCGAAAGCTATTGGAAAGGAATGAAGAATCTGGAGAAAGTATTGCCCATAACTGAGTTCATATTGACCATAGCCAGTTCCTAAATATTATGCCTTAAGCCCCATTATAACCTAATAAAATTCTTATTGATAAGTGTCTAGATCATGAGAATGTAGAAGGCAGGCAAGCCTATGGAAAGTCAAGTTAATATTGGTTACGAGCGTAAACACTTAGCCCAATACACTTGAGAGAAGAGTGTTGTGAGGAATATCCTTATGCTCATTGATTCTATCTTGACCTATTTGATGGCTTTACTTGATCTGTATTTATGATTGCTTTGACTAATGACCATAATGTGCTGAACTTGTGTTGAGTCTGTGTTTTAGTTCTGTCTTTTCCGTGTTTTTGAGTCTTGGGTAAGTTGCAACTACACACTTGAGGACAAACGTGATTAAAGTGTGTGGGTGTGATGAATCCATATTTGTGTTCATTTATTTGTGTCTTTTTGTTGTGTCTTTTGTGTCTTTTTCGAGTCTTTATGTGTTTGGGAAGACACAAGTAGGAGGAAGTGGGTGCAGAGCAGAACAAGTGCGATTCTGCGCACAATCTAGTGGAAAACTGCTTTCTGGCGTTGGGCAACGATACGATGCAATATGGGCTTAGAGCTGAAGTGTGTAGCTGGGAATGAATAGATACATCTTGAGCAAAGCTACAGAAGAAGAAGTACCTCCCCATAATCTTATGGCCAAAGCAGCACAGTACCCAGACTAGTGCGCATTAAGGACAAGACAGATGTGGACGTGACCAAGACAGAAGGATGAAGCAGAAGGCAACGGATGATACTTGAGTGCCAAGGAAGAGGATAAGGAAGAAAGCTTCCATCCTTATGAAGGAGAGACCGGTCAAAGCCGAACTCAACAAGGAAGGAAATCTGATACCAAGCCAAAGAAGGAAACAAGGCCAAAGAAGGAAGGAGTCCAACCTATGAAGGGAGCCGCCTCTACCTCTCTTTGACGCCTATATATATGGTTGCATGTACTCTGCAAGATCATCGTGTAAGCCTAGTATAATTTTAATTCTGTTCTTGAGAGTTGATGAGGAGAAAAATAAGTCCTATGGGAAAGCTTTAAATTCAGTTTTACTTCACTGTTTTAATTTTCTGCTGGCGCTGTGGCCAAGACACGTTTTGCTGGTTGGTAATATAGTTCTTATTTCAGTTTCAATTATGTTTTCCATTAAATCTATTGTTTTGTTTATGTTTAAATTCATGTCTAGCTAATTTCTTAAACTTGGATTGGATTAGATGATTTGAATTATTAATACTTCAATTACTCATGAGGCTTAAGCGTTTAAATTAAATCGTGTTCTTTTATTCCTGAAATACTTGGGGCTTAATACTAGATTTGGGCAAGATAACTAATTTCTTGATCACCAATAAGTTAAGGTGTCTAGATCACCAATAGAGTCGGGGTCAACACGAGAGTGTCTCTTGTGCTCAAATAGATAATAAGTATTGGAGAGCACTCGGTGTCTTGGGCACCTCTTGAATTATTTGGGTCTAAAAGAAACTAATGCCTCTTGGGCAATACATCTGCTGAAGGGTCTTCGTGGGTGTGTTGATCAAGAGAGAAGTTTTGCCTACAGTGTCTCTGGCATACTCTAATTTAAAGGGATAGATATAAGGATAAAGTATTCTTAGCCGTGACTTCGTGACCATAGGGCATGAATTAATTATCCTTTAAACTGAATAGTAAATGTGTGCGATTGAATATCATTGTGCCCATGATCGAGTAAAAGTATTAATGTTCATTGATTCGAAGTCCAGTCCAAGTCTCTTTTATTATTGATCAAATCTACTTTTAGTTTCAGTTAAAGTTTTCAGTGTTTGTTGACCAAAACAAGTGAAGTTCAGACCAAAATCCTTTTGTGACAACAGTTCGTGGAAGAGAGATTACGCCAATTCCCTTGGGTACGACCCTACTTACCACTGGCTATCGCCTACTGTGGCATAGGAGATTACAAATTTATTTGCACGAAGTGCAAATGACAGCTTCGTCAATATAATGGTACACATGACGAGTTAACTGGTGTATTGGGGGGAGGAGAATACACCAGTACGGATTTTTACTTAAAAACTTTTTTACTTGATTTCTCGAGAACTTTATAGTTCAGTTGGAGTGGTTGCACAGTTGGATGTACAATGAACTGTATTCAGGGAACTAAGGTTTTAAGTGTAGTGCGAAATGTGGTGGAACATTAATTAAATCATTTTTACTAAAATGTTTTGTGAAGGTCAAGTTCGCGAAACTCTTAGTGCAATTTTTTAAGTATACTTGAATGATGTAGTTAGTTTTCAGTTAGTGAATAAAACAGTAACTAAAAACAGAATGTAAAAACACAATTATTTTTACGTTGCCACTCCTACGTCCACGACCAGCTGCCTTGTTTACGCGTACAATTCAGATCTACAACTTGGTTTGTAGGTACCAAGTAACCTTTACAGTTGATTACACGTCCAATAAGACCTAGACAATCTGATTACGGGTTCATACAAAACTTATCTTTTGTTTACGAGTACAAAAGAACCTAGCAACCTTGTAAATTTGGTTAGGGTGTGGAAAGGGTTTTTTTTTTGGAGGGGTGGGGGGGGGGGGGGGGTTCCAACAAAGAAAACCTACTACACTGGAAGTGGAGATTTTCTCTTCTAAGGCTGAAATCTCTTACTCTTTTGAAGTGAGAAAGCTTAGGGATGGAGTGTGTATATCTTCTAAGACTCGATCTAAGAACAAGTTCTGCAGAGCTAGAAGAGGGCACAACGAGATGGATGAATTCTCAAACTTTTGCTTCACACACTTGTTTTTTATCTTGAACTTCTTGCAAGCACTTGGTGTAACATCAGTAATCTTCATGCTTGGAGAGAGCCTCTATTTATAGACAGAGAAGTCGAACTAGCCGTCGAAAAGAGCCGTTTGTCCTTTGGCATGAAAGCGATGGGCTCACTCACACTTCTATAAACTTTTCTAAAATGGCAACTGTGAAGCTTGCTTTCGAACTGCGCTTCTTCAGTGTCGTCCATATAAGGAAATAAACACTATGTCTTTTTTTCACATGATCTTGTGTTGTTTGAATTTGAACTCAAGTCCAAGTCTTTGCTTCAGACTTCTTCTCACTTGTGACTGCCATGGATCTGAGCACAGTTGATGATCTAACTATGTAGCTCAAGTACTGGAGTCAATTGTGACTTTCTCTGACTCGATCGAGTTGAACTTGGTCTTCAGTTCGAGTCCTGTAAAGATAAGATCCTTACCTCAAACAGTGAGCTCTAACTATAAAGACTCTAAGGCACATGTGATTTTTTTAATAAGTCTTGGTATAAATAAAAACCTTACTAATTTTTTCAACAACGGGAAAATGTGATTTTTTTTAATAACAAACATAATCTACATGTATTATTCAAAGTGCACACTGAATACATTTCAATAATTATGTGCAATATTGTTAGACCGAACCACAAAAAAGACATGAATAATATTTAAAAAAATTAAGCATAACATAACATGCTCGACTTATGGTGTTGGTGAGATTCAAAAGATATATGTGATCTTTTAATAGCACAAGGAGGAAATATAATTAAGACCAAGAAAACTGAAAATAAAATTAAAAAATACAAGAAAAAAATAGTCCTATTACATGATCTCACCGGCCTTGCCGGCAAACATTCTAATAGTTTGTCTAATCTAATATTATTTTCATCAATATAACTTTGTAATCAGAACGGCACAGAATACAAATTTACTTGTTTCTTATTCCACATTTATTCATCCAATGCATTATGCACCAAACATTTTAAAAAATTAACATGCATCTCAAATTCGAACGGTTTTCCCAATGTGTTTGTGTTATAAATACTCGCACAAAACATCATTCATCATCCATCATTACTTAAAATTCATTTGAGTAAGATATCTAAATTATTAATTAATCCTTTTCGATGGCTCCTCTCTTCAAAGTGACTCTTGTGATCAGTCTTGTTATTATGATGTCTATTGCTGCAGAGAGCAGAATTGTTGGCGGTAAGTATTCCTTAGTTATTTTTGCATACCCTTTTAACTCTATTTCTTTACTACTAATTACTATCATGTTTTTAAAAGGATTCCTCGTAAAACAAGTAGTGAAACTAGTAGCGCATTTTTAATATGAATATGTAATAGGAAAATATAACTAGAAAATATCGTACTATTGACTTATTACGTGGGAATTCTCTCTCTCTCTCTCTAGTTGGATTTGGAAAGCAAGATTCAACTCCAGTTTGCAACTCAATTCATGGAACTGGGAGTGATGAAACATGTTCGAGCGTGGCAACAGATTTCAATCTCACTCTTGAAAAATTTCTAGCCATTAATCCCAATATCAACTGCAATTCAATTTTTGTTGGTCAATGGCTTTGTGTTGCTGGCTCTGCCTAAGTTCCAGTATTTATGAAACATCAAACCAACCATCAATAAAGTGATTCACCATTTCTATTTAGAATTGAGATTTTGAGTTTATTGATTTTTGTATTCTTAACTTTGATGTTGTCGCAATTGTTATCGCGATGAAGATTGTGAAACTCTTCTGTTCACGATTATAGTTAACAACCTTCTTTGACAATTTCTGACCAAACGAACAACTATGACAATAATACAAGGTGGACTATTAGTCCGCAATTGTGCAATAGATTATAGAGAAAATTCGCTCATATAGTCACATTGCACCATAAGAGTACAAAAGTTGTCACGGGATTTAATATGGACAAATGAATAGAAAGTTTTTTAGGCCCGTAAATTTTGGGCAAGTTGCAATAGAAGGACACATTTTCATTAGTTTGCAATTGTAGGACAACATTTAAAAATTTGGCAATTAAAGAACAATATAAACAAAATTTGACAATTGAAGGACAAATTTAAGCCATACGGCCAAATTACACATTTTTCTCATCTTGATGCCTACGTGGATTTTACATAAGCAAAGAAAACGAAATGGTCAGGCATTACCGTAATATAAAATCAATATTTATATCGCATTTTGTGCAATATTTAGCTTAAACTTCTAACCATTTTATGAGATTAATTTGGTCATACTTTGAACCTAGACAATGTGTGGAGAATATTGTACTTTTGGAATTGAAATGTTATGTGTCATTTTAGTCTCATTTACTTTACTTTAAATATTTATTTTTTTATATTATTTTTTGTACAATTTGAATTTGCTTCCAATTAATCAAGTTGGGTACATGTGTATTTGCTAAATAGTTTTTGTTGGCTATATTAGAGATTTAAAAATATTATTTGGTTTTTGTTGATTATGAGACTACAAAAGTTGATATTATCTCTAGCCACGTAACCATCGGGCTGGTTAAATCACGCCATGTGGGAAAATGTGTATTTTGGCCCAATCGGGCTTAACTTTCTCCTTCAATTGCCAAATATTTTAAATATTGTCCTTCAATTGCCAAATTATTTAAATATTATCCTATAATTGCAAACCCATAAAAATTTGTCCTTCTATTCCAACTTGTCCAAAGTTACGAGGCTAAAAAATCTCTCTACTCTGGACAATAGCAGCCAAACTTTACAGTTTTGGACATTTTCACCCTCCAACTCATTTACTTTTCTCTCATTCTTTTTCCATATCTTTTCTCTCTCTTCTCTTTCAATTTTTTTCCTGCGTAACCTTTATTCTCTCTCTCTTCTATCTCTTTTCTTCTATTTCTCTGCCATGACGTCGCTGCCTCCATTGCGCTGCCGCCACTGTTATCGCCTCATCCACCACGTTGCCCCATCCTTCAAGATCTTCTCTCCTCTCATTTCTCTCACTCTCTTAATTTATCTCGTCTCTATAGAAAATTCAAACACTCACCAGGAACCGCCTCCGCCGTCGCCGCCATTGCTGCTCCTCCCCCCAATCGACCGAGGTGCTAAAAAACACATGGTTAGAACTCTCTCTTGGTCTCTCTCTTGGCCTCTCTCTCTCTCTCTCTATATATATATATATATATATATATATATATATATACATATATATTTCTAGAAAATCCTAGATTTAGTCGGAATTAATGCTTTTTTTCGAATATGTTTTGAAGATTTATCTGTTTTCATATGATTTCTGGTGATTTTTGGTGTATTTATGGTGATTTCTGGACGATTTGGATGAATTGGTGTTTTAGATCTAGTTTTCGCCTATTTACAGACGTGGTTACGAATTTACAGTGGTTACGTTTCATTTATTTCGTACAACGTTGGTGATGAATACACATTGCTATGCGAGTAGCATATTGGGATACGGTAACCCATGTTCGAAATGGTTATTTCGTAATGAATTACCATGTTGTGATGTGGAAACCCACTACGAAATAATCATTTTGTAACTGAGTTACCATATCTCAATATGGTAACTCAATATGAAATAAACATTTCGTAACTGGGATATCATATATTTTTGGGTTGATTTCTGGGCGATAAATATATATCGGTGTTCTAGATCTAGTTTTTTTACATGCGTTTCATATGTAGTCAATTTACAATCGTTACGATTTATTCATTTCATACCTTTTAGTACGAATATTGGTGATTAACACACATTGGCACGCGAGTAGCATGTTGTCATGCACTAACACAGGTACGAAATGATTATTTCGTACTGAGTCACCATGCAAAATAACCATTTCGTAACTGGATTACGTGTACTAATGTGGTAACCCAGTATGAAATAAACATTTCACCCATTGTGCATTTGTGCTAGAATTCTACAAATATAGCATGTTTCGTGATAATTTGTGGGTGAATTCGTGAACTTGTTGAAATTTATGGGTTACTAGCATGATTTAGCGTAATTTGTGTTTGGTTTCTAATACGAATTGTTTGATTTACCTTTTTGTGTGTTGGTAACCTTTTATGAAATAAAAATTTCATACATGGGTCAACCCTTTTGTTTGTTGGTAACTCATTACGAAATAACTATTTCGTACCTGGGTCGCTCCTTTTGTGTGTAGGGAACCCATTTCGAAGTAACAATTTCGTAACGAGTTTACCCTTTTGTGTTCTCCTATTCTTGATACGAAATAGCTATTTCGTACCAGAGTTACCATTGTGTGTTTTATTTTGGATTTCATATAGGCGTACTGATTTGTTTCATTGTTTGTTTTAACGTAGGTCGTATGAAATTTAGCAAAATAGCGCATTCTTATACCACCGGTCGTTATAGCATTTGAAGAGTTATTCAGTAAGCTTGAGGTACGACCTAAGAAGGATAAGAGCATATGTATAACTTGTATTTGAATTATATTGTAAATAATATTTTTAGGTTACAAGCCAAGACCCAAATAAAATAAGTTTGGCTGATAATGTTTTTAGGTTATGTACTACTGTTGCTGATTTTCATGGACTTGTTTTTTAGTTACTTTTTGAACTATTTTATTTTTGCTTGTTTAGTGATTCAATTACAACTACGAAATAATTGATATGAATATTACGAAATAGATAACACATACCAGGCGTAGTAGTGCGAATTCGGTCACTTCGTAACCATTTTATGATATTACAAAATTGGTAACACCGGTACAAAATTGTCAATTTCGTATCGTGTACCACTTAAAAAAGTGGCAACTAGTTACAAAATATTCAACATGCGTGCAAGATGTAGTAGTACGAATGGTTTGATAATTTCGTAACCTTTTACCAAGTTAGAATGTAAATGTTCAAAAAATCAATTTAAAAGTAAGTAGCCAACAATCGATTCAAGTAAATGGTACCCAAAACGATACTTGGTGCACACACAAATCATCATGAAATTATACATTACATAGTACGAATGATACGAATTACATATTTCATGCCAGATATAATTCTAAAACATGGCACGCTGTTACTGACAAGCCCAAATTTTGTGTTCTTTTCGAGTCTTGTTATAGGTCTAAATCGAGTCATTTTATGTCCTTTTGTGCATCTTTAGTGTCTGGGAGGACACATTGTGAAGACAGGGACGAACAAGGCAAACAATGAGGAAATAAAACATAAAAAGACAATTATGACCATATTCCGCGAGAGAGGTCTGGGCAAAGATACAATGCACTTTGGGCAAGGAAATGGAGCTTGCAGCTTGGGCAAAGAAGTGCACATTCAACACTAAAGCTATTCCACTTTACAACCTGACCAAATCAAGTACCACGCGGGATGCCATTGGGCAAGGAGAGAAGTGAAGAAGGCAAGGCGCAAGGCAGAGCAGAGAAGAAGAAGTGCACGTCTTGAGCACGGAGGCGTATGAAGTCAAGCATTTACAAGAGAAGAGTGCGGAATAAGAAAGAGATCAACCAAAGAGGAAGAGTGGGGAGCAAGAGATCAACCTTATCCAAGTAGCCGATAAGGATTATTTCCTTCCTTATCCATGAAGATTCGTCCAAATCAAATCTGCTAAATAAGGAAAGTCTCTTGGTCAACAGAAGTTTCTAGAAGACAGTCGCCCAACCCTAGCTACCAACCGACTTACCTAATGGGCTTAGCCTCCAAGACCCACGAATTTCACATCTATAAATACTCCTAGATAGCAAACCAGATGTAACTTATTATCTTTTAATTTTTTAAATCTTTTGCTCTTGTAATACTTAGCCTAAGGTTTACTTTATAGTTATCGAGAGTTTGCCCCTTTAGGGCATACGATCTTTGTACTTTGTCTTCGACGATGTTGGTGTCGTTTGGATTTATTTTAATTCAAGTACTTTTCCTATTTAGTTCTTTCTTTTCTTGTTCTTTACTTTATGCCTACTTAGTTATAAGAATATGTGCTTGGGCAAGACGATGTTGCATAAGCATTAAATCTCTATGTTATTCAGGCAAAGGGAAAAGTTGTATATATGTGTGTTCCTGAGGCGTTGGGCAATAATTTCAAAGAAGTTCAGTGGCTATGGGTAACTCGGAAGGCCAACGAGCCCTGGGCACATACAGATTTCTACATCGCACGGAGGGCTATCAAGTGCTGGTCAGATTTGCCTTACGTTCCTTGGGAGCGACAAGAACGGGTTGTATGTCTTGGCCTAGACCTGCAAAGATGTGTCAACGCTGGTGAATATCGGACAAAGATCCTCATTATCTCACATGTGTCGCAGTGGGTCCATCTAGAACCAAATGCTGCTTGACCAATGTGCGCTCTATAAGGTGTTATGCCGGAGACTTTGGGCAAGCAAGAGGATTGTCTTGGGTGTCCTTGTCAAGACCTAAACTTAAGGATGGAGTTGGATGGGCTATGTAGCGTACGTGGCGACGTGACAATGGGGACCCTGCATAGCTTTAGCCTATAACCATTGACACCCATACGCACCATATATCCTTGCATCGATGAAGACGTCTTGTTTATGTAAATTGACTCAACACCCAAACTCAGGTTTGTCTTTATCTTTTATTTATATTTTAGTTTAACTTTTATTTTTCTGTTTGGCCAAGATGTGTCTGCAGAGCCCAAACCCTTTAGTGACACCCTGACCAAGAGAAAGCTACACCAACTTCTCGTGGGATCAACCCTATACTTACCGCTAACTGTTCTTAGCTGTGGGCATATAAATATATTTTGCACGTGACTCAAACGACGGTCACGTCAGTTACGAAATGCAAAATTTCATTACATGGGGTACCAATTCTTACAATGATAAAACGTTACGAAATCACCTTACCAGGCTACAACATGTTAACCCCAATACGAAATTGTCATTTCGTATCGGGTATTACTTCAAACAATTGTCACTAGATACAATCTGTTTCTCCCATTTTTGGTCTTATTCTATTTAGATTTTTAGGTGCGTTTTTTATGATAGTTCGTTTGGGTTGTATTGTTTTAAGTCAAAAAATTGCACTAATGTTTGTCTAGTGTTTTGAGTGGAAATGTAGGTTTTGAACTGGATTTGCAAGTTTAAAGATCAAAGTGGGTTCAATCTGATCTTGGAACGAAGAGGTATGGAGGAGAGTAGAGCTGAAGTAAGGGGCAGAGCTCCCTCGCTGATTAAGGGTCCTGCCGAAGTGAGTCATTGCACGTCTAGGGAATAGAGGCAGAGCTCCCTTTCTGACCAGAGCTCTCTGCCCTATTGATGGCCTCTCGCAGTCTGGCATAGGAACAAGGGGCAGAGCTCCCTCGCCGACTAGAGCTCACTGCCCCTAAGTGATTTAACAATATAAAAAGCCTCCGCACAGCAAAAAAAAAAAAAAAAAAAAAAAAAAAGACAGACGCCTCTTTCTTTGTTTTTCTAGAGTTTTCTTTATTTTCTTCGTGACTGCTAGAGAGACTATTCTCCTCTATTTTTCTTCTACTTTCATCTTATAATTTTCATTCTGGAATCAAGAATAACACCACCATGGAGTTATTTTTCAGATTCTACTTCAACGTTATTTACGCAATTTCCATTGAAATTTTTGAGTTCTTTAATTCTTATTTTTTCAATTTCCTCTGCGTGATGTAATACCCCGATCTTTCATGAGTCTTTAAGTTCGTCTTAATTGAGTTAATGTGCTCAATTGTGTGCTCATGTGATACAATTTCCAAGAAAATAATTTTTTCTTGCAAATTACCAAAATACCCTTGAAGTCGTTACGCGATTTCTCCTGTTTCGGTTATCCGAATTGAATGTGAGATGAATTGATTGAGCATGAGAATGTGAGTTTGAGTTTGAATCTAGAATAGTAACCGACGACGAGAATTCACTATTTACCGACTGTTTACGAATTTCGTCAAATTAGTGAATTTTGAATCTAGAATTTATTCTGAGACCATTGGTGCATGTTTGAGAATTTTCTGAGCTTGTTTGAATCGAGTTTGAATTTTATTTCTTTGAGGAAATGATGAATAGTAACTTTTTACGTTTTCTTCGTTATTTGGAAATTTGAGCCGAAACTTGGATTCTTAGTATCCTTGATTTATTTGGTGATGTTAGAGACGAAGTAGAGAGAATTCTGAGGTTGAGAAAGAGTCGTGGTGAGTTTTAAATTATTTGAGATTTTAATGAGAAATTAGGGTTAAATTGCACCGGATAACTTTTTCTTCCGGAGAAATTTATATCGCGTTTTTTACCACCGGGTGCAATTAAATTCCTTATCTCTCTCTCTAATATTTCTTACCGACATAACTCTCTCTCATTTTCTCTCTCAATTATTTCTTTCTCAATCATTACCAATCTTGAAAATCTTTCCAAATATTCTCTCAATTATTCTCTCTTATCTCTCTACTCTCTCTCCCACCCATCTCTCTCACTTCTCCCTCACTGTTGAACACACATACACACATAGTTTCTCTCTCCTCCATTAGAGCTTGAGTTTCAAGCATTCAATCTCCAAGAAGATCACATCCGAGCATCTAATGACTTGATCGTTAAGGTATTCGAAATCCTCTCATTCTTGTGATCGATTTGAGACTAGAATTCATCCTCCTTTCTCACTTTTATTTTCCGGCAGCCTTGTGCCCTATGGAGGAGCTTGAATCTTAGCTTGATTCGGAGTTTAAAATCATGAGGATTGAAGCCCTTTGATCGATTAAACCTTCAAGCTTAAGTAAGTTTTCTTGATTCTAGTGATTAGAGCTCAAGAAATCCTCTATTTTCTCCCCTCTTTAGTCGATCAAAATGACCCTTCCATTAAGGAAATCAAAGCCCCTTGTTCTAGTATAAATTTTTGAGTTCTTGAGAGTTTTAATACATATAAATAAGAGCTAAAAATTGAACCCTCTATCTCTCTTGAATCTGCCGAAATTAAGGCTTTAGGGTAGGGTTTTGATTTTTGATTTTTGATGATGATATTCATGATCCTTGTGTGTATATTTGTGTGATGAAATCGAAAGAGAAAAATTGATATATATAAATATAGAGAGAGTATCGAAAATTTTGAGTTAAACTAGGTATTTTTATGTTGATGTTCTTAGTTTGAGTATTGAGGATGGATGTCACAACCAGAAATCCCGAGGGACGGCAGAAGCCGGGGTGCGACTGGGATTGGATTAAAGAAGCAGGGAAGAAGGGGGCTGACTGAACTAAACATACATAAGAGACATCATATATACTATGTACAAGGCTTTATTTACATAAAGGAAGAGTTAAACTCAAAGGATTACTCGACTGAAAGTACACGGTAGAAAAACTAAGTTATAAGACAGATCTTAGTCTACAGTGATTACATACAAGTTCATAAAAATATTACAGTTTTGCAGCGGAAATGTGATTCATACTAACTAAAGTCTTCCTATGACAACTTTATTCAAGCCTCGCCGCTTCCATCGCTTCAACCTGCACATTTAGAAAACATATGTAGGGCTAAGTACAAAAGTACTTAGTGGGCACGTTGCCGAAAACATAATCATAAGTATAAATAATCAGGCATCTCATAATCGTAGCACATCGGGGTTTAATTGAAAATAGCCCATGCCTACTAAACATTTTCTGACTCATTTATATAAATTAGCTTGTACAAGCATTTTTCTAGTATGTTACGTTCAAATCTTGAACAATTCTCATTCACCGTGGCTGGTACCCCTCAACAGGGTATCACATACACCACAGGTTACAAAGTGCACTAACTCTGGAAGCGCTTAATAGCTAACTCAGAGCCAATCGATAACTAATAATCTGGAAAACACGAAGGTTAACTCAGATAGGTACAAGAGAACTCACATCAAATAATTAAACGGTTTATGCCATGATTATCACTTTGAAAACACGATTATCAAAGCGATAAAGAAAAGGTTTTCGAGCATTGCTCGTTTTATTTCATATATAAAAGCCCACCTTAGTGTTTACAGAACTAAGTACTAGCTTCTGATATCCTGATCTTCCGTCCTTTCCTTACTACTGGCTTCCTCCTTCATCGTAAAATAATAACACTTTAAATCGGTCGTAACAGATAATCGAACATGGAAAATTTGAATTAGGTTTTAGTCGTTTCATTTCTTTAAGCATTTACACGCTACTAGTTTCATTTTAACTAAATGGGAACGAGACTCGAACAAAACTCGTTTAGAACTCGAAAGGTCTCATACTCGACTCTTAGGTCAGTAGAGAAGGTAGTTGATAGCTCATTACGACTTAAAAGATCAAAAGGAACTAAGTTGGAAAGGAAGTCAACTTAGGAAATTAAGTTTTAGTTCTTTAGATGATTTGGGCATTTTCACGCTTAACTAAATTTCTTTACTTAAATGGATACAAGATACGAACTCATCTCGTTTAGCACTCAAGGCTCTATACTTGACACTGAGGTCAGTAAGAAAAAGGCATTCGTTAACTCATAAAGACCTCAAAGATCGGAAGAAGCTAAGTTGAGAAGAAAACAACTTAGGAATTACAAATCGAACATACACTGCTTGAAGTCAGTGAGTCTGTCCAGAACAGGGGATTGCGAAACAGGGGTCGTGCCCTAAACCAAAAGATAGCCTCGGGTGTCTAGTTTACTCTCCAATTCGCGGATCTCGATTCTGATAAGCGAGCTAAAAGATATTGCAGTTTCTGTGAAACGTCGCAAAACTGCCACGGCTAACCCTAACGTTCAATAGAATTCGACGAATAACTTCCTAAGCTCGTTCTAAGTTCTCGTACTCGATTTCTCACAAAAGTTCACTCATAAGGCAGTCAACACGTACTCCCGTACGTGAAGGACTCCTTGTCAAAACTCGTCTATAACCACGACGATCAAACCTCGTCGTTTCAACTACCATTTACTATACCAAAACAAGTTAACAAATTCTCGTTTCTAGTTCTCGACTATAACTACAACTCATATTATAATATTCCGAATGCTCATGTCGTCAACTACAAAGTTGTTTTTTAGTTCATCATAAACACTATTATCAAGTTAGAATTCTTTCTCGACTTCTCGGTTATTAACTACGACCACTTGTTCGTCTCTTACGAGATTTCAAAAATTATCGAATTTCGCTCAAAATTTACGTCATCAAACATCATCTAACGGGATTCATTATTATCCAAATCATTACCTCATATCATTACTAAATCTCATCTTAAATCGAGTTCTTTGTCCCTTACGACTCACAAATTATTTTTAAAAATTCCAATTAAATTCATAACATCAATTAATATCATTAACATCATTATTTCATCAACAAATCCTCAACTAGATCAACTACATGCAAACCCCTATTTTCTACAAAAATTTCGGTATTAACCCTATAATTTAAAGGGTGATTTTCTTCATCTAACATCATCATTAATCCATTAATCATACTACTATATCATCAATTGATCAATTTCAAGTCTAATTACAACATTAAACAAAAATCCCCAATTCAAACCCTAGCCCTAGAACTCGGTTTTCATCCAATTCAAAGGGGTTTCGATTTCTCTTTGTTTTAATCACTAATTGAACACTTCCTAAGCATGATTATAACATCAATTGAAGAATTCAAACATCCTAATTGAAAGCCCTAAAAATCGGTAATGACAAGGAATTAGGGTTCTTGAATTTTCTTCAATTTTAAACATAGATCCATAACTAATCCATCCTATTACACTAATTAGAGATCAAATCATCTAAATCATCCACCCATAATTTTCGATCCAAATGAAAAATAAAAATAAATAGATTTGGATTGGATAGATCAAGAGAGGAGACAAATACCTTGAAGATTAATAAAGGAAGAATTAGAAATCGATGGTTGGATGATGACTTGTGAAGAAATTCTTGCTCAAGAACTTGATGTCTTCAATGGTGGAAATGAAAATGAGAGAGAGATAGGATGTGTGTGTGTGTTTTCGATTTTGGGGGGGGAGGGGAGTGAGGAAGATGATGACTAAATTGTATAACATAAAGTTATTAGGTGTAAAATGGAGTTAAAAATCTAATATAGTGAGTCATTGCATAATACTATATAAAATGGAAATATCAAGCTAATGTGTGTGTGTGATGTCGGTCATGAGAGGGAAGGGAGAGAAATTACGCGCTTTTCCGACGCGATACAACGTTACGGAAATCGAACGACGAAAAACGTAACTCGGCACAAAATCGTCACATTCCGATTCGACCAAAAATTCTAACGTATTTAACTTAATCGGAAAATAATATTTAAAAACTTAATTCCGACGAAAACTCGGGACGACACAGTCCGAGTTTCGTCCGGAAAATCATAAAAACGAACTTTCTCGAGCGAGTTCGTATCGCGATTTCGTGAATGTAAAAATCAGATGGTTTTCCGTTCTGAGTTCAAGAACTAAAAATTTTTCGTACGCGATATCCCTAAATACAGTAGTCATCTAACTGACTTCCGTAATTTATTTTCGGAAACGGATTTCACCGTTGGTTTCAGAATTCAGAATCGTAAACTTAGGCGTGCAAAGCCATTATTATTATTAACTTTAAATTTTAAGACTGTACGGAAATCTCGGGTATTACATCCTACCCCCCTTACGAAAATTTCGTCTTGAAATTTGTTTATCTTCTTAAACTATTCGGGGTACTCTTTTCTCGACCCTTCTTTGAACTCTCAGGTGGCTTCCTCTTGCCCGTGATTATTTTATAACACTTTTACTAATCGTATCGACTCATTTCTTAACTTTCATGCTTTTCGATCCAAAATCGATTGCGGTCTTTCCTAAACTTAAGTCGATTTCAAGATCAACGTCTTGCTGACCAACTATGCGTATAGAATCGAACGTACATACTTCTTCTCAAAACGAGATATACATAAAATAAGTATTTCATAAATTTTGTGATAAAGCCATAGCTATTCGTATTGGAAACTATCTTTTCCAAGTTATTGCTAATTATATAATTCTGCGTCGAAGTTTTACTTGACATGAATCTAATGTCTCTCATTAACGGAGAAAATTTTAAGGAGCTTTTATTTTCCTTCTCGATTATTAAGTTCGAATTGTCGTATATACTTAAGACTTTTGTCTTTTTTTTTTAAACTCGTTTTATTCTGACTCGAATCTATCGTATGATCTCGATCATTTCACTGACCGTATCTGGTCCTAAGTTCTTACTTTCACCTATCTTATAACAATAAGGCAGCTATGTAAATCTTCTCCTTCTACAAGGTCTCGTAAGTCGTAATACCTATCGTAGCTTAATAATTATTGTTATACGTGTTCTTCAATTCGCTCTTCGGCTAATATTATCGTTCTTAACATATCAACGAGTATCTGAATCGTTTTCTCAAACTGTCCATTCAACTGGAGGTGAGAAGCGGTACTAAAGATAAGTTTGTCATCTAACTTTTCTGCCTTATGACCTACAAACATCTCGTCGTCGTAAAATTATAACTATATCCTTCCATTTCTATTCCGGAATACCTTAACGGTTATCACAACTCGTATAGTTGTTAGTGAAAGGCTTTCTCCTACTTATAAACTAAACATCTTTCTACCAAACTAGGCAACGTCTCGTTTCACTCTATTCCACTAGAAATCCTTTCTTAAATCGCAAATGCGTTGTCATCGGAAATACTAAGTCTACTCTTTAATTTCTATCATAATACTCATTTCTTCAGAGTCGCTGTCTGGTTTATCCATTCTTTTCCTTAGTCGAAGCTTATCCATTGACCCGTCCTTTCTTTAGATACTTATAATCTTTCTCGTAAGTTGGTATAGCTACTTGTGTCGTTATTGTCCTACAATCAATGCTGATGTATCTTGCATTTCTATACCCATCGTCTCGAATCCTCGTATAAGCGTTTCTTCTCCGACGTCGAGATACCTAAACTTAGTTGGAGTCTTACGACTCAGCGTATCTATTCTTACCCTTAGCTTTACCTAGATGGTAATTATTTTCACAATCATAATATCTTACTAGTTCGAGCCATCTCCTTTGTCTTATGTTAATCCCTTTGCTCGAATACACAGTCCAATTTTTTATGATCTGTGAAGATCTCATCCCTTACACCATATAGATGGTGTGTCTAAATTTCATTGCATGTACTACGGCTGCAAGCTCTAAGTCGTGGGTTGGATACTCAATTTCCTAAGGTTAATGTGTCGTGAAGCGTAAGCTATCACTCTCTCATCTAGCATTTATACCATCCTAACCTGTTCTTCGTAGCATTGGTATCTACCTCGTATTCCTTGTCGTTTCTGGGAGGGCTAAATCTGGGGTGATGATCAACTTTTCCTTGAACGTCTGCGTACCTATCTCACACTTGTCTATACATCTATACTTCTTTTCCTTCTATGTAGTTGTGTCATAAGTCTTAGTAATCATAGAAAATTCCTTAATGGAAACCTCTATTATAACTGTCCAACCTAAGAAACTCCTTATATCGTTCGGACTGGTAGACCATTTCCATTAAAGTACTGCCTCCTCCTTGGCAGGATTTATCTTAACGCCTTCTGTTGACACTATATATCCATGAAACTTCACTTTCTTCAATCGAACTTGCTCTTACTGAACTTGGCATATAGTTTCTCGACTCTAGGTGTTTCTAGTACTATTCGCAAATGTTCTTCATGCTCCTCTTCATTCTTGGGGTAACCGAAATTATCATCGAAGAATACTACAACAAATTTTTCTAAGTCTAGGTGTAAAATTCTATTCATGTGGTTCATGAATACTACGGAGCACTAGCCAACTAAACGGCATAACTAAACATTCGTAATGGCCATATCTGGCTTGAAAGATAAATTTTTGGGTATATCTCCAGTTTACTCTTTTAACTAGTGTTATTTAGTCCTTAAGTCTATCCTCGCAATTACACTTGTTTCCTTTAAGCTTATCAAGGGGTCTTCTATTCTCGTTAAAGGATACTTATCCTTAAGGATTATCTTTATTTAACCTTTGACAGCCTATATACATTCTCGCAGAATCATCCTTCTTCGATGATGAACATCTAAAATATTTTCCATGATGAAAACGGTTGTCTAAAGAAATCGTCATCTAACAACTCTTGCAGTTGGATCTTAAGCTCCTCTAACTCCTTCGATACCATTCTTCATAAGGCCTTTGATTTGGGAGCTGCTCGTAGTTCTAAGTCGATCGTGAAACCTACACGACAATCTGGTGATAAACCAGATATTTCATATAATTCTGTAGGTTCTCTACTCGGGATTTTAAAAGAGATTTTTCTCTCGTTTTCAAGAATCGTGGTAATTCTCAAACAACTAGTTTGTTCCTAAAATTATATATATATCGTACATTTTATTACTTCCCAATCAATTGCTATGTTCTAACAGAAAGACCCTAAATTAAATTCTATGCTCGACGAAATTGAGGGAATAACACTATGAGATTATCGTCACTCCCTGAAGCGTAATTGTTCCTATTTCACAATTAGAGCGTCCTAGTTCTACTCCTAAAGGTTAACAGGTACTAATTATAACCGAATGTCAGGCTCTAAAACGAAGCAAAATTTATGGCAGTGTAATTTATAAGGTTCGTCCAATACCTGCCAGATCTCTCTTTCCTTCATCAAGCCTCTCTTGCCTAATCATGCATGCGCTTGCATCCTGTTGTGATTGCATCAGCTGTGGCTGTAACTGGACCTGAGCTGTATTTAGTGGTTGAGGCTGGTCGTACTGAATTGGTACCATCATTTGCAACAGCGTTGGGCAATCCTTACTTATATGCCCCAACATCATACATTTAAAACATCTATCCGTGTTTGCTAGACACACACCCTCATGCTTCTTACCACATCTAGGACATGCAGAAACTTCCTGTTTCTGTTCTGCCGCTTGCCTCAGTTCTGGGCAATTCCTCTTAACGTGTCCCTTATGCAAACAGTTGAAACAAACACCAGTTTTTGCTAGACAAACGCCTGGGTGTTCCTTATCACATTTAGGGCAAGCTGGAGAAGGGATCTTTTCTTGAGTACTTTTCGGAGTTGGGAGTTGACCGTGCTGGTTGATTTCATTTGCCGTCAGTGGTTCCGGGCAAGTTCTCCTCGTATGTCCCTTATGTCCACAATTGAAACAGTTGCCAGTGCCTATCTGACACACACCAGGGTGCGTTTTATTGCATTTGGGGCAAACAGGAATGTTAACCTTCACTGGGTGATTTCCTCCCTGATTTCTGTATCTTTGCTGCCCTTGCAGCTGTCCTTGTAGATTGTTTCTCTTGCCTTGACCGAATTGTTCATTTCTCCGTGGATTATTCCTCTGCCCTGCTTTCTTCCCATAGTTACTTCCTTTTCCTGGCTGGTGGAAACCCTGCCGAGCCCTATTCTGTTTCCCTTGCTTGTTGTGGCACTGGTAACAATCACTACTACCCCCTTCCCATTTTCCTTTTTCTTTTATTGTTGATATTATTGTTGGGACGGTTTTGGGTTGAAGTCTGGTTTGGTGCTGGTGTGGGTTTTACCATCTTTCCTTTATTAGGCACTAATGCCTCTATTTCACGGACTCGTCCTAGTAGTTCTGCATAACTCAGTCCTTCCTGTCTGGCTACTGCTTTTCCCAGTTCATACTTAAGTTCTCCCTGAAGCTTCCTGGCTATTTCCTTCTCAGTTTCGACTTGATTGGATACATACTTTTCGTAATATGCCTCCTTAAAACCATTCCAGGTGGTTAGAGCCGCTTGTTCTACCGACATAATTCTCTGTCTAGTCTTCCACCAATATTTAGCTGGTCCAGTTAGTTGATACCCAGCACATGCTAGACGCTTCTCATCACTAAGTCTAATCGGCTCAAAGATTCTCTCCATAGAACGTATACATTGCTCGGCCTCACTCGGATTACCAGATCCATCGAAATATGGTGGTTTATTTTCGAAGAATAAATCCTCAATGCTATGACGTTGCGGAGATAGGGGAAGTGAAAAGGTTGCTGGATGTTTTGCCTTTCCTCGCTTATACGTTGTTCTTGACCTCTATCAGGTCCTCTAGGATTTTCAGGTCCTCTTTGGTCGTTAACAGCTCTCAGCGTCATTTTTGGAACTATAAGATACAAAGTTTTTCTCATTAGTACTTGCTTTTAAATCTTCATTTTCTCACTAACCCATTCTTTTCCCACTTAATACTTTCACGCAAACGAGAATAACAATTTAACTTTGACTCTATTTTTTTCAACTTTTAACCTCCAAAGTTAAATTAAACACTCGTTACACGAGTTCATTTGGCATTCTGGTTTAGTTATACGATTCATAAGAAACTTTCTTGTGACTAAAACCCTCTCATGGGTCATGTATACTATATATATACATCAAAAAGAATATGTTAGTGTTACCTTTAGCAAGGACTTATACAAAACTAGACTACAACGAGTCTAAGCTAGGCTAACTGCCTACGTGCACAGGATGCACTAACATATTGCATTACTGTGCTACTGGAAGTACTAGAACGGAAATGATTCATAAAATTTCGTATCTGATGGAGTACTACAAAACTATCTAGTTACTGATCCGACTATATACAACAAAAGGCTACTATACTACTATGTGTCTCTGACGCCTTGCTCAACAAACTGCGGTCAAGTCACTACTGCCCACTATGGCCTAATCCTCCTTGGCGTCCTTGTCCGAATCCTCATCAGTGTCCTCTTCCGGATCCTCATTCGGGTCCTCATCCTCTGACTCTGAACCGAAAGCAAATTGGAGTGCCTCGTCAACCCTCAAAGTAGTGCCGTCTGTAAGTGTAAGTTGTGGCGGTACAGGCACATCTGAAACTATCATCTCTTTATCCGAAACCAAGTAGTCCCAGCAGGTCACTGATGCCCGCTTCTTCGGAGGTAGTAGGTGGTCAGGAAGGGAACTCGTCTCGTACTCCTCCCTGGAATGGACCCTGGATGCTCCTACCTCAAACTCAGCCCGAACTCTGGCTAACTCCGTGCAAATCTCATCAAGGGATCTGTATGAGGATGGTAACTGTAATAGGGCGGTAAGCTCTGCGTCCGTGTTTAAGTACTTTGATCCTATCTCGAATGGTCCCTGAGCTCTCGCAGAAGGCTCGGGTAGGGTAGGAGCAGGTAAACCTAATCCATCAACTGTCTCTGCAACTAACTCCCCTGTGCCCCCACTGGGTACCATCACTGAAGGGATCTCCAACTGTGCAATCATCTCTAGACCTATCTCGTCATGCTCTGACCCTGAATCTGCTGGGAAATGAGTGTAGGAAGGATGCGCCTGAACAAGATATGTTGCTATGTGTCTGCTCTGAAAGAAATGCCTGTGTATCTCTAAAGCAAATCCCTTATAATCCCCCGTCGGCTCTGTATCGTCGCCAAACATCCCAAGATAGTACCATGCCGTATCGTGTGCCCAACCACGCCATTCCTCTGATAGTCATCTAACCAAGTCAAGTATAGCCTGACCCTCTGTAATAGAACGCCGGACTGGATGATAAACTAACGAAAAGTAACTAATCCTCTGTCATACGTCGTGTCTCGGGTTTGCCTCATAATCTCTATACCTATCCAATAACTGATCTGCCCAAGTACACTGTGGCGGGGACTGACTCTCCGAAGCCATGTCACTACTGGAAGCCATCCTACAAAAGTTTTTAAGAAACACGGATCAGTAACGGTAAAATGATATCTTATCTTATGGAAAATCTTAAATTACAAAATGAATATTCCTTATTCAATTGTAATATCACCACACTTAATCTAACAAACTTATCTTAACATCTAGCAATTTCATAGAAAATTGCTCTCGTACTCACAATATATAGAAATAAAATTTCAAGATTTTATTCCCATTCCTTATCTTATTCTTTTAATTTCTTACTTTAATTCTTTATTATTCTCCATCATTATTCCTTATTTCTTTTTCAAAGAAAATTTTTCATCGATTCTCATTCATTAAAACAAAGCTCGTCTGCTTTGTTCATGTTACTTATGCAAAAATAACATTCATTTACAAAAGACTTTGTCGTTGTTTACAACTCTTAATACTCATGTGTGTCGTATTCTTCGCTCAAGGATGAATTATAAAAATATAAATTCCAAAAGAGAAATAGAATATATCCTAAGAATAACTTTTTAGAACATAAGTTCTAGTCGTCGTCGCTAGAATCGAGCGATCGTTGGAAATTTATCAAGCTTTGTGCTAGACGCCTAATAGTAAAACAATTCTCTTCGCAAAGCTCGAACAAGGCGAACTCTACTGAAAAACGAAATGATATGAAAAGGAAAGGAACGACGTCGTTACATGTTACCTACACGTAAGGAACATTCGTCTCTTTAAACCACGTATACCATACTAAAAAGGTTTTTGCTAGCGGGGCATAAGACCCATATTACTGAGTTTCTTATTATGTGGGTTGATCAGGTCCACATAACAGTCTCTCAATCACATGGAACTTCTGTCTCGTTCTATCGTTCACTTCATACATATTTACCTTATTTTATCAATATTTATTTCATTTTCCTCGAAGGAAATTCTTATCGGGTTTTAAAACAAAGATTGACTTTGCCGAGTCTTTATTCATGTCACTATACGCACGTGACATTCATCAATAGAAGTCTTTCTCGTGTTGTGGATCTCCTTTCGAAATCATTTGAAATAACGTTTCTTAAAAACGTATAAGTTCTCGGAGAATCGGAAAGATCTTAAGTTTTTTTTTCGTCTACATTCTCAATACCCCGGGAAAATCCCTAGATTCCTTCTAGGTTCTCGTGCCATGGTAAAATAATAGAAATTATCGCGCAATTAATTTCACGTAAGATAGTACTTGTACTATCACATAATCACATAAACAAATCATAGTATATTTTATTATACTTTCATAATTGAAGGGTATCTTGGCACCATTATCACTTTTCACTCAATGAATACTTATTCAAATTTCTTATTTAAAAGAAATCACATCATTAAAATTCTTTTCCTCGTTGAGTCGACGTAGCGGGAGGTTGAGTTGTCGTCTACATTCTAAATTCTAATGTTATAACATAACTCTTAACTTTACTTGAGAGAAGACTCTGATCTGGAGTATATACAAATTACTCTATCTTACGACTCGAAAGAAGATTCGATATAGAGTACGAACGAATACTCTATACTACTACTCGAAGGAAGACTCGTATCCAGAGCACAAACGATGGCTCTGATACCACTCTGTCACAGCCCCAAATCCCGAGGGACGGCAGAAGCCGGGGTGCGACTGGGATTGGATTAAAGAAGCGGGGAAAAAGGGGGCTGACTGAACTAAACATACATAAGAGACATCATATATACTATGTACAAGGCTTTATTTACATAAAGGAAGAGTTAAACTCAAAGGATTACTCGACTGAAAGTACACAGTAGATAAACTAAGTTATAAGACAGATCTTAGTCTACAGTGATTACATACATGTTCATCAAAATACTAGAGTTTTGCAGCGGAAATGTGATTCATACTAACTAAAGTCTTCCTATGACAACTTTATTCAAGCCTCGCCGCTTCCATCGCTTCAACCTGCACATTTAGAAAACATATGCAGGGCTAAGTACAAAAGTACTTAGTGGGCACGTTGCCGAAAACATAATCATAAGTATAAATAATCAGGCATCTCATAATCGTAGCACATCGGGGTTTTATTGAAAATAGCCCGTGCCTACTAAACATTTTCTGACTCATTTATATAAATTAGCTTGTACAAGAATTTTTCTAGTATGTTACGTTCAAATCTTGACCAATTCTCATTCACCGTGGCTGGTACCCCTCAACAGGGTATCACATACACCACAGGTTACAAAGTGCACTAACTCTGGAAAGCGCTTAATAGCTAACTCAGAGCCGATCGATAACTAATAATCTGGAAAACACAAAGGTTAACTCAGATAGGTACAAGAGAACTCACATAAAATAATTAAACAGTTTATGCCATGATTATCACTTTGAAAACACGATTATCAATGCGATAAAGAAAAGGTTTTCGAGCATTGCTCGTTTTATTTCATATATAAAAGCCCACCTTAGTGTTTACAGAACTAAGTACTAGCTTCCGATCTCCTGATCTTCCGTCCTTTCCTTACTGCTGGCTTCCTCCTTCATCGTTAAATAATAACACTTTAAATCGGTCGTAACAGATAATCAAACATGGAAAATTCGAATTAGGTTTTAGTCGTTTCATTTCTTTAGGCATTTGCACGCTACTAGTTTCATTTTAACTAAACGGGAACGAGACTCGAACAAAACTCGTTTAGAACTCGAAAGGTCTCATACTCCACTCTTAGGTCAGTAGAGAAGGTAGTCGATAGCTCATTACGACTTAAAAGATCAAAAGGAACTAAGTTGGAAAGGAAGTCAACTTAGGAAATTAAGTTTTAGTTCTTTAGACGATTTAGGCATTTTCACGCTTAACTAAATTTCTTTACTTAAACGGATACAAGATACGAACTCATCTCGTTTAGCACTCAAGGCTCTATACTTGACACTGAGGTCAGTAAGAAAAAGGCATTCGTTAACTCATAAAGACCTCAAAGATCGGAAGAAGCTAAGTTGAGAAGAAAACAACTTAGGAATTACAAATCGAACATACACTGCACGAAGTCAGGAGTCTGTCCAGAACAGGGGATTGCGAAACAGGGGTCGTGCCCTATACCAAAAGATAGCCTCGGGTGTCTAGTTTACTCTCCAATTCGCGGATCTCGATTCTGATAAGCGAGCTAAAAGATATTGCAGTTTCTGTGAAACGTCGCAAAACTGCCGCGGCTAACCCTAACGTTCAATAGAATTCGACGTATAACTTCCTAAGCTCGTTCTAAGTTCTCGTACTCGATTTCTCACAAAAGTTCACTCATAAGGCAGTCAACACGTACTCCCGTACATGAAGGACTCCTTGTCAAAACTCGTCTATAACCACGACGATCAAACCTCGTCGTTTCAACTACCATTTACTATACCAAAACAAGTTAACAAATTCTCGTTTCTAGTTCTCGACTATAACTACAACTCATATTATAATATTCCGAATGCTCATGTCGTCAACTACAAAGTTGTTTTTTAGTTCATCATAAACACTATTATCAAGTTAGAATTCTTTCTCGACTTCTCGGTTATTAACTACGACCACTTGTTCGTCTCTTACGAGATTTCAAAAATTATCGGATTTCGCTCAAAATTTACGTCATCAAACATCATCTAACGGGATTCATTATTATCCAAATCATTACCTCATATCATTACTAAATCTCATCTTAAATCGAGTTCTTTGTCTCTTACGACTCACAAATTATTTTTAGAAAATTCCAATTAAATTCATAACATCAATTAATATCATTAACATCATTATTTCATCAACAAATCCTCAACTAGATCAACTACATGCAAACCCCTATTTTCTACAAAAATTTCGGTATTAACCCTATAATTTAAAGGGTGATTTTCTTCATCTAACATCATCATTAATCCATTAATCATACTACTATATCATCAATTGATCAATTTCAAGTCTAATTACAACATTAAACAAAAATCCCCAATTTAAACCCTAGCCCTAGAACTCGGTTTTCATCCAATTCAAAGGGGTTTCGATTTCTCTTTGTTTTAATCACTAATTGAACACTTCCTAAGCATGATTATAACATCAATTGAAGAATTCAAACATCCTAATTGAAAGCCCTAAAAATCGGTAATGACAAGGAATTAGGGTTCTTGGATTTTCTTCAATTTTAAACATAGATCCATAACTAATCCATCCTATTACACTAATTAGAGATCAAATCATCTAAATCATCCACCCATAATTTTCGATCCAAATGAAAAATAAAAAGAAATAGATTTGGATTGGATAGATCAAGAGAGGAGACAAATACCTTGAAGATTAATAAAGGAAGAATTAGAAATCGATGGTTGGATGATGACTTGTGAAGAAATTCTTGCTCAAGAACTTGATGTCTTCAATGGTGGAAATGAAAATGAGAGAGAGATAGGATGTGTGTGTGTGTTTTCGGATTTGGGGGGAAGGGAGTGAGGAAGATGATGACTAAATTGTATAACATAAAGTTATTAGGTGTAAAGTGGAGTTAAAAATCTAATATAGTGAGTCATTGCATAATACTATATAAAATGGAAATATCAAGCTAATGTGTGTGTGTGATGTCGGTCATGAGAGGGAAGGGAGAGAAATTACGCGCTTTTCCGACGCGATACGACGTTACGGAAATCGAACGACGAAAAACGTAGCTCGGCACAAAATCGTCACATTCCGATTCGACCAAAAATTCTAACGTATTTAACTTAATCGGAAAATAATATTTAAAAACTTAATTCCGACGAAAACTAGGGACGACACAGTCCGAGTTTCGTCCGGAAAATCATAAAAACGAACTTTCTCGAGCGAGTTCGTATCGCGATTTCGTGAATGTAAAAATCAGACGGTTTTCCGTTCTGAGTTCAAGAACTAAAAATTTTTCGTACGCGATATCCCTAAATACAGTAGTCATCTAACTGACTTCCGTAATTTATTTTCGGGAACCGATTTAACCGTTGGTTTCAGAATTCAGAATCGTAAACTTAGGCGTGCAAAGCCATTATTATTATTAACTTTAAATTTTTAAGACTGTATGGAAATCTGGGGTATTACAATGGATTTGTGTTCAAGATTATGATCCAAGAGTTTTGATGTAGGAGATTGAATGAGAAAAATGATGAAGTACATATGTATATATGGACCGAAAATGATGGTAGAAATTAAGGAATTTGAGTGTTGATGTTTTAGTTGAATTTGAAGATGGAAATTGAGAAAAATGATAATAAGAAATAAAGAAAAAGGAAGAAAGAAATAAATTGTTATATTTTTTTTTAAGAACCGAAAATTAGTAAGCATATAGAAGATGATGTTCTTGAGATGTTCTTGATGTTCTTGAGATGTTCTTGATGTTCTTGAAGAAAAGATGATATTTGATGATATATGGATAGATGATGAATGATTTGATGGAATAAAGGTGTTAAAATAAAAAGAAATGGAGAAATGAATTTTTAATGAATTTATAGAAATTTTTATTAATTAAATTCAAGTTAAAGGTGATGATCAAGGTTGATAGTTCTTGAAGATTCAAGTTAGAATGGATGAATGTCATGAAACGATGAAGAAGATGAAGTGAAATCAATTAGAGATTCTTCTCGAAATTTTTGAATTCGAGTTAAGACTAAGAAGTTGTCGAGAATCGAAGTCGTTAATGGAAAATCAAGTTTAAATAATAAGAAATGAGAAATAATGTAAAGAAAATGAAAAATAAGAAAAATAATCTAGTTAATTGAAAGTTGATGGTCCCGATACGAGTTACTGGTGTATGGGGGGGGGGAAATACACCAGTTAGGATTTTAAAACTTAACCCTGAAAAATACTTCAACCGAGTAAAAAGACTCAGTTGGAATCTCACAGCTGAGTAAGCAACCTCAGCTGGAAGAGTGAAGCTGTGCGGAATGTGGTGGAAAATAAACTCGTAAAACAACTCACGCTTTTGTGCAGGGCTGGTCAAAAACCAATACAGTTGATAATGCTAAGATCAGTTTGTATGTTGGTTAGTCAGTCAGTTGAGAATGCAAGAAATAACTGAATAAGGAAAAACACAAGCACACAGAGATTTAACGTGGTTCGGAGATAACCCTCCTACGTCCACGGGGAGTTGTGAGTCCACACAACTCTGTCCAAGTTCTTCTGGACAAACCACTCAGCTTACGCGGACTGAGCGACCGTTATGGATAAGTTTGCGGGTACTTATCAACCTTACAGTTTAGTTTCCGGGTACTAAACGACCTAACTACTCAGTTGCAGGAAGAGTAGGATCCTAAACCTTTTCAGGTGAAAGAAAATGGGGTTCCAACTAAAAGCTCGAACGTGAAGTGAGCTATGATCTAACTCTCTACGAACTCTCACTAAGTGATGTTCTCAAGGTTCGATCTAAAGACATTAAAACTAACTAACTCTAGAACTCTCAACAGGTGATGTTCTAAGAGATTAACTTCAGTTCAGCTCGTGAAAGAATATTGCTCTTTTTTTCGCTCTGTGGTTTCTTCTCGCGTGTGTGTCTTCTATCATCTTCGAATGAATGAAGGCCTCTATTTATAGGCGGAGAGTATCAACTAGCCGTTGGAGGAGCTGTTGATCTCTGTTCTTTGAAAGCGATGGCTTGTCTCTCATCTCTGCAGACTTTCCCGATATGGCATCTGTGCTCTTCTGCTTTCCATCTGAGATAGCCTTGTGTTGGGCCAAATGGGGTAATGACTGAACAGTCAAACCCTCACGTGACTTCCTTTTTGAAATTCAAATCTTAACAACAGACTTCCAACAAGGAGTGGTCGGTTAAGACTTTCGATCTTCAACTAGCTTGTTCTTCAGCCGATGTTCTATCTGACAACAAACAGTTTAACTCTCAGCTGACTTCATCTTCAAGCTGTTGATCTTCTCGGTTGAGTTCTACAACTGATGTTCTGAAACTGAACGCTCAGTTGTCTTCCTTGTATCTGATCAGTTGGGTTCGAACGCTCAGATGGCTTCCTTTTCATCTGATGTTCTCTTCCCTTTTACTGCTTCTCATCTGATGAACGCTCGGTTGTTTTCCTTACAACTGATGTTCTATCTCTTGAATGTGACTTCCCCCTTTTTCCTTTGGATACTTGACCATTGATCTGAACATTGAACGTAGCTTCCTCCTTCTTGATTCTCATCTGATGAATGCTCAGGTGATGTTCTCATGTCTTTCCCCTTTTTGCATTCTGATGAAATGAACGCTCAGTTGTCTTTTTTCACAACTGATGTTCTGTCTCTGAGTGAAGCCTTGTTGCCACCTTCAGCTGGAGACCTGTAAAGATAAAATCTTGACAATGCTCAAACAGCGAGCCTAACTGCTAACATTAGGTTCTGGCAACATCTACTCGGTTGGGGTCAGTCGGTTTTGAAATTCATCAAAACTCTTACTAATAAATTTCCCAACAAAAGTAATTAGACGTCATTAGAATCGTTTTATTAAGTTAATAAGTTTTCGAGCAATGGCACGTTTTACGAGAAAAAGATGAAAACTTTATTTAGTAAAGTTAGTTTTGGATTTTAATTTCCGATTAAATGATTAAAGTTTTAAAATTATTAAAGGAGAAATTAAATTAATTCCATTTAAGTTTAATAATTTATATTTTCTAGAAACCGAGCAGAGTCGAGATAGCATAATTCAATAACTGAGAGTCTTGAATGATTAACCGAGTTTATAATTATGGTTAAGTAATTAATTTAATTTTCTAGAATATTTTAATTATTTGGAAATTTTTCTTTTTCCAAATAATTATCGAAGTCGATCGTTTACCTGTTTGTGAACGTTTGATTCTTGATTTGAAAGTTTGTTTGTGAATGATTTGAGAAGTTAGAACTCAAGAATTAATTTCATAATTATCTGAGTTCATTTAACTCGAGAAATCGAGAAAAACGAGACGTGTGATGTGAATAGTATCTTTCTGTCTTATGTGAAATATTTTATTAATAAAATATTAATAAAATATTTAGATATTTTTTTTTGAAAGTCAAGTACTTGAGTTCAGAGTCTGTTGGTTTAGTACTTGAATAGAATCGAGAAGCCGAAGAATATCGAGTTAGATAAATCGAGATAAATTGAGAAACTTGAGTCATGTAGAAGTCCTTCAGCCGAGCGTTAGAATTCGTTTATCATTTCCGAGAAATAGAACTCGTCCTTACAAGACTGTTAACCTTGAAGGAACGAGTGAAGTTCGATAATAAGAAGCGAGTGGAGTTCATAAGTAAGAAGCGAGACGAAACGAGGTATTCCGAGTTTTCTAGTCGTTTTAATACATTAAATATCGGGTTGTGACATAATTTTTTTTAGATTGATTTCTTAGAATTTATGTTAGAATTAGAGATTATTATTTCCGTCACTAGATTAAATTTCAATTCATGCCTAGGGTTAATTCATGTTTAATTTTTCCTTTCAATTCTTGCCTAGGTTTAATTTGTGCAAGAATATATTTCAATTCTTGTCTAGATTTAGTTTATGTTTAATTTTTCTTTCTATCTAGTTATAAACAAACAACCCTATTGATTTACTGCTTTATTTTTCTTTTCTCTTTCGCAATACAATAATTTTCCTGCTAAGTTTTCCTTGAGAGACGATATTTGGGTTAGCTTATTGAATCTATTACGACCACGTTTAATTGCGTGCAACTGAAATTAATTAAGTTAAACACAATCCGATACGGAATTGTTATTTCGTAACATTTTACCAAACTATGACATGGTAACCCCCATTACGAAATTATCATTCTGTAACTCACCGCCGTGACAGTGGTGACGGTGGCAGAATTAGATACAAAAGGTGGTACATTGGGTACGAATTTACATATTTGTAACCGCCGTCGTGACGGCGGTGTCAGCAGAGTGGGAGGAAGATGATGGTATGCTAGGTACGAATTTGTATAATTGTAACAGTCGCGGTGATGGTGGTGGTGGCGGTGACTGTGGCTGAGTGGGAAGCGGACGGTGGTATGCTGATTACGAATTTGCATATTCGTAACCGCCGTCGTGACGGTGGTGGTGGCGGGGTAGCGGAATGAGAAGCGGACGGTGGTATGCTGGTTACGAATTTGTATAAGGCGGCGGCGGCAATAGAGTGGGAGGCGGACGATTGTACGATAGGTACGGATTTGTATATTCGTAACCGCCGTCGTGACGGTGGTGGTGCACTGATAACCCTTCTCACTAAACCATATCTTCACTCTATATTATATCGTACAAAAAGAAGAAATAAATCTATTCTTATTTATTTTGTATGTACAAATTAAGTGGTTAGGTTCGAACTCAAAATCTCACTGCGTACAAACTGAAATCGCACTGTTTGGGTTAAATCGTGTTTTTTCTAGAACAATACAAAATCATGTTAAATTCATGTTAAATTACAAATAAAATGTGTTGATCTCCTTGAAATATAAAGTTCCTGTTTAAAAATTACAAAATCAATCAATAATCGTGACTTGTTTGATAACTTTTTAGTTCGTGTTAATAATCGTGCCTTAGAGCATATACTACAATGATCGAAGGGGGGTGTCGAACGGTGGTGTCGAAGGGGATCGACACATCCCTCACTCGATCGCGGTGGCGATGGAGGTGTCGTTCCTTCGACACACCGCTCAACTCCAGAAGCATGCAAAATGGGGACACGTGGCGTGTCCCCATTGGTCCTTTAATTTTTTTTTTCATTTTCTGATTAAAAAATAAAAAAAGCAACGGCTTAATTTTTGTGTCTCCAACGTATACATTTGCAGCATCAACGGTTATATCCCATTTTTTCCATATATATATCCCTTCATCTCATTCATTCTCCACACAAATTTCTTTCTTCATCCATTCTTCTCTACAAAAAAAATAACTCTTTCCAATTTATTTTGTGCAAAAAAATGGCTGACGACCAGTTCAATTCGTGGTACTCGCAAACTTTTGGTTCAATCCCACCGAACCAATCTCCAAATCCGGCGAATCCACCTCCCAATCCGGCGAATTCAAGCTCCCAATTCTCCTCTTCTCCCGGTTTCGGCCAATACTCGGCCCCTGCAGGGTTTGGTGCTTTTTCGCAAACGCCGGGTTTCTCCCAATTTTCCCCGTCGTCGGGTTTCTCCCAATTCCCTCCGGCGACTGGGTACTCGCAGTTCTCACAGCCGCAGGGGTACGGCCAATTCCCCCCGTCGGCTTGGTTCTCGCAGACGCCGGGTTTCTCCCAAGTCCCTCCGTCTTACTGCTTCTCGCAGTCGCCGGGCTTCTCGCCTGCGCCGGGCTTTTCGCCTGCGCCGGGCTTCTCTCAAGTACCCCCGACATCCGGGTACTCTCAATTCTCGCAGCCCCCAGCGGGTACAGCTCGACTCAGATGTTTCAACCTCAACGACGACGACGACCATGTTGAGGTGGAGGAAGAGAAAGAGGAAGAGGCGTACGGCGATTCCCACCAAGAGGAATCGGATGAACGTGAGCCAACACCACCGCTCCCGCCCCGCCGCAAGGGGAAAGCTGTCGCGACCTCAAGCACAGCCACTTCTCCGGCCAAGGGGAAGGGAATGGCACGCCGCAAGGGGAAAGCTGTCGCGGCCTCATCCGACGAGCCTAATAAGCCACTGCGAGGTCCTAACTACTCGGCCGCTGAGGTTGAATACCTCGCAAAGTGCTACATTGACTACGGGATGGACGCGGTCACCAGCAATTACCAAACCTCATCCGCGTTTTGGGAGAAAATAATGAACCAATTCAACGCCCACATAGCTCCCGCCTACCCAAGAGAAAAGAGTGCGATGAAGAGCGCATGGGGCCGCGCCAAGAAACAGATCCAGAACTTCGCCGGCATCTACATCCAACAAGAAAACCAGCTCAGAAGCGGGGAGAACGACCTCGATCTGTACACAAGGGCCCAAGATATGTACACCGCCGAGCATGGGAAACCCTTCCCATATAGGGCTGCGTGGGAGCTCTTGAGGCATATCCCGAGTTTCACCAACCCTTCGAAGCCAACTGCTCCAAAGCGGACGAAGATAAATGAATCCGGCGAGTATACTTCGTCTGCCAGCGGCACCGCATCCACCACATCCGCGAGCGATGCAAACACTCTGCAAGTTCGACCCGAAGGAGTGAAAGCGGCGAAAATCGGTGAAGAAGGGGAGGAAGGGCAAAAATGCGCTGCGGGAGCAGGCGGCAGAAGAGTTGGCATCCCTCAACAAGCAATCGAGGGAGTAGTGGGCGTTCAATATCTATATTGCCGACACGTCGAATATGAGTCCCGAGCAAAAGGCGAGGTACGAAAATGTTCGCCGCAAACTTGCAAGGGAATTCAATTGGGAGGAGTAGCTGTCCTAATTTTTTTTTTTTAATTATTGTAATGTTCCAGTTTTTAATTATTGTAATTTTTTTTAATTAGTGTATGTTTTAATTTTTTTTTTTAAATTCAATAAAATTGTCATTTATTAATTTCTGAATTTAATTAAGTTATTTTTTATAATATCTATTACAAATAAAAAAAACAACAAAATAAAATCTATTCAATCATTAAAATCACGCTTCCCAGTGCTTAGACATAGGTCTTACTCAACCCCATTGTAGAGGAAAAATCAATCTATGTCTAACTCAACACCACCAATCATTAAAATCACACTTCCCAGTACTTCAACCTAGGTCTAACTAGACAACAATAGTACATGCTCTTAGTAGTATTGCATGAGTTTGCCCACTAAGGCACTAAGTCCAACTAATGAAATACTAGTATTTGTCAAATGGGAGAAGTGCAAATATAGCCACCCCTGAAAAGAAAAGTGCTAATATAGCCACTTTTTAAAAAATGATCAAATATGGCTATGCATACACGACCAGCATATACGACCTAAACTGGTCGTGTATGCTGACCATGCATACACGACTAGCATATACGACTATAGCAATATACACAATAATGCGCACACGACTAACATACACGACTATATCAGCATACACGACCTGAACACACGACTAGCATACACGATCATATTAGCATACACGACCATGTATTGGTCGTGTATGCTGGTCGTGTATGCAAGTCGTATATGCGTGGCCATATTTGATCGTTTTTAAAAACATGACTATATTACTATTTTTCTTTTCAGGAGTGGCTATATTTAACTAATTCTCTTGTCAAATTGGCAAAATTTACTCCACTTATTTATAATACTATTATTATTAAGTTTTATAGTAAAACATTTGTTTTAATCAAGCTTCAAACTAATAATAGCTCAGCTCACTCTTAAACCCGCAAGGAAAAAAATATCGGCACCGCCGCCGCCGCCACCACGTCGGCGCCAACGGGGCAAATTGAAATGAGCTAAGACACTTACTTACGTGAGTACGATCAGAGCAGCAGGAGTCATCACCCACCGCTTTTCCGTCTGATACATTGCCCAATCGTCTTTTACTACTGAGAACTCCAAACATTGCCGTATTCCAATCTCGGTATTGTTCTTCTTCGGCGATGCAGCTTAGAACGTTGGCGAGGGGAATGTCGCCATTATTAGGTTTTAATCCTTCCATCTTTCTGAATAATCATGATATTGATTTATGTGCGTCGATTTAGCCGAATTATCTTTCGCTGATTGAGTCTTGGATCAATGGCCGTATTTTTGGTGAAGAGTTTTGTTAAATTGATCCCAATTAGAGTATCTAGGGTTTCTGCAGTATCTCCCTTGAGTAATTCAGTAGGAAATCGACTATCATTTTCGACTCAAATTCCCCCAGAACAAACCACTGATGAATTCCTGAATCAAATACTTGCTGCTGGCGAGGACTCTTCTATTTCAAGGGAAGATTTTTTTATAGGTTATATAAGGAAGCTCTGTGCTGCTGGAAATTTCGTTGTTGCAGCTAGGATACCCCAATTTTTACGCGACAAGCATATTTTTATCAGCCCTCGTGTGCATAATTACATTCTGGAAGTTGCAGAGAGAAAGAATGATATTGAAATCATCTCCCAACTTTTTATGGATCTTCTGGTTTCTTGTGGGCCTGTTGGATTGGATTCATATCTTGTTGTTGCTAGAGGTTTTGGAAAGCAAAACAATCGTGCTATGTTATTGAATTTTATCAAAGAAATAAGTAAAATGGAATTACCAAGGATAGATGTAGTTTTGAACAGGTTTATCGATGCCTTGGGTAAATGTGGGCATCCTGATGAAGCCCTGTTAGTATTTGAAAATCTGAAGAGTTTAGGATGTAGACCAGACTTGGTTACGTATAATACAGTTTTGGCAATTTTGGGTCGTTTAGGAAAAGTTGATGACTTGCTGCGTGTGTTCGCTTCTATGAGAGAAGTTGGTCTTGTTCCAGATATTTTCACATATAATACCATATTAAACAGCTTGCGCAAGATGGGTAGGTTAGATTTGTGCTTGGTGTATTTCAAGGAAATGACTGAGAAAGGAATTCAACCAGATCTTTTGACTTTCAAAGCTTTGATTGAGAGCTTTGGCAGATCAGGGAACATTGAAGAAGCCTTGAAAATATTTGAGGAGATGAAATATCGGCAAATCCGCCCTTCAATTCCTACATACCGTGCACTGATTTTTTGTTTAAAGCAGATGGGAAAGATGGAGTTGGTGTTGAAATTCTCCAAGGAGATGAATGATCTAATCCAAGGTTCTATATTTCCTAGAGGATCCAGATATAAGAACAAATGATTTGACTCGAGCCCTTTTTGGTGAAGTTGAGATGAAGCTGCTATCTTGGCCCTCTGCTGAGGCATCATCAATCTGCATCTCCAGAGAACGTGATTCTTCAGGTAACATACTGAATGTTGATGTATTTTTCTCTTTTTCTTTTTCGGTGCACACTGGTTAAACGCTTGTTCGTTCCTGTATTTTAATATGTGGTTTTCTATTTCTGTTCCTTTTAATTTATTCATGTACCTTTATGTCCAGAAATAAGAAGATCTTGATTAACACATTAATATTACCTTTATCTGTAATTGGGGCAGGTTGGGAATATTAGTGATACTTCTATTTTCTTTGATTGAGAATCGACTCTTGAGACTGCAGCCGAGGCAAGTTCATTGAAGGAAAGTGCTTAGGAGGAACATGAATGTCTCTCTGGTCAGGCAATTCATATGCAAGGATTGAGATTTTTCTTATAGGATTCATGTATTGAAAATTAGATCAAAAACACCAATGCTAAATTTTGCAGTTAGTAGCTCATGTTGTTTATCATTTTGGGACACGTCTCATATGACTTGTTGTAGACTTAAAATACCAAAAATATACAGTACCACATGTTTTGTTCACTTCACTTTTGGTGGAGCTAACCTGCGAGTAGTTGACTCATTTTTTGCATCTTAATACAATTTATCATTCGTCTGATAAATCATATGTTGCTGTTTAGAACTTTCAATTAGCGCCTACTTGTGCATGCGATAATTTGTGATTTTTTTGCCCAATGCGATAACTTGTGATTTTTTGCCCAAAAAATTTCATATAGTATCATAAGAATCTCACTTCATGAAAAAAAAACAGGAAAAAGCCTAGTCCTACACATAAATCTCTATGGCCGAAGACAATTGTGCTTATTAAATTTCACCACCAAATTACTCTTAAAATTCTCAAGTTGAAAAATTCTGTAGCCGATTGTTGAAACTAATGACATGTTCTTTTCCTCATCTCACTAGATAGTTGAGCTTGTTTCATATTTTACTTGAGTCTCTTCCGAATATGAAACGCCTTCCCCAGTCTGTAATCACTAGCGCTCTTGTGCGCCAGCTGACAAGCTTGCTGCAGGCCAGATACAGAGCGACATGTTATACCAGATGCACAATATGGTGAGCAGACCTAACATTGTATTGAATTTTGGCCATATATTGTATGTGCTTGTGCAGATTGTTACCTGGCATAGACAGAGTACCAGAGCCACTGGGTGCTGTGACCAATCGAAACCCAGTCCCCGGGAAGCTGAGCTGCAGTCTGTTCTCCACCCAAGGGGGCGAACTGCCCAAGATGTTTGTACCTTGCAATTATACGGTCATCACAAGATAATTGATACACAGTTTATCAAGACACATGATTAAACAAATGTGTTTTCAGTGATGCATTCCTTTACTTAGTATGATTTGAAATCAAAAATAGATGAAGTTTACTAATGATGCTACTTTATTCAGGTGATTTGAATCTGTGTTCCCAGTTCTACCTGAATGCCTTGAAGCGATGCCTTCCTTCTCCCCTGAACCTTATCGGCCCTTCTGGATTCTTCTCACAGTCTTCCATCCGGTTGAAACAATCAGCAAGATAAGAACCTTGCTGAGCAGCCACCTATAATAAGGAAACCTTTTTTCTGTCAATTTCATTTCAGGAGATGAGCATCGGTTGTATTTATAATTATTATGTATCTGTCCCTTTTAACCTGTGCTGTTGCAGGAAGATTTTTCATCTGTGCATCCACTGCAGAGAGCGCTAACTTGAATTTTTCAATGTCCAATTCATCATTACCTTGAGCATTCTTGAGAAGTTGAAGGAAGTTCTTAAGCTGTTGCTGCTTCAAATGAATCACCACTTGGGGATACCTTTCACTTATGTCGTTGATGACTTCCTTGAAGTCGTCAGCCTTGAGTTTACCTGTGCCGTTCTTGTCGGCCTTGCTGAAGATGGCTGCTATGTCTTCCTGGTAATACCTCAACCCATTTATTGCATAAGATTGAGAAACATCTGTAGATAACATGAATCACTGGAAAAACGACAAACCATGACTTTGCGTTGATTGACAGTGGCGCAATCGCCTAGAGCATAGATGTTATCACGTCCTTCCACCCTTAGCCATTCATCAGTTGCCAACACTCGCCTGTTGGTCTGTTTTCACGAGACAATAATTGGTAATATGTAAAAGCTGCAACAATTTCCTAGTGCTGGAGATATAACTAGATGACATAGAGCACAAACCTGTCCAATCTGCTTCATGAAATCCATCACAACTGGCCGCGTTCCAATACCAGTCGACCAGACAACCATCCCATACGGTATAGACACATTTTGTCCTGTTGCTCTCTCCTTAGTGCATATCTCTTTTTCAGTCACCTTTGTAACCATTGAACCAACTCTCAAGTCAATCCCATCCCTCTTGAATTTATCTTCAGCAAATTGTGTAATTCTCTTGTCAAACCTACAAGCATGCAAGAAAGAGTCATTGAAAGAACACGAAACAGAAGCAATTAAAAAATTTCAAGGTCTCTTTACATGTTCAGAATGTGGTCTCCAGCCTCAAGAAGAGTGATAGTGACGTAGTCCTTGAGATTCGGGTAAAGTTTTGCTAGATCCTCGATAACAAAGTCGTGAAGCTCAGCAGCAAACTCCACCCCTGTCGGGCCTCCACCAACCACCACAAAATGCAGAATCCGATTCCTTTCCTCTTCACTGATGCTCGGTAAGCTTGCCCTCTCAAAACAGTCTATGACCGTTTTCCTAATTCTCTGTGCGTCTTCTATTTCCTGCAAAGTGGTTAAATTTTAAAAACTTTCGCTACGAAGAATAGAACCCGTAGACAAGCATGATGCATTTGTTACCTTTAGAAAGTGTGCGTGCTCAACGACACCAGGGGTGTTAAACGTGTTGGAACGAGCACCCATGGCTATCACTAGATAATCATAATCGACTGTGAACTCCTCAGTTCCACCTAGATTATTCTGCTGGTTAGATCTACAGTGCACTTTCTTGGCTTGTGTATCGATTTTGTAGCATTCAGCTTCCCTGAACTGAACATCGAACTTTTTCTGCCACCAGTAATTAAGGAACACATAATCAAACATAGGCAAACAAACCAGACATTTCATTAAACTTTTGCTGCATTATACTGATGATGTTCTTTCACACACTGATGCAGATGCTAGATTTGATGAACTGACCTTTCTGACGATGTTACGGATGGGCTCGACAATGCTGCGAGCTTCGACGGTGCCATTGGTGACAGAAGGCAGCAAAGGAGTGAAGGCGAAGTAGTTTCTGGGGGAGACGACCTGAACTTCATAAGAAGGATCTTTCAAGCTTTTGAGGAAGCTCGTGCCAGCCCAACCAGTTCCCAGCACCACCACTTTCTTCTTCGGGATGTTGGCCCCACCAGCATCAGCATACGCAGCTCGTAACGGGCTTCTGTCTGAGAATGCCAGTAGCCCTCCACCACTGCACATACATTCTCGTATCAATGCATGAGATATAGCACATACATTCTCGTATCAATACATTCTCGTTTATGAAAGATGTTAAATGTTTTGCATTATATACTCCACACACACACGCACAAATGTAAACGAACAAATACAAAAATTACAGAACAGAGCTGAATAAAGGAGCAGTGGAACCGGCGTATAAACAAATCAACAAACATATGACAATCGATACCCAAAACCAAATTCACGCAAAACTGCATGCCCCTTCACATATTTAAAAAAATAGTCGAGCCCAAAATAATTTTTTTTTTTCTGGTTTCACTGCATATATATATAAATATCAACACAAACAATTTAACATATATGCACAATAATATCACATACAAATCTGAATGGTTCTTCAAACATGTATATTTCATATCCAAGTGTGAAATCCACCATTATAAAAACAGTGATAAAAATGGCAAAACTGCACACTAACTGTTGGATAATGAACGCACACACGCACACGCACACGCACACACATACATTAGGGAAACCATTAAACATGAATATAAACCACCCCGTATACAAGTCTAAATAGTCTACAAACATACAACCAATCCAAATGTATAAAAGCTACAAAATCCATTAAAAAAAATCAGAGAAGAAAAAAACAAAGAGAAACAGCAAACCTGACAGTAGTAACAACAATCAAATTATACAGATTTCGACGGCTGTGATAAACCTCTGAAGCTTTCTGGTAAAATCTGTAGCCACTCATTGTAAATAACTTTCTTGAGAAACAAGAACAAACCCTACTCTTAATTTTCTCTACTTTTGCCGCTGCTATACATGTATATACGTATATATATCAAGAAAAAATGTACTGTAATTATATATTTTTTGTATGTGTAAATGAATGGAAGGGGTATTGAGCCCTACATGGAAAGCAAAAAAAGAAATTAATTACCTACTAGTCATTTCCAAAATTTATTTTATAATGTGAAATAAAGATTATGTGAATATTTTCCGGTAGATTAGCAGTCACGCAAACGAGCGAGAAAGGAAGTTATGGAGACGGACACGTGTCCGTTTCTAGAGGGGTCCACTCCTTTTTCTGAGGAGAAAAGTGGGGATCGGGGTCCTGTCAGCCGTCCGATGCGGGTCTTTGGCGTTGAAGAGATCTGACGGCTACATAGTAAGTTAGGTTAGTTTTCAATTTTCCCAAGTAGGGGGGTTTGTAAAAATTCAAAATAAAAGGAGTTAATAGCAAGAAAGTTAAATTTAATATGAAAAATATCAAACATTTGAGCAAATTTGCTTTTGAACTAAACTACCGTGTAGCCCGTCGATTATTATTTAGTAAAATTATAATAATAAAATATTGTCCATTAATTATTTTTAAGTTTTACATTTTGTGTGAATTTTGTGGGCGAGTTTGGTCTACCCCCATGGTTGAAGGTTGGAATCCTCCCATCGACTATAATTATGAAAAAGTTGAATCATTGGTTTGGAAAGACCCGTCTACCCTCATGGTTCTAAGTGTGAATCCTCCCATTAAGTTGAACTGCTGTAATAAAAACGACCCGTCTACCCCCATGGTTTAAGGTCAAAATCTTTCTATCGACCACGATTATGAAAAAGTTGAACCGTCGGTTTGAAATCAACCAGTCTAGCCTCACGGTTCCAAGTGAAAATTCTCCCGTTATGTTGAACTGTCGTAACTGAATCGACTCGTCTACCCCAAGGTTCCAATCAGAATCAACCCGTTGACCATGATCTTAATTTTTGTGGACAAAATAAATGAATGAAAAGTGCACGAAATAAATAGTTTATATAATAGAATTTAATAAGTGGTCATATTAAAATTTTAATAAAAAATAAAATTATTTATTTGTTCAACCGATTAATTGGACCCCATTTTTATAGATAATTTTTAAAGTTTTCTTATTTCTCAAAATCGATGTGGGACAAAAATATATTTGGCTCTCAAAGAAATTACCCCTTGTCGATTTTATATAACAATTGTGATGAATATTTTGACAGCAAATATTTCTTTGTCTCCTATTGATTTAGAGAGGAAAAATAATTATGAGAATTGTTGTGATTCCTTTTGACATCAAATATCTCTTTGTCCCATATTAATTTACAGAAAATATTTAGAGAAAAAAATGATTTTCGTTTTGTATCTAAAAATTTTACTCCTATAATAAAAATTATAACTATTTAGTTGCCCAATTAAAATTGATCAGATGAATTAAATTACAATAGATGGAGATTGGTTTAAAAAGCGATGTGGATACAAGATTTATAGTTAAATAATATTTTTCTAAATAGATAGGATTAGTAATTAAGTATACGTAAAGATACAAATTAATAAATGTTATATTAAGTTCTAAAAAATAACATATCTATTCAAATAATCCAAATTAGAGAATTAAGATAAATTTGAATTTTAGACGTTATTTATGAAGCTCTAACAAAAAAAAATAATATTACTTAGTTCACGTAAATGACGATATAGATTTTTGGATTGTGATTTTAATTATTATTATGGAACTAATATATTGCGATTATTTTACTATAGAAAATTGAAGAATTTAGGAATGGAGAGATTATTCAATTATTTGTATGTATATGCGGATATTTTAGAAGTTTGAACGACAAACTCACATTTTTACACAAATTCCCTATTTCAGTATTTTGAAATAATTAACTTGAATATTGCACTCATAATACCAATATATTATATACACGTATTTGAAGATTTGAAGATTCTATATTTTTATATATGATAGATATTGATTTTGATTATTTGATCTTGTTAAAATTTTATTTTCATGCCATATATTATATAGAATATAATAAATATGATAAATATTGATTTTAAATTCCGAAAATTTGAGAATTTAGATAGATAAATTAGAATGGATGGATTTAAAGGATGCCACATAAGATAGAATCGTTTTCCTTTATATAATAATAGATAGATAGATTTAATAAATTCACAGAAAAAAAATAGACTATCACCTTAATAATTTGGTGCAATCTTACTCAGTTTTGTAAATTCAATTAAAAATTAAGTTACACATATAATAAGCGTTTCATTATAAAATATAGTAAAAAAATTCACATAAATTTTCAAAATTTAAATACTCCCTCTGTCTCATTATTGTTGTCTTGTCTGTTTTGGTGACGGTTATGGAGGAAAATATTAAAAAGATAGAAAACTTTGATAGGTCTCACAATTTTTTAAAAGTTAATTATTTTATTTTTTTGGAACAAATATCAATGATATTAATGGGACCAAAAAAAAAATAGAACATTAATAATGAATAGCGGGAGTACTATTTTTTTTATAAATAAAATGATCAAACTTCTCATTTTAATCTTATTTTTCTTTTGAGAAATCACTGTGACCCTATCATTAATGCAAACTAGCATGTTATCGCACGGGAAGAACCTCTAAGGAAAAAAAAAAAAAAACCTTTAGAAATTGTCTAGCTAGGAGCCTAGGATACATGAGATTCTGTAATCTCAATAGAAATTTATCAGTAATCCCATATCTATTCTACTACACAGAAGCTGCATAGGCTGGATAGCGTAAAGCTGTTGCTGTCGCATGGCTGGAATCTGACTTTGTAAACCCGGGGCAGTTCCTAAGGTTGTGACTAAACTGCAAGGATGTTGCATCAGGATATCCTTTCATCAATATTGGAGGAGTGCGTAAAGGGATCAAGGCTCCGTTAGGCTTCATATCTCGACTAAATTTTGCAATCTTAATACATATTTTTAGAATAAGTGAAACATACTCGATTTATTCAATTATTCTCATCAACATATCACAAATTCTAACATTCTGCCATAAAACCAAATAAATCCAAACTTACTCTGCAAAAATGTTATTTATAAAAAAATGATAATGTGCATGAGTAAGATAAAAGGGAAGGAAATTTGAGTAATTAATGAACTTATGCATTGCAAGTAGGTCAATTGTTGTGAATGAAAGATGCTCAGTAGTAGTTTATATTAGGGGTGAGCAAAGCGAACCGAAAAACCGAACCGACCGACGAACCGTACCGAAACCGTCCCGAAAATATGGTTAACCGAACCGGCGGTTTCGGTTTATTTTTCTAATTTTAAAAAATCGAGAGTACCGGTTAGATTTTAATTTTTATATATAAAAACCGGCGGTAAACCGAACCGAACCGAACCAAACAAAAATTACTAATTTTACTATTTATATGTTATAATGTTATGATAATTATTTACCTTTACCACTTTTGCTTGAAAAACATAGTAGAGTTCAATTTATAATTAATTTATTACATCTTTAAATTTTATGTTTTGAATATAAATTTTTTATATGAAAAACTTTTGATGCTATTAATTATAAAAAAAATCGAAACTTTCTTTTGTCATGGTTAACCGTTGAATAACGGTTAACCGTACCGTTTTTTAGGTTAACCGTTGTCACGGTTTTTGGTGTTTATTTTCTAATTTTTAACGGTTAACCGACCCGAATAAAAACCGTACGGACGGTTTTTATGTGGGGCAAATAGTCGGTTAACCGAACCGTGCTCACCTTTAGTTTATATAGGCAACTCAATTGACTTATAATATTTCAATTTTAAATATATAACATAAAAAAGAAGAAGTTAAGGAATATTATAGCCATGGAGAAGTTAACTGAAAAGATTAATTATATCAAGAAGACCAACCAAAAGCAGAGGTTGAGAATGAAAAAGGTTTTAATTGAAAGTTGTAAGTTATAAGAAAGAACAGCCGTACCTTTTTAGCACCATGAATCTTTATAGCCATGTTCTTGCGTTCTTTCAAGTTCTTCCTATAATAGTTAACCGTAATATAAACTATTATGAATCACATATTCAACACGGTTAGATACATGAATCATGACACCTCTAATAGAATGACAAAAAACCAGATATCTTGTTAAATCCAAAGCTCCAATTTAAAGATAACTTTATACAACTTGCTCTTTCTCACGTTGCAAGGTAAACATTTGAAGGATGTTCTCCACAATCAATAAAATTCACAACCGAACATAATTCCTCAACCAAAATTTTAATTATAAAATCTCTACTATGTACCTGTAATTGATGTCTGACATATAGAAGTGCACTGATGGTTCCGATACGAGTTACTGGTGTATGGGGGGGGGGGGGGGGGGGAATACACCAGTTAAGATTTTTCAACTTTGAAAGCTTAACCCCCGAAAAACTTCAACTGAGTAAAGAAAGTCTCAGCTGGAATCACAACTGAGTAAGACAACTCAGCTGTGAGAGTGGTGCCGTGCGGAATGTGGTGAAAATTATACTTGTAAAATAACTCACGCTTTTGTGCAAGGTTGGTCAATAACCAAGACAGTTGATATGTAAAGATGCAGTTTGTATGCCGGTTAGTTTGGTCAGTTGAAAATGCAATAAGTAACTGAACAGAAATAAATACAGACACACAGGATTTACGTGGTTCGGAGAGAACTCCTACGTCCACGAGGAGATGTGAGTCCACACACCTCAGTCCAAGTTCTTCTGGACAGTTCCACACAGCTTACGCGGGCTGTGCAACCGTTGCAATAAGTTTACGGGTACTTATCAACCTTTACAGTTAAGTTTACGGGTACTTAACAACCTATGTCAAGTTTGCGGGTACTTGACAACCTAACTACTCAATTACAGGAAGAGTATGATCCTAACAAACACTTTTAGGGTGTGTATGTGGGTGGGTTTTCCAACTACAGCTCGAACACGAATGTGAGCTAGATCTATGGCTTGAACGAATGAACACTCAAACTAAGATCTAAGACAGATTCTAACTCTATGAACCCTCAGCTACTAATGTTCTACCACTCGGAACTCTCAGTTGCTGATGCTCTTAGAATGTGATTTTGCAGATTTTCTTTGCTCTTGTTTCTCTCGTAGGTGCGCTTCAAATTTTCTCTGTCTTGTATCATGTCGAATGAATGAATGCCTCTATTTATAGGCGGAGAGACTCAACTAGCCGTTGGAGGAGCTGTTGATCTCTGTTCTTTGATAGTGATGGCTTGTTTCTCATCTCTGCAGACTTTCCCGATATGGCATCTGAGCTCTTCTGCTTTCCATCTGAGACAACCTTGTGTTGGGCCAAATGAGGTAATGACTGAACGGTCAAACCTTCACGTGACTTCCTTTTTGAATTTCAAATTCAAACCTTTTTGACAGTCAACCTTGGATAGTCGGTTGAAAATCTTGATCTTCATCTGAGTGGTCTTCAGCTGATGTTCTGACTGAACCGATGAACTCTCAGCTGACTTTGAACTTCATGTTGAGACTTCTTTATAACTTCCCCCTTCTTGAAACATTCTCTTTATCGGATGGCATTCTATAGCTGATGTTCCAACGGAACAGTTGGTTTGAACTCTCAGTTGTCAAAAAGTATTTCTCTTTTTGGCATAACTCTCTCATCAGACAGAGTCTTGTAACTGATGTTCCTTATCCGATCTTCCATCCGGGGTTGTATCCGAGTGTTGCTATGTTGCCGTCTTCAGCTGGAGATCTGTAAAGATAAAATCTTAACATTGCTCAAACAGCGAGCCTAACACTAGGAACTGGCAACATCTACTCGGTTGGGGTCAGTTGGTTTTGGAATTCATCAAAACTCATACTAATAAATTTCCCAACAATTTCCCCCTTTTTGATGATGCCAAAACCACTTACAACTTGAAACTGCTACTGATCTAAACCTTACTAACTGACCTAAAATCTCAGCTGAAATTCTAGACAGTTTATAAGATAAAACATCAAAGGGTTAGCACAGTTATAACATGGTATTTAAAAGGACTGCGATTCATAGCTTGGACAATGAGATATTGTACGTCAAGTTGAATCATATATATACTTGAAGTTTTCATTACAACTGATGATTACAAGGATAAGTGCAAAACAGTTAAAGATACATCAGTTGCTCAAAAACTACATCAGTTCAAAAATACTCTTGGCCGTACTTGCTGAAGATACGGTCAAAGATCTCTCTCTTTGCAGCTGACTCAGTTCCGGTATTCACTCCATGTTCCTTGCACACTTGTCTCGCCTCAGCCATGATCGCATTTCTGTTAGGAGTACTTGTGCCTTTGATCATCTGAGGGCGATATCTGACCTTCTGCGGAACCGGAACTGTGTTAGGATCGAGCTGAGCTTTTACCATGGCTCGCTGGAATTTCCTGAACATCCCAGAATCCCCAGATCTGAGCTCCCACAAGGCTTCCTTGAAAGCTTGCCTTGGGTCTTCAGTTGAGTAGACCTTCATGTAGTAGAAGTCGTTGATGAACTCATGCTTGAACTGCTCCCAATCATCGTTCCACTCAATGTTCATCCACTTGTCAATATGTGGGAACCGTGACTGGAGCGGGGCATTTCTTTGTAGTTGTTGAGTCTTCTTCCTAGCCTCAGCCTTCATCTGGTGTTTGTTGATTCTTCTGACGCTTCGGCTGGCTTTGTTCCTATCCACGCTCTTTTCAATTTTAGCCAGTTCTTTTTCGAACTTGGCCACTTTCTTGGCTTGATCTGCAACGAACTTCTTGATCCAAGAGGGATTCAAGTAGTTCTTCTTGGACTCTCCCATAGCTTTTGCAGCTTTGATGCAATCTTCAACTGAGATTCCGTCAAGATCGGCATCCAGCTCGGCTATAAGCTCAGCTACGAGGTCTTGGGAGACTTCGAGTTCCTGCTCTTTTCCTTCTGCAGCTGTGTCCTTCAGCTGAGATCCTTCAGCTCCTTCCCCCTGAGTTCCAGCTGGCACTCCTTCCCTTTGCATCTCTGCTGTAACTTTCCCTTGTCCAGCAACAGCTGCTGGCTCCTGTCCTTCCCCCCTTTTGGCATCATCCAAAAGGGTGGCAACTGAGCCGTCCAGGGAGGTCAGCTTGGCTTCTGCTTGTTGAACTCAGGAGAAGAGTTCTTCCGCAGCATCTTTCTCTTCAACCTTCTTCGCCAGCTCCAGGTCTTGGCATTCTTGCTCAGCTTTCTTTATGGCGGCAAAGGTTGCAGAGACATCCTTGTGAAGGGTGACGAACTCAGCTCGAAAGATTTCGAACTGAGACATCCACTCCTGGTCTTGTGTCTGCTGGGACTTTGCAAGATTGGATTCAGCAATAGGCTTGTAGACGTTAAAGTCCGAGCTGAGTCCTTGTACCGCTTTCTTCAGTTCTTTGACATCCGAGCTGGTAGAAGTGGAGACGTCTTCCAGCTTTTGCTGTAGGGAGGTGGAGAGTTGTTCCAGCTGATTCTTCAAAGATGCATTCTCCTCCATCAGCTGCTGGAGCATTTGCTGCTGCTCTGCTTGGTTGGCCTGGAAGATGGCAAGCAGTTCCGTTCGCACCTGTGTAACCCTCTCTGTGATCAGTTCACAAATATCATCCGTGGAGTGTGCTGGCTGATCAGAGGGTCCAGGCAGTTCTTGCTGTTGTGCCTGGGCTGTTGGGTCCACTACAACCATGGCTGTTCAACTAGCCAGGTACTGTTTGAGCTTTTCTTCTTCCCTCTTGGCAGCCTCGTCAGCTTCATCTACATCCTCCATATGGTCGGCATTCTTGGCTAACATATGATCAAGAAATTGTACAGCTCTAGGATTGTCGCACAACTCTCTGGTGTCTTTCCCTTCTTCTTTACTCAGATCCAAGCGACGACGGAGCAAGGCCACCTTCTAGTTGTAGGCAACCTCGAGATTCTGGTAGTCGAAGTACACCCTCAGGTTGGATTCATCAATTTTCAACCTGTCCCAGCCGTGGATCCTCAGGGTTTCCTCCTTGACGTACCAGTAGCTGAAGATTACGCTGAACTGATAGAGCAGGTCAGTTCCAAACATGGCAAAGATGGGCATCGAGCTTGCCTCTGGGAACATGCCTATCAGTTTTCGAAAGCAGTAGTCCATCCTGCCTTCATATTCAGCCAGAATTGCCTGGCGGTTGGCTTCTTCATCAATTTGGGGGGGGGGGGGGTCAATATCAAAGAAGAAGGGTTCAATGGTGTCATCAACGTTGGACAAAGGAACGGTCTCAACGTTGGCATCGAGCGTGAGGCTCGGAATTTCTAACTGAGGATCAGTTGAGAGAACTGAATCCTCTTTGGGGAGAGACTGGGCGGGCTCATTAGTTTCCTCAGACGCAGGTGGGATTACCTGGCTGGCATCAGCTTCAGTTGGTGGAGAGGGTGGACTGTCGTGGGATTCCTCAGATGAAAAAGAGTCATCTGAGGACGAGCTGGACTCCTCAACGTCGGTCTCCTTTCCTTCAACCATTTCTTCCTGTTGACGGGGTTGAAGAACAAACCCAGCTGGATCAATCGACTGGCTGGATTCGGTTGATTCCTTCTCCTCAGCTGTTTTCTCAGCTGGTATCACCACCACTGGGCCCGACGCAGCCGGTTGAGCTGCTGGCTGGATGATTTTGAACCTGGGCTTTTTCTTGAGGGGTTCCACCTCTTCTTCTTCTTCTTCATCCTCTTCCTCAGCTACTTCCTCCAGCTGGCGTTTAGCAGTTTTGGACCTTGATGGGCGGCGGACTGCTGGGGCCGTCTCCACAGCTGGCTTTGTGGCTCCCTTGGGAGTGTACACAGCTTCCAACACATCCCTAGCCTTTTTGGCTGTTGGGAACAACATCAGCTTGTTGAAAAGAGGGTCCTCACTGCCTTCCCAAGTTAGCTTCTAACCCTTGGTTGCTCGGAGGATCAGGGCTGATATCTTGGTGCCGAAATAGAGTGTTCCCTTGACACTCAACAGTTTTTCTCCGGACTCAGCTAGTGTCTCGGAGATCTTCAGCTTCTCTGCCCACAATTGGCTTTCAAAATAGCTCAGCCAGTCTATCTTGTGCTTTTCTTCCAAGGCCTTCTGCTGCTTGAGCTTCGGTCTGCTGATATCTTCGAAGGCTCCTCCATATGCGAAGGCACACTTTGATATTACATCAAACAAAAGTCGGTGCTCCGGCTTCAGTTTGGTCCTCTGCATACTCCCCTTCAATGGTTCGGGGACAATGAGGATAGTTTGCATAAAAGCATTTGCTTCCTTGTCGGTGAAGTTGCCCATCATGTCTACAGCCTCCCGATTTCTGGGGATGATCTTTCCCAGTTCTTTAGACACTTCAATCTCGACAGCTGTTTCTTCAATTGATCGGGAAGTGCTGATTCGTTGCTTGCACGGAATGGTTGAGACAAGCCCGAGTTGCGCATCGCGTTGCAGATTCCGGTAGAAATGGGCTACTTGCTTTCTGAGCAGCTTAGATGGAGAGAAAGTTGCCCAGTTGAGCAGACCGTGGTCAGAAAGAAGTTGGGCGACAGGTGCGATTTCCGGAGTGGTCAGAACTTCCCTTGAGAGAATTTGTTCGAAGTGGATCTTCGATAGCATCAAGTCGAAGGATTCCTGGAACGTGGCTGGTTCAGCAGAGACCATCTTCTTTGATGTTTTTGATTTAGGTGCCATTTTAGTGGAATATATATATGCAAAGAAGAATGAAAGATGTTACTGAAAATGGTGAAACAATTTCGGAGGGGATTATGAACAGTTAATATTGATATGCACGAATAGAGAAGGTAAGGATCACTTCCTGAATTTTCGCTTTATATAGGTTACCGCGTCGTTTGAAATGGATGGCCAGGATTGAATGGCATCTATCCATCAACGGTTGAGATCTCTCGACGGTTGGGCGATTTTGACTTACGCTCCACGCGCGCGAGTGAGAAGATGAAGAGATTAGTGTGTCAGCCCAGTCGCACTATAAAGTAAGGCTATAGGTGTTCAGCCAGACTTTACATTAAATGCGTCAGGATGGCTTATTTAATTAAGCTGACATGTTCAGGAATGTTTGAATTTATTTCAAACATTCTCATTTAATGTCATAACACCTTCAGCCATAAATGATACCTGCCAGCTGATGTCTGAATCAGCTGTGTCCATCTGATAACTCGAGTTAGTCTGTTCAGCTGATGTCTGATGTCTTCAGTTGGCACTCCGCATCTAAAATTCCCCCTTCATCTGAGCTTCCCCCTCAGATGGATATCTGACTCTTCAGCTCGGCTAACTCCTCATCTGATGGATCCAACAGTCCAAGAAGATCATATAACATCTTGAACCAGGCTTCAGGTAGAGGTTTGGTGAAGATATCAGCTCTCTGAATCTCAGTTGGAATCTTCTCCATGGATACGTCCTTCTTTTCGATATGATCTCGGATGAAATGATGTCCGATATCAATGTGCCTTTGTCCGAGAATGATGAACAGGATTCAAAGAGATAGCAATGGCACTTGAGCTATCGCAATGAATGGGAACCTGTCCAGTTGCAACTTCATAATCTCTCAGTTGTTGCTTGAGCCATAACACTTGCATGCAACAACTTCCGGCAGCCATATACTCTGACTCGGTTGTAGAAGTAGAAACACATGCTTGTTTCTTGGAGAACCATGAAACTATCTTGCTTCCCATGAACTGACAGTGTCCAGAAGTGGACTTCCTGTTCAATTGATCTCCGGCTAGATCCGCATCTGAGTATCCGGTCAGCTGGATATTGTCATCAGTTGGATACCACAGCCCAACATTGACAGTACCCTTCAGATACTTGATGATGTTCTTTGCTGCCAACATGTGAGCTTACCTCGGTTGGACTTGAAACCGAGCACACACTCCAAGCGCGTAGGATATGTCTGGCCGACTGGCGGTTAGATATAGCAGCGAACCGATGATCCCTCTATACTTGCTGGCATCCACTAGCTTTCCCTCAGCTCCGGGTTCAATCTTCCAGTTAGTATTCATCGGGATCCTTGTGGTCTTACTTGTCTGCAATCCGAATTTGGTGATGAGCTTCTTTGTATACTTGGACTAATTGAAGAAAATCCCTTCTGGTGACTGCTTCACTTGTAATCCAAGGAAATAATTCATCTCGCCCATCATTGACATCTCGAACTTCTCCTTTATAAGATCTGAGAATTTCTTCCACAGCTCCTCTGACTTGGAACCGAATATGATGTCATCCACGTAGATTTGCACCACAAGTATATCATCTCCAACTTTGATGGTGAACAAAGTTTTATCAACCGAGCCTTGTTTGAACTCCGAGTTTAGAAGAAATCCACAAAGAGTGTCATACCAGGCTCTAGGAGCTTGCTTCAAGCCATAGATGGCTTTCTTCAACTTGTACACTCTTCCATCACCAGTTTCAAAACCGGGTGGTTGTTCAACATAAACATCTTCCTTGATATCACCGTTGAGGAAGGCACACTTTACATCTATCTGATATACCTTGAACTTGTGATGTGCGGCATAGGCTAGAAAAATTCGGATGGCTTCCAGCCTTGCAACTGGTGCGAAGGAATCTTCAAAGTCAATTCCTTCTTGTTGGCAATATCCCTGAGCTACCAACCTTGCCTTGTTCCTCACGATGTAACCAATGGCGTCTCTCTTGTTTTTGAAAATCCATTTAAGTCCAATAACCTTGACACCAGTTGGTCTTTCTACCAATTCCCAAACACAGTTGCGTAGAAATTCATTCAGCTCCTCTTGCATAGCTGTTGTCCAGTGAACATAGTTGAGAGCTTCCACAACGTTCTTTGGTTCTAGCACATCAGCTACAAAGCATGAAATCATGGCAACATCTCCAGCTTGTTCGAACTCTTCTAGAACTGCCAACTCCTCAGCATATTGGGCATAAGTGTTGGTCTCTTCCTCAGTTGATTCCTGAGTCGTAACTCTGCTTCTTTTACGCACACCATCGGTTGGATCTCCAATGATGTCATTAGTAGAATGAACTCCATACCATCTCCGGTTGCGTCTTCCTTCTTCTTCCAACTGAGTTGGTTCAGGGATTTCAACTGAAGGAGAATCCTGAACTGTTGGAGTCTTCATAACTGGGGATTTGTCAGCTGTTGGGTCTGGATCCTCAACATTAACAACATTATGAACCGGGCTTGGTTGGGCTTCGGTTGCTGATGCAGTTGGAGTGACATTAGCTGGAGTTCCCCCTTGATTTGAGCTGGGGTCCTCAGCTACTGCTTGATGATCTTCACATTTATCTTTGAGGAACACGGATCATCATCGTCAGTTGCCCATACCAACGGTTCGGCCAAATTCTTCTGCCTTTGAACTTGTGATCTGGTGAGAACTGGTGGAACAACTGGAATTTCTTGTAGTCCTTTAGCCTGTTCCCTGCACTCAAAAGTAGATTCATCAAAACTAGCATGAGGTGTTATCTCCACAACACGAAAGCTGTTGTTGAAAACTCTATATGCCTTGATTCGAGCAGCGTATCCAAGAAATATGCCTTTCGAAGCTTTGGCATCAAAAGTTTTCAACTGAGTCTTCCCATTGTTGTGAATATAACACTTAGAACCAAAAACGCGAAAATATGAAATATCAGGCTTCCTGCGTCTCCATAGTTCGTATGGTGTCTTTTCCAACCGCTTGGTCAGAAGAGACCGGTTCTGAGTGTAGCAGGCTGTGTTGATCGCCTCAGCCCAAAATCTCTTTGGCAGAGCTGAGCTTGTCAACATGGATGTGGCTGCATCTTTCAGCGTTCGGTTCCTTCTTTCAGCTACTCCATTCTATTGCAGAGTTCGCGCAGCTGAGGTTTGATGAGTGATTCCGTGCTTCTCGCAGTATTCAATGATGGTTTCATTGAGGAACTCGGTTCCACGGTCTGATCGGATAGAAATGATTTTCATCTCTTGTTGGTTCGATATCCAATCCATCAGCTTGGGCAGCTCATCTCGGGTTTCACTCTTGTGGCGCATGAAAATGGTCCACGTGTACCTCGAGTAATCATCAGTTACAACCAGTGTATATTCGTTGCCATTTATGCTCTTAGGTGTAACTGGCCCGAAGAGATCCATATGGATCAGCTGCAGTACTCGGTCGGTTGAGGAAGTTAATTTCAGCCTGAACGAGGATCTGGCGAGCTTTCCCAGCTGACACGCACTGCAGATGTGTGTTGTTGAAAACACTCGGTTAGGAATGCCCTTTACGAGTTCCTGTCTGGCAAGTCGGTTCATTGTCTTGAAATTTAGATGGTTGAGCCGTTTGTGCCACAGCCAGCTCACATCTGAATTGCTTTTTGATAACAGACAGGTTTCAGGTGGACTGCTGTTCCAGTCAGCATAATAGACATTCCCAGTTGGGGATCGATTTCCCAACAATATGACCTGCTTTGTTTGAACGTCTTTAACCCTGCAACCCTGCACATCAAACTTGACAAAAAAACCATTATCACAGAATTGGCTGATGGAGAGCAGGTTATGCTTCAATCCATCAACATATGAAACATTAGAAATTGACACGTGATCGGTTTCAAGGATACCGTAGCCTTTAGTGTAACCTTTTGAATTGTCACCAAAAGTAACAGTTGGACCGTTCAGCTCCACGAAACTGCCAAGCAAATCCTTCAGATTTGTCATGTGTTTCGAGCATCCACTGTCCATCACCCACTTTGTCTGTGATACTTTATTCTTCCTCAGCTGTTCCTCCTGTACCTGCACGGAGAAACACGCTTAGGTCCCCAATTTCAGTTGGGTCCTGGAGGGTTAGAACCAGTTCCCCCTGGAACTGTGGGTCGCTTTTCCCTGTAGACTTGAATAGCCTTGTCATTCCAAATGATCTGCCCATTTTCATCAACTATAACAACGCCTCGGTTATCCTTAGGCTTGTTGTTATTATTGATGTTCTGTCTCTTGGGGGGAGATGGATTTCTCCTATGTTAGGCTTTAGGAGGATTGGGGTTCCCCCTGTTTGGTTGACGTCTCTGACCCTTTTGATTCTGCCAATGAGGTCGGCCGTCATTGTGGAATCGTCTTGGCAGATTCTGATTCCATTTCCCTGGCCGTTGATGATAGCTGTTCATGCCCGGATGTTGATTCATGTTGTGGCATGAGTGGCCATAGCTGTCGTAACTGTTCCACATCGGTTGACTCTGATGGAACCTTTGATCGAACTGATGTTGGAACCGCTGTTGTTTCAGACAATTGAGCCCTTGTCTGTTCTGCGGTTGGTTCCATTCCTTCTGATGTTGACTCTGAGATTGATGCAGAGGTCGGTTCTGATTCTGAGTTCGGTTGCGATTATACCTTCGACGCCTCTGATTCCTCTTCTGACTTTTGGAGCATTCTCCCTCGGTTGATGTTCCAACCAATGGAACATTCTGTCTTCCATCTACTACTCCTTTTCCCTTCTCAGTTGTAATTCTATTGGTTGGTTGAACTTGCTGAGAGGTGGAGGTTGGATTAACTTCTGGAGACTTAGCTGTGTTTGGCTCGACAGCTGTGACTTCTACAGCTTTGATGAAGGTTGCTAGTGGAATTCCAGTATCCTTGACAATATCATAACCGAGTCCTAACACGTCATCCATCTGTCTGTTGTAGCTGATAAGATTCTCGATGATCTTGGATGACTGATACAGCTTGATTAGATTATCCTTCTCAGTTTGCAACTCCTTGAGAAGGATAGTGATCTGCTCGGTTTGTCCATCTGACTTCTTTATCAGCTGGTCGATCTGAGCCTCTTGCTTGTTCAACTGTTCATTCTGAGCCTTGATCTGTTCCTTCAACTGCTCATCGGTTGAAGCCTCAGTTTGGTTGGCCGCGGTCAGTTGACTTTTGAGATAGTCAATCTCCTCTGTTTGACTCTTGATCAGATCGTCCTTTTCGGTTAAGGATTCTTCCAGTCTTACACACTGTTTGTGAAGATTCTTAAACTTAACCGTTTGCTGATTCAGTTGCTCACTCAGTTCTTGGAAGTCATCCCAAGATGGTTCCATTTCTTCATCTAATGTTCCCTGCACGTTAGTAACATTAGAGGAATTTAAATTAGCTGGGTTAGAAGTTACCTCAACATCATCTTGGTCAGTTCCAATTCCCATGAGACATTGATCCTATCCACTTGCGTTGTTGGTGGGAGTCAGTTCGTCCTCATCTTCAGTGTCAGTGAAGATGTCCACGTCGTCAGCTGCTTCCTCTGCAATCATGGCCTTATCTTTTGCGTTTTGCTTGGCCCTCAACGCATCTCTTTCTTTTTTTGAGAGGTCTGGACAGTCAACCTTAAAATGTCCCTCTTTGCCACACTCAAAACATCCATTGTTCACAGGCTTTGAGCTGTCTCGTGTTCAGTTGGATTTGTAGAACCGCTTGTACTTTCCGAATCGAGTGTCCATGTCAGCTAGCTTCTTTGACATGGCGGCAATGCACTGTTGCAGCTCTTCTCTGCTTGGCTCCTTCGCAGTTGTGTCCGCAGATCTTGTTGCTCTTGATGTTCGCGGCTTGGAATAGTTAGCTCGAAGGGCAACTGTCTTCATTGCTGAACCAACATCCTCTTGTCGACTTGTTTGAGCCATCGACTGAGATTTTCGTCGGTTCACTTTGTACTCATTTCCTTTCAGAATTGAGAACAATCTTTCAGTTCCCATCTCTCCTAGATCAGCTCGGCTTTCATGGATATTGGTGAAGGTATCCCATTCAGCTGGAAGTGCTTGTAATACTTTGAGGTTGATTTCTCTCAAAGTATACTTTCCTCTTCGGATAGACTGGATCATTCTGATGATCTCTATGAACCGCAGCTCCATCTGATCGATGGTTTCGTCCACTTTCAGAGTGAAGTTGTCAAAATCTTGACATGCATGGGAGAACTTGTTCTCCTTGGTTTCGTCACTTCCTTCACTCAAAGATGCCAAAGTGTCCCACATCTCTCTAGCAGTGTTGCACTCCTCTATCCACGGAAGATAGTTCTGTCCAACTGTGGATATGATAGTGCTTTGAGCCCAGATATCCAGCTGGCTCACTTTAGCTTCCTCAGAAGTGTAGTCTTCTGGGTTCTTCTCGACTATCTCCTCAGTTGCATCCCCAAGGGTTGGATCTGTAGGAGTACGGATGACCTTTTCAGTGATCTTGATAGGTCCGGATGAAAGTACTTGTTGCATTCTATGATGCTTTGACAGAAGGACCTTCATCATCCGAGTCCTCCAGGCTGTATAGTTCACAATCGAGAACATAACCATGATCTTATCTTTCATATCCATCTGCACACACAACAACAGACAACAAAAAACAAGCAGATATGCACTAGCGTGAAAAAGGATCTATTCAGTTGACCACTGAAGAATACACCTCGATTCACACCTAGTGAAACAGAGACATCAGTCTTTTGAACCACCGCTCTGATACCACTTGATGGTCCCGATATGAGTTACTGGTGTATGGGGGGGGGGGGGGGAATACACCAGTTAGGATTTTTCAACTTTGAAAGCTTAACCCCCGAAAAACTTCAACTGAGTAAAGAAAGCCTCAACTGGAATCACAACTGAGTAAGACAACTCAGCTGTGAGAGTGGTGCCGTGCGGAATGTGGTGGAAATTATACTTGTAAAATAACTCACACTTTTGTGCAAGGTTGGTCAATAACCAAGACAGTTGATATGTAAAGATGCAGGTTGTATGCCGGTTAGTTTGGTCAGTTGAAAATGCAATAAGTAACTGAATAGAAATAAACACAGACACACAGGATTTACGTGGTTCGGAGAGAACTCCTACGTCCACGGGGAGATGTGAGTCCACACACCTCAGTCCAAGCTCTTCTGGACAGTTCCACACAGCTTACGCGGGCTGTGCAACCGTTGCAATAAGTTTACTGGTACTTATCAACCTTTACAGTTAAGTTTACGGGTACTTAACAACCTATGTCAAGTTTGCGGGTACTTGACAACCTAACTACTCAATTATAGGAAGAGTATGATCCTAACAAACATTTTTAGGGTGTGTATGTGGGTGGGTTTTTCAACTACAGCTCGAACACGAATGTGAGTTGGATCTATGGCTTGAACGAATGAACACTCAAACTAAGATCTAAGACAGATTCTAACTCTATGAACCCTCAGCTACTAATGTTCTACCACTCGGAACTCTCAGTTGCTAATGCTCTTAGAATGTGATTTTGCAGATTTTCTTTGCTCTTGTTTCTCTCGTAGGTGCGCTTCAAATTTTCTCTGTCTTGTATCATGTCGAATGAATGAATGTCTCTATTTATATGCGAAGAGAATCAACTAGCCGTTAGAGGAGCTGTTGATCTCTGTTCTTTGATAGTGATGGCTTGTTTCTCATCTCTGCAGACTTTCCCGATATGGCATCTGAGCTCTTCTACTTTCCATCTGAGACAACCTTGTGTTGGGCCAAATGAGGTAATGACTGAACGGTCAAACCTTCACGCGACTTCCTTTTTGAATTTCAAATTCAAACCTTTCTGACAATCAACCTTGGATAGTCGGTTGAAAATCTTGATCTTCATCTGAGTGGTCTTCAGCTGATGTTCTGACTGAACCGATGAACTCTCAGCTGACTTTGAACTTCATGTTGAGACTTCTTTATAACTTCCCCCTTCTTGAAACATTCTCTTTATCGGATGGCATTCTATAGCTGATGTTCCAACTGAACAGTTGGTTTGAACTCTCAGTTGTCAAAAAGTATTCCCCTTTTTGGCATAACTCTCTCATCAGACAGAGTCTTGTAACTGATGTTCCTTATCCGATCTTCCATCCGGGGTTGTATCCGAGTGTTGCTATGTTGCCGTCTTCAGCTGGAGATCTGTAAAGATAAAATCTTAACATTGCTCAAACAGCGAGCCTAACATTAGGAACTGGCAACATCTACTCGATTGGGGTCAGTTGATTTTGGAATTAATCAAAACTCATACTAATAAATTTCCCAACATGCACATTATCATAGCAAGCAGCCAAAGTTGACAAACATACCTTTTATTGGCACCTTTAGAATGTAGGCATGTAGAGCTTGATTAAGATATGAAATTTTTGGAATAACTCAACTCTATCTAGACCATATGAAAGATTGACTATCAGAAAATGCTCTCACACACACACACGTGAAAAACAGAGTATACATTAAAAAAGAGTAATGTCAGAAATCCAAAAGCTCTATTTCAAATGTGTGGATTAAACTAAACTATAAATATATGTTTCAAGTTTCTTCAGAGAACGTAGTTGTTATGGTTTTTGAACTCTGATTCATCAGTTTATGTATACTCATACAATAGTATATACACGGTAGAGATAATGCAAACAAATCCTCATGAATTATCTAAACAAAAAGGCATCTTGAACCAATAAATAAGCTCATACAAATAAGTTATGACAAAACGATCCATCTCACAAATTAGAAAAAACCCAACATAAACCGAATAATCAAAAACGAATTAGCATAGAAATTTTCGGGTCACTCAAAACAATGCAACAACCTGAATTTCCAAAATGACTAAGTTGAGAGTTTTAGAAAAAGCAAAAATAGGAAAAGAAAAAATAAATAAATAGGAAGGAGACCTTAAAGATCGCCACTTCTTCTTCTTCTTCTTCTTCTTCTTTTGTTCGACTCCCTTTCATTCTAATCCCAAAAAAAAAAAAAAAAACTGCAAAATTCTAAAAACCCATGCCTTACGAAACTTTTCATCTTCATAAGCCTTCCAGAGATAATATGTCGATACAAACATCATGAAATACACAAACGAATCGTCATGAATAAAATGACTATAGATAAGTATGTAATTTGAAATTTGAAATGACTTTTGAAATTCTAGTTTGTATAGAAAAAACTATGAAGATAGTGGAGTACAAAAGCTTTAAAGAAAGTTTGCAAAATGACACTTGGCTTCTCGGGAAAGTTGTTTGCAGAACTTTTGATAAAATAAATAACAAAAATAAAAATAAAAATTGAATGAAGTTTAGGCGGGAAAAAAAGTATTGATCTGATTATCCTTTAATATATATATAAATTGTTTATTTTTTCTTACTTAAATGACCCATTACAAGATATAGGGTAAAATATAAAAAGTAAGTTTATCATTTAGGAGAGGTCAACACTTCAATAAAAGTAAACACATTTTCCCTTTTCATTGAGATTATGCGAGGTCATTTACTTTTTACTTTATAACTAAGCCATGAATCCCATGTAAGAAAAAAAAAATACTAAACCATGAAAGAGGCGGATTTTCTCCATTTTTGTGACTTTTAGTTGAATTGTGTATGTTCACATTTTATGAAGTTTAAATGCTCAATACATATTTCTGTTTCGATTCACTTTAATCATTCTGCAAAATTACACCAATTTCACATCAGGAACATCCCATTTATGTGTGAAATGAAAACGCAACGTACAAATTTGCCATATTTTAATAAGAATCTAACCATATTTCCCATAGGCTTAAAGAATATTTTATCAACACCAAGAACGTTGGCTTCCAAAAAGAGTGGAAAAAATGTGATCGAATTTTACCATACAAAAATAATCAGTGTCACGATAAATATGAAATATGGATTCATCGTGATTAAGATTAATATGATCAATTTACCGTACTTTTTAAGCAAAATATAAAACATAGTATTTCTCCTTTTTTCAAAAGAGCTACCTGCATCCTTAAAAAGCGGGGGGGGGGGGGGGGGAGCAGCACCACCACCTACCTGCACCCACTATTCATAATTTATTGTATTTATACAACCGATATACGTCCTCCTGCTCATTTCGTCTCATTTACTATTGGACACGGGGATTAAAAATAAGGGTAAAAAGTTATGAAGTGTGTAGGTCTCATCACTTTTGAATGATAAATTATTTCCTTATTTGGTATGTGATAAATTGAGTGAGATATCCATTTAAGGGAAGTGAGACAAAATGAGAGGGACAGAGGTGTTAGGATTTCTTGACATTATCTAATGATACGCGGCGGAATTAATTGTCAAGAAACAGATCAAGACTTATAATTAACTTCGTGTGTGGAGATTTCTATGAACACAACAGAAAGAAAAACCTACTTGTTGTGTAGGATATCAACTCGTTTCAATTGTTGTAACTGAATCCGCTACTATGGTATCCACGTGTAGTGTTGAACTGATGCAGGAAAAATTCCACGGTGCAGATGTGATTCAAGAACGTTAGGAATTCCCCAAATCAAATCACGTAGTGCTCCTAATATTTCTCTAAGAACTAAACCCTAGTTTTGGAGTGGAGAATGATAATACGTAAATCACTTGTAAAAGAAAACATAATTCCTATACTTATAGGAATGATAACGGCACCTATTACCCTATGTAATTAATATGGGCCGACTTTTCTTTTGTCTCCAACTAATTAATCTAATAGCTCAATTATTAGTTAATTAATATATATATCCAAAATTATATTTAATTAATTATATCTAGACCATATTTCTTTCAATTTCCCACATGGTCTAGCATTGGATATCGCACTAATCTTGCACCCTTGAGCAGATCAACATAACACATATTGTGTGACCCTATAGGCCTCCACTATCGACGATAATCAAATCAAAGTCTATACAAAACTCCTAGACGGCGTGGTATAGCGAACTCGATATATGAAGAACGTTTACGCAGATTTTGTAAACTTTACCTTTATATGAAGTTTATGTAATATCCCTTCATTCACGAACCACTCGATTAAGCCTAGGATCTGCCATGTGTCTATCCAAATAGCTTAATCAATTTATCTCATTTTTATTATATGACCCACTTGATCATATTCAATTACTTTAATTGAATATATCTTTTGTATTGGCCAATGACTTAATGGTCAAATAATATAGAGAAAATGAGTGTTCTTCTCGAATTTATAATCGAGTAATGAATCTTATTCTTGGCTCAACTACCATTTTTATTTGCCTCATAATGTACCCAATACAAGTCGTATCTTCAGAGTGCAAGCTTTGTACTTGGTCAAAGTACAACACTTAACAAATAAAATGAATAATGACCTCAAGTAAAAAGACTATCACATACTCCACATACTAATAAATCATAAACACTAAAACAAATGATTTAATAGTAGGGTATACCGATACTCTCCAAAGTATCCATGTGTCCATCACGAGTATCTAATATCTCATAGTTGTGAGACTAACTACATTCTCAAAGAATGTGATGCAGACTACATGCCAACCTATAACATATTATCAATATTCCAATCTTGATAATCATTGGTCAGAGTATTTTAGAGTTAAAAAATCATTAATGTCTCACACTATTAATGAAAGTACTAACTCATGGGAACAAATATAAGAATATAACAAACAATCAAAATAATTATTCTAATAAATGCACAAGTCCATAATAGAAATCAAATTTATAAATAAATGCGATCAAGTATTTATGTCTCAATACAATATTGTTTCTAAGACATGCTAACTTTAAACTCCCATTGACCTAAAGCCAATTACCAACATATTTAATACTTAAATTCTCAAAATGTCCATTGTGTTTTGATATACACAATGGCTTGGTAAATGGATCAGCTAGGTTATTGTCAGTGTGTACTCGTTCTAGTTTCACATCGCCCCTCTCTATTATTTCTCTGATCAGATGATACTTTCTTTTAACATGGTTGTTTTTGTTCGTAGCTCTTGGTTCATTTGCTTGCGCAATTGTGCTATTATTGTCACAATATAAAGGTATAGCACTATTGGCACTTGGAGCAACACCTAGTTCCTTCACGAACTTTAACAAATAAACAGCTTCTTTGGCAGCTTTAGATGCAACAATATACTCAACTTCGGTGGATGAATCGGCAAATGTCTATTGTTTGGATTATTCCAGCTTACTGGCCCACCATTTAGAACAAAGACAAAGCCAGACTGAGACTTATAGTCGTCGTGCTCTGTTTGGAAGCTATGTAGAACCCCGAAAATTCGAGCCTAAAAGTTTCATTTTAAGTATATAAAATAAGTAGAATAAATTGAATAATAGAACGGTCACTTATTTCCGATCATCTTTTAATCTCTAAATTATATTAAATTTAGACATTTCATGCATTGTATAAACACGAGCATTTATATTATGTGAGTTAAGTGAAAAATATTGATATAACTGTTGTTTATATAATATTGTGATTAATTAGAAATAATAATCAAAAGATGAATTATTATATATATATATATATATATATATATATATATATATATATAAAAGAAATACTTGTCTATTAAATTATGAAGAGAAATATTTTTTATGGAATAATATCGATATTGGTCTCGTTAAGATCAGAATAATTAACTCTATTCGTATGTTCAATCGAAACTTTGATCTGTTAAATAAATAACGTATAATGAAAGAATAATCGAAATACTATATAAAAGGAAATTATATAATATAATAATATATATATTACATATATGTAAGTGTGTGCGTGAGGTTGTGTGTGTACGCGTGAGTTGTGACGTGTGCGTGTGTTTTGTGTGATTAGTTAGGATAAGTTTAATCTATTACCTAATTAAAATAAATAAGTTAATTAATTAAATAGGACTGTGAGAAAGAGAGAAAGCCAGATAATTGAACTAATCAGAAGAGATACGACGGTTAGGAAGGTGGAGAATCTCTAACACCATGATTATACTTCTGCATCTTTCAAAATCACCTCTCGTTTGAGCCAATTAAATTTCAGTAGAAGGAATGATAGCATATCACCTACATATTCTTCTTACCCCTTTTCACCAACCTAAATGTCAGAAGAGAATTCTCAATCTTCATTCTCTGCAAACATTCCTCCACATTCTCAAAGAAAACCCTAACCCCAAAATCATCTACCAACATTCATCACCGCCAGAATTACCACCATCCATAACTGCCGCCGCCGGCCACCACTGGAGGAGAGGAGGCGATGAGAACCTTGTGAGTGAGAGAGAAAGAAGTTGGGCAGTAGGCTTGGAGAGGAAGAGACTAGAGGGAAAGGAGAGTAAGGGAGAAATAGAGAAGGAAAGAGGTATAACTTGTCTACTCCCTACCTTTGCATTGATTTTTGTATGATTAGAAACATGTTAGGATAGTAAGAATGAGATAATAGGGCGGTAAACCTCTGTCTAAATCTTTTTAATCACGTTTATAAGAGTTAAGGTTAAGTATTATGGGTTTTAATTTAAGTTATGGGCATTTTTGTGTGGAAAGGTTTTTGACAGCTTGAATGGTTGCACTTGCATGTGAATGAACAACTCATATCTCTCAATCTACCCATTGAAAATGTATGAAATCACTTCTTAATGAAAGCCTTGAATGTTGACTATAATTTGTATAAAAATCAGCCCCTAGTTTTGAGTAGAAATATGTCCACCCGTTTGAGTTTATAACTTGCTCAAAATCTGTCGAAAACTGACTAAGTAGGAAAGATGTTGTAATATCTGGAAAACCATTAAGAGCATGATAACATGGTTTGTTGGAGTGTATTCTAGACTTCTTATAGTTTCTAAAATAATAAGACTCACTGTCATAGGATGAAAACTCGATTTTAAAATGATTTTACGGCGAACAGCTACGAGCTGCAAATTTGCAGAAGTATGATAATATGTGTTAAGTTATGATGTTTATGCTTAAACAGTTTGGGATGATTATAGATGTGTTGCACATGTGAATAACAAGATAGAATATGATTAGTTATGTGTTTGGTGATGATCTCATGAGCTTTTAATGTGGTAAATAGATTCATGATGGTGTGAAGATAAAAATGATTAAAATTATGCTTGAAAACTTGTTAGCAAATCTGTCACCCTTTAAAACCCGAATTATTTAGAATATTTGAAGGCATAAAATTGATGTTAGGCCAATTTATTATGAATCCAGAGATCCTCTAGAATTCATGGTTTTAATCTCATAATTTCCTCAAGCAAGTAAGAACACTTTTATGATTTTATAAGAAAATTCAGTGGCAAAACTCTAGTTTCTGTATAGGTGTTTGAAAATCTGTTGTAGAATCCTTAATATTTCGAATTTTTATAAATGGCCTTTTGGAGATGAAAATAGACTTCCTAAGCTTTCTGGAATGATAAGAAATTCAAAATTTAATTAAGAAGTCGAGCCTTGGTGAATTAATCTTTATATGCCTTTGTGCAGTCAAGACTTAAGAATTCCAGATTTTTGTCAAAAAGTATGAGTTAATTTAAGGTGCTTAAGTACAAGATAATTCGTGACTAATATCTTTAGTATTAAGTTTGAGGGGTTAAATATATTTAGCCCAAAAATCAAGTCCGTTAAAGGTGTATAAGTATTTTAATAAATTCTCGATTGGTACACTGTATACAAGTGAAAAATCCGAAAATGGGCTTTTGATAATTTCTTAATTAATTTCGATTTGGGCTTTAATTTAAATATTGTAGGCAAAGCTAAATATGTTTAGGGTAATTCTAAATATAGCCCTCATTTTACTCTTTATAGCCCCAATTTTGAAATTAATAATTAAATTATACTGATTTTACAATTTCAGCCCATAATTCTGAAAAAATATAATTAATGATAATTACATAATATTGATTGTTGTGTTCATCAATTTTAAAAAAAAATAGACTTTACTTCTGTAGCCTCTTCTTCTAATATGTTTACAAAAAGTCAGAACTAACAAGTTTTGGACTGTGTGCATTAGAATTATTTATACCAACTGTCACAACCCCAAATTCCGAGGGACGGCAGAAGCCGGGGTGCGACTAGGGGTTGGATTAAAGAAGCGGGGAAGAAGGGGGATGGATAAGAATGAATGAAATAACAGACATTAATAACAGAATAAACTCTATGAACAAGACTTCATTAAAAGGAAAGAGTTGATCTCGAAGGATCACTCGACAAGGTTCTTAAAAAGAAACTGAGTTAATTGTACGGGCTTAGACCCAACAGATAGATACAATAACTTCAAAAAGATTGTCAGCGGAAAGCGTAAAGCTTGACATACAAGTCCTTTATTCTAAAAACGACTTCTTAACTCAACATCAACCACCGCCGCTCCCGTCACTCAACCTGCACATTTTATAAAACATATGCAGGGCTAAGTACAAAAGCACTTAGTGGACACATTTCCGAAAACATATAATAAGTATAGATAAATCAGGCATCTCATTTCTGTAGCACACCGGGGTTTTTCAATAAAGACCCGTGTCTACTAAACATTTTCTTTTCTCATAAATCACTTGCGCGAGTATTTTCTGATTGATGTTACATTCAATCTTGCCCAATAATTATCACCGTGGCTGGCCACCCCTCAACAGGGTTCCACACACACCGGCTACTGTGTACACTAACTTTGGATAGCAGGTCGGCTAACTCAAAGTCCGATCGTTTTAGTTAGCAAGTCGGCTAACTAATAATTCTAGATAGCAGGTCGGCTAACTTAGAAGGGTACAAGAGAACTCACATAAAAATAAATCATTTCATGCTCTGATTATCACGTTGAAAACACAATTATCAAAGCTTGTAAACAAAGATTTTCGAGCATCGCTCAATTTATTTTTAGAAAAATTCCAAATAAATATATAATCATCTACATACATACTACATCTCATTTCCATTAACAAATCATGCATATTATATCATCTTCTTCATCAAATCCTCACTTGTTCTTCTCTTACATTTTGATTTTTATTTTTAGAAAATTCTAATTTAATTCATGAAGTCAATTAACAACATGTAGAACACTAATTCATCAATCAAACAACAAGAAAATCGAACTAGGAAAAACTCCTAAAATCCTCTATAATTTCGGTATTAACATTAGGTTAGGAGGGAATGATTTTCTTCGATTTCAATCCGTAGAACCTAATTTTAAGCATACTATAACATGAATTAATCAAAGGACAACATGCTTCTTCATGCTCCATTTTTTTCGAAAAAAATAAGTAGATAGAATAGAGTTTTTGTTCGGTTTATATCGTAGAAGATGTGCCTACCTTGCGATATACGAACTCGGAAATGAAATCGATCGGTAGACGAGAGACTTGTGAGCTTTGAGAAAGCTTGGATTATGAACTTTAATGGAGGAAATTTGAGAGAGAATGAGGAGAGAGAGAGAGATGATGGGGGCAGTAATGAAGAAGGAGGGAGAGAGGTGATGACTAGCCATTTTACTATTCCATAAAGGTATAAAAATCTAACAAAAAAGGTGGTGAGTCGTTAAGGGGCGTTTGGGCGTGAAATAATTAACCGAAATATCTCGTTTCCGGGTCTAGAACAACATTTAAAAAGTCGAGAAATAATTTTTTGGGTGGTTACGTATTTGACAAAATCTAATTCGTCCGTTAGATTAGAAATAAATCACATACTCGGAAAACCTAATTCGTTTTTCAAAATCCGATAAAAAGTTGGGATTAGACAGTCTAAAATTCGCCCGGAAAAATTATAAAAACTAACTTTCTCCGGTGAACTCGTATCGAAGAAAAAGTGAATGTAAATTCTGACGGTTTTTCAATCTGAGTTTTCGGACGAAAATTCTATCGGACGCGAAAACCCTAATACAGTAGTCGTTCGACCGACTTCTGAAATTTATTTTCAGAAACGGATTTCACCGTAAATCTTAGAATCGAAAATCCTTAACTTAGGCGTGCAAAGCCTTAATTATTAATTAACTATTTATTTTAATGACGGAATAATTATCCGGGGTATTACACCAACAGTAAAGAAAAATATTTTGTAGGTTTTCGGAGTGGTGAGGACAATAAAAATTTCAATAATACCTTTTGGTCAACTTCTCAGGATTTCAATCATAACGAACAAGTGTTTTGAGGGAAAAAAATAACATATTCTCGTGATTCTACTTTGTACTTGGAGAAAAATACAGGTAAGAACTAAATTAATTCAAGAATTAAATCGTTTTGTAGTTGACGGAACTCATATTTTTGCACGGAAAGGCATAATATCTTGCATGGCACCGTTTGTTGCGCTTATGAATATAATATAGGAACCACCCTTTTTAATTTCATTTTCTTCAAATTTCTAGGTTTGAGGGTTATGTTTGTTTCTCTGGGGTTATGAATTATCATTTGTTTAGGTTTAATTTTAATTAAATTTTTGGGCGTTATGAGGTAAAATAGTACAACCATATAATTTTAATTATTATTTTTATTTGGGGGCTGTGAAAAGTAAAATGATGGTTGTATTTAGAATTACTCATATGTTTAAGGTAAAATAAAAGCCCAACTTATTATTATGAGACCCAATATGCTATGGACCCTTATGTGTGGGCTCTATATGTTACAATCGGTTGGGCCCGAATTATTTGAAAATGGGCTATATCCTATGAAAATTGAATGGGCTTAGTAATTAATAAAATTGGATCTATATTGTTACAATGGTCCACTAAGTTATGGGTTGGACTATACTAAATTAATAAAAATGAAATGAGATTAGTCTTATATGATTAATGAAAATATAATAGTCCAACATGACTTGTTTATGTGTGATGTGGACTCTTAGTCCATATCTATATGAAATTAAATGTGAAGTTGTATATTATATAATTAATGTTTATTATTATTTATGCATGATTAATTGTCTATTATTTATTTATTAATTGAATAAATAATTCTTTATTAATAATTATTAATTAAAAATTAATTAATTAAATAAAATAATTTCATAATTAATTATTAATTAATTAAGTCTTTATTAATTAATTATATGTCTTTATTAATTAATTAATTCTTTATTGATTAATTATATGCCTTTAATAATCAATTAATTATATGTCTTTATTAATTAATTAATTCTTTATTAATTAATTATTTGTCTTAATAATTAATTAATAATTAATTAATTATATGTCTTTAATCATTAATTGATTAATTAATTATATGTCCTTAAGTAATTAATTAATTCTTAATTAATCAATTAAAATGATCTAAGTCAATTGAATAATTGTTATATATTCAATAGTTAAGTATGAATGTATTACATGTTTTAAAGTATGATCTTATGACATGAGATATGTGATTACTTAAAGAGCGGATGCATATAGTATGATACGATGTAAAACATATAGTATGCATAAGACATCTATGTGATTCACGTGACATAACATGCATGACATACATGTTATAATTCGTGAATAAGCTTGACTTAGGATGCTAAAACTTTAGACACATACATGCTTGTGAACCTAAGTGTTAAAGACAACTCTTGTAGGACCAAGCAACCCTTAAGGTCGAGGACTAGTCAAGTGAATTCCTATTTTCAAACTGTGGGATTACAAACTCCCATTGAGGTAACTTTAGGGTTATTAAACCGAACGCTTTCCAATGTGATATGCATGCTAAATCTTTTATGCTTAATTGCTTGTGGATTACCAATGTTGGATGTCTTTATAATACGATCGGCCTTGCGCTCTGTACAAGCCAAGGCACGCACCCGTCGTGTGGTACGATCAAAATACCTGTGTATGCCCCAGACGGACAGTACATGCTTCTATGCCGACTACCAGACTGGCTAGTCTTAGCAGTAAGCTATGGTCGATCCCACGGAGAGTGAGGAACTAGTTTACTTTTCAGGTGCCCAAGTTTGGTTGTCACGATCCAATCCTGTTTATTTGCACAAAATAACTTGGAAACAATCAAATATAAAAGGGGTAAGATTTGGGATAGGTCATGATCATTGTTGATATGTTTATTCGGTCATGGGCATACTGAAGATCCGTCCATGCTTTGTATAGACTCAAGGCGTGGCCCAAAGACATTGGGGCGTTTCAAGAGTTTATACTCCACACTTGGGATGGTTGAGTCCCTTGCAGTCACTTGGTCCGAAGGTCACGCTTCACCCCGGTCACAAGGCCGTGCTTCACTCCTGATCCCTCCAAGTATGACCCTCACCAACCTTCTCTTCCAAGCTTCCCGGCTCCGCACCTACAGAGTAGACATAACTCGTGGGATATACATTTCCGGTAACGCGCCCAACTGGTCATTGATATATCTACGATGCGCAAGATGAGTCCCTTGGTCAATAACCATGGCTTGATGCCTCGTCACAGTTGATGGGTGATTGTTAGAGAAGCCCAAGACCGAGGAAGGACGCAGTATCCCCTTGCCCGTTCCTCGCCATCCAGATCTACAACACCATTGAAGGCGCTGCTCAGCTACTCGGTCATAGGCATACTGGACATTGTTTTCTGTCATGCCCTGGCTTTGCTTGACATGGTACAACCCTAATCGAACGGAGATCACCCGTTAGGTCAGGACTTCCCATGAACTCTGCTCAGATCTCTCCGGAACTATTAGACCCAACCGAAGGCACAAATGCTTCACAAATATTTCACATATCAACAATTAACCATTTCTCCCACCCAAATCTCACCAAGAGAATTACTCACACATAATGAAATACATAATATCGAAGATAAATAAACACATGAATAACAGAAAATACGAAATACTGAATTAAGAAAGTACCTAAGGCAAACTGCCTTAGATTTGTCTTCACAACGGATTGTAAAATGAAAACTGATAAATTGTTTGATGCGTAAACTATAAAAGAACTATGAGTAAAAGTGTTTCGTTGGACTGAAGATTATCAAATGGTAGGGGTAACCAACGTTGTGCCAGCCACACTTGACGGCAATTGAAATCCTCCGCTGGTAGACTGAATCGGCATGATTGATTCTTTCCATGTTTAGCTTGATCTTGATTTATCCGTGATTGAGCAGACTGATGATTGGCAATCTCCGATTGATGGATTGAGGGTGATTAACTGGCTTCCAGATCCTTCTGCACACAGACGCTCTGCAGGATATTGTGCAAATCTTTTCCACGCCTCTTTCCTTCTTTAGCTTCGGCGGCTGACTGCTGACTTCGGTAATGGTCATACAGTTGCAGGCTTTGGTTAGTCTCGTACTAAGGTTCTGTTCATAGACACAACAGCTGCAAGATCTTCTTTGTTGTTGGATGCATTGCGTTAATACCACGAATGCGAATGATGAACAACAACTTAGCTTCAGGGTTCACATGAAATCCTCCTTTCAACCTCGCCTCATGCTTTAGCTGCGCTTCCTCTCCTATTCTGCATACTCCTTGGTGAAGTCATATTCCTGCAACTGATTGAAAATTCTCCAATACTGCTCATTCTGACCATCTTTCCTCTTTTTGCCTTGGACGGAGCTTCCTTCCCACGAACAACAGCTTCCTTCCCTATACAGACACTAAAGACACAAAAAGACAAGAAAAATAGGGTCAACTAGCCCAAAAGTCAAAGACGCATCACTAGTGTACACAGGAAGTTATGACGGTTCTATTGGAGGGAGTGACTCCCCTCTAATTGGACCGGGCAGTAACCCAAGAATGTGAGTTTTTTTATGGTTCGAACCAATTAGCCTTTTAATTGTTTTAACTTATGAGAAGGACAACCGCTTTCACTAAAGTATCCCCTTCCATAAGAAAGAAACATGCTATATTTTTTCAAATTTTTTTTCAAACTAGGGCACGAAATCCATTGAGTGCTTTTGTACTCAGTCCCCTGCATTGTTTTCCCTAATGCAGGTTGATCAACATAGAGGCGGAGAAGGGGGATGTCGATGTTGTCTATTTGTTCTATTCCAGTACTTGTTGTGTCGGTCTTTATGACCATCGTCTTTACTTTCAATAAGGCTTATGTCAACCAAACTCAAGTTACCTCTCTATATTCTAACCATCTTCTTTAAGATGGTTATCTTTTGAAACGTTTCCGCAATGCGGGGCCGGTGTCCTCATACATCAACCCCAGTATGTTATGCTAGGGCATTTATGTTGAACTATTACCCACCTTGCCTCTATTATTCCAAATACTTATCTTTTGATGTTTTCAACAGATAACATTCTTTTATTAATTATGATTATGATTTCTATGGTTTCACCCTACCCCCACGTGGCGGCTCAGACGGATCCGCATAGGTCCGGATCGCGGGTCGCCACAAGCTAGCATCAGTATACCCAGTAACTGACAACTCTTGTTACCCACCATAGACTAAGAAGTATTCTTTAGTCCTTCTAAGGTACTTAAGAATAGTCTTGACAGTCTTTCAATGTTCCTCACCAGTATTATGCTGAAATTTGTCAGTCACGCTAAGCGCATAAGCCACATATGGCCTAGTACATGTCATGGCATACATTACTGATCCTATAGCTGAAGCATATGGGACCCTTTTCATGTATTGAATTTCCTTGTCATTAGAAGGAGAATCCTTTTTAGACAATTTGATGCCATGTCCCATGGGAAGATTTCCTTTCTTGGAATTTTCCATGGAAAAATGCTTTAGTACTTTGTCTATGTAAGTGGAATGTGACAAACCCAACAACCTATTAGGTCTATCTCGATAGATCCTAAGTCCAAGAATCTAACAGGCCTCACCCAAGTCCTTCATCATGAAAGAGCTATACAACCAATTTTTCACGGATTTCATCATAGGACGATTTTTTCCCAAAATCAATATGTCATCAACATATATGATGAGAAAAACTATGTTCTCATTCTCATGTTTACTATAACCACAAGGATCCTCTTTGCTTCTGACAAAATCAAACTTTTTGATAGCTTTGTCAAAGTAAATATTCCAACTCCTAGATGCTTGCTTAAGTCCATAAGTGGACTTCTTTAATCTGCATACTACATTTGACCTAGTTTTAGATACAAAACCTTTAGGATGTTTCATGTAGACAACTTCCTCAAGTTCTCCATTGAGAAACGCCGTTATGACATCCATTTGCCAAATATCAAAATAATAGTATGCAACTATAGCAAGTAAAATCCTAATGGACTTGATCTTAGCAACTGGTGAAAAGGTTTCATCATAATCAATGCCCTCGCGTTGACTATAACCCTTCGCTACCAATCTAGCTTTGTAGGTTTGAATGTTGCCATTTGCATCTCTCTTCTTTTTGAATATCCATTTGCAACCTATGGGTATAACTCCATCTGGCAAGTCATCAACTAGTTTTCAGACTAGATTGAAACCCATCGAGTCCATTTCAGATTCTAAGGCAGCAAGCCACATCTCCGAATCGGTGGAAGTCACCGCTTTGGTATAGGTCTTAGAATCGTCATCCTCCAACTCATTTTCATCATTTTGGTTCTGAACTAAAAGATTGAGTCTATCAGGTGGACGACGATTCCTTTGAGGCCTATCGAGTTGGCCTTGTATTTGATTAGGCCTATCATTCTGAATGTGAGAAGATTCTAATGTGTTGGACGATCCAACACTTTGAGAGTTTTCAGGAATTTTATTTTCTTGTTTTTCCTGAGATGGAGGTGATGCAAATCGTGTATCATCTTCACTTTGATGAGTCTTATTGTTTTCAGGTCGTCTGCGAAGTGGCAATCCTCCATCCAATAGACCATCAAAGACTCCCATTAAATTCTTGTCTACACCATTAGGCAAGATTTCATCATCTATGTCATTTTGTGGTTCTCGAATTTCTTCAAGTTCTACCGTATTACAACTTTGTTCCTTATATACGTAATCGTCTTCAAGGAACATCGCATTTCTAGAGACTATCACCTTGTGATCTCCGGGATGGTAGAAATAATATCCTCTAGTTTCCTTAAGATATCCCACAAAATAACATTTCTCACTTTTAGATTCCAACTTATCAGTCATCATTTTCTTGACAAATGTATGTCCAGGACTCGGCTTCTTGCCGCACCATCACTCATATGGTGTTTTCTCAACTGATTTAGAAGGAACCCTATTCAGCATATAAGCAGCACTAAGTAAGGCATAACCCAAAAGGAATGTGGAAAGATTTGAGAAGCTCATCATGGATCGAAGCATATCCAATAAAGCTCGATTTCTCCTTTCGGATACCCCATTCATTTGAGGCGTCCCAGGAGGGGTCCATTCTGAACGGATTCCATGTGACTTCAGGTAATCGGTAAATTCTTGACTTAACTATTCTTTTCCTCGATTCGATCGAAGGGTTTTAATGCTCTTGCCAAGTTGTTTCTCGACTTCTAACTTAAACTCCTTAAATTTCTCAAAAGCTTCAGATTTGTGTTTCATAAGATACACATATCCATATCTTGAGAAATCATCAGTAAATGTTATGAAGTACGAATATCCCCCTCGTGCTTGTATCGGAAGCTGTCTGCACACATTTGTGTGGACTAACTCTAATACTTCTTTGGCTCGTAATCCTTTCCTAGAAAGTGGTTTATTGGTCATCTTTTCTTTGAGACAAGACTCGCAAGCACCATAAGACTCAAAGTCAAATGATGTAAGATAATCTAATTTTCTTAATCTTGCAATTCTCTTCTCATTAATATGACCAAGTCTACAATGCCAAAGATAAGTATGGTTATTCACATTACCTATCTTAGGACGTTTGTTTTGCATATTGGGAATATTTTGTTCGCATTCAAGCATATATAGACCATTCATAAGAGTGGCATTTCCATAAACAATTCCATTAAATGAAACGAACATCTTCTGTTTCCAACATGGAAGTCAAAACCTTCAATGTCTAACATAGGTATGGAAATAATATTCTTCGAAATTAAAGGAATAAAATAACAATCTAATAAAACTAGTCTATTTCCCGAAGGAAGATCTAATCTATAAGTCCCTACGCGTTCAGCAGCAACTCTTGCTCCATTTTCTACACGTAGATCGACTTCATCGGGTCTCACTATCCTGCTATCACTTAGCCCCTGCACATTATCACAAATGTATGAGCCACAAGCTGTATCTAATACCCAGGAATGTAAAATATTTATAGACATGTTTATCTCAATGACAAACGTATCTGAGCTCATACCCGAGGCACCTTGTGCCTTGAACTTCGGGCAGCCTCTCTTCCAATGTCCCTTTTCATGACAAAATAGACACTCATCCTTTGAAAATTTTTGCTTTTTCTGAGTTCCCCCTTTAGGCTTCAAAGCTGCAGCAATCATTGCTTTCTTCTTCTTCTTCTGCTTGTTCTTCCCTTTTGAGTTGGAAGATTTTGCAGAAGAGTTCACCATGATAATAGATTTGCCCTTAGAGGTGGAAGACTCATAAGTCTTCAACATATTATGAAGCTTTGGCAGACTTGCCTTTGTACTGTTCATATTGAAATTCACTAGGAAGTTTTCAAATGAAACATCAAAGCATGCAAAATCATATTGACTGAGATATTGACGGGTAGCTGTGTTCCAATCGCAGCTAACCTCTCAATCAATCCGATCATCTTCAAAACATGGTCAGAAACCTCGCCCCCTTCTTTGAGCTTACACTCGAATAGATCTCTAAAAATCTCATACTCTATAGTTTGAGCTTGTGAAGCATACAAGCTCTGCAAGTGTTTAAGCATCTCATAAAGGAACATGTGTCCATGCTGCCTGTGTAACTCTAAAGTTATCGATAACAACATAACACATTAAGTCGTAGTAGCATCATCCACATGTTTCTTATGAGCATCTTCGTCAAACGATTCATACTCTTCAGATTCCTTATCACGGATTGTAATACCCTTGAATTTTGTAGTAAGTTTATAACCTAGAAAAATCCTTTATTATAGAAAATATAATGGATATTTCTAAGATTTAAAATAAGAAAGTAGCAGCTCGTGAAAATCTTTTAAACTCCAACAAAATTTATATTTTCAAAATCGAACTTCTAATTCATTTTACTAATTTGAAATGTATGAGTAGTTTATCTATTTATTAAATTTAATTCTTTTAATTTATTTAATGTATACCATTATTAATACGTATATATGTATAATATGTATACACGTAATACATATGTATATGTTTTTTTTACAAACAATAGTAATTCGAATATATATTATTTTATTACTAATGATATTACTAATAATGTAAAAGAAAAATGGTTATCCATGGTACTGTTTTAGTGCGCTCTATGTGTTTAAGGTTCCTACGATACCGAACGGGGTTCTTTGTTGGTCTAACACACTAGCAATGGGCTGTGTACACGTGGTTAGAAGTTCGGTGGGTTGATCACCGTCGTTTTCTAGCAAGGAAATATGTTTGGATCCGATGAGTTAAGATCGGGATCTTGTTATTATGGTTGAAACGAGAAATATAACCGTACCACGAAATGATAAGAATAACACTAGAACGGCACTGTTATCGCGCAAATGAAAAAGGTTTGACGTATCTTAGAAGTGGCTTTATGTTTTGAAACCTTCTAAGTTTACAAGTAAAACTTGGATATGCCAACTGCTTTATTTTTATCTAAAATTGTTTATAAAATCTTACCCACTCAGTACACTAGTGCTCACGCCCAAAATGTTTTCAAAATGTTTTCAGGTCGGGAGACAGGTGATGGGACGCGAGGCTGAGGCAAAGGTTGTTGTTGTAGCTATTGTGTGCTTCGCTATGCTGTTTTAATTGTGCTCTTCTGAATATGTCTCTATTGTGTTGTTTATTATTTTTATGGAGAGTGCCTTGTGATCAACTTCTCTTGTACACTCGAATTCTTACTCCCTCATGATAACATCATTTGGTGAAGTGGATGGTCGACTCCTTTTGTTATACTAGACACAGGTTTGCCCTATATTTTGTTTTAATGGATGTAGTGCGGTTTTGTCGCCTCACTTCATTAAATTTGTGAATAAATTGTTATATGTGCAAAAAGTAAGTGACGAGGCTGTCGTTCGCTCTCTCAAAATGAATTTATAGCCTATCCTCACAGCTATATAGTTAGCAAGTAAGTACAGGGTCGACCACAAGGAGTTGATTGTCAATATCTCTTGAAACCTCCTCCACCTGTTTAGAAAAGTTGGTTTTGCTATCTTGGTCACTAGGTCTCTCTTGCCCAATTCGAGAACTCAATTAAACACTGAAAAGTAAACAAGTAGCTTGATCAATAATAAAAAGGACTTGATCTGGACTAAGACATCGTTAAGTGAAGAACCCTAGCTTGGTCATTGGTGCAAATATATTCATCATATGCATGCATCGTTAGTTATGGGACTTGGATGCTGAGATCCCTTTTTACTCATCACGCTCTCAACAAACCCTTCCCTTACCTATCCTTACTTAGTTGGCGACGCACCGCTGGCTCCCTACCTTGGGCAATACCTCTGTCAGAGTCAACGTTCAATTTCTTGTCCAATGAGCATTTATCTCTAGAAAGGCCCAACAAGGAATCATCACGTCTTACCTCATAAGACAGACACCTTCCTCTAATGTTAATCGATCTTACTCAAGAAGATGTGGAAAACACTCCTACTTCTCAATTGATTTGTGATCTAATACGTCTTAAGTGATTAACGATCTATTAACCTCTTAGTCGTATTATCTCATATTAGAACAAGCTCATTAACATTATGGGAACACATGCATGTAATTATCTAGCACAATTTAGACCTCCCAAGCTTAAGTTAACACCTAACTGTCTTGCCCAGACCAAGTATAAAAGCTTAGCTAGACATAATCATAAAACGATAAACAATCGAAATAAAGGAAATCATAACAACTATATAAACTTACGAAGTTCGTGCAAAAGTAAATCACAGCCAAAAGTGCTGATAAAACGAAGACAGTAAAAGTACGCCCGTAGGACTTATTTATCTCCTCACAAACTCTCTTAATGGAAAATACAGGGAATTAAGCATAAAAGATGGCTCCTTTCGCAGCAGCAAGGCATCGATATTTATAGGCGAGTGCTTTAGGGTTTGGGCCCCCTGGTCCTTAACATGGAAGGAATCCACGAGATACCTTGGGATGCAAGTAACACTTGATAAGCTCGACCTTCAACAAGGCAAGTAACGTCTATCTTCAAGAGATTCCTTGCGGATCCTAAATCTAGTCGGATAAGGAAAGATACTTAAGTTAGATCATCTTATCCTTATCCTTCTAGACCTAGGAGAGAAACTCGCCTGTTGACCAAAGCACTTCTCCTATCTGTCTTGACCAATATGGCTTTGTCTGACCTGCTTCCAGAAATGTTGCTTTCTTCCCTTGTATTGCCCAGTTTCCACCTGCAAGACAGCAAACACCCTCTTACCCAAAATATGTCCTCCAAGACACAAAAACTAGACAAAACACACAAAAAGACTCGATCTAAACTTCCTAAAACATACACTAAAAAAACACAAAATATGGACTCATTAGTAAGCCCCTTTCTTTCCCGCTTCTTTAATCCCCTCTGTCGCGTCTCGGTTTATGGGAACCGGGATGTGACAAAATGGTATCAGAGCCAAATCTCTCTCAGTACGGAGTGGTTCGGGGACAAACCAGTGGAAGCTGGTGGGCCTGTAATACCCGGGGCAGAAGTAAGGAGTGATCGTTGGTGCAGAAGCACGAACAATGAGCGTCTCCTATAAGACTTGAAAGCGGAAGGGACACGAATGAATTGAAACACACCCGAATGAGAGTGATACTGAGAACATGTTGGTATGGGACAACATATTCAAGGTTATCTTTGATAATGACTCTGAGATCATTAATCTATGTGCTAGGTCTAAGATTAGCATTTATAAATTTTTATGTGTGCTACAAACCCTCTCAGCTCATCGTCACACTGTCCTCGACAAGAAAAATGTACTTTTTGATTAATAATAGGTTTAACAAAGTATGAATAACGTATCAAGTATGTTATGTTGCAAGAAAAAATGATTATTGCTTTTTGCAAATTTATCAAAGAGATTTCACAAAACATCGTTGTGATGTTGAATCTACATGAATAGAGAAAGTTGTCATTCAAAGGACAAATGTTTTTAAGAAATGAGGAAATATTTCGTTTGTCGTGTTGAGTCTTCTTGAACTCACCAACCAAGTTTATATTGTCATTATAGTATATCTATAAGTGATACCAAATTTCGAGGACGAATTTTGTTTTAAGAAGGGAGGGATGTAATACCCCTAAATTTCGTAATAAGTTTATAATCTAGAAAAATTTTTATAATAGAAAATATATTGGATATTTCTAAGATTTAAAATAAGGAAAGTAGTATCTCGTGAAATCTTTTGAACTCCAACAAAGTTTATATTTTCAAAATCGAACTTCTAATTCATTTTACTAATTTCAAATGTATGAATAGTTTATCTATTTATTAAATTTAATTCTTTTAATTTATTTAATGTATATCATTATTAATACGTATACGTAATACATATGTATATGTTTTGTTTACAAACAATAGTAATTAGAATATATATTATTTTATTACTAATGACATTACTAATAATGTAACTAGTATATCATTATATTATAAATTTTAACTAAATAGTATATATATATATATATATATATATATATATATTATGCTTACGTAACTCGTTCTCAATCATGTATATAATAATGTATTGGTCAAATAACATTTCATGGCAAGTTGCTATTCGTACATGTGTATGTGAAGAATAAGCTAATGCATTCAATATATTCATATTTTATTTTTCATAACACGCGTCCTCTTTAAATTTTAAATAGACTAATGACTTGTTGGAATTTGGTCCTTTATAGCATTAAATTTGTTGGGAAATTTGTTAAGTAAAGTTTTGATGAATTCCAAAACCAACTGACCCCAACCGAGTAGATGTTGCCAGTTCCTAATGTTAGCAGTTAGGCTCGCTGTTTGAGCAATGTTAAGATTTTATCTTTACAGATCTCCAGCTGAAGACGGCAACATAGCAACACTCGGATACAACCCCGGATGGAAGATCGGATGAGGAACATCAGTTACAAGACTCTGTCTGATGAGAGAGTTATGCCAAAAAGGGGAATACTTTTTGACAACTGAGAATTCAAGCCAACTGTTCAGTTGGAACATCAGCTATAGAATGGCATCCGATAAAGAGAATGTTTCAAGAAGGGAGAAGTTATAAAGAAGTCTCAACATGAAGTTCAAAGTCAGCTGAGAGTTCAACGGTTCAGTCAGAACATCAGCTGAAGACCACTCAGATGAAGATCAAGATTTTCAACCGACTAACCAAGGTTGACTGTCAGAAAGGTTTGAATTTGAAATTCAAAAAGGAAGTCACGTGAAGGTTTGACCGTTCAGTCATTACCTCATTTGGCCCAACACAAGGTTGTCTCAGATGGAAAGCAGAAGAGCACAGATGCCATATCGGGAAAGTCTGCAGAGATGAGAGACAAGCCATCACTATCAAAGAACAGAGATCAACAGCTCCTCCAACGGCTAGTTGATTCTCTCCGCCTATAAATAGAGGCATTCATTCATTCGACATGACACAAGACAGAGAAAATTTGAAGTGCACCTACGAGAGAAACAAGAGCAAAGAAAGTCTGCAAAATCACATTCTAAAAGCATCAGTAACTGAGAGTTCCGAGTGGTAGAACATTAGTAGCTGAGAGTTCATAGAATTATAATATGTCTTAGATCTTAGTTTGAGTATTCATTCGTTCAAGCCATAGATCCAGCTCACATTCGTGTTCGAGTTGTAGTTGGAAAACCCACCTACATACACACCCTAAAAAGTGTTTGTTAGGATCATACTCTTCCTGTAATTGAGTAGTTAGGTTGTCAAGTACCCGCAAACTTGACATAGGTTGTTAAGTACCCGTAAACTTAACTGTAAAGGTTGATAAGTACCCGGAAACTTATTGCAACGGTTGCACAGCCCGCGTAAGCTGTGTGGAACTGTCCAGAAGAACTTGGACTGAGGTGTGTGGACTCACATCTCCCCGTGGACGTAGGAGTTCTCTCCGAACCACGTAAATCCTGTGTGTCTGTGTTTATTTCTGTTCTGTTACTTATTGCATTTTCAACTGACCAAACTAACCGGCATACAAACTGCATCTTTACATATCAACTTTCTTGGTTATTGACCAACCTTGCACAAAAGCGTGAGTTATTTTACGAGTATAATTTCCACCACATTCCGCACAGCACCACTCTCACAGCTGAGTTCTCTTACTCAGTTGTGAATCCAGCTGAGACTTTCTTTACTCAGTTGAAGTTTTCGGGGGTTAAGTTTTCAAAGTTGAAAAATCCTAAATGGTGTATTCCCCCCCCCCCCCCTCCCATACACCAGTAACTCATATCGGGACCATCAAGTGGTATCAGAGCAGTGGTTCAAAAGACTGCTGTCTCTGTTTCACGAGGTGTGAATCGAGGTGTTTTTTTCAGTGGTCAACTGAATAGATCCTTTTTCACGCTAGTGCATATCTGCTTGTTTTTGTTGTGTGTTGTTGTGTGTGCAGATGGATATGAAAGATAAGATTATGGTTATGTTCTCGGTTGTGAATTATACAGCCTGGAGGACTCGGATAAAGAAGGTCCTTCTGCCAAAGCATCATAGAATGCAACAATACTTTCATCCGGACCTATCAAGATCACAGAAAAGGTCATCCGTACTCCTACAGATCCAACCCTTGGGGATGCAACTGTGGAGATAGTCGAGAAGAACTCAGAAGATTACACTTCTGAGGAAGTTAAAGTGAGCCAGCTGGATATCTGGGCTCAAAGCACTATCATGTCCACAGTTAGACAGGACTGTCTTCCGTGGATAGAGGAGTGCAACACTGCTAAAGAGATGTGGGACACTTTAGCATCTTTGAGTGAAGGAAGTGACGAAACCAAGGAGAACAAGTTCTCCCATGCATGTCAAGATTTTGACAACTTCACTCTGAAAGTGGACGAAACCATCGATCAGATGGAGCTGCAGTTCATGGAGATCATCAGAAGGATCCAGTCTATCCGAAGAGGAAAGTATACTTTGAGAGAAATCAACCTCAAAGTATTACAAGCACTTCCAGCTGAGTGGGATACCTTCACCAATATCCATGAAAGCCGAGCTGATCTAGGAGAGATGGGAACTGAAAGATTGTTCTCAATTCTGAAAGGAAATGAGTACAAAGTGAACCGACGAAAATCTCAGTCGATGGCTCAAACAAGTCGACATGAGGATGTTGATTCAGCAATGAAGACAGTTGCCCTTTGAGCTGACTATTCCAAGCCCCGAACATCAAGAGTAACAAGATCTGCGGACACAACTGCGAAGGAGCCAAGCAGAGAAGAGCTGCAACAATGCATTGCCGCCATGTCAAAGAAGCTAGCTGACATGGACACTCGGTTCGGAAAGTACAAGCGGTTCTACAAATCTAACCGAACACGAGATAGCTCAAAGCCTGTGAACAACGGATGTTTTGAGTGTGGCAAAGAGGGACATTTTAAGGTTGACTGTCCAGACCTCTCAAAGAAAGAAAGAGATGCGTTGAGGGCCAAGCAAAACGCAAAAGATAAGGCCATGGTTGCAGAGGAAGCAGCTGACGACGTGGACATCTTCACTGACACTGAAGATGAGGACGAACTGACTCCCACCAACAACGCAAGTGGACAGAATCAATGTCTCATGGCAATTGGAGCTGACTAAGATGAAGCTGAGGTAACTTCTATCCCAGCTAATTTAAATTCTTCTAATGTTGCTAACGTGCAGGATACTTTAGAAGATGAGTTGCAACCATCTTGGGATGATTTCCAAGAACTGAGTGAGCAATTGAATCAGCAAACGGTTGAGTTTAAGACTCTTAAAAAATAGTTTATTAAACTGGAAGAATCCTTAACCGAAAAGGACGATGTGATCAAGAATCAAACTGAAGAGATTGAGAATCTCAAAAATCAACTGACCGCGGCCAACCAAGCTGAGGCTTCAACCGATGAGCAGTTGAAGGAACAGATCAAGGCACAGAATGAGCAATTGAACAAGAAAGAGGCTCAGATCGACCAACTGATAAAGAAGTCAGATGGACAAACCGAGCAGATCACTATCCTCCTCAAGGAGTTGCAAACTGAGAAGGATAATCTAATCAAGCTGTATCAGTCATCCAAGATCATCGAGAATCTTATCAGCTACAGCAGACAAATGGATGACGTGTCAGGACTCGGTTATGATATTGTCAAGGATACTGGAATTCCACCAGCAACCTTCATCAAAGCTGTAGAAGTCACAGCTGTCGAGCCAAACACAGCTGAGTCTCCAGAAGTTAATCCAACCTCCACCTCTCAGCAAGTTCAACCGACCAATAGAATTACAACTGAGAAGGGAAAATGAGTAGTAGATGGAAGACAGAATGTTCCATTGGTTGGAACATCAACCGAGGGGGAATGCTCCAAAAGTCAGAAGAGGAATCAGAGGCGTCGAAGGTATAATCGCAACCGAACTCAGAATCAGAACCAACCTCTGCATCAACCTCAGAGTCAACATCAGAAGGAATGGAACCGACCGCAGAACAGACAAGGGCTCAATCGTCTGAAACAACAGAAGTTCCAACATCAGTTCGATCAAAGGTTCCATCAGAGTTAACCGATGTGGAACAGTTACGACAGCTATGGATACTCATGCCACAACATGAATCAACATCCGGGCATGAACAGCTATCGTCAACAGCCAGGGCAATGGAATCAGAATCAACCACGACGATTCCACAATGACGGCCGACCTCATTGGCAAAATCAAAAGGGTCAGAGACGTCAGTTAAATAGGAGGAACCCCACTCCTCCTAAAAGCCAACATAGGAGAAATCCATCTCCTCCAAAGAGACAAAATATCAATAATAACAACAAGCCTAAGGATAACCGAGGTGTTGTTATAGTTGATAAAAATGGGCAGATCATTTGGAATGACAAGGCTATTCGAGTCTACAGGAAAAAGCGACCCACAGTTCCAGGGGGAACTGGTTCTAACCCTCCAGGACCCAACTGAAATTGGGGACCTAAGCGTGTTTCTCCGTGCAGGTACAAGAGGAACAGCTGAGGAAGAATAAAACATCACAGACAAAGTGGGTGATGGACAGTGGATGCTCGAAACACATGATAAATCTGAAGGACTTGCTTGGAAGTTTCGTGGAGCTGAACGGTCCAACTGTTACTTTTGGTGATAACTCAAAAGGTTACACCAAAGGCTACGGTACCCTTGAAACCGATCACGTGTCAATTTCCAATGTTTCATATGTTGATGGATTGAAGCATAACCTGCTTTCAATCAGCCAATTCAGTGATAATGGTTTCTCTGTCAAGTTTGATGCGCAGAGTTGCAGGGTTAAAGACGTTCAAACAAAACAGGTCATATTGTTGGGAAATCGATCCCCAACTGGGAATGTCTATTATGCTGACTGGAAGAGCAGTCCACCTGAAACCTGTCTGTTTTCAAAAAGCAGTTCAGATGTGAGCTGGCTGTGGCACAAACGGCTCAACCATCTGAATTTCAAGACAATGAACCGACTTGCCAGACAGGAACTCGCAAAGGGCATTCCTAACCGAGTATTTTCAACAACACACATCTGCAGTGCGTGTCAGCTGGGAAAGCTCGCTAGATCCTCGTTCAGGTTGAAATCCACACCCTCAACCGACCGAGTATTGCAGCTGATCTATATGGATCTCTTCGGGCCAGTTACACCTAAGAGCATAAATGGCAACGAATATACACTGGTTGTAACTGATGATTACTCGAGGTACACGTGGACCATTTTCATGCGCCACAAGAATGAAACCCAAGATGAGCTGCCCAAGCTGATGGATCGGATATCGATTAATACATAAACATGGCTACTTGAAACTAGAATTGTGTGATTTCAACCTTATTTGTCCCACATCGGAAATCCAAGGATGTTTTGTGCTATATATAAGGAGCAACACTATAAGGGAGTATATCCAAGTGTGCTACCTATGGTGCACCTTAGTGGCTCAAGTGTTGACTCCTTTTGTGCTTGACCATGATTCCTACGAGGACGGTGCGAAGCACCGTCCGAGTCCAAGTCCGACGCCGACGGCGACGAGCACGTGCACATGCACGTCGCACTTGTCGCAATGGGCGCTTTGAGGCGCACTTTGCATTTAGTTTGAGTCCTAAGATTATATACTCAGTCCCGAGTATCGAGTTGTTCGCTGGAACTGCGACACGTCGTGCAACGTCTCAAAGTTCACCCCGAACCGTTGTATCTTGGAGGCAATTGCTGTAGACCGCGTGCCCGATAGCTGAGCAATCTTGTCTTACGGAGATAGAGTCTAACTCTAGCCTCGGTTCCTTTCTATCTCTTCTTTTTCAATACTTTAATTATATAAGTATTTACGTTTGCCGTTTACTATTCATATATATATATATATATATACACGTATTATACGTATTATTTCCAACATGACTTACTAAGCATATATAATAGGTTCCATTTCTTCTATAAATAGTAAATGGATGCAACATCTATTTCAATTGTCGCGTTAAAAGAAACGAGAGATAGGGAGAGAAGAAGAGAGAGTTTTCATTGTCTTGATAATTTAGAAAAATTAGTGTTTTTCCAAGAATTTAAGGTCCAAATTCAATTATCTTGGCGTATTTCTAAGCTATCATGTGGTTTATATATTTTTTAAATTATTTTGATTTAATAAACTCTGATATTTCATGTAAAAGAAAAATGGTTATCTATTGTACTGTTTTAGTGCGCTCTATGTGGTTAAGGTTCCTACGATATCGAACGGGGTTCTTTGTTGGTCTAACACACGCAATGGGTTATGTACTCATGGTTAGAAGTTCGGTGAGTTGATCACCATCGTTTTCTAGCAAAGGGAATATGTTTGGATCTGATAAGTTAAGATCGGGATTTTGTTGTTGTGGTTGAAACGGGAAATGTAACCGTACCACGAAATAATAGGAATAACACTAGAACGGCACTGTTAGCGCGCAAATGAAAAAGGTTTGACGTATCTTAGAAGTGGCTTTATGTTTTGAAACCTTCTAAGTTTACGAGTAAAACTTGGATATACCAACTGCTTTGTTTTTATCAAAAATTATTTATAAAATCTTACCCACTGAATACACTAGTGTTCAGGCCCAAAATGTTTTCAAAATGTTTTTCAGGTCGGGAGGCAGGTGATGGGACGCGAGGATGAGGCAGAGGTTGTTGTTGTAGCTATTGTGTGTTTCCGCTATGTTATTTTAATTGTGCAACTCTGAATATGTCTCTATTGTGTTGTTTATTATTTTTATGGAGAGTGCCTTGTGATCAGCTTCTCTTGGACGCTCAAATTCCCACTCCCTCATGATAACATCATTTGGTGAAGTGGATGGTTGACTCCTTTTGTAATGCTAGACACAGATTTACCCCATATTTTATTTTAATGGGTGTAGCACGATTTTGTCGCCTCGTTTCATTAAATTTGTGAATAAATTGTTATATGTGCAAAAAGTAAGCCTCTTTCTTTCTCGCTTCTCTAATCCCCTATGTCGCGTCTCGTTTTATGGAACCCGGGTGGTGACAGAGATGACACTAATTGATTTGTCCAAGACATACTCAATTCTATCTTGCCTTAGTACTAAACGCAAGCATCGGAGCCAATCCGGAAAGTTCGACTCCATCAATCATTTCAAAGACAAATTTGACGATATTCTTATCTGATCAATAAATAAATAGAAAAGCAAATTAGAACAGAATAAAAAAATCACATTTATATCACACTAATCAAACAAAGCCTTTTGTATTGATTAGCTCCTACTAATTTTGACACACCCTGCGACTCCAAATGCAAAGTACGGTTTTATATATCAAATATAAATCTTAGTGGACCAAGACCCAGGTCTGTATTATCATGGCATCTGCTTTGGCTGATGACTGTGATAATATCACCTAGTAGGCCTCTAAGCCAATTGCAACAACAATTTCGCAATTCCTGGTTGATTAATTCAATTAATCTACGCCCTTAAATCATTTTGGACACTTTGGCGCCAAAACTGATCTAAGCAAGTCAACCCCATTACACGATGCCACCATGCATCTATGATTGAGCCTTAGCCTTGTAGGCTAGAGCAAACACTTTGGTGTAAATACTCAATCAACTTAATGGACGACGCATATTATTCCAAATAAGACTTGTATTTTAAAATGGGGATATTATTATGTGATACAATTTGTCAACAATTACTGGGTGCTGCTTACCCCAGAAATACGAATGCAGATCACATATACTGGGCGCCGTGTACCCAGACATATTATACGGACTACAAGTACTGGGTGTCGCCTATCCAGACATAATAGCGGTCTCTAATATCAAATATCATGCTTATCACACAAAGTAGCACATAAAATCTCCACGAATAAAATTTACTAATCTAATTAAAATTTTATTCTCTAATTATAATGGGTTAAGAGGTTTATATTAATTCTAAACTAATATAAATTTAATACTTATTATTTCAAAAATAATAATATTAAAAAATATAAGATAATATCTATTAAGCTAATTAATAAAATTATCTATTTGATCTCAAATTTTATATTAATTCTATATTAATATAAATTAAACTTATTATCATTATTTCTAAAATAATAATAAATTTTTAAATTTATGGTCAAACCGGATCAACCACTGCCCAAGGCCAAGGCAACCTCTCATCTTCTTCGAAGAGTATGAAAGCAATAGTATCAGTAACATCAACCAATGGCAACAAGCGCCGAGCAACCCCTCTGCGTACGGCGATGGCGCTGGGCTGTCGGGCACAGCACAAAAGCAAGCCCCGGCAGCCCGTTACCGTCGCTATCGCATCGAGTAATTGTTGCAGTTCTGGTGAAGATGGCAGCGTCTAACGCCTCTCTAATCGCTGGAATTTGCAGGTGTTTGTGGTCGAAGAGACGACGCCTAGCGTCGCGATACATGCAGTAAAGGCTGCCCCTCTACCTCTGACGACGGCCGGCTGTTGAGAGCAGCACAGAGGCAAGCCTCAAGCAACCTGTCGTTGTCTTCATCGGCAACAGGCAGCAGCAAACAACGAAAAAAAATCAGCAACATTTCCCCTCTATTTGCCGAATTTTACAGATTACGCCCAGCGCCGTAAACCAACGAGCAGCATACTCCCAATTTCAATTAATTAAAAAAGCAACACATTGTCAGCAAACTATTTGCAGCCAATTTTGACCATTAATCTTCAATTTTGACCAAGCTTTTTCAATTTAATAAAATTGTCAGAGATGTTTTCGAAAAACTATCCCAACTAATATACAAATTGTTAAATCGTTAACCCATATATTAATTACAACACACAAAATAAATTATAAATCGAGACCTTAGCTCTGATACCATTGTTAGGATTTCTTGACATTATCTAATGATACGCACCGAAATTAATTGTCAAGAAACAGATCAAAATTTATAATTAATTTCGTGTGTGTGGAGATTTTTATGAACACAACAGAAAGAAAAGCTTACTTGTTGTGTACGATATCAACTCGTTCTAATTGTTGTAACTGAATCTGCTACTATGGTATCCACGTGTAGTGTTGAACTGATGTAGGAACAATTCCACGATGCATATTTGATTCAAGAACGCTAGGAACGTAGTGCTCCTAATATTTCTCTAAGAACTAAAACCTAGTTTTGGAGTGAAGAATGATAATACGTAAATCACTTGTAAATAAAAATATAATTCCTACACTTATAGGAATAATAACGGCGCCTATTACCCTAGGTAATATGGGTCGGGCTTTTCTTCTGTCTCCAATTAATTAATCTGATAGCTCAACTATTAATTAATTAATATATATATCCAAAACTATATTTAATTAATCATATCTAGACCATATTTCTTTCAAGATGGAGTACTATATTACTCTTTCATCCTACAATTTTAGTCTAACAGCATCCACATCGTGGCGTCCATTTTTCTCTTGGGCGCCGTTGATTTAGAGTGTACCGCAAGTGGCTTTCCAAACTTTCACAACAGCGCCAGCGGATGGCCACTGGCGGTCGTCGTTTTTTTTTTTGTAATTAAGATTAAAAATAATAATAAAGCATATTTTATTGAATTTAAATAAAATAAATACATTATTACATCATGATGCTAAAAAAAATAAAACTAAGAACGACGGAAAACAGGGTCATCATTCAACGTCATCCACGTATTGACAATCGTGAACTGAGCCCCTTTCAAGGCTGCATAGTCCTCCTTAGTCGAATTCAGTGTGTGTTAGGCGGTCGCGTTTGGAGTTCGCTGGCAGTTTGCCCTATGGAACTCGTCGAACAAGAGGACGTTAGCCCTAGTCCAATTCCAATGGTGGCGTAGTTGATTTGCATTCGTCACCGGGCTGTTCTAGGGGCGAGTAGCGTTGTAGCGGTTGGTGATCTAATCCCACAATGCACCAACTGCACGTGGCAACTGGCTCACCTAGAGCCAAATGTCAGCAAGCTTTTCAGTCTCGACATCGGTGTAGTTATTAAGGCAGTCAGGATGGTAGATTCAACGAATTCATGAAATGAGATAAAATAAAATAAAAATTATATATTGAGTCTATCACACAAAACTTGCCCAATGCAGTAGTTATAAAGCTCTCTTGTGTATGATTTGACGTTATTCACATGGGTATAATTTACCCGGAGTGTATGAGAAAATAGCGGCTACGAACACATACAAGCTTGTCTGAGAGAAGAACAAACACTGCACATATCAACAACCATAGTCCAAGCTTTCATAATCAAGCTTAAAAGAGAAACCACATCTTCTATATGCATCAAAGGAATCACGTATTTAGCCAAGCGGTAGACCTCTCCTGCATCATATACGACTCGAGTCTCTCCCAAAGATATACCTCCTAGTCCAGTCTCCAACTACGAGATACCTCGTGCGCCAGCTCACTTGTTTACTGCACGTAAAACAATCATAACACCTATAAGGATCGCCTAGGTGCACATATATATACATATACAGTACCAGAAATTTCATGCTCGTATGGATAACAATGATTATTCTTTTTTTCTGGCAACTAAACTCACCTTGCATATATAGAATACCAAAGCCATTGCGTGCTATGGCCGACTGAAACCCAGTCGCCAGGCAGCTCCGCTGCTGCCTGGTCGCCTCCCAGAGGTGCAAACTGCCCTAGATGGCGATACCTAGTGTTTAAGGCATGAGAAAGATACATTATTTCATTTGAATCTGTGGCATGTGTATATATTGAGTAAAGATATTAACTAAATGGCCATTAAAAGTAAAAGGTCTACCTAAAAGGACGAAATTCATGGCGACCACCACTTCTGAACTTTCGAGGACCCTCAGGTTCGACTTGACATTTCTCCCATGTGTTGAAGCACTTTGCAAGGTATGCACCTTGTTGTGCAGCAACCTAATATGTACAATAATAACAGATCAATATTAGACTTATTAGATGAGGATCAACTAACCATGGAGACATCAATATAGGCCGCCTTACTTGAGCAGTAGCAGGAAGGCTCTTAGTTTGCTTATCTACGTGTGATAGTGCCAACTTGAACTGTTCAATATCAACTTCTTTTCTCTCATTCCCATCCGCGTCTTTTAGAAGATCTGTTATGTCGGATAAATGCATGTTCTGCAAATATAGTTCGACTTGAGGGTACCTGATGACGACATCTTCGACCACATCCTTGAATTCTTCTATAGTTAGGGTGCCAGAATTGTCTTTGTCCGCAGCTTCGAATATGGCTGAAATATCCTCCTGAAACAAAAGCAGACGGCAATGGCTGATTCTTCTCAGCACATAAGTACAGAGACAGGTTGAACAGATTAGAGAAACGGGGAGAAAGTTTCAAAAATTGAAAGAACTTAGCTACCATGATTTTTTTCTGATCCACGGTGGTACAATCACCAAGACCATACACGCCATCACATCCCTTTACTCGTAACCATTCATCAGTAGCCAGAACCTTCCGGTTGCCCTGCAAATGCAGTAAAGAAAACAGTAATTAACTGTAGTGGAGCAACGGCATCACCATTGGAATGTTCCATAGTACAGAAAGTACCTGGCCAACTTGCTCCATGAAGTCCTTCACAACTGGCCTCGTGCCAACTCCAGTCGACCAGACTACCATTCCATGAGGCAAAGATATATTCTGTCCCGTAGATTTTGCTTTGATGTCAATCACTGTGTCTGAAACACTCAAGACGCGGTGTCCTGTTAGAACTTCAATGCCATCTCGCTGAAACTTCTGCTCAGCAAATGAACTAATCCTCTCATCATACCTACATAACGATTATCTAATTAGTTGAACTTTGAATAATGTTTGTTAGAGACGAGAAAAACCTTTTGCAGTCCCATAAGAGAATGTTCCTCGAGATATCAAGCTACGGTTGTATCATAGAATTACAAAAACTCATGAAAGGTAAAAACAAAGAATTATTCTAGCTGTCAAACCAAATATCAGAAACTTGCAACCATGTAATTCGGAAAACATAAAGAAGTTATTTGATTAAGAGAGTGATTGTGCCATTAATGTGCTTACGTGTTGAGGATATGATCACCAGATTGTATGAGTGATATCGCAACTAAATCTTTAACCGATGGATATATTTTGACCAAATCCTCATGGACAAAATCATGAAGCTCTGCAGCAAACTCCACACCAGTTGGCCCCCCTCCGACTATCACAAAATGGAGGTTAATCTTCCGCTCTTCCTCGGTCAGCTCCGGAAGGACAGCTTTCTCGAAGCAATCTATCACAGCCCTACGGATGCTTTGAGCATCTTCAACTTCCTGGACCAAACAATATTGATAATTAGTAATTAATAACAAAACCATGGTTCCATTATAGAGTAAACAAGGAAGTTACCTTCAAAAAGTAGCAATTCTCCGAGACTCCGGGAGTATTAAATGTGTTCACTTGCGCTCCAACGGCTACAACTAGATAATCGTATTCTAAAGAGAACTCGTTCTTCCCGGGTAAATTCTCATTAACATTGGACCGGCAGACAACCTTTTTGTTTATTGCGTCAACTTTGAGACATTCTGCTTCCCAGAACTTAATCTCTCCATTCCTCTACAAGATATTTGTCTTTGTCAACGAGGTTTATAATAGAGTCGTAACAGTTCCAGAAAAACATTTAAGAACACAAAAATTTGATCATCTGCATTGCATTGACAAAGACAATTCCCAAACAGCATGTAACAAGACAATCATAAGCCACACTTACTTCAAACATTCAGATTACCTTTCTCACAAGATTACGAACTGGCTCAACAATACTTCGTGCCTCCACCGTTCCACATGTGACACTAGGTAACAAAGGGGTAAATGCAAAGTAATTTCTTGGTGAAACCACCTGAACGTCGTAAGATGAGATATCGAGATCTTTGAGGAAGCTAATACCGGCCCATCCCGTTCCAAGAACCAACACCCTTTTCTTTCGAGTTTCTGTCTGATCAAGTACAGGACCTGATTTCTCCTTATCTGATGGAAGATCTGCATACGTAATGAGGCCTCCACCACTGTAAACAGAGAACAAGCAAGGAAAAACTCTGTAACAATTTCACAGCACAGTATAACATAAAGTAGATCATTATTTATATTTTAAATAAAAAAAAAAGTGGAAAATATATAATTCAAATCTGCAGTGAACTAGTCTAAACTGGAACAGGAAAATAACTCTCTTAAATATTCATCAAGCAAGACATCCAAATAATTTAAGCGTTACCAAAGTCTCCATCCATACACATTTATCATCTTTCCTAGAAATTCCTCAAGTAGAAAAGCTTTTTTCAGATTCGTTACTTGGTGGACTTACAGAAAATGGTGAAAATGGGAGGAAAACTACAAAATAGGCTTCATACACCTTATGTACTTTATGATAAACAAACCATAATTATTCATTATCTAACAAATTAAAGAAAACAATGACAACACAAAAAGTACAAATTGCAGGAACAGAAAAGGGGCCAAAAAAATAAGAAAAACTGGGATCACAACAAGTATTCTTCAATGAACACTGCAACTTCAAGATAACTCAAGAAACTATGCCAAAACCATAAAACAAATGTAGAGTGAAAACCTGAGAGAGCTAAGAATCAAAAGCTTGGCTGAAGTAGGATGGCTATTCAGAATCCTGTTGAAATAGGAGAAAAATCTCATCTTTGCTTGCTAAATCTACTGATAACTTTTTTCTAGATTTTGATGGCACTATGAAATTCTTGAGTAAAAAGAGAAACCCCACAAGAATCACTTCAGTTTGGAATGTCAAAACTCAAAAGAGAGCGAACTCTCCCCCTTTTTGGGGTTGTTTGCAAATGGGGTCAACATGATTCATCTTGTCTGTTGACAACTCTATTTCATTCATTACTCATTTTTATTCTGATAATTGAGCTACAAATTAGTGAACGCCCATGTGATAATCTCGTTTGTATTTCACTTCTTTATTTCAATTAAATTTTTATCACTTATTTTTTTTGTCAAAAGTAAGTCCATAACCAAAAAAAGAATATGTATTCAAATCAATTTTTCCGTCTCCTCCCTTCCTCACTAAACTTGTACATATAAAAGAAAGTGGTCAAAAATTGTTCTTTTTAATCTCTAAGCAGTTTAAATAATGTAAATGTAAATTGAGTGATGTGTAGAATGGATATTTGACATTACTTCCTTTAATAATTTTAAAATATGATATTATTAAATATATTTAATTTCAAATAATGACACTTGTTCGAATGTTCAAGGGAAAGAGTTCACAAATTATAGACACGGAAGAAACTATCTAACTACTTTTTTAATAATAAACTAATGTAAAAACGAAAGTGACAATATGTTGGCAATTTTATGAATGTTTAGGATTTTTTTTTATTCCAATCAATGCAAATTGGAAGGAGTATATACTAATTTTCATTCTATTTTTACTAAATAACAATAGTAGTTTTATATAGGAGCTAATTCTTAAAAGAGAACAATAACTTTGATTGTTTTTAAAAAGAGGATCATATTTTACAGAATTTGAAAATGAGAATTATAACTTTTGTTTTTTGTATTTATACTCTTATTTCGGATCTAAAAAATTAATTTGGGCTTTTGGTGACACCCCAAGCCCGTCGATTATGTGGCGGTGACGTGGCGGTGCTAGGTCACTATTTTTTTGTATTATCCATTTCTTTTTCTTTTTTCTTCTCCGTCAAATGATCAACCACCGTAATCAGAAGACTGCTGAGGAAATTCGAGCATGGTGCTCTGTTTGATGAAGAAGGTAGCGCTCTGCACTATGCACATGCCGAACGGCAGAGTCGTTAGCCAAATCGGAATCATGTTTATGAGCAGCTTCACTTCCTCAACTCTCGTAACACAACGACAATTTCCTTCTCCTTGTCCCTCCACAATTATGGCGGCCTTGTCTAGAATCTTGAGATTATCAGTGTGAGCGAGCAGCCTCGTCTGAGCCTTATCCGATTTAGGAAGCTCGTACAACTGATCATGACGAAACGGTAACGGAAGATTCCTCTTGGTAAATGCTGTAACACGATAATACAAAAAAAAAGAAAAAAAAAATCGATAATACAAAAACAAAGTGACATGAAACTGCCACATCATCAATGGGTCTGAGGTATCACCAAAAGTCAAAATTATTAATTTTGGGTTCGAAATAAGAGTATAAATACAAAGAATAAAAGATATAATCCTCATTTTCAAATTTCATAAGATATGAATCTCTTTTTAAAAATACTTAAGTTATCGTCCTCATTTGATAATTAGCTCTTTATATAGACATTGCAAAAGCCACGTGGAGTTTGTGGGTTAGTGTGAACTATGTATGGTCTATCCGAGTCAATAATAGGAACTAGCAAGCAGATCTCACCATTCGATCTATTTTTAATAGTGCAAAATTTATGTTACTTTCTCCGTTAACGAAATGATGCCCCATTTCGTATCCGGTACGGAGATTAAGAAAGCTGATAAAATTGTTTTGAGTGGGTAAAAGTTAGAAAGTAAGGGTAGTGAGATAATGACAAAAAAAATCAGTGGTAATGACAAAAAAGAGGTGGTATTGACCAAAAAGTAGGAATAAAATTGGTAGGATAAAAAAGTAAAAATAAAGTTGATGTGAGGTGGGGTCATCAATCGTAAAGGGTAGTAATTTTAATAAAGTAGCGAGGGTATGTTGGTAAAAATAACGAAACAGGGCATCATTTGGTGAACACAAATAATGGATGAAATAGAGCATCATTTCGTGAACGGAAGGGGTACATTTTATATATTTATATACGACGCCAGATCTGATGGTTTGGTATCTCTTTTAATTGGTAGGATTATTAAATTATACTCTCTCCGTCTTTTTTATTTATTTCCATTTGAGTGTTGACACGGGTTTTAAGAAAACTGAAAAAGTGGTAGTTGGTAGAATAAAGGTGTATTTGAGGAGTAGTTAGTGGTGGGCCAATAGTTAATAAAGGTAGTGATAAAGTGAAAAAAGGTAATGATAAAGTGGTAGTTGATGGAATAAATGTTATTAATGGTGGGCCCATAGTGAAAAAAAGATAGAAAATAGGATGAAAGAATGAGGGTATATTTGTAAATGTGTTCAAATGGGTACAAATAAAAGGGACAAAAAAAATATGGTAAGTGGGAACAAATAAAAAGGTTGGATGGAGTATATTCGTTTTAGTTTTGTTACCAAACATTATACTCCCTCCATCCCGCCGAATACGACCTAATTCATATAGGCACAAAGATTAAGAAAAAGGGTATTGGGTATAAAGAAATTGTTTAGTGTAGTGTGAATGTAATATTTTATAATGCTAACAAAGTTATAGATGGGATGGTTGAGTGTGTAGTGAGAGTAGGTTAGTGGAGTTTAGATGGGATGGTGGGCCGTGTATATAAACTAATTGTTTCCTTTAAAGGAAACATGCCAAGTATAGTGGAACGTCCAAAAATGAAAAACAGGCCGTATTCGATGAGACGGAGGGATTAATCGTGTACTGTTTAGCGTGTATGATAAAATATTCAACAACAAAACTTGGGTGCAATTAATTGCATTGTATACAACCGATTTGATCCGACCCGTATTCCATAATGCCGGCGCGTGGAGCGTCCACACCCCACCAACATATTTTTATTTTTTTTTGAATTAAGCATTTACTGTTAAATATTTAATCTCAGCTCCTATGTACCACATGGGCTTCTAGCTAGAGAAAAGTGCCCTCTATCCTATCTTTATAGGCAAGGGTTCGTGTTCCACTGCAAGCGAACTTTAGTTTTTTTTTTCTTTTATTTCTTTGTCTTTTATTTTTTCTTTCTTTCTTCTTTTTCGGTTTTTTCATTCAATTTATTTTCTTTATTTTTCCTCTTTATTCTCTTCTTTCTTCTTTTTCGTTTCTGAAATTTTTTTCCTTCTTTTTTTTTTCGTTTTTCTTCTTTTTTATCTTTTCTTTTGTATCTTTATTTAGAAATAGAAATAATTCAAAAAAATTATTGTCATTATTAAAAATAATTAACAAAATAACTTCAATGAAGATTAATTATTGATATAAATAAAGATAATATTTCACAATTAAAACTTTTCTTAATAATAATGTTTACTTTAATTTACAACAATTTGTACCTTTAATTATGTAATCAAGTCATTATTATTATGATAAAAAGTAATTATTGATATAAAAGAAGGTATGTTTCACAATTATTACTTTTCTTAACGATAATATTTATTTTAATTCACGACAACTTGTACTTTTAGTAATTCGTTCAAGTAATTATTTTTGTAATGAAAAGTAATTATTGATGTGAAGAAAGGTAATGTTTCACAATCATTACCTTTCTTAACGATACTATTTACTTTTATTTACGACAACTTACTTTTAGTTATTTGGTTAAGTAATTATTGTTGTGAGGAAAAGTAATTATTGTTATGAAGAAAGGTAATGTTTCACAATTATTACTTTTCTTTACGACAATATTTGCTTTAGTTCACGGCAAAGCGTACGTTTACTTATGTGGTCAAGTAATTATTGTCGTATTAATTTTCTTTACAACGATCACGAGAACTTGTGATTTTAGTAATTTTGTAAAGTAGTAATTTTTTATATGAACAAATGTAATGTTTCAAAAATATTACTTTACAAAACTAAATAATTTTAAAAAAAATCGAAAAAACTGTAAATAATAAATTAAATGAATAATTATGAGACAACATAATAGAAAAAGAAAAGGATAAAAATGAAAAATACTTTAAAAAGAAAATAGGAATAATAAATAATTTTGAAACAAATTAAAAAAACTGAAAAAATAAATATATTGAATAATAGGTAGGACACAACATAATGAAAAAGAAAAATTAAAAAAAGAAACAAAAAAAACAAAAAAACAAAAGACATAAAACTAAAAATGAATAGTCGTTTGAATAAGTAAAAGCTGCGTTTTTTTTTCCTATAAATAAAATTACTCACGTAAATTATAACAGAGGACCTTGTAGCATAGTGGTAACTCACCAATGTTTAGTTGCTCCATAAGCGAAAGGTCATGTGTTTGACCTTTCACAACAACAATACCTCCTTCAATTTTTTTTTATTTGGAGCGGGTATGGACTGGGCCAGCACAGGTATGGGCTTGGGGTTGTAGACTGGGCGAGGGTATGGGTTTGGGTCGAACCGGTTGCATAGTAGTGGAAGTCCATCTTAATATTCAAAGGCCAAATTTTGTAACTTTAAACTACATTTCCCTTCTTCCTAACATGTTTGGCTTCGGTACATCACGTATCCCCTCAAATTATTGAGAGTATAACTGAAAAATGCATATTATTTTATCTGGATTAATATTATATTTTCTTCAATAATGTTGCAGAGAGAATTTGGCCGCAGGATTAATTTGGTGGAGAATTTTAGAAATTTATAGTCGCGTGAAATGATGAAATTAATTTTGAAATAGGGGAATGCTTTTCCAAAGTGTTAATAAATAACTGACATGTGAAATGATTAAAGTATAGATATTTTTCTTAGACATTTTTTTTTTGTATATTAACTAGCAGAGAATGACGTGCATAACATCTTATTTTATATCAGTACTGAAATATTTGAAGACACAAAAAAATTCTTAAAATTTGTACTTATTATGCTAGACTTGTATCGTATTTGGACTCTAACATCATATACTTATATCGTTATTCAAATTATTGAGATATATATTAAAGATAAATACAAAGTTTAAGTTACTCATAAATCTAATATATGTCAAATTACATTATTGTTCTTAAATTAAAGCTTTTAATAAGGATATAATAGGTAGATTTAATTTTGTAAGGGTCTCCTCTTTCATAGTAGTAACTAGTAAAATTAATGTGCACTCACACGTCAAAAATAATGATTATTGATGGTCCCGATACGAGTTCTGGTGTATGGGGGGGGGGGAATACATCAGTTAGGAAATTTTAAAATAACCCCCTGAAAAATATCACAACCGAGTAAGAGGACTCAGTTGGAATTACAACTGAGTAGGAAAACTCAGCTGTAAGAGTGGTGCTGTGCGGAATGTGGTGGAAACAAATAACAACTCGCAAAAATAACTCACGCTCAGATGCAAGGTCGGTCAATAACCAAAACAGTTAAGAATGCAAAGATACAGTTTTGAGTGCTGGTTAGTAGGTCAGTTGGATATGCAAGAAATAACTGAACTGAAAACACAAACACATAAAGGATTTACGTGGTTTGGAGAGAACTCCTACGTCCACGGGGAGTTGTGAGTCCACACAACTCAGTCCAAATTCTTTAGGACTGGAACCACAAAGCTTACGCGGGCTTTGCAACCGTTGAGATAAGTTTGCGGGTACTTATCAACCTTACAGATAAGTTTACGGGTACTTATCAACCTATCTACTCAATTTCGGGAAGAGTAGGATCCTAACAACCTTTTTAGGGGTGTGAAAAAGGATGGGGTTTCCAATTGCTAGCTCGAACAAGGAAGTGAGCTAGGATCTAAGCTTGAACAAATGAAGACTCAAACTAGGATCGAAAACACCAAGACAGATTCTAACACTCTATGAACTCTCAACTAGTGATGTTCTTAGAGATTAAGTGCAGTTTAGCTTGTATGCAGTTTTTCGTTCTTTCGCTCGTTTCTCTCTTGTCTGTCTTCTCTGTCACTTGGTGAATGAATGAAGGCCTCTATTTATAGGCGGAGAGAATCAACTAGCCGTTGGATGAACCGTTGATCTCTGTTCTGTGAAAGCGATGGCTTGTCTCTCATCTCTGCAGATTTTCCCGATTTGGCAACTGTGAACTTCTGCTTTCCATCTGAGACAGCCTTGTGTTGGGCCAAATGAGGTAATGAAAGAACGTCAAACCTTCACGTGACTTCCCATTCGAATTTCAAAATTCAACCTTAGTTTTTCAACCTTGTTTAGTCGGTTGAGAAGTTTTGGTCTTCATCCGAGTGGTCTTCAGCTGATGTTCCATGTGATCGCTATCTTCATCTGACCTTCTGTCTGAATAGGAACAGTTGAACCCTCAGCTGCCTTGAACTTCATGTTGTCAATCTATCAGTTCGAGTCCTGCAACTGATGTTCTGTATCTTGAATGCTCAGTTGTCTTTCACATCTGATGTTCTATCTCTTGAACGCTCAGTTGTCTTTCTTATATCTTCCCCCTTGAACTCTCAGTTGTCTTTCTTACATCTGATGTTCTATCCGAGTAAAGCCTTGTTGCCGTCTTCAGCTGGAGTCCTGTAAAGATAAAATCTGAACAATGCTCAAACAGCGAGCCTAAATGCTAACATTAGGATCTGACAACATCTACTCGGTTGGGGTCAGTTGGTTTTGGAATCAATCAAAACTTTACTTAAATTTCCCAACAATTATACTAAATAAATATTACTGAGAAAATTTATATTTTAGTTTAATTTTATATTAATATTTATAATTTTTATTATCTCTTTTAATTGAATTTCGCAAAATTTAATTCGATCATTAAATAAAAAAAGAATAATTAAAATATTTAGTTATGAATTGTACCCTCGTTTTTTTTTGTATTATTGACCTTTTAAAAATAACAAAAGTACTTTAAGTAAGGGAGTACTATGTATGTAAATATTTGGTAACTAATATTTACATTTTAATTTTCTTTTCTTTTATAAAAATGCCAATAATTATCATAAAATAAATAAGTGAATAAAATTTCTCTGAAGTCTCCTAAAAAGTTTAAATTGAAATTGAAATATCAATTATTTTTCTATGAATTTTCACTAAATGCTTGTGATATATATGACATGATTGTTTTTTTTTTGTTTTAAATTGTTAACTTTTTTTTTTTCATTTATAAAAGACTTTTTCTTTTCATTTATATAAACCTATAAGGTGACATTACAAATATCATAAATATTAATATTAGCATGTAACAAGTACAAAATATGATGAATAATTTCTTCTAATGTTGAGCAATAAAAATTACTTGAAGACGAGTTGGACATAGATAATGCACCGAGCATATGCTCCTACTTTATTTTGAAAAAGCAAATTAGTACTAAACATTTACTTAACATGTCTTTGTTATTCAATCAAAACTATAATAGTGGTGCATGAAATGAAAGAGGTAAAGGAAGTGACAGTAAGATCTTATTTTTATCTTGTTTCTAACATCACTATAAATTAAAGAATAATTTGTTGGTATATATATATAATACTCCCACCGTCTACAATATCGTTATCACATTGTGGATGACACAGATTTAAAAAAAGTGGTGGGTAGTAGTGAATAGTAGTGGATTATGTTATGAGTGGAGTAAGGGTCCCACTGTAAATGTCAGGCAGTAGTAAGAAATATAATGTTAAATATACTCCCTCCGTCCATGATATAAACTCCCATTTGGGTGTCGGCACAGAAACTAAGAAAAGTGATAAAGGTGTTGTGAGTGGGAGAAAAGGGTAGTGATAATGAAAATTTGATTACTTTTGTTAATCCTTCATTATAAAAAGGCATACACACACTTACACAAACATAGATGGGTTCACACTGTATTTGGTTTATTAATTCACACGTTATTTTGTTTTTTAATATGCTATTTTTGGTTGTTTTTATGTCACTAATTAAATTAAATATAGCATCATATTTTACCATTTGAATATCAATATGTTAGCAATTGATTAAATATAGCATCATATGTAGCATAATCTGTGAGATGGGATTCAACGAAAAGAAAAAAAAAATGAAGTGAATAAAGGCAGTAAATTTAATAGAGCCAAAATTGGAGTCAAAATCAAACTTTTTATCTATTCAACCACTGTACACGAATAAAAATGGAGCTAAAAGTAAACTTTTCATCCATTTAACCATTAAACAATCAATTTAAGGTACAATGATGTGATCAAAACAAGTGGGGGGGGGGGGGGGGGGGGATTTTGAACCACAACTAACCTCCCAAAACAACAATCATTCCAGCAGAGTAGTAAAATCTGCTCTCAACCACAAACAGAAAGTTTACTCCAGAGAGAAGAAGAATGGTAGATAAAAGGCCCAGACCTAAATTAAGTGATGATGTTAAAAATAACATTGCACAGTGGCTACTCCAACACTCTAGCCATGGCAAACTTCAATATGGTGCGAAGAAAGAGGCTGTCCAACTTTTCCAAGTCGATTTGAGGACTATATGGTCCATTTGGAAGTCGACAGTAGTGCAACAGGCAATGGGAGTACCTATTTGATTGAAATTCATGAAGAAAGAGTCAACACATAAAGACAAATGGAAAATAGATGCTGGGTTGGATTAATAGTTAGTGGTGGGTTTATTAGTGGCAAATGGTAGTAAAAATAGGAGAGAATGGAGGGTATAATTGTAAAAAAAAGCAGAGTAGGAGTTTATTTCAACGACAAATTTTTTAGGGTAAGTAGGAGTTTATTTCGTGGACGAAGGGAGTAATATATTATGTGGACTCTACTACTATAAATGTGATGAACCCATATTTGTGTCCATCGGTGTTTTTCTTGTTTTTTTTTAGTTTTTATCGAGTCAAAGTGTGTCTGGGATTACACAAAGTCGAGAGATAGTGTACAGGGAAGAACAGGTGGGATCTTGGGCAAAACCAGTAAAAATCTGTTGTTGAGATGCTGAGATGGCGATACAATGCAAATGGGCATAGGGTTGGAAGCTTGTGGCTGGGCAACAACGTTCTATTCAATCTACAAGTCAGGAAGCACCTCCCCATATTCTTGAAGCTAACAGACAGAGTACCCGGAGGAGCCAGGATCTTGGTCAGCATAGGAAGTGATACATGATGCAGACATCGAAGTCAAGATGTAGTCGGGAGCAACTGCAGATTTCTTCTTCTCCAAGGAAAAGGATAAGGATCGAAGATTTCTTTCCTTATCCTAGCTAAACCTAGTAAATGAAGATATCTACCACGAAAGGGAAGTAAAATTGCAGCTGTATGTATAAGGAATGAGGCAGATGTGTTTGGAAAGAGTCCTTAACCAACAAGGATTCTAACCTAACCCTAATTCCATCGTCTATATATATGGCCGACTTCATGTTGTAACAGGTTCCAGTTTAGAGGAGGAATTTCGAGTTCTTTTAGCTTAGTTCTGCATTTAAGATTGAGTGAAAGTGAGGAAGAAACAAAACTTACGGGCGAATTTGCTTTTACATTTTGTTTTTAATATTTCTACACTAGTTCTTAGTTGTTGGCTTGAAGCCAAGACCTTAGTTGCTGACTTACGTTTTTGAGCAGCAACCATTTCCAGTTTAATTTCAAGTATGATTTCCCTTATATGTTTTGTGTTTTCATTTAAGATTATGTCTAGCTAAATTTATTGTTTGGGTTGGATGTAGATGACGTGATTTTAATTACTCGTTCTAAACTTGTGAGGTCGAATTGTGTAAGTTCGTTATTTGATTTTATTCCCGAAACACTTAGGAATAGGTCTAGACTTAATTGATATTGACATATGCTTGATCACCATCTAGATATTGAGATTAAGTTATTAACAAGATTTGGGATTAAACTCGAGAGAGTGTTGGAGAGCAGTCGGTATTGACCTACTTCTTGACTGTTTTGGGTCTGTTTATTCTTAATGCCTTTTGGGAAACATCGTTACTGAAGTGTCTTCGTGACTTTATTGATCAAAAGATGAGATCTTGCCTTCTGGTCAAGATCTGTAAAATTGGATAGACATAGGCTTAGTGTGTTTATATCGTGACTTCGTGACCATTACGGTATAAACTAATCTTTGTCTTAAACCAAGTAATTGAATATCTTTGCACCAACGAACGAGTAATGAGTAATTAGGATCATTGATTCAACCCAAGTTCTACGCCAAGTTCTTTGGAATCGACCCCCCACTTGCCATTAACTACTATCTTGTTGGGCAAAAGGTGTTTTATAAATTTATTTCTGCGAAGAGTGTAACGACGGCCTTCATCAAAATGGAAGTAGCAAGGATATTATGGATGGACTAAAATGTTAAAAGTAGTAAGGTAACTATTTATTTCTTAAAATAAAAGAAAAACAAAGAATGGCATGTTCCAAATTATAATTTGCATTACTCAAATTTATTTAGTTGAGACATTTACTGAGAGCTAATTAATACATATTCAAACCAAATAATAATATCTAAAATCACAACACCTACTTTGAAAATGAATAAAAAATTTACAAAAGTGAAAATATAAAGTAGTATACATGCTCGTTAAAAATATGAAAGATAGTTGAAAACAAATGTGATATGTCTAGATGTCGATGAACTGAAGAAAGAAATTGGAGAAAAAGAGTCAAAATCACATATGCAATTTGTAGATTTTCTTAAAGGAAAATTTGTAGATTATCATATGATGAATTGATGGAGAAATCTTAATTTCTTTTCTCTATTACATTAAATATAATTGAAACCATAACACATGTAGTAACATGGCAAAATGAACTGAATCTAAAATTTACTTGAAATCTAAAATTAAAGAAAAAATATACTATGCAGAATAGTTGAAAAAGTTTCTATAAAGTGATACTATATTTAGTTTTGATGGGTATAATACGATTTAGACGAGTTTTGATGGGTATAATATTAAAATATGGTGCAAAAAAGTATGGGAATGAGTGGAAAGAAAGTTATAGTCTCATGGTTATTTTCACTACTCAAATTGAATAAATACTAAAATATGGTGCGAAAAAACATAAATTGAATTAGAAAAATAAGAGTAGTATAGAATTTATGAGAATACAAAGCAAAAGGCAGAGTTACCGTGTCTTTGATGCAAGAATGCTAATATGTGTTGTGTTAGACGTTTTTGTATGTATTTAATTGAAGATTCCCTCTACTATATCAAAACAACTTTAGAACTCTAACGTTCTCATCTTTAATTTAATTATTAATAAAGTTTTAATCATTCTTTTATTCATAAAAAACGATGAAGCTTATCATACATAAACTCTTTTTATCTAAATAGATAAATTTTTGTCCAATCCCCTCAATTCTTTGATTCCAATTAACAACAAATTAATGGGATGAAACTTATATGTCCAATATGTTGGGAAAATTAGTAAAGGTTTTGATTTATATCAAAACCCAACTGATCCCAACTGAGTAGATAAAAGTCATCAGTCTGAACTTATCCCAACTGATCCCAACTGATCCCACTGTTTGAGCGTAGGTAATGTAACTAGAAAAAGTACATCATACAAAATCAGAACAGAGAGATGAGCGAACACCAACACCTACCAAGACCACACTTCTCTTCCTTCTCCGGTGGTCAGAATCGTCTCCAGCTGTAGTGCTCTCTCACAGCTCTGCAAGAAAAAGAAGGGTTGGGGATATTTCCCGGCGAACCACCTCCGAAGCTTAAGTTAGTATTCTGGGTTTCTTTCTTTTGTAGGTGAATGTAACAGGAAATAAGTCTGAAAAATTGTGTGTTTGTGTGTGTTGGATTTTGTAATATATACTCGTGAGTTTTCTTGAGAGTGAAGCTGAGTCGCTGCTCCACCTTTTACTTTTACTTTACATGCGCTATTATCCTATTGGCAGAGACACGATGTACCTTCTGACGGTACCTTACGAGCATTAATTAAAGTGTCTTTGTTCGTTAGGTATACAACCGAAGAAGAGTTCTAAAGGGAGGATCTTAGGACAGATCTCTGACGGGGGACCTCCAGGCAGATCTCTGAAAGGAGATCTCTCCGGGAGACCTCAACTCCATCATTATGTCGCTTCTCTAGCTGAGTACTCACAACACCTGCACGGGGTACTCAGGTCTCTTAAAGACCTGAATATTTTTATCCCTATCATCTACTCCCCCCTACTCTGAATTTTGGGAGGTCTTCCTTTGAGAAATACAGAGTAATTTATCCCACGCGACTGTCGAGACATGAGATTTCTTTAGACAATCTCGCTTTCCTTCACCAGGGACCTGCCTATTTCGAATTTTTAAACCAGGTCTCGGTTTGCTGTTATTTTATTGAGCAAAAATAGGGAAACTCTGCAACTTCCCTTCTCTCTTTTATATTGGGGTTTTCATCCTTATCTTCTTTACCTTTGCACTCTTCTCAATTTTAATGGAATTCTTTTATAGCGCGAACTCCTTCTCCTTCCGCAGAGGATACCATTTCCGATCAACCTGCATTTCACGCATCTGATACCCAGCCCCATCTCTCCTCACATGAAGACTTCCAGTCGGATACATCCTCTCACACTCAAGTTAAGAGAAAGCAACCTTCTGCCCGTCGCTCCCGACGAATAGCCATCAGGAATCCCTCAAGTCCGACACCTCCTTCCAACCCCGAAAAAGTCATCAACCTGATCGAGGGTTCGCCCCCGTCTGGCCAGGGGGTCAAAGAGATGGATTCATCATTTCCTTCTGTTGAGACCTCTTCTTCTCTGAAGATTTCTGCTCCTCCTATTATGGCTTCAAACGTTATAGCAGGTGAATCCTCCCTAACTCCTGTAGAATTAGCATTAGTAAAGTCGCTGTTGAACTGTGATGAGTTGTTTGATATTAGCATGCCAGAACCATATGACCGTCCTCATCTATTGGATTATCCCTCAGTGGCTTTTTGGTATCACCAAATAGAGGCAGGTTTAAGGTTTCCTCTCCCTAACTTCGTGATTTAAGTTTGTGATCTGCATAATTTATGGCCCAACCAATTTCACCCTTCTTTTGTCAAAATCCTATTGACTTTCTTCATTTTGCTTCGCGGAAATGGGGGTGTCCCAACTCCCACTCTATTCCAAACTGTTTACGATGTGAAGCCCACTGGTGCATTCTATTATGCTAGCGCTAGACCCAAGGGCCTTGCCCAATACTTGTGTGTTCCTCGCACGGTGGGGAAAGAGTGGAGAGACAAGTATTTCATCATCACTCCTAAACAGGGTCGCTAGCCTTTCACCTTTCCCCCATGGCAAACACTTCACCTAAAGCAGCCTTGTCCAGCCGTTAAGGATATCTCTCATATTACTCTCAAGGTGTTAGCAAAGCTAACTCAAAGGGCGCGGCTTACCCCCTTTCCATTTAATTCATTGCTATCTGACTCTAGCGTGCTTTCCTTATTCGGATTATCTCCTCGAGGAGATCATTCTTTTTCCATCGAGGGTGGGTTTCAACTGTCTTTTTATCTTTTCCTTTTTTGTTTCTCGAGTCTTCCTAACATGCATTTTATCCTTCGCACCCGACTTGACGCAGAGACGAGCTGGATTCAAGATGTGAAACTTACTGATGACAAGGACTTTGATTTTGCCATTCTGTTGGAGGAACCCTCATCAAGCCTACATCCATTAAATCATTCAGCTCAGGTGCTCCCTCTCAGGATCTTGGCAAGGATAAGGCTACTTCTGGTAGGCTTTCATCCTCCTTTCAAAAGGAAAAGGCTAAGGTGGACACCTTTTCCAACCTTAAGAGGCCTCTTTTTCCTCGACCTCCTACTGACGCCACCAAGAAGTCCAAGCATACTCCTCTTCTCAGCGGCTCCCCTCCCAAGGGCACTGACTCATCAGGTTATGCTTTCAGAGGTCAAACCTCCAGCTCCCTTCGCAAGTTACCCCCTTTTGAGTGCCTTTCCCGGCTGCGAGCCATTCCTCTTTCAGAAGAGGAAGCTGAGGCTAGCCCTCTCTCTTTGCTTCAACTCCAAGAGGAGAGCGCTCACGACTTGGTGCAGGTATTATCATTATCATGCTTTCGTTTTCAGGAAACATTCATCTTAAGTATTATCACATTTTTACTTTTACATATCTAAAGCCTTTTTCCCTTTCCCTTGATATCGTTGCATCTAATCAGTACTCATAGTCGACTGCTACAACTCCAAGATGCCGCTCAAGAAAAAGAGATGAGGAGACTGAGAGAAGCACTAGTGGCTAGCCAAGTGCAGCTACAGGAGTTAACCAGGGCGAATGAGGACCTGCAGCACCAGAATCAAGACATCTTGGATACCAGCAGTAGGATTTCCCTAGCCAATGACGATTTAAAAAGGAAGAATCATGAACTGCTCATGTCTCAAGAGAAGATGTCCGCTTTATCCTAGGAGAATGCCTCCCTCAGCAATGTCAATGCCGAGCTCAGTCATCATTTGTCCCAAGTTAGCAAGGAACTTGAGGGGACCAAGAGCCTTCTTCATGCTGCCAACCTTTCTTATCAATCAGGTTATACTGAAGGGGTTCACTATTGCCGCAGCTACATCCTCCGGACTTCTCTAGGCCAGCAAGCACTACAAATCCTCCACCAAGGTCTCTTAGAATCTTTCCGAGCCTCACCTGAGTACCTGCTGGCTATCCGCCAAGATATCGCCTTCCTAGCGAAAAGGTGTGGCATGACTGTGCTAGCCAAGGCTCACAACTTGGGTTTCAAGGAGCCTATAGAGGTAGACCCGATAGTGAAACATCTTCCTCCACCTTCCTCATTCAAGGGTGATCCCTCTGCTCCTCTAGGAACGGCTTGGTGGCTTCCCGTTATGCAGAAAGCCTTCGAGGCTCTCACTGCGCCTTGCGATTTGCAAGTGGCCTTCTCTGATCCGCCTGAGCCCATTTATGATTTCTTCCCAAAAGACTTCTTTCAGGCTGCTAAGATATCAGGTATCTTACACCCCACTCTGCTCTCACATGCTTATTTTCATGTTTGCCGTTATAACTTTCCGTTTCTTCCATTAATCCATTTCCCCTCTCCTTTCTTCAGATGTACCTTTAACTGGTGGGACCTCGCAAGTCCTTGATGATGGACAAGGAAGGCTGGAGAATGTTCCTGGGGACGAGTCTGCTGACGCTGCGGGGGCTGGTCCTGATGATGATGCTGCCAATTTCCTAGCTTAACTGTTGTGTAGTTTATGTTTTGAACAATACTCTTATTTTGCTTTCGTACCAGACAATTTACTTTGTATTTCGGCACTGAACAATTTATCTACTTTTGCTTGTTCCATTAGTGCTGCACTCCTTACTTAGCAGCTTAATCTACTGTGTCTATTTTGTTATCATGTTCTTGCTTGTCTGTGCATTTCTTCCTTCTTTTATCTTTCAATTTTTTTGCATTTTCATGAGGTATTACGGGACCCCCTTAGGGGTGTAAGGTACACCCCTACTCCTCCCTACTCTAGATGGTTTCATCTTTTTGTTAAACTATTTAGAGTAAATACTTTACTTCATTTTACTAGGTATCGCGTTTACTGCCTTATCTTGGCTCTATAATGTCATTTCTTATTACACAACAAAACGTAAACAAAGACAAAAATAAAGAAACAACTTCTCAGCCTTTATTTATTCACGACAAGTTCTCTTCGTGCCATTACAGGAATACTTGTCTAGCTAAGCAAGTATCCTATAAAAAAAAGATGGGCATGAGACCTGGCACGTAGACCCCCTCCCATTAAGACAAAATTTTTTCCATAGCATGTTTCTAAACATAGTACTTCTTCAGGTTACTGATGTTCCATGGTCTTGGTTCCACGTATCCCTCATGGCTCGTGAGCTCATATGCCCCACCAGGGAGTACTTTGGTTACCACAAAAGGTCCTTCCCAATTCGGCTCAAACTTTCTCACCAGATGCATTGCATCAGCTCTCTTGAGCACCGGATCTCCCTCTTGAAACCTCCTGGTCTTTACTTTCACATCATATGCTGCCTTTATGCGAGCCTTGTAAGCCAGAGCTCGCTGATGTGCCTCTTCACGCACCTCATTGATCAGATCTAAGCTATCAGCTCTCAGATCTCTGTTTAGGTCCTCATTGTATGCCAGTGATAAGGACAAAAAATACCCAGGTCTCGAGAAGACCTGAGCATTCTACATAATTGCTGCGTATACCTTATCGAGGAGCTAACCTAATAAAGAAGCTGAGATCTCTCACGGGGATCTCTTCTCAGAGACCTACCTGGAGGTCTCCCGTCGAGATCCAGCCAGAGATCTGCCTTGAGGTCCCTGATGTCGAGCTCTCTCCTAAGTGAATACCTGACAGACGAAAAACACTTTAATTAATACCCGCCTGGTACCGTCAGGAAGTACAATCACACCACAGCCAATAGAGTAGCTGAACGTGTAAAGACCAAGAAAAAGGGAGTTGACAGTCGTACAACTTCACTCTCAAGAAAACACACGAGTATATATCACAAATCCAACACACACATAAACACAATTATTATTTCAGACTTATTTTTTCCTGTTACATTCACCTCCCAAAGAAAAACCCTGACTTAATCTTTGGAGGTGGTTCGCCGGGAAACCTTCCCGGCCCTCCTTTTCTTGCAGAGCCACGCCAGGACTCCTCCACAGAGGACGATTCCAACCATCTGGGACGGAAAAGAGCTGTGGAACAGGTGAGTGTTAACCTTCATCCGCTTATATGTTCTGATTTTTACATGATGTGCATTTCTGGACGCATCATCTGGCGCCGTCTGTGGGAACGGAATTTTGCCTCAGAATTTCGTTCTAAAACTCCTTTTATATGTCCTCCTTTTAACGACGTCGAGTTCGAGTTTAAACTTGAAGAGAAATAAAGTACTAAGAAACTGGATCTGAGTATTTTAGTCTATTTGTGCTTCTACTTTCAAAAGCTTTTGTTGTTTTTAAAGGAATGAGTCAAGTGATTTCGGAATCACTGTATTTTAAACCTCCCTGTGAATCTTAGTGTAATCTCTTAAACTTATTTATCTCTTGTGTTTTCGTAAAACTCCTCATTTCGAAATACGGTTTAAAACCGTTAGTGGGGCAAAAAGATAAACAGAATTTTCTGCTATGAGGAAGAACCTCGAGAACCTTCGTAGTACGGAGGAGTGAAACCAAAGGAAACGTAGGACCCCTAGAGTAGGTCTCACGCAACCCCAACAGAGATTGGGAAACTGGGTTGGGAAAAGGAATATGTTGAATCGCATTCCTTGAGTTCCTTAAATACTCAGCAAGGCCTGATAATGGTCTTGGGAAAGGGTGGTGTTGAACACCTGTTATGCCCTTGATGATATACTTTGGCCAGGTACTGATATCTGAAAACCTCGAAATGCAGGTTCAAATCATGGAAAATATATCAGTCCGAGGTCAAGAATCCCCACCTGAAGGAGTGGTGCGGGATGATCGCTCCTCGGAAGAACGTACTGAGGAGGAGAATCAGAATACTTTGAAGGTGGACCCACCAAAGATGCCGGCACCCCAGAAGGAAGGGGCTTCTAAGTCGACTACTCATCAGAAAGAAGGAGGTCGAAAAGGTTCGGAGGTTACAAGAGAGGAACCTCAAGTACCTGCGCAGCAGAGTGTCACCTATGCGGTATCTATGGATCAGCTCAGTGCTATGGTGAAGCAAGCTGTATCCAAAGCTTTGGCTCCCTCAGGGGGCCAAAATAAGAGATCTGGCTACATAGCAAAGGAAAAAGCTAAGAAGGTGTGGATGGATCTTGTAAGATCTTAGCCACGACGAGATGTCGAGGAGGCGGTTTAAGCCTCGTTAATACGAAAATAAATGTTCGCGATCTAAATATTTTTATTACTTTTGGCAGGGAGAATTCGTAGACGAAGGTCAATATGAAAGCGATGGGTATGAGAGCCCTCAGACTGAATAAGAAAATGGTCAGTGAATAAATAGAGAAAGTAGATATTAGCGATATTCCTAAAGTGACTTACTCGCTAATGAAATCATGATTATTTATTTTGCAATGAAATTTGCAGGAGAAGAAACACGGATTGTGAGACCTCAAGATGAGGAAGCTGCTGCTGAGATTGCAATCCTCAAATAGCAATTGAAAGATCTCCAGCGGAAGGCCTCTTCACCTAGGAAATCTCCTAAGAAGCCTGTTAAAACGGGTGATAGCCAGTCTCCTTTTTCAAAGGACATCAGAGAAGATCAGCTACCTTCAAATTTCAAAACATTGCGTTGGAATATGACGGATCCACAGATCCATATGAGCATATGATGAGGTTTGAAAATGGTGCAATGTTGCATCAGTACACAGAGGGAGTTAAGTGTAGAGTTTTCCTTACAACTCTGTCGAAGGTAGCTCAACAATGGTTCTCTCAATTACCTCCCAACATTATAAGTTCATTCCTTGAGTTCAAATCCATGTTCCTTCACCAATTTGCTAGTGCGAGGAGGCACATAAAGACGTCCTCCTCACTCATGGCAATGAGGCAAGGACCCTCAGAAAGCTTGCGGGAGTATGTGACTCGCTTTAACGCTGAAGTGTTACAGGTCTGTTGTGGCACAACATTATCAGGTCTCGATTAGAGACCTGAGACTTGGACCTGAGACCTGGACCTGAGACCCGATCAGGTCTCCCGTGTCCTTCCCTGCCATCCTGACACCACTACAATCACATCCCGCCATGTGGCATTGGAGTAAGTACTAACAGCTGGAAATATAGCTTATTCTCCAAGCCATATTTTTCCTATAAATACCCAACCTCATTCACATTTAGAGGGGGTTCCTTCCACACAATATTCTATATATACAAAAATATTTATGCACTCTGCAATATTATCTTCAAGAATGAGCGAATCTGACTTAAGCTTCGGAGGGTGTTCGCCGAAAACCACCCCCGGCGTTCATTCTTTTGCAGGCAAATACGCATCGACATGAAACGGGAGCGTAGCAGTTCATCTCTTGGCCCCGAATTCACAACAAGCGAGCAACGATTTCCCCTTTTCCTTATGTGAAGAACATTCTTGAAGACGTTGGGCTGATTTTGGCCGCAATAGTTAGTTTATATGGTGCGTCACTTTTTGGGACGCAACATCTGGCGCCGTCTGTGGGAAATGAAGGCTAATGGCTCAAGTTTCCCTATTTTCAACTTGCTTGCATGATTTCCCGGTCTCGTAACATACAGATCTGTCAGATCTGAAAAGAAATGGTACAGGAAACCAGATCTAGAGATCTCCTTCCATGGGTGTTCGTGTTCAACCCCTGGCCGAATCCATCCGTTGTGACGCTGCGATCAGCCACTCACCGCTGTTCCGGTCCAGCCCGTCATCTCTGTGAGGCTCTCTGCAGCCCTCAGCTCTCTGCGTCCTCCGGCTCTGTGTGACGATAGTCTCCATCGTTGCCCGTTTCTGTGCAAGCTCGCGCAACCGGGTTGCAACGCTGATTTCTTGGTTTGCATTTCGTAATATCTACATCTACTTACTGTTTGGTGTGTCAATCGTTGGTATCACTGATGTTGGTTGATCTAGTTTGGATTATTGATGGATTTTGCATAATCCACTACTTATGAAAAATTCCCGTTGCACTTTGATTATCTTGCAATATCTTTGCACTTGATTCTCCTATTTGCTGCCATATCTTGCTCGGTTTGAAGTGTGTGAGTCTAGATGTCGTTGAAATCTGATTAATCTGTCAACTACTTCATTGATTTTGTTTTAAAGGCGTGATTCCCTTTTTTGGTTGATGTGTTGAATTTTGGAAAATTTATAGCTGCTGGTGTTGTTTCTTGTGAGCACCAGCTATTTGAGAGAATGTCTCTGAGAAAATTGAGCATATTTGTCCCATGAAATTTGGTTGTCATAGTAAGGCTCTTTTGTTATTCTTTTGTGGAAACAATTGCACATGTTTTCCTAAAACATTTTGGCATGAAACTGATTTGATGTTTATTAATTTAATCTCGTACTTGAAGCATTGAATATGTCAGAAGTGACTAGTAAATTCAATGAATTGATCATGGTTTGATTGTTGTGAATTTCGGCACATCTCATAAACTCTTTGTAGCACTCCAGTCTGAGGACACATATATGGTTGTTGAGAATTTTAATTTGTTAACTCATTTCTTGTAATCTGATTGCTCGATATAGCGACTGATAATATTCTTTGAAAATTCTCGTTTTCTTGATGTTTCTATCTCTGATTGCACTAATCCTCGGATTGGTGCGGATTAACCAATCTTTCCATTGAGCATGAATTTGAGTGGGTATTTGTTAAGTTAATCTCATACTTGAAGCATTAGTATGTTAAATATGCCCAGTAAAATCAATAAACTAGTTGTGGTTAATTGTTCTGAATTTTCCTCCATGTTACAAAATCTGAGAACCATTTTTAGCATTCTAATGTGGCTGGTTTGTGGATGACATGGCCAAAAGGAAGCGCAAAAAGCAAAGAGCCAACATAACGATCATTTACATTTTTGTGAATATAAGTAGTGGGATGGAATCAAGTGATTAAGGATGTGTTCAGCAGTCGCGCGGTTGCTAGACGTTTCTTTGGCCAAGCCTCAAAAGCATATACTTGGGAATGAACTTGGAGGCTACGGAACATCTCGTCGTACTCCATGAGTAAGTAGATTAAGATGAATTGGAATAGCTGATGATTTTGTCAGAAGGATCTTTTTGATATAGAAGTTGTTGCTCATTTTGCATTTGCATTAATGTGTATTCGATTTTGGTGCTAAATGAAAGAACTGAACTTAAGAATTGCATGAAGAATAATAGTTTGTTTTTTGTGAGAATAAAAACGTATGAAAACATCGTGTGTCCATTAGAAGGGATAAATTTGGAACTTCTTATGCGTAGTGTAGAAAGAGTTTTGAAACCATAGTAAAATATGAGGTTGAGAAGGAATTGTAAGTGTAGATTCGTTTCTACACTGAAGTTGAACCTATTTGCCTAGTAGATCTGGAAACCTGGTCATATTGATCCATATTATGCCCCTTATGGTGAAGCTCACTTGTCTATGTGGTATTGCTAGTTCATACTAGAGTTTTGACTAATACCACGAAATGTTACTCCCTCTAAATACTAACATATTTTGCAGATAGCAACAACCAGAAGTAAGCTCATAAACTAAATATCAGGGTCGAATTCAGGGGTCGCGAAGAGATCCTAAGGACAATAGAGACCTGCCAATAAAACCTCGGCAACCTCAGGTGTAGCAGCCTGACGCGTGATAGGTTATCACTTCAACAACTTGAGCTCAAGCCCTCACATCTTTTGCATGACAAGCTCTTACGTATTGAATCTAAAACCAACCTTACTCCGAGTGATAACTTAATAATGAAGTTAATTGCAGTAGAAGGGAGTAAGACGTACATTTACTCTTTTGTACAATAAATTCGAAATGATTAATTTTTTATAGATGGCCTCAATGATGAATTTTGTTGCCTATTTCTTTGATTGAGCAGATTTGAACTTTTTAATATGAATGAGACCACTCAAAGCATGAGTGTTGAAGAGAACACGATACGTGATTACTCACGGAAAAAGTCAGGTCTCCCATCAGAAACCCATTGAGGTCACAAGACGGGATCACTCACATTAAAAAGCCTCTTAGCTTGCGCGAATAGCAACAAAGAGCATGTTATGTGATTATTCACATTGAAAAGCCTCTTAGCTTGCACGAATAGCAACAAAGAGCATGTTATGTGATTACTCACACTGAAAAGTCTCTCAGCTTGCATTAATCGCAACAGAGAGCATGTTAATAATTACTTATGATGAAATATGAGCCTCTTGGCTCGCTTGAAGCACATGAAAGAGCAGAATACGTGGCTACTTCACGATGAGATGACAAACTACATGAATTGCAGCACATGGCAAGTTACATGATCAGTCACTGAAAAACAGTTCTCTCAAAGCACCCAAGAGAGTAGGAGACGTGATTACTCCACAAAAAAAAAAGAAAAAAAAAGATCATAATCATCATCATACCTCGAGTGCTGAAGAAAGCTCTTGAGCGCATACTTGACTAAGCTATCATGACCACATCATCTAGCCATAGCAAGGACAATACTTTCAATAATTCGAGATTGATGTTACTCTTTAAGCCCATAGTGGCTCATTATTTCAGCAATCAGATTCTAAGTCACCAGCTATACGGCAGAAGAAATGTTGACGAATACGGCAGAAGAAATGTTGAAGAAATGTGAAACTAACTTTACTCCGAATGACAAGAGAGAGCTCCAGTCACTCGGAGTAAGGGGGAGTAGGGGTGTACCTTACACCCCTAAGGGGGTATCCAAAATACCTCATGAAATTGAAATTTTTAGAAAAAATGGCCACTACCAAATTTAGAATCCTGGTAAGAAAAATGCATAGCGCATGCATATACATGTAGATACATTGCTGCTGGAGAAGAACTGCATGAGAACTCAGCCTAAAAAATGATATTCAGTGAGAGCTGAATTCTGAATATGGATTAAGGTCAGGAAGAGACCTGAATCGAAGAGCTTCAGCATTAGTTGAGGTGTAAATTAACTAAAATGATATTCAGCGAGAGCTGAATTCTGAATATGGATTAAGGTCAGAAAGAGACCTGAATTGAAGAACATCAGCATTAGCTGAGGTTTGAATTAAATAAAATGATATTCAGCGAGAGCTGAATTTTGAATATGGATTAAGGTCAAGAAGAGACCTAAATCGAAGAATTTCAGCATTAGTTGAAGTTTAAATTAAATAAAATGATATTCAGCGAGAGCTGAATTCTGAATATGGATTAAGGTCAGGAAGAGACCTGAATCGAAGAGCTTCAGCATCAGCTGAGGTTTAAATTAACTAAAATGATATTCAGCAAGAGCTGAATTCTAAATATGGATTAAGGTCAGAAGGAGACCTGAATTGAAGAACATCAGTATTAGTTGAGGTTTAAATTAAATAAAATGATATCCAGCGAGAGCTGAATTTTGAATATGGATTAAGGTCAAGAAGAGACCTGAATCGAAGAACTTCAGCCTTAGCTGAGGTTTAAATTAAATAAAATGATATTCAACGAGAGCTGAATTCTGAATTTGAATTAAGGTCATGAAGAGACCTAAATCTAAAATTTGTAAAATAAACCTCAATGTGAGCTTAGGTAAAAATTGAATGAAGCAAAATCCAACGAAAACTGAATGGTGAACTTGGAATAAGGTCAAGATAAGACCTGAATTCGAAATTCAAAGACGAGCTTCAGCATTAGTGAGCTAAATATTAAATGAAATAAAATTCAATAAGAACTGAAAATATGAGGGATAAGCTTCAGTAAGAGCTAACTCGAACGTGGCTAAATGAATTTTTACAAGAGCCAATGTTCATAGTTCGAGATATAAGGTCCTGGGAGTCCTGAATTGAAAAATTGGAAAGATGAATTTTATGAAGACAAGTTTAGAGAATTAATGACATATTGCTCATAGAGAGTGAAACTCAAAAGTAACTACCCTCATATTAGCCATTATACTAGCTGAAATTTGAGTTAGCTTTATCGTGGGTTAAGAATTAAATGAAAAAGGATTCAATGGGAGCTGAATTGTGGATTTAAGAATAAGGTCGAGAATTAAGAGACCTATATTAAGGATTTAAAAGATGATTTTCAGCACAAGTTGAGCTTAAAGTTGAATAAAGGTTCGGCGAGAATTGAATTCTGGATTTTGGATTAGGGTCGGAAAGAGACTTGAATCTAGAATTCGAAAGAAGAGCTTTAAAAATAGCTTAGTAAGAGGTTAAGGAATTAGGGTGCAGTATAAGCTAAACTCCGAAGCTGAAAAATGGTCAAGAAGAGACCTAAATTTAGAAATTGAAATGGAATTTTAGCATGAGTTAAACTTTGAGAGGACTCAGCAAAAGCCCGAGTTCTCAGCCAATAGAAGAAGCTCCAGGGTGAGCTGAACTTTGAATAAAACAGGCACGAGCTTGAACTCTTAGCCTATGAATCTAGCTCCAGGGTGAACTGAGCCGCCACCTCAGCTATCAACTTATGATACGAGCTCGAACGCGAGCCAAGCTCTAAGTAATGAAGCCAAAATATTAGCATGAGCTGAACATCAAGAGATACCGACAAAAGCCCAAGCTTCTGACTATGGAAGAAGCTCCAGTGTAAGCTAAGCTTTGAATGAACTAGGTAGGAGCTGAGCTCTCAGCTGAAGAAGTTAGCTCCTGCGTTAGCTATATTCTGCTTCTTTAAGTCAAGCTCCAGCGTGAGTTAAACTTTGAATGAGCTAAGGATGAACTAAGCTCTTAGCTTTAGAAGTTAACTCCGACAAGAGTTGAACTTTGAGAAAATTCGGCAGGCGCCTGAGCTCTCAGTTAAAGAAGTAAATTTCAGCACGAGCTGAACTCTAAATAGTCAAATCAGGTGTCAGCAAGAGTTGAGATTTGAGAGAACTCGGTGGGATCCTGAGCTCTCAGAGATAAGTTGTGGCATGAGCTGAACTCTAAGCATTAAGGTAAACTATCAGCAAGAGCTAACTTTTAAAGGACATCGGCGAGAGTCTGACTTCTCAGTCTGAAAAGGGAGTTGAACTCTGAATGTTGAGGATCAGTAAGTTGAGCGGGGTATGAACTTAAACTCAAGCTCCAAGCCTAAGAGATAATTAAGCTTTAGTGAAAATTGATGATAAAACGAACCTCTACACGATAAGGAATGGTCGTATACCGAGCCATTAGCCTGAGCTGCAATATGAGTTAACACGAGCATAGACTTGGCCTAAGCCAATAGAAGTGGGCCTAATCGTGACAGAGTACCATGAAATTTAAAAACAAGCCTCATAAAAGGCTGATCTGCAAGAGTGAAGTTTAGGTATTAGCAAGAGCTGAAATTTAGAGATAGCATGAGTTAAGTTCCAATGAACTGAGGTTCAGCGAGAAGCTAAACTTTGAACCTAAGTTAAGGTCGTGAGGAGATCTAAATCTAGAATTCATGAGATGAGTGTCGGCATAAGTGGAGGTGAATTTGGATTAAAGTCAGCAAGAGAGCTGATTCCAGAATTTGTGAGATGATTTTCAACACTAACTGAGATATAAATTTAATGAAATAATATTCAGCGAGAGCTGAATTTTGAATTCGGATTAAGATCATGAGGAGGTCTGAATTCAGAATTTGTAAGAAAAACCTCACAACATGAGCTGAGGTAAAAATTTAATAAAATAATATTCAGTGAGAGTTGAACTCTAGATTTGGATTAAGATCACGAAGAGACCTAAATTCGGAATTTGAAGGATAAGATCACAAAGAGACCTAACTTTGGAATTAAGGAGTTTTCACCATGCTGTCAAACATACTGAATGAAGTAAGCTTAAGCACGCGTTTAGTGAGATAGCTTTGAACATAAGCCGAATGATATGAATCTTAGAAATCAGGGCTCATAGTTTGTAAAGTTGGTTCAAGTAAGATCTGAGCTAATGAAGTGTGATTCTACGAATTAGAAATAACTACTCCGACTTTTTTCTTGACAAAGAATCAGCCGGAGTAGGAGGGAGTAGATGTTGTGGCACAAAATTATCAGGTCTCGGTTAGAGACCTGAGACCTGAGACCTGAGACCTGGACTTGAGACCCGATCAGGTCTCCCGTGTCCTTCCCTGCCAGCTTGACACCACTACAATCACATCCCGCCATGTGGCATTGGAGTAAGTACTAACAGCTGGAAATATAGCTTATTCTCCAAGCTATATTTCTCCTATAAATACCCAACCTCATTCACATTTAGAGGGGGTTCCTTCCACACAATATTCTATATATACAAAAATATTTATGCACTCTGCAATATTATCTTCAAGAATGAGCGAATCTGACTTAAGCTTCGGAGGGTGTTCGCCGGAAACCACCCCCAGCGTTCATTCTTTTGCAGGTAAATACGCATCGACATGAAACGGGAGCGTAGCAATTCATCTCTTGGCCCCGAATTCACAACAAGCAAGCAACGATTTCCCCTTTTCCTTATGTGAAGAACATTCTTGAAGATATTGTGCTGATTTTGGCCGCAATAGTTAGTTTATATGGTGTGTCACTTTTTGGGAAGCAACAAGGTCCCTCTGGCTTCAGATGATGTGAAGGTGCAGGCGCTTATACAGGGTTTAGCACCGGGTTTGTTCTTTAATTCGTTGAACAAGAGAGCTCCCTTGTTCTTCGAAGAGTTGCTGCAGAGAGCTGAAAAATATGTCAATCTCTAGGAGGCTCAAGAGGCTAGAAAGATACAGGAACAACTCCCTGTTCCCAAAAGGGAGACCTCGGAGAAAAGGTCATCCACAGCATCACGGGCTGAAAAAGATAAGGGAGGGCAGAAACCTAAGAGAGCCCCGGAAAGATTTGACCATTATACCCCCCTCAATGCGTCCTTGGTAGAGGTCATGGAAGTTGCTGCCAGGTCTCCTCACTTCAGGTTTCCAAGTACTTATAAGGAAGCTCCGCGCAACCTGCGATCTGAGTTGTACTGCAAGTATCACAATGATTACGGTCATAACACGAACTCTTGTAGGCATTTGAAAGATACTATCGAGCAATTACTGAAAAAGGATGATACCTTACTCCAGTTTGTCAAAAAAAAAGAGAAAAGTTATAAGAGAAAAGAACCTGAGCAGAAGAGACCTGACCAGGGGGAGAGAACTTCCCCTAGGCGAGAGGATCCTCCCCCGAAAAGAGGAAATATCAACATGATTATGGAAGAAAATATTAACGGAGACTCAGGCCGAGCTCGTAAAGCTTATGTGAGAGCTGCTAAAGCCCAAGTGAATAAGGAGGTCCAGGAATTAGCAGGAACGATAGGCATGGAGATTGACGTGTGTAAGCTTTGGTCCCAATGACTTGATGAGTGCAACGCCCCATAACGATGCACTTGTGATTAGTGCTGAGGTAGTCAACTGGCGAGTGGCACGGATCTTCATGGACACTGGAAGTGCAATAAATGTGCTTTTCTGGGATTGTTTCCAGAAAATGAAAATTAATGCTGATTTGATTCCGGTGAACACAGCATTATATGGTTTTGCTGGAGGTGAAATACAGCCCAAAGGGGAGGTGACCCTTCAAGTAACACTTGGGAGTGGTGAGACCTCGAACACTCGGATGGTAAAGTTCCTAGTAGTAAATACACCTTCGGCGTATAATATAATATTGGGAAGACCAGCATTGAATGACTTCCAGGTAGTGGTCTCTACCTACCACATGAAAATGAAATTCCCAGCTCTCAAGGAGGGATTGGTAGATGAGGTCTCTGGAGACCAAGAAGTATCGAAAGAATCTTATGTGAAGTCCATAAAGCATGCCAAACAAAGGGTGAAAGGAGCCTCAGTAGTAGAACGTCCACTGCAGGATAAAGATACAAAGATGAAAGGTATGGGTGAAAGCCTAGAGCCGAGAATGCAGCCAGTAGAGGAAGACCTGATGATGATAGAACTGTTCCCGGAAAAAACAGGCTTCACCACGAAGATGGGAAAGCAAATGACTGAAGAACAAAGAGAGGCGATAATCCGATGCTTGTGGAAGAATGCTAATTTGTTCGCATTCAGCCCAGAAGATATGAAAGGGATAGACCCATCTGTAGCTCTACATCATCTAAATGTAGACCCCAGAGCGAAGCCAGTAAGGCAGAAGAAGAGGTCCTTCGGGTCGGAGAAGGAAAAGGTGATCAGGGAAGAGATCAGGCGGTTGTTAGACGCCGGTCATATCGTTAAAATTCAGTACTCTGAATGGCTGTCGAATGCAGTAATGGTAGCTAAAAGCAATGGCGGCTGGCAGATGTGTATAGACTTCAGAGACCTGAATAAAGCATGCCCGAAAGATCATTACCCGCTGCCCTGCATCGATCAGCTGGTTGATTTAACTTCAGGATGCGAGTTGCTATCTATGCTTGACGCTTACCAGGGGTATCACCAGATACAGCTGGCCCCTGAAGACGTGATCAAAACAGCCTTTGTAACTATATGTGGTACGTTTGCATACGTAAGAATGCCTTTTGGCCTAAAAAATACTGGAGCTACCGATTAGAGAATGATGGATGCGATATTTGAGGACCAAATAGGGAAGATTTTGGAGGTGTATGTGGATGACATTCTTGTGAAAAGCGTGAAGGCAGAGCACCATGCCAGGGACCTAGAGGAGGTCTTGACAGTTGTAAGAAAGTATGATTTGCGGTTGAACCCAGCGAAATGTACATTTGGAGTTAGATCAGGAAAGTTTTTGGGATATATGGTAACCCTTAGAGGAATTGAGGTAAATCAGGATAAAGTACGAGCTGTGCTGGAAATGGCTGCTCCTACCAATGTAAGGGAGGTACAACGGCTGAATGGAAGAATCACCGCGCTTAGTCGGTTCATATCTACTTCAGCAGAGAGAAGTTTTCCGTTTTTCAAGGTGCTGAAGAAGGTCAATAAATTCGAATGGAACGAGAGCTGTCAGAAAGCATTCGAAGAATTGAAAGTTCATCTAGCAAGCTTGCCAATATTAACTAAACCTACCCCAGATGAAACTTTGTACCTATATATATCTGTTGGAGACCATTCTTTGAGCGCAGTCCTCATAAAGGAGAAAGGCTCTATGCAAAAGCCCATTTATTATATCAGTAATGCCTTGCAGGGAGCTGAGTACAGATACTCGGACGTGGAGAGAGCTGCTTTAGCTGTGATGATAGCAGCGAGGCGGTTAAGGTTGTATTTTTTAGCTCACAAGGTGGTAGTGAGAACCAGTTTCCCCTTTAAGCAGGTATTGAGTAAGCTAGATCTCTCAGGAAGGATGGTAAAATGGAGTGTGGAGCTAGGGAAATATGACATGGAATTTGAACCACGCACAACTGTTAAGGCGCAAGCCCTAGCGGATTTTATCCAAGAAACCACTCAGCCCATGCAATGGCCATAGTGGAAAGTCTTTGTTGATGGATCGGTGACGATTGAAGGGTGCGGTGCCGAAATTGTCATAATAAAGCCGGATCAGAGCAAACTCAGTTTTGCGTTGAAGTTTGAGTTCAGAGTTTCCAACAACGAAGCTGAGTACGAAGCGTTTATCAGAGGGCTGGAGATGGTAGCTGAGTTGGGGGCTCAGAGGGTCGTCATTCATTCTGACTCCCAATTGGCAGTTCAACAGGTCTCAGGAAATTATGAGATCAAGGAAGATAGGATGATCAGATACGTGGAACAGGTCAGAGACCTGAGTAAACAGTTTCAGCATTTGAAGGTAGAGCAGATACCTTGAGACCTCAATGCGCAGGCAGATCGCCTTGCTAGGTTGGCCAGCTCTCTGAATGTGCTGGTGCCCGAAAAAGTGACGTTGAAAATGGCCAGTAGCCGCATAGAAAAGTGTGTGCATGAAATAGAAGAAAAAAGCGATTGGAGAGCACCTATTCTACATTTCTTGAGAACGGGAGAACTATTAGAAGGGGAGAGAACTGGAAAAAGGAAAATCTATGCCAAGTACTGCTTGGTTGGAGGACATTTATTCAGGAGGGCTTACTCACAGCCCTTACTGAGATGTGTAACGGAGGCAGAAGGTCTGCGGATAATTAAGGAAGCACATCAGGGAATAGCAGGATGTCATACGGGGTTTCGAGACCTGATCCGACGAGTGCTAAGAGCTGGGTACTATTGGCCTTCTTTGAAAAAGGATGCTGAGGTCTTCGTAAGAAGGTGCCCCCATTGCCAGAAGCATGGGCCACTGATTCATAGGCCCGCTGAAGAGCTGGGAGTTCAGTATGCTGAATGTCCCTTCGATAAATGGGGCATAGATCTAGTAGGCAAGCTTCCCATGGCAGCAGGAAAGAAATGCCACATCATTGTAGCGGTGGATTATTTCAGCAAGTGGGTAGAGACCGAGCCTTTTTCTTCAGTAACGGAGGAAAGTATCATAAAGTTCATATAGAAGAATATTTTCTGCAGATATGGCCTGCCCAGAGTGCTGGTCTCTGACAATGGAACACAACTCTTTGGAAAAAGAACTCAAGCCTGGTGTAAAGCTAGAGGAATCGAGCAGAGGTTCGCTGCTGTTTCTCATCCAGAAACTTGTGGGCAAGTAGAAGTCACCAATAGGACCATAGTGAATGGTATCAAGGCGAGGCTAGAGAAAGAGAGGTCTCAATGAGTGGAAGAGCTGAGCTCAGTGTTGTGGGCGTATAGAACTGGACAGAAAACAGCTATAGGGCAGTCTCCTTTCTGTTTGGTATATGGCACTGACGCCGTCATGCCAATGGAAGTAAAGATTCCGACGCATAGAATCCTGTCCTATAAGGAGGACCTGAACAAAGAGCTGAAAGCTGATAGCTTAGATCTGATCGATGAGGTACGTGAAGAGGCACATCAGCGAGCTCTGGCCTACAAGGCTCGCGTGAAGGCTGCATATGATGTGAAGGTAAAGACCAGGAGGTTTTAAAAGGGAGACCTGGTGCTCAAGAGAGCTGATACGATGTATCCGGTGAGAAAGTTTGAATCGAATTGGGAAGGACCGTTTGTGGTAACCAAAGTGCTCCCTGGCGGAGCATATGAGCTCACAAGCCATGAAGGATATGTGGAACCAAGATCGTGGAACATTGGTAACCTGAAGAAATACTATGTTTAGAAATGTGTTATTGAAAATCTTTGTTTTGAAGGGGAGGAGGTCTACGTGCCAGGTCTCATCCTCACGTTTTTTGATAGGATACTTGCTTAGCTAGACAAGTATTTCTGTAATGGCACGAAGAGAACTTGTCGTAAATAGATAAAGGCTGAGAAGTTGTATTCCTTAATTTTCGTTTTCATTTGCATATCGTTGCGTTGTGATAAGTGGGAGTTGTGAAGCCGAGATAAGATAGTAAATATGACACATAGTAGAATAAAACGAAGTACTTACTCTAAATGGTTTGACAATGAGATGAAACCATCTAGAGTAGGGGGGAGTAGGGATGTACCTTACACCCCTAGGGGGGACCCGCAATACCTCATGAAAATGCAAATGAAAATGCAAAACGAAAGAAATACGTAGACAAACAATAACAAAACAGACATAGTGGATTAAGCTGCTAAGCAGAAAGTGCAATACTAGTAAAACAAACAGAGATACTGAAATTGTTCGAACACCAAAAGTGCAAAGGAAATTGTTCAGAACAAAAACAGATGAAAATATTGTTTGAAACATGAACTACATAACAACTAAGCTAGGAAGTTGGTGGAGTCATCATCAGGGTCAGCCCTCACAGCATCAGCAGACTCATCTTCAGGGACACTCTCCAGCTTTCCTGATCCATCACCAAGGACCTGTGGAGTCCCACCGGTTGAGGGCACATCTGAAGGAAAGAAGTAGGAAATGGATTAGTCAAGGAAGTGAGGCGTTATAGTAACGAACGCAAGGATGGGTATATGAGAGCGGAATAGAGCATGAGATACCTGATATCTTGCTATTGGGAAGGAAGCCCTTTGGAAAGAAATCATAGATGGGCTCAGGTGGATAAGAGAAAATGGCTTGCAGGTCGCATGGTGCTGTGAGAGCCTTGAAGGCTTTCTGCATGATAGAAAGCCACCAAGCCGTTCCCAGAGGAGTAGAGGGGTCACCCTTGAATGAGGGAGGTAGAGGAAGATGTTTCCCTATCGATTCCACCTCTATAGGCTCCTTGAAACCCAAATTGTGAGCCTTAGCTAGTACCGTCATACCACACCTCTTTGCTAAAGAGGCAATGTCTTGGCGGATCGCCAACAGGTACTCGGGTGACGCCTGGAAAGACTCTAAGAGACCTTGATGAAGAATTTGCAGTGCTTGTTGACCCAGAGAGGTCCGAAAGATGTAGCTGCGGCAGTAGTGAACCCCTTCAGTATAACTTGACTGGTAAGAAAGGTTGGCAGCGTGAAGAAGGTTCTTGCTCCCCTCAAGTTCCTTGCTAACTTGGGACAAATGATGGCTGAGCTCGGCATTGGCATGGCTGAGAGATGCATTCTCCTCGGATAAAGAGGACATTTTCTCCTGCGACATGAGTAACTCATGGGTTTTCCTCTTTAGATCGTCATTGGCCAAGAAAAGCATGCTGCTCGTGTCCAGGATGTCTTGGGTTTGGCACTGCAGGTCCTTATTCACCCTGGTTAACTCCTGTAATTGCACTTGGCTAGCCACTAGTGCCTTCCTTAGCTTCTCCACCTCCTTCTCTTAAGCAACATCTTGAAATTGCAATAATCGGCCATGAGTACTGATCAGTTGCGATTGTGTCAAGAAAGAGAGAGAGAAGCATTAGAAAGATAAAAGCAAAGATGTGATAATAGCTAAAGATAAAATATCCTATGAGAATGAGAGCATAATGGTGACGATACCTGCACCAGATTATGGGCACTCTCCTCTTGAAGCTGGCGTAGAGAGGGAGGGTTCGTTTCAGCCTCTTCATCTGAGAGAGGGATAGCTGTTAGTATGGAAAGGCACTCAGAGGGTGGTAATTTGCGAAGTGAGCTAAAAGTTTGGCCTCTGAAAGCATAACCGGATGAATCGGTTCCCTTAGGAGGAAGGCTGCTGAGTAGAGGAGTGTGTTTAGATTTCTTAGCAGCACCAGAGGGAGGTCGAGGAAAAAGTGGCCTCTTAAGAGTGGTGGAGGTGTCTGCTCTGGTTTTTTCCTTGAGAGATGAGGAAGAAGGCCTACTGGAAGCAGTCTTGTCCTTGCCAAAGCCTTGAGAGGGAACATCTAAACTGAGTGATTTAGTGGCTGTAGGCTTAATGATGATCCCCGAAGTTGCAATGGGAGCTGACTATGGCAGTGCAGATGCTGCAGCAGGTGAGGAAGCTCGATTGAGGGGATGCGAAGTATCGTGATCCTGAGACTCCAGTCGCGCTTGTTCTTCCAACAGAATAGCAAAGTCAAAATCTTTATCGTCAGGAAGTTTCACATCCTGAATCCAGCTTGTTCCTACACCAAGCAGGGTGCGAAGAATGAATTTCATGTTAGAAAGGCTCGAGAAATGAAAAAGGAAAGATAAAAAGACAACTGAAACCCACCCTCGATAGAAAAAGAGTGATCTCCTCGAGGTGCCAACCCGAAGAAGGAAAGTACACTAGAGTCAGATAGCAAAGAATTGAATGGGAAGGGGGCGAGCCGTGCCCTTTGAGATAATTGCGATAGCACTTTGAGGTTAATGGGTGAAATACTCATAACAGCGGGGCAAGGTTGCTTCAGATGAAGTTCCTGCCACTGGGGATAAGCAAAAGGCCAATAACCCTGTTTGGGAGTAACAATGAAGTATTTGTCCCTCCATTCTTTTCCCACTGAACGGGGTACGCATATGTATTGAGCAGGACCTTTAGGCCTAGCGCTAGCATAGTAAAAGGACCCAGTGGGCTTCACGTCATACACAGTTTGAAATAGGGAGGGGGTAGGGACGCCCCCATTTCCGCGAAGCAAAATGAAGAAGGTCAGCAAAATTTTGAAAAAAGAAGGATGGAACTGATTGGGCCATAGACCATATAAATCGCAAACTTGAGTCACAAAGTTGGGAAGGGGAAACCTTAAACCTGACTCTATTTGATGGTACCAGAATGCTACTGAAGGATATTCTAGAAGATGGGGGTGGTCGTACACCTCCGACATGCTAATGTCGAACAACTCATCACAGTTCAACATCGACTTTACTAACGCTAATTCTACAGAAGTTAGAGAGGATTTACCTGATATAGTGTTTGGAGCCATAACAGGAGGTGCAGAAACCTTCAAAGAAGAAGAAATCTCAGCAGAGGGGAGTGATGAATCTGTTTCTTTAACCCCCTGGCCAGACGGGGGAGAACCTTCGGTTAGATTAATGACCTCGTCAGGGTTGGAGAGAGGCGCTGGACTGGAAGGATTTTGAACAGCTATTCGCCGGGAGCGGCGAGCAGCAACTTTCTTCCTTTTGACCTGAGTGTGAGCAGATGTGTTTGATTGAGAGTCTTCGGGCGAAGAAGGCGGAGGCTGGGTGTCGGACGCTCGAGGCTCGCGTTGATCGGAGGTGGTGTACTCTCCGGAAAGAGAAGAAGTCTGTGCCATGATAGAATTGCAGTAAAAAATTGAAGAAGTGGCTAAAAGTAAATGGAGATAAAAGTGAAACGCTGGTATAAGGGAAAGAGGGGACGATTGAGTAAAGTTAGGGAAGCCGAAGAGTTTTCCCCCCAATTTTCCACTTAATAAAATAATGGTCAACAGAGATCTGATTTGAAAATTTGAAATGAGCAGATTTCCACGAGGAAAAACCGGATTGCTGAAGGAGGTCCCCCGTTACATTGATTATGTGAAGTAAATTAGTCTGTATTTCTCAGAAGGAAACCTTCCGAAATGCAGAGTAAGGGGGAGTAGATGATAAGGACAAAAAATACCCAGGTCTTGAGAAGACCTGAGCATTCTACATAATCGCTGCGTATACCTTACCGAGGAGCTGACCTAATAAAGAAGCTGAGATCTCTCGCGGGAATCTCTTCTCAGAGACCTGCCTGGAGGTCTCCCGTCGAGATCCAGCCAGAGATCTGCCTTGAGGTCCCTGATGTCGAGCTCTCTCCTAACTGAATACCTGACAGACGAAAAACACTTTAATTAATACCCGCCTGGTACCGTCAGGAAGTACAATCACACCACAACCAATAGAGTAGCTGAACGTGTAAAGACCAAGAAAAAGGGAGTTGACAGTCGTACAACTTCACTCTCAAGAAAACACACGAGTATATATCACAAATCCAACACACACATAAACACAATTATTATTTCAGACTTATTTTTTCCTGTTACATTCACCTCCCAAAGAAAAACCTAGAATACTGACTTAATCTTCGGAGGTGGTTCGTCGGGAAACCTCCCCGGCCCTCCTTTTCTTGCAGAGCCACGCCAGGACTCCTCTATAGAGGACGATTCCAACCATCTGGGACGGAAAAGAGCTGTGGAATAGGTGAGTGTTAACCTTCATCCGCTTATGTGTTCTGATTTTTACATGATGTGCATTTTTGGACGCATCAGCCAGGATTCTATGTGTTGGAATCTTTACCTCCATTGGCATGATAGCATCAGTGCCATATACCAAACAAAAAGGAGACTGCCCTGTAGCTGTTTTCTGTCCAGTTCTATACGCCCACAACACTGAGCTCAGCTCTTCCACCCATTGAGACCTCTCTTTCTCTAGCTTCGCTTTGATACCATTCACTATGGTCCGATTGGTGACTTTCACTTGTCCACAGGTCTCTAGGTGAGCAACAGCAGCGAACCTCTGCTCGATTTCTCTAGCTTTGCACCAAGCTTGTGTTCTTTTTTCAAATAATTGCGTTCCATTGTCAGATACCAGCACTCTGGGCAGGCCATATCTGCAGCAAATATTCTTCCATATGAACTTTATGATGCTTTCCTCTGTTACTAAAGATAAAGGCTCTGCCTCTACCCATTTACTGAAATAATCCACCGCTACAATGATGTGACATTTCTTTTCCGCTGCCATGGGAACCTTGCCAACTAGATCTATGCCCCATTTGTCGAACGGACATTTTGTATACTGAACTCCTAACTCTTCAACAGGCCTATGAATCAGTGGCCCGTGCTTCTGGCAACTGGGACACCTTCTTACGAAGACCTCGGCATCCTTCTTCAAAGAAGGCCAATAGTACCCAGCTCTCAGCATTCTCCGGATCAGGTCTCGTAACCCTGTATGACACCCCGCTATTCCCTGATGCGCTTCCTTGATTATCCAAAGACCTTCCGCCTCTGTCACACATCTCAGTAATGGCTGTGAGTAAGCCCTCCTGAATAAATGTCCTCCAATCAGACAGTACTTAGCGTAGATTTTCTTTTTTTCAACTCTTTCTCCTTCTAACTGTTCCCCTGTTTTCAAGAAATGTAAAACAGGCACTCTCCAATCATTTTTTTCTTCTATCTCATGAATACTCTTTTCTATTCGGCTGCCCGCCATTTTTAGCAATGTCACTTTTTCAGGTATCAACCCATTCAGCGAGCTGGCTAGCTTAGCCAGGCGGTCTGCCTGTGCATTGAGGTCTCGAGGTATCTGCTCTATCTTCAGGTGCTGGAAACTTTTACTCAGATCTCTGACCTACTCGACATACCTGACCATTCTTTCTTCTTTGATCTCATAATTTCCTAAGACCTGTTGAATTACCAACTGGGAGTCAGAATGAATGACAACACTTTGAGCTCTCAGCTCAGCTACCATCTCCAATCCCCTAACAAACACTTCATACTCAGCTTCATTATTAGAAACTCTGAACTCGAATTTCAATGCGTAACTAAGCTCACTCTGGTCCGGTGTTATTATGACAATTTCGGCCCCGCATCTTTCAATCATCACCGATCCATCAACGAAGACTTTCCACTCAGGCCATTGCGTGGGTTGAGTATTTTCTGTGATAAAGTCAGCCAAGGCCTGCACTTTGATAGTTGTACGCGGCTCAAATTCTACATCATACTCCCCAAGTTCCACGCTCCATTACACCATTCTCCCTGAGAGATCTGGTCTACTCAGCACTTACTTAAAGGGAAAATTAGTTCTCACCACCACTTTGTGAGCAAGAAAGTACAACCTTAACCTCCTCGCTGTTGTCATCACAGCCAAAGCAACTCTCTCCACATCGGGTTATCTATACTCAGCTCCTTGTAAGGCCTTACTGATGTAATAAATGGGTTTCTGCGTAGAGCCCTCCTCCCTTATGAGAACTGCACTTAGGGAATAGTCTCCAACAGATATGTATAGGTACAGGGTTTCTCCCGAGGTTGGTTTGGTTAATACCGAAAAACTTGCCAGATGAGCTTTCAGCTCCTCAAATGCCTTCTGACAGCTCTCATCCCATTCGAGTTTACTGGCTTTCTTCAACACCTTGAAGAACGGAAAGCTTTTTTTCCGCTGAAGCGGATATGAACCGACTGAGCGCGGTGATTATTCCGATCAGTCACTGTACCTCCCTTATACTAGTGGGAGCAGCCATTTCCAGTACAGCTCGAACCTTGTCCTGATTCACTTCGATTCCTCTTGGAATTACCATATATCCCAAAAATTTTCCTGACTTAACGCCAAACGTGTATTTTGCTAGGTTCAATCGCAAATCATACTTTCTTAGCACAGTCATGACCTCATCCAGGTCTCTGACATGATGTTCTGCCTTCACACTTTTCACAAGGATATCATCCACGTATACCTCCAAAATATTTCCTATCTGCTCTTCAAATATTGCGTCCATCATTCTTTGATAGGTAGCTCCCGCATTCTTTAGGCCAAAAGGCATCCTTACGTACGCGAACGTGCCGCATATGGTTACAAAAGCTATTTTGACCACATCCTCAGGGGCTAGCTGTATCTGGTGGTACCCCTGATAAGCATCCAACATAGATAACAGCTCACATCCTGAAGTCGAATCGACCAATTGGTTGATACAGGGCAATGGGTAATGATATTTCGGGCACGCTTTGTTCAGGTCCCTGAAATCTATGCACATTCGCCAGCTGCCATTGCTCTTAGCTACCATCACTGCGTTTGACAGCCACTTGGAGTACTGAATTCTAACAATGTGACCAGCGTCTAACAACCGTCTGATCTCCTCCCTAATTACTTTTTCCTTTTCTGGGCCAAAGGATCTCTTTTTCTGCCTTACCGGCCTCACTTTAGGGTCTACATTCAGATGATGCAGCGCTACAGATGGGTCTACCCCTTTCATATCCTTCGGGCTGAATGCAAACAGGTCCGCATTCCTTCGTAAACACTGAATTACTGCTTCTCTTTGTTCTTCAGTCATTTGCTTCCCAATCTTCGTGGTGAAACCCATTTTCCCCGGGAACAGTTCCACCATCATCAACTCCTCTTCCACTGGCTGCATTCTTGGCTCTAGGTCTTTCTCTATACCCTTCACCTTTGCATTTTTACTCAGTGGTGGGCGTTCTGCCACTGAGGTTCCTTTCACCTTTTGCTTAGCATGCTTTATGGATCTTATGTAAGACTCTTTCGATACTTCTTGGTCACCTGAGACCTCACCTACCAACCCCTTCTTGAGAGCTGGAAATTTCATTTTCATGTGGTAGGTGGAGACCACCACCTCGAAATCATTTAGAGTAGGTCTTCCCAATATTATGTTATACGCTGAAGGTGTATCCACTACTAAGAACTTCACCATCCGAGTATTCGAGGTATCACCGCTCCCGAGTGTTACCTGAAGGGTCACCTCCCCTTTGGGCTGTATTTCGCTTCTAGCAAAACTATATAATGTCGTGTTCACTAGCATCAAATCAGCATTAATCTTCCTCTTCTGGAAACAATCCCAAAAGAGCACATTTACCGCACTTCCGGTGTCCACAAAGATCCGTGCCACTCGCCAGTTGGCCACTTCAGCACTGATCACCAGTGCATCGTTATGGGGCGTCGCACTCATCAAGTCATTGGGACCAAAGCTCACACACGCCTTTGGATTTGTCTCTTCTTCTGGGAATGAGTCTACCACATCAAGTCATTGGGACCAAGGCCTGCGTGGAGGCTGCGTACGATGTGAAGGTAAAAACCAGAAAGTTTCAAGAGGGAGACCTGGTGCTCAAGAGAGCTGATGTGATGCACCCGGTGAGAAAGTTTGAACCAAATTGGGAAGGACCATTTGTGGTAACCAAAGTGCTTCCTGGCGGAGCATATGAGCTCACTAGCCATGAAGGATACGTGGAACCGAGGTCATGGAATGTTAGCAACTTGAAGAAGTACTATGTCTAGGAATATATTATGGAGAATTTTTGCTTTTGAAACGGGAGGAGACCTACGTGCTAGGTCTCATTCCCACCTTTTTTGATAGGATACTTGCTTAGCTAGACAAGTATTCCTGTAATGGCACGAAGAGAACTTGTCGTAAGTAAATAAAGGCTGAGAGGTTGTTTTCTTTGGTTTGCGTCTGTATTTACATATCGTTGCAACGCGATAAAGGAAATTATGAAGTCATGATAAAACAATAACTACGTTGCACAGTAGAATGAAGTGAAATGTTTACTCTAAATGGTTTTTAATAACGAGATGAAACCATCTAGAGTAGGGGGGAGTAGGGGTGTACCTTATATCCCTAGGGGGGACCCATAATACCTCATGAAAATGCAAAACGAAGAAAATGTGTAGACAAACAATAGCAAAATAGACATAATAGATTAACCTGCTAAGCAGAGAGTGCGATGCTAGTGAAGCAAACAGAAACACTGGAATTGTTCAAGCATCAAAGTGCAAAAGGAAAGGAAATTGTTTTAGTACAAAAGCAAATAAAAGTGTTGTTTGAAACATGAACTACGTAGCAACTAAGCTAGGAAGTTGGTAGAGCCATCATCAGGGTCAGCTCTTGCAACATCAGCGGACTCATCCCCAGGGGCATTCTCCAGCTCTCCTGATCCATCACCAAGGACTTGTGGAGTCCCACCAGTTGTAGGCACGTCTAAATGAAAAAAGTAAAAAATGGATTAGTCAAGAAAATGAAGTGTTAAGGTAACAAACATAAAGATAAGTGCACGGAAGTTGTGCAGAGCAGGAGATACCTGATAACTTGGCAGTCGGGAAGAAGTCTTTTGGAAAGAAGTTATAGACGGGCTCAGGTGGGTCAGAGAAGACCGCCTGCAAGTCACAAGGTGCGGTGAGAGCCTCAAACGCTTTCCGCATAACAGGAAGCCACCAAGCTGTCCCTAAGGGAATGGAGGAATCACCCTTGAAGGAGGGAGGTGGAGGAAGGTACTTCACGATCTGGTCTACCTCTATGGGCTTGTTGAAACCCAAGTTGTGGGCCTTGGCTAACACCGTCATGCCGCACCTCTTTGCTAGAAGTGCAATGTCTTGCCGGATGGACAGTAGATACTCAGGAGAAGCTTGGAAAGACTCTAGAAGCCCTTGATGAAGGATTTGTAACGCCTGCTGGCCCAGGGAAGTGCGGAGGATGTAGTTGCGGCAATGATGAACTCCTTCAGTATAGCCCGACTGGTAGGAAAGGTTGGAGGCTTGGAGAAGATTTTTGGTCTCCTCAAGTTCCTTGCTAACTTGAAAAAGGTGATTGTTAAGCTCGGCATTGGCACTGCTAAGGGATGCATTCTCTTCAGATAGAATAGACATTTTCTTATGAGACATGAGAAGCTCGTGATTCCTCCTTTTTAAGTCATCGTTGGCTAGAGAAAGCCTACTGCTGGTGTCCAAGATGTCACGATTCTGATGCTGCAGATCCTCATTCATCGTGGCCAACTCCTGCAGCTGCACCTGACTAGCCACCAGCGCTTCCCTGAGTTTTGCCATCTCCTGCTCCTGGGTAGCATCTTGAAATTGCAATAGTCGGCCATGAGTACTGATCAACTGCAATAATGTCAAAGGAAGAAGAGGAGGACATTGGATGGTTAAAAGCAAAGACATGACGATATTTAAAGTCAAATGTTCTTTAAACATGAAAGCTTAGCAGTGGCAATACCTGTACTAAGCTATGAGCACTCTCCTCCTAAAGTTGAAGTAGGGTAAGAGAGGTATCTTCAGCCCCTTCTTCTGAAAGAGGGATGGCCTTCAAGAGGGAAAGGCACTCAGAGGGAGGCAACTGGCGAAAGGGAGCTGGAGGTCTGGCCTCTAAAAGCATAACCTGACGAATCAGTGCCCTTCGGAGGGGAGCTGCTGAGGAAAGGGGTATGCTTAGACTTCTTGGTGGCACCGATGGGAGGCCGAGAGAGCAAAGGCCTCTTAAGATTTGTCGAGGTGTCCAATTAAGATTTCCCTTTGAGAGAAGAGGAAGGAGGTACATTCGGGGCAGTCTTATTATTACTGGAATCCTGGAGAGAGACACCTGGATTAAGTGACTTAATAGCTGTAGGCTTGATAACAGCCCCTGAAGCAGCAATAAGAATAGACTGCGGCCGTGCGGAGGCTGCAGCAGATGAGGGAAGGGGAGCAGTGAGATGCAAGGTATTATGAACTTGAGACTCCAGGCAGGCCTGCTCCTCCAATAGAATAGCGAAGTCAAAATCTTTATCATGAGAAAGCTTTACATCTTGAATCCAGCTAGTCCCTACACCAAGAAGGGTGTGAAGAATGAAACGCATATTAGGAAGACTTGAAAAATAGAAAAGGAAGAGATGAGAAGACAGTTGGAACCCACCCTCCATGGAGAAAGAATAATCTCCTCGAGGTGCCAGCCCAAAGAAAGAAAGCACACTAGGATCAGACAGCAGAGAATTGAAGGGGAAGGGGTCGAGCCGTGCCTTTCGAGACAACTTTGATAACAATTGAAGAGTAACGGGAGCAATACTCGTGACAGCAGGGCGGGGATGCTTCGGGTGAAGTGTTTGCCACAAAGGATAAGCGAAAGGCCAATAACCCTGTTTAGGAGTAACGACGAAATACTTTTCCTTCCATTCTTTTCCCGCTGTACGGGGTACACATATATATTGAGCAGGACCTTTGGGCCTAGCACTGGCGTAGTAAAAGGCACCATTGGGTTTCACATCGTATACCATTTAGAAAAGAGAAGGGGTAGGAACTCCCCCATTACCGCGAAGCAAAATAAAGAAGGTCAACAAAATTTTGACAAAGGAAAGGTGAAGCTGATTAGGCCACATACCATACAAATCACAAACTTGAGTCACAAAGTCGGGAAGGGGGAACCTTAAGCCTAACTCTATCTAGGGATACCAGAACGCTACTGAAGGATATTCTAAAAGTTGAGGGCGGTCGTGCTCTTCAGGCATACTAATGTCAAATAACTCGTCACAGTTTAACATCGACTTTACTAATGCTAATTCTGTAGAAGTTAGCAAGGATTCACCTGATATAGCATCCGGAGACATAACGGGAGGCGCATAAATATCTGCCGGAGGAAGTGATGAGTCTGTCTCTTTAACCCCCTGACCAGAAGAAGGTGAACCCTCGGTCAAAATAATGACCTCATCAGGGTTAGAAGAAGGTGCCGAATTGGAGGGATTTTGAACGGCTATTCGCCGGGAACGGCGAGCGCTAACCTTCTTTTTTCTAACCTGAGTGCGAGCAGATGTGTTCTACTGAGAACCTTCAGGTGAGGAAGGTGGGAGTTGGACATCGGACTCCTGAAGCCCATGCTGATCAGAGGTAGTGTACTCCTCAGAAAGGGAAGAAGTATGCGCCATGATGGAATTACGGTGAAAAATCGAAGAAGTAGTCGAAAGTGAGAAAAGATGAAAGTGAAACCCTAGGGTAAAGGGAACAGGGGATGGTTGGATAAAGTCAAGGAAGTCGAAGAGTTTTCCCCCCAATTTTCCATTTAATAAAATAATGGCCCTCAGAGACTTGATTTAAAAGTTTGAAGTAAATAAGCTCCCACGAAGAGGGACCAGATCATTAAGGGTGATCCCCCATTGCGTTAGTCGTAAGAGGACTTATACTCTGTATTTCTCGAAGAAGGATCCTCCGAAATACAGAGTAGGGGGGAGTAGATGATAGTGATGAAAAATACCCAGGTCTCATGGAGACCTAAGCACTCTACATCATCATCGTCCAACAGCTTACCCAGAAACTGATCTAATAAAGAAGTTGAGATCCCTCCCCAGAATCTCAGCCAGAAACCTGCCGATAGGCCTCCTATCGGCATCCAGCCAGATACCTGTTGAGGTCCCTCATTCAGGGCTCTTTGTTGGATGAATACCTGACTAACTCACACTGCTTTAATTAATGCTCAGGCAGTACTGTCAGAAAGTACAACATACCACAACCAATAGAATAGTAGAATGTATAAAGTAAAAGGAATTAGCAGCTGCGCAACTTCATTCACAAGAAAACACGAGTATATATTAAAAAATCTAACACACACAAACACACAATTCTTCAGATTCATTTTCTCCTGTTACATTCATCTCCCAAAAAAGACTCAGAACACTGATTTAAGCTTCGGAGGTGGTTCGCCGGGAAAACTTCCCGGCCCTCTTTTTCTTGCAGAGTTACGCCAAGATTTTTCCAGGGAAGACGATTCTGACTGTCTAGAACGAAGAGGAGCTGCAAAACAGGTGAGAGTCCTTCTTCATCTACTTATGAGTTCTGATCTTTTCATGGTGTGTATTTTTGGACGCATCAGCTGGAAATTTCATTTTCATGTGGTAGGTGGAAACCACCACCTGGAAATCATTTAGAGCAGGTCTTCCCAATATTATGTTATACGCTAAAGGTGTATCCACTACTAAGAACTTCACCATGCGAGTATTCGAGGTCTGACCGCTCCCGAGTGTTACCTGAAGGGTCACCTCCCCTTTGGGCTGTATTTCGCCTCTAGCAAAACTATATAATGTCGTGTTCACTGGCATCAAATCAACATTAATCTTCCTCTTCTGGAAACAATCCTAAAAGAGCACATTTACCGCACTTCCGGTGTCCACAAAGATCCGTGCCACTCGCCAGTTGGCCACTTCAGCACTGATCACCAGTGCATCGTTATGGGGCGTCGCACTCATCAATTCATTGGGACCAAAGCTCACACACGCCTTTGGATTTGTCTCTTCTTATGGGAATGAGTCTACCACATCAATCTCCATGCCCATTGTCTCTGCTAACTCCTGGACCTCTTTGTTCACCTGGGCTTTAGCAGCTCTCACATAGGCTTTACGAGCTCGACCTGAGTCTCCATTGATATTTTCTCCCATAATCATGTTGATGTTTTCCCTTTTCGGGGGAGGATCCTCTCGCCTCGGGGGAGTTCTCTACCTTTGATCAGGTTTTTTCTGCTCCGGCTCTTTTCTTTTGTAACTTTTCTCTCTTTCTTTTTTGACAAATTGGAGTAAGGTATCATCCTTTTTCAGCAGTCGCTCAATAGCATCTTTCAAGTGTCTACAAGAGTTCGTGTCATGACCATAATCATTGTGATACTTGCAGTATAACTCAGATCGTGGGTTGCGTGGAGCTTCCTTATAAGTACTTGGAAACCTGAAGTGAGAAGACCTGACAGCAGCTTCCATGACCTCCACCAAAGATGCATTGAGAGGAGTATACTGGTCAAATCTCTCCGGAGCTCTCTTGGGCTTCTGCCCCCCTTTATCCTTTTCAGCTCTTGATGCTGAAGATGACCTTTTCTCCGAGGTCTCCCTTTTGGGAACAGGGGATTGTTCTTGTATATTTCTAGCCTCTTGAGCTTCCTCGAGGTTGACATATTTTTCAGCTCTCTGCAGCAACTTCTCGAAGAATAGGGGAGCTCTCTTGTTCAGCGAATTAAAGAATAAGCCTGGTGTTAACCCTTGTATGAGCACCTGCACCTTCACATCATCTGAAGCCAGAGGAACTTGCAACACTTCAGCGTTAAAGCGAGTCACATATTCTCGCAAGCTCTCTAAGGGTCCGTGCCTCAATGCCATGAGTGAGGAGGACGTCTTTATGTGCCTCCTCGCACTAGTAAATTGGTGGAGAAACATGGACTTGAACTTGAGGAATGAACTTATACTGTCGGAAGGTAATTGAGAAAACCATTGTTGAGCTACCTTCGATAGAGTTGTGAGGAAAACTCTGCACTTAACTCCTTCTATGTACTGATGCAACATTGCACCATTTTCAAATCTCATCATATGCTCATATGGATATGTGGAACCGTCGTACTCCAATGTCAGTGTTTTGAAATTCGAGGGTAATTGATCTTCTCTGATGTCCCTTGAGAAAGGAGATTGGCTGTTACTGGTTTTAACAGGCTTCTTAGGAGATTTCTTAGGCGAAGAGGCCTTCCACTGGAGGTCTTTTAATTGCTGTTTGAGGGCTGCAATCTCAGCAGCAGCTCCCTCCTCTTGAGGTCTCACAATCCGTGCTTCGTCCTCTGCAAATTTTATTGCAAAATAAGTAATCATGATTTTATTAACGAGTGAGCTACTTTAGAAGTGTCGCTAATATCTACGTTCTCTATTTATTCACTGACCATTTTCTGATTCAATTTGAGGGCTATCATACCCATCGCTCTCATACTGACCTTCCTCCACAAGTTCTCCCTGTCAAGGAAAATAAGGATATTCAAATCATGAACATTTATTTTCATATTAACGAGGCTTGAACCATCTCATTGGTATCTCGTCATGATCAGGATCTTACAAGACCCATTCGTACCTTCTTGGATTTTCCCTTTGTTGTGTTGCCAGATTTCTTACTTTGGCCCTCTAAGGGAGCTAAAGCTTTAGATACAACTTGCTTCACCATAGCACTGAGTTGATCCATAGACACCGTATAGGTGACATTTTGCTGCACAGGTACTTGAGGTTCCTCTCTCGTGACCTCTGAACCCTTACGACCTCCCTCTTTCTGAGGGCTAGTCAACTTAGAAGCCCCCTCCTTCTGGGGCATGGTTATCTTTGGTGGAGCTACTTTCAGAGTATTCTGATTCTCCTCCTCAGTACGTTCCTCCGAGGAGCTGTCGTCACGCACCACTCCTTCAGGTGAGGATTCTCGATCTTTGACTGATATATTTTCCATGACTGAATCTGCATTTCGAGGTTTTCAACTATCAGTACCCAATCAAGGCATATCATCAAGGGCATAACAAGTGTTCAACACTACCCTTTCCCAAGACCATTATCAAGTCTCGCCGGGTATTTAAGGAACTCAAGGAATACGATTCAACGTATTTCATTTCCTCACCCACTTCGCCAATCTCTGTTGGGATTGTGTGAGACCTGCTCTGAGGGTCCCACGTTTCTTTTAATTTCACTCCTTCATGCTATGAAGGTTTTCGGGGTTCTTCATCTGGGAATCATCTATTTTCAAGCCATATTTCAAATAGCCGATAATTCCATTTGTCCCGCTATGCTACTCATAACTCCCTACCAGATTGCGAACTAGAGAGTTTTTTTTTTTTTTTTTTTTTTTTTTTTTTTTTTAGGAGAACATGAAAGATAAGTGAATTTTTAAAAGATTCTACCAAAATCTGAAAAGAGATTTAAAACACGAAGGCCTCGAAACCTACCAGCCCATTCCTTTAAAAACAGTGAGAGTTATTCCAAAAGGAGAAACGCAAATTAACTAAAATATTCAAACCTCTTTTCCTAATGCTCTTTCTTTCTCTTTCGAGTTTAAACTTTTAACTGACATCGTTGAAAGAAAAACACGTAAAGAGAATTTAGGATGAGATTTCGATGAAAAATTTTGTTTCCCACAGACGGCGCCAGGTAATGTAACCAGAAAAAGTACATCATACAAAATTAGAACAGAGAGATGAGCGAACACCAGCACCTACCAAGACCACACTTCTCTTCCTTTTCCGGTGGTCAGAATCGTCTCCAGCTGTAGTGCTCTCTCGTAGCTCTGCAAGAAAAATGAGGGCCGGGGATGTTTCCCGGCGAACCACCTCCGAAGCTTAAGTTAGTATTCTGGGTTTCTTTCTTTTGGAGGTGAATGTAACAGGAAATAAGTCTGAAAAATTGTGTGTTTGTGTGTGTTGGATTTTGTAATATATACTCGTGAGTTTCCTTGAGAGGGAAGCTGAGTCACTGCTCCACCTTTTACTTTTACCTTTACATGCACTATTATCCTATTGGCTGAGACACTATGTATCTTCTGATGGTACCGTACGAGTATTAATTAAAGTGTCTTTGTTTGTCAGGTATACAACCGAAGAAAAGTTCTAAAGGGGGGATCTCAGGGCAGATCTCTGACGGGGGACCTCCAGGCAGATCTCTGAAAGGAGATCTCTCTGTTCAGCTGATGCATTAGAAGGCTGTTCGATCGCATTTTTGATAATTTTTTGGTTATTTTGTATTTTTCAGATATTGTGGCAACGTATTTTGATACATCACAGCATTCATTGGGAATGACGACTTATATAGATGGGGATTCGTTCTTCGTCTTCATCGATAGTGCCATAGTAAAGCGTGCAAACCTCGTTGAACTTATTAGAGAAGGGTTGAGCAATATAAAACCGACCGACTACACATTGTGGTATGCATGAGCAACGAAAAAACTAAGTAAAAGTTTTACTACAAAGTGATATCAAGTTACTGCGTATGTTAATTGAACAGAAAGACGATCCAGAGGTTTACGTTGATTACGGCGGCCCATCCGTCCCCGAGGTTAACTTTGGTGGTAATAGCCCTAGAGTTGAGCACCACGGACATTGACAACCGCATGGCCTATTCTCATGAGCAATATGAAAAAGATAAGGAAGATGAGAATGAAGATAGTGAATACGACGAAAATGAAGAAAATACTCCATCCAACCCACTCATATTGTCATCCTTTCCTTTTTTAGGTGTCCCACTCATATTGTCATCTTCCAAATAAGGAAAGTTTTAACTCTTTAAAATCTATCAAAAGTAATGGACCCACCCACTTTCTATCTTTTTACCCTTATTCTTAATCTCCGTACCGAACAGTAACATGATGATATCTTTCCCCACCACCAGTGCGTGGGGAATGGAAAGTGGGGGCCTTATTTAGGTCCAAAAAAGACTTGAGGATCACTATTGGAATATATAATCTGGAAAACTTTTTGGAGTGTGGATCTATACGTTTAGCTGCAAATCGTACTACGTTCCTATTCAAGAGTGGCAGAAAGAATTGCAACTTTAGAATTTATGTTGTTGAGGGAGGCATCATTTGGAGAATCACTAAGTTATCCCTGGATCACACCTATCACTAAGATTTGAATCGTGTTGTTGCACGGTCAGTATCTTCTGATGTGTTGCATTTTATTTTGCTAAGAGATTGACCGGCGAAGCGGTTACATTGAGGCCAAATTAAATGATGGAAGAGATGCGTAGAATATTTGGTATTGACATTCTATACATTTTTACTCTCCGGACGAGAAACATAGTCATAGAGAATACGTATGGCGACCACATCTTGTCGTATCAGAAGATCCCGTCATATCTATATTTGCTGATGTAGCATAACTCGGGAATTGTTTATGACTTGAAGATGACTAGTGAGGGTTCGCTATGTCACTTGTTTGTAGCACTCGGACAGAGTATTCGAGCATTTGATAAGTCTCTCTGGCCAGTGCTTGTAGTGGACGGGACCCACCTTAAGGGAAAGAACCGAGGAATTTTATTTGTAGTCGTCACGTTAGACTGAAACCCTTACCCCTTGCAATTGGCCTCGTCCCAAAGAGAATGATGAGTCATGGATATATTTTCTCTCCAACCTGCGCAGATGCTATAACCCTCCAGATTATTTACTGATTGTGAGTGACATTTGAGCCATCTACCCGAATGCATTCCACAGGTTTTGCTACCACCACCTTCAAAAAAATCTGATGCCCTACGGAAAGCACGTAGCCACTATCTTCCAAGCTGCAGCATATTGTAATCGTGACGAAGAGTTCGACGATTTGTTCTCAAAACTGTATCAAGTGAGCTCCAAAGGAGCTCACAGACGGCTTTTGGATATTGGACCGGAGAGGTGGGCTAAGTGTAAGTGTCAGGTCCGATGCTATGACTTCTTGACCTTCAATTATGCCGAATGTTTGAACTCTCGTGTGCTATGGACGATGTGCATCTCGATGCACTCGATGATTGAGATGTACCATTTAATTAAAGAGAATTGGACCGATCAGAAGAGAGACGTAGCTGCATCAAGAGATCATAAGTTGATAGAGACGCATTCGGAAAGCTATCTTTATCTGTGCAAAATGGTACCCGCCTTGCAGCTCGAGGTAACGCCACCACACATGTTTATAAGGTTAAAGAAAGAAATGTTTCTTATCAGGTTGACCTTAGAAACTGAACATGTATGTGTCGGGCGTGGGATCTGGATTTGATTCCATGTCGCCATATTGTTGCCGCTATAAGGTACATTTTCAATTATTAAATATTGTGTATCTTAAATTATTTTCCGTTAACTTTTTTCGTGTGTAACACAATTGTTTATTCTAAGAGGCGTGCAAGTAATGGTTCATCTGTGTACGATTTTGTAAGTCATTATTTCAAACAGGAGAGATTCAGAGAGACTTATATGGAGCATATTAACCCAATACCGCATCGAGATGAGTGGAATGTGCCTCGGGAGATCTCCGCACTCGTCTGTCTGCCTATAGATGAGGTTCATCTGGATGGGCATCCAAGAGAGAGTCTGAAAATCACTCTTTTTGTATGGTTTTTAAATCATTTTGAATGCACATTTTGTTGGAAATTATATTTAAATAGACATTATTCCTTTCGATTTCTCTAATTTGGAATGGAGTCACGTTTTGATGTAGTTGTGCATGTTTATGTAGCATTGAGTGATTTAGAAAAATAAAGCTTGAAGTGGAGGTGTATGAAAAACATGGATTTTTCACATTGTTATTGGATGTAGTTGATGTCATTTGATAGTGAAAATCATGTTGTTTAGTCATTTACCTTACTTAAACCTTGTTGTGTCGGTTTTTACGTTTGTTTTCTATTTTTTGATTAATTACAGGAAAATGGAGTTCATATTAAAGTAAAATGAGCTTGGAATAAGATAGAGGAGTTTGATACGGAGCCATAGAAAGAAACAGGAGTCAATTCGGAGTCCGGACGAGAAAGAACGAGCCAAAACAAAAATGTTGCACTGTTTGGAGCGGGCGCGTCCGCGCGAATACAAGAGAAAAAGTGGCTTTCGAAGCGGTCTACAGTTTGAGCAAAACCGTCGGGGGTGTGACCGCTCGCGAGCCCGATTTTTCAGTGTAAGAGCGGTTTAGAGAGCGGAGGAGCATCTTTCTCACCAAAACATGTTTTTTTCACCATTTTTACTCCTAATTTCGGATTTCTACTCCCAACAATTATTTCTCCACTCCAAAATATATAAATGCATCTCCTAATATAAGCCCTACCCATCCATCCACATACACCATATCTTGCCACCACCATGCACCACCACTCACTACTTTAGATCTCTTGTATAAACCCTAGTTTCTACTTAATGTTTTTCATGTATTTTTTAGGAGATTCAAGACAAGCTTGAGGATTTTCCTACGATTTTCATTAATTAGTATCTTTATCTATGTCTTTCTTTATTTCTTGTGTTGATTTGTTCTTTATGGCTAGCTAATCTCTTTTGTTGATTCTATAGATTTCTAAGACTCATTTATGATGATGGATTTATTCTCTTAATTCTATTGTGCCTTTCATTTCTTTTTTAGTTTCTTGGTGCTGTCATTTGTGTTTGGGGAGTTGGCCTTTTTTCTTACACACCAAGTGTTTGTAGAAATTTCTAGCCGGTTTTTATAAGCATGGACCTCAAGAATTAACAATATGCTTGCATTTGAGACTTAACCGTGATATATGCTAGCATAGGAACCTTCAATCTTCATGTGCTTTTGGGACTTTGTAGTTTCAAGTCTTAGTCGGAGAGAGACATTTTGCTAATCAACTTTTACATTTCTTATCGAGAGAGAGAGTGCATTGCCTTTGTAATTTGCTCTGCATGATTTGGATTAAAGTAACTAATAGGTTATTAGAAAATATTCATCATTTTTTTTGGGTTGAATCATTTCCATAAAATCGACCCTCTTATTATCATTAAATTCTCTCAATTTCCTTCGTTGCTTTGTAAAATTGCCTTCAATTGCTAATTTCCTTTTTAGTAAATCAAAATCCCTAATTCATGAACCCCCAAGAACTTGAATAGTAGGAAAGTGTCTAAACTTTATTTTCACTATATTTTCGGATTATAGTCCTCATTGATACGATACTCGACTTGCTATATTGCTACAATAACACCGAATAGTTGCAATTTTATTGTTAGTTAATTTAGTGATCAGATTCGTGCACGATCCGCAGTAGAAAATGTGGTGAGACGTCGCCAAGAGTGTCGTAGGTGTCATGGAAGGGGCCACAACAAAAAAACTTACATCCATCCCTGTCAGTGATGTTGACTTAAATAACCTTTGAAGATATAGAAGAGACCAAGGGAGAACAGGAAAAACAGACAAGGTAAAGGCACTGGCGGAAGAAGAAGTGTAGCATTTGTCGTCTTGAAGATCATGATGTGAGAAAATGTCCCTACCGTGAAACGTAAATATGTTTTTGTTTGTGGTTTGAAGAACATTTATTTTGTTATTTGGAATTAGTTTATTTTGACACGAGTTTATTTGGACTTATTTTGAGTGCTTATTGTTGAATGAGGTTGAAAATAGTATATGAAAATATAACTCTAGGGTTTGCCTACGGTGGATATGCCCACGGTGGTGACCACCGTGGGTTGCCACTGTGGGCATGCAAAATCTACAGCCTACAGTGGGCAATGTTGCACACAATGGCTTCCCACCACCATGCCCACGGTGGATATAGCCCACGGTGGTGCCCATCATGGGCATGCAAAATCTGCAGCCCACGGTGGGCAACACACGGTGGTACCATGGTTGAATCATATAACTCGATTGTCCAATTCTTCAGACAGATGCGCATTGTGATTCAATGATCCTCCCCGACATTGCAGACTGTAATGACCTGTACACGACAAAAGCAATTAAACTATAGTAAAAAATTATACTAAACTACAAATAAGATATTATTTTAAAATGTAATTAACTTACATGTTTAGCTTTTCACCAAGCCATTGTTAAGGGGCTTTCTTTGCCATCAACCATTTGTATGAGAGGCTGAGGTACTTGTCAATTATGATATAGTTTAGGCCTTTTCCCAACTTTCTTTCTCTTGCCATTAGCATCAACAGGTACAACTTATTTCATTCATTTTGCAAATGGTTCTAGTAATACAACAAAGATTGACATAAATAGAAGAGTACATTAATATAATCAAGATTTACGTAACTCGAAGATAAATACTTACATAGAAATCAGTGCCGACTATAATGGCGGTTGCCTCAGATACTCCATCAGCTGTCAATCTATCAAAAAATTTGACCTTGTATCGCATGTAGTTTAGGTGCAACTCCATCTCTTGCAGTGTTATTTAATTTGTTAGTTAATACCCCCTCTATCTACGAAATGGTTGCCACATTCTTGTCGACAAGGGTTTTAAGAAAATGGTAAGTAGTAGTAAATTATAGTGAGTATTATTGTGAGTGAAGTAAGGGTCCCACAATAAATGTGAGTGGAGTAGAAAAAGTGGCAACCATTTCGTGGACAAATTTAAATGGCAAAAGTGGCAATCATTTCGTGGATGGAGAGAGTATTATTATTACAAATAAGTTTAAATTATTGTAATAAAGATAGAATTGTACCTCTGCCCACATCATTTGCCGACTATCCTCCAGACGCTCGAAAATAGATTGTACAACCTTGTGGCCAAGTGACTGAATTGTGATTGTAGCATCGCTCCTGATTATCTATGCTTCTTGTACATAGATTTCAATCTTCTCACGTTCCTTGGAGTCATGCTCACATAAGGCGTCTTCAAAGAGGCAGATGGTTTCATCTTACCATGACCTTGAACCTCATCTCGCTCCGCCAATTCATAATCAAACACATGAGACTCCTCAGAGGATGATGACCATTGAATGACCACGGGTGAAAGAGACCTTCTGAGCTGCTCGTGTGTGGTGTCCTCAACAGTAGGAAACATCGGCTGCTCTTGCTGGTAGGCAAACTGGTAGGGAATCTGCTGCTCATGTGGGGTATACTCGGTCGGCAGTAGGAGATGAAGTAGGAAACATATGCTGCTCATGTGGAGTGTACTCGGCAATAGGAGCTGAAGTAGGAAACACCTGTTGCTCATACTGAAAGTGACCACCACTGTCGTCGCCTGGAAACACTGACTGTTGTTGTTAGATAGGAGGTTAAAACTTAAGAGGCTGGTAAGTCGAAGGGTCGTACTGATGCAGCGGTCTACTGCTATAGCCAAAAAACAACGGCTGCTGCTGCTGGTAGGCAGGTTGATACCCCCACGGCTGCATTGGTGGCTCGCTCTGGTGGGGGTATAAGGTCAAACGACTGCCCTAACAGGTGCATCGGCTGCTCGGTAAACTCAGAGTGGTGAGGAGACTGGTAACGATGCTGACTGTGTTGTCCCTGTAGAGCTGTAGCTGTAGAGTGATGAGGCGGGTCTGGAATCCTCCTGTGACTGCTAGAAACCTCTGCAGAGTGACGGTGTAGCTCAGGGCTCTTCCTATAGCTCCAAACAAACGTCTGTGGAGGGCTCCTATATCGTCTGTGCCTTGGACCGAAGACTCATTCACCTGAGCAAAGAGCTTCTGAGATAAAGTAGCAAAGAAGCCCTTGTCAGACTCATCCATCAAGAACACCCTCAGCCGACGATCGATGTAGTCGTCTCTATCGTCCCTCGTGTGGTCTAGATAAGGATGTCCGTGCACACAACACATTCTATCTTTGGGTCTTTCCTGATAGACCGACTCTACTATCTCAACTCTATGTACTGCTGGGGTGCTCTGTCGGTGTCGTTTTGGCAATTTCAAAGCCGATGAGGTCGGTTTAATTGTCTTCCCCACAACCTCCGCAGCCTTCTGCAATTATCCCTTCTTTTTCACCTGCTTTTTCGGCTCCTCCTGTCGAAACTCTTCTGCTGTATTCTTCTCTGCTAATCTTTTTAGAGATTCAAAGTGTACATGATCCACCGAGTTAAGACTGTACCAATATAGATCCATAATGTCTTCCACGAGATGCAATATCAGGGTATGTATGATAAGACCCTAAACAAGTCATGTAAAATTATTATTGGATCACAAATTAAACAAGTAATATATATTAGAAAAGATTATAAAAATAAATGGACATATCTCTCTCTCGAAGAACGTGGTGAAATCTGCCTTAAAAAGTCTTGTAGTCCTAGGACTGTACAAAGTTTGGTTTAAACCGTAAATCAAATTTAACCAAACCGTATTTGTACGGTTTGATTTGGTTTATAGTTTGAAAATTATGGTTTGGTTTAGATTTTTAAAAAATTATGATTAATGGTTTAGGTTTTGTTTTTAAAAAATATAAACCAAACCAAACCGTAAACCGTAATATAATTATTATATTAATATTATTTTTAGTATTGAAAGAGTTAAATAGTATATTGCATATCTCATTTTTAATTATATATTATATATGCCATAAGTCAAAATAAGAATGTTTAACCCTAACTACTTATTTAATTTAACTCGGGCGGCTTGTTCGTTATTTTTTCTACCGCCACCACAATCTGTTCTCATGAAAAAAATAGCAGCAAAGGTTTTTTACTTGATCGATTCCATGTATTGAGAAAACTTTTGAAACAAGGCACTTTATTTTAGTTTTCAAGTTAAATTCTCTAGTTAATTATGATACTATGCATACAAATAAAAAATTTGAAGTATAATATTACATCATGCCGTCAGTTCACGTACATAAACAAATCATTTTTCTTTATTACTCTGCAAGAAAAATAAAAAATATATAAAACCCATAAATAAAACCCCACCAAACCGTATTAATACAGTTTGGTTTGGTTCAATTTTAATGCTAAAACAGTTTGATTTTGTTTGAAAAATTATCAAACCGTAATTTTATGGTTTAATTTGGTTTTAGTGCAAACCGCACCAAATCGAACCGTGTACAGTCCGATGTAGTCCACATAAAACATCGAGAAACTCTAATGGCGGCTGCTCGGGTTCCACAAAACTCTCCCAACAAAGGGTTTAGGGTTGATTGTAAAGCCCAAACAAGTCCGTAAAAGTGGTAAGTTCCAATATGTGCCTGATTGGATTTCATGGCAGTGTTGTTGATGTAGTAGATGAGTGACTGATACGTGTAATCACCCCAAGGAAAAGCTTCCCAACGTTCCGAATCATCAACTAATTCCCATGCCATTCCTCGATCTCCGTGTCACGGTCCCGACAATGGAGAAAAAGGGAGTAAAAATCAAGAGATTGGCTACCTCAAATAGTCTTCGAGGTTCTCTCCCAACTTCAGCTCGTTGAGCATCTCGCGCAAATCTTTGACTTTAATTTTGCGGCCTCTAAATAATCTATGGAAAAGACTGTCAGGCCGGAGGAGGTGTCTCTCATTTGGGTCGAAATCTGACCTTCCAAAAATTAATCCAATAATGTAGGCATAGTCCCGTGTGGTGAAGCGGAGGGTTTATCCAGAAATTTGGAACCACGTCTCATCTAGAGGGATCACATCACCCTTCAACTGATGGGGCAATAGATAATGTAGGGCACTGCTTGTACGAAACGGCCAATACATCCCGCCGTAAATTCATTGTACACTTGTTGATACTGTCTTGAATTGTCCGTAAAGTGCCGAATAAGCTTCGTTATTTCTTTGAATACCGCCTCAAGACAATATAGATTCAATATTTTGTTAACAACATGCAATGCCGGTCTCATCCATTCACAATCGGGCTGCAATATAAACACACAAACCATAAGGAAGGAAGTTCAAGCGCTCAAATCATCAGAATCACAAAACACAAACATATACAACAGTCTCAGATCTGTCCACGACGGGGCAACCCACGTCGGGAAACCCACAACGAGGCTACCCACGGGGGGCAACCCACACCGGGGCAACTCACGGTGGGGCCACCTACGACGGGTGCCACCGTAGGTACATATACACCCACCGTGGGCAGCACCGTTTCTCACATTCAAAGCCCAAATTTTACCAACAAATCTTAGAAATAACACTACCTATACTCATACAATCATGCACATTGTTCTCATATTCAATAAATCGAACATAAACACACACTTAGAAGCATACATTTTTCAAACCGAAAAGTCAATTTGGTGTGGAATTTAGGCACTAACTGGCGGTTCGTTGTTGGCGAGTTGTAGTTCCTCCTCACCGAAATTACATGTAGACGCCGTCGACTATCTATCGTGGTCGGATTGGCTGCTCATTGCCGGTGTGTGTGTGCCGCGAGGGTGAGAGTCGTAGGTGAGAGTGAGGTGTGTCGAGGGTTGAAAGAGATAGAGAGAGAGGGAAAGTGATATGTGGGGGGATGGATTCGACGAGATTACTTAATATTATGATATTTTATATTAAAAATACAATTAAATAACTTGTTTAAAGTCATAATACGACTACGAATCATTAAGAGAAGTATTAAATTACACATAAATAAAATGAATTCAAGTGAAAAGAGGGGGGATGGATTCGCTCGCTCACCGACTTCTTTCAGCTGCAAAAAAAAAAAAAGTAAACATATGTATAAAATAAAAATATTAATTTTGTAATTACCTCACATTTTATCAAAAATTTCACCATAAACTACGTTAGTTGTTGTGTCATGCGCTTTACCATCATCGTTACGAGTAGGTATTTATTTTTTGCTCGTTGAACATTGACATGATTTCTCATATATTATGTAATATTTACATAAAAAAATTAGATCTAAAATCTATATAAGAATAAATGTCTTTTAATTAATCACATCCAAATATTTATATACGCATACCCGTTCATATCCAATTAAAAAATTTAAATTTGTTCACATATCAAAACCGTATTATAATAATGTTATTATATTATATAAATAATATTATCATAAAGTAAACATTAATATTATATTGTATAAATGTACATTTATTTATATATCGTTACTCGTTGCAAATCGATTAAAGATAATTTTATAATTTTATTATCTTCTCAAACTCACATGTAATACACGATGAAACCCTAAATATTATACTTGATCTCAATCCCGATTACAAAGTAATTTTGTACTCGTTCCCACCATAATATGTATAGTAATGTTCGCTAGTGATTTGAACCTGCTTATTTTATTTACATGTACTCATGTCCTTCCGATTTTAAAAAAGGGTAAAGTAGCATATACAATCCTCATGTCTCAACCTTAATCGCTTTTACACCCCTAAGGCAAGGGTTGGGGCCGTCAGAACCCCAACATATAAAAAGTAAAGGCAAATAGCTCCTCCCATCTAATGGATCTGTAATGTCGTCAAATTTTTATTTTTCTATTTTTTAATATCTTGTGTGGGCCCCTGTGAGTGTTTAAGGGGGAGTTGAAAGGTTTATTTTGGCTCTTTCACATAACAAACCATTCTCCCTCTACAAAAAAGTAGACTGGACATATGAATAAACATCAAAATTATCTATCAATTAAAGAATATGTGTTCCATGCAATGTATGAAGAAGCTAAAGGCGACGAAAAATTAGTAAAATCAAGCTTCAATGTTCAAAATTTATAATTGGTAATTTGTGAATGCATACACATTTACAGAGAAAGATGTCATTTTTTATTATACTCTAAATAATTTTCTTTTGAATTAAATTTACAATATAATATATGGATTATAATTTTAATCAAGCCCACTCAACAATATCTATATTAACCTTCATTACTGATGTCAATGGTGGCATTTAGAATAATCTAATGTTCTTGAGACAATATAACTTACTTCCACACCTTAATTTTATTTTATTGCATTAACCAAAAAGCAATAACCTATGATTACAAAAAAAAAAAAGAAAAATGTATACATTGCTAGAGTTAGAAGCTTTTTCAGGACAATAATTTAGGGGTTAGTGTGGTTTCAGAACATTAACTAATTATTATTGCGCCTGTAGGACAAATTTTGGCCCGAATGAGCTAAAATGCACGTGAGTTGCACGTGATTGACAAATAGAGCCTGAATGCTGATGTGGATTGATAAAAACATCTAACATTAATTATTTGATTGAAAAATAACACGCAATCTGTCACATCCCACTTGCCATTAACCGAGATGCAACAGAGGGGAAATAAAGTAGCAGGAAAGAAAGGGGTGTACAATTAATTAATGCATGAAATAATAAGGTTGTCACAACCCGAAATTCGGTGTGTAGGAACGACCAGACTCCATTGGAGTGTGAAGGTGAAATCATCAAATAAATATCTCACTTTTGTCACAACTCACTCGAATTGCAATTTAATACTAATTCTGAATGAATTAAGAATGTGAAACCATAAACCAAAAACTCGACTTGACAATGAATCAATAAGGAAATAAGGTATGAAAGCAACAACAAATAAGAACATGCTTTCAACCGATTCGAACAAGAAACGGCATGTTAAATTTACAACGGTTTCTCAAAAATAGCGTTAAGTATTTTGACTTAACGTCATTCAGAGTAATAAGCAAACGACACCAAAAGTACTAATTCGACTCGGGCAGACTGCTCATTGTAGCATCAACATAATAGAGTATTTAAAAAACATAGACACAATCCAGCAGAAGACATCACTGCTCTCGACAATTACATGTATGAAGACATGTAATCACCGACTGAACTCACAACAGAAAACACACCACCAAGACCATCCACACCATTCTCATCCACAGCTAACCTGCACGTTTAGAAATACATGCAGGGCTGAGTACTTCGTACTCAGTGAACACAATGCCAAAAATAATTGAAACTCTGCTCATTAGAGCTATATGATTGAAATACTTGCCTCTTTTGCTACATCACAAGGGTTAAATATATAATCGTTCAAAAATAACTTACCACTTGTGACAGCCATAAAAACATTTTCATCTTTCTGAAATCGACTGCAGTCATTTTTATACTCAAGAATGAATCAATCTACAACTGATCTTTCTGTTGTGTCGAGAAGTAGGCCTCCTTTTCAAACACCGTAAACGGCTAAACCGAAGTAAAGCTCACAGTTACCTCAATACAATGCATGCATAGGTCCCGCATAAACTGGACTTTTATCCCGTGCGTCCACAGGACTTTTAATAATTAACATGTAGATGATTGCATACTAAAACATTTAAAACATTTAGGCAAGTCAATCAATTTGAAAAGCGCACATAATATATAAGTAGTAAGTGCATTCATCATTTAGTTTTAGTTCAGAAAAGCCCACCTTGCTTCGGGTATATTGAAGTCGAGGTTGCTTACTTTATGCTTTCCCGACTATTTCGCAGTCCCGCTCGACCCTTCAATAATAACATCGATTAAAATCGAGCTTATCTTACTCGAAAAACGTATAATAGACTTAGGGCTCGGCTGAAGGACTTCTACTTGACTCGGGTTTTCCTTAACTTATCTACTTCGATAACTTTCTCGATTTCTCATTTTCGAATTATTGTCTTTACTTGGTTTCTAATAACTCTCAAATTCATATTCTCGTTTCTAGTATGACTTCTCAAACATCACGTAAATTGATAAGTTACTATTTAACTCGTCTTCACTTCTTATAACTCAAGTTATATGATTTTCGTCAAATCATAACATTAAATTTCAACTAATATCATCATACATCATTCATACACAATCGGCAAATCAAACATTTACTTAGAAAATAGGTACTCACATCGTTACTCAAATATCGTCATCATACTCAAGCATCAATGTCAACATTCGATACTTATATCAAATAAATGATTCACTTTTCTCAAATAATTAGGTTATTAGCATCATACTTAATCATATAATCACAATCAACTATCGATATTTCAGAAATACGTCATATCTTAAATACAATAACTCATACCTCGGACACATTCATATATTAATGACTTATCACTAGACTTTTAACTTCTATAATCTCATATCTTCAAATTTTAATGAAAATTATTTCATTAAATTCATATAATAATAATCATTTTGAATTAAATATTCAAAATTCTACTTCGTATTTCTTGACTCAAAAATACGTCATTCTTTTTCCTCAAAATACGTATTCATATACGTCATTATTTTCCTCAAAATACGTATTCATATATGTATATAATCTCAACTAAATACTTAATAAAATAATTATTATTTTATCTTTTTCTTTATTTAAAACTCAATTTTCGTTTTTATTTAATAAAACTCGGTTTTTATTTAAAAACTTCGCTGCTCGATAACTTCTACGTCTTAACTCCTTTTTAAGTGATTTAAAAAGCAAACTTGCTTAATTCTACTCAAATAACATCATCAAATCACTTAACACATCATATATCATCAATAACTCATCATCAAAATATTTTAAACTTAATTTCATCCTTTTCTCACATAATATATTTATTTTCTCGCTTTTCAAACTTCTATCATTTTTCCTTTACTCGATTAATACTTCGTCACATCAATCAAATATTCATAACATACTTAAGAACATAAACCTCACTTAAAATTCACATTACTCAAATAAATTCATTTTTAATGGAAATATTCCATTAATTCAATTATTCTATTATTTAATTCTTATTTCTATAATAATAATTCTTTGAACTTCTCGTTTGAAACAAACGAACTCAAATACGAACATCTTAACTCTTTAACTCATGCTCATGACTTCTAACTCATATTATCTCATAGATAATTTCATTTTCTTTTATTTAAATTCTCCTTTAATTTTCAAATAAATATTAATATTATTATTAATACTCTATTTCTCTTTTTAATGCTAACATCAAATCCACATTACATCTTCATTTATCATAATTCTAACATCATCATCAATCAAAGAAATATTTTTCTTTAGATTCATACTTTCTTTTATTTCCTTTTCTCATTATTCCCCTTTTTAATATATATATATATATATATATATATATATATATATATATATTTATCTCATAATTCATAAAACTTTATTTTCTACTCAATTCATTCAAAATAGACTTAAAATCTCATTTATTTCTCAATTTTATTTTTATCTAATAAAATTCCTCATTTTATATATATTTACTCATTTTTCGAATTAAAATAATTAAAAATAATTATTTTTCTAATTAATTTATATCATCTTCAAATCTTCAAGTTTTTCTTATGAATATGAAGAACACATCTTCAAAAAATAATATTAACCTCAAAATACTCATCTTTATTTTTATACCTATTTTTCTTTGATTCTTCTTCCATAAATTCCATAAAAACTATTAAAAATTATATCTTCATATTTTCTCAATTTTCATGCTTATAAAATCATTCAAAAATTTATCTAACACATCTTAACATCATCATCATATTTAATCAAAATCATCAAAATTTAATTTTCTTCACATTATTGCATAATTTGAATTTTTCTTCAAAAATCATAAAATTCATATTTCATCTCAAAAACACATCTAGATCATATTTTCTTATATCATCATGCTCATAAACATCATAAAACTTAGAAAATTAATAAATTATAATTTATTCATATTTCTTCTATTTTTCATCGATTAAATTCATTAAAAATTCAATAAATTCACCAAAAATTATCATCAACACATATATGCATATAAATCACATGAAAAATCATAATAAGTATATATCATCATCATATCACCAAATAATTATCAAAACTCATCAAGAAATTATTTTTCCCTAATTTTTCTTCTTAGCCGATTTTTAGGGTTCTTGGCTCTCTTAGGTTCTTTTATCTTTTTAACTCTTAAATCATGTTTATATCTTCATTTAGATCATCATCTCATCATCAAAACCCTAAGGTTTGCCTATGCATAAAGTATATCATGCATTTTTCTCTTATTTTCTCACTTACATATACATATATACATCTTAAGAATGAAATGAAATCATACTTAAAAATAAATATCTTAAGCTCTTCTTTGGCTTGGATTTTGGCTTGCTTGGAGGATGAAAGATGATGGATTTGTGTCTCCTTTCCTTGCATGAAAATATATGCAAGACATCAAGATCATAACTTTTGAAAAATAGGGTTGAAACCCTTATTTCTTTCCAAGAAAAATCGATGGAAAGGGGCTGAGATTCTAAGCTTATTTCAAGCTTAAAAACGAAATGAAATGGATAGAAACTTACTTCTCAAATGATCTTAGATATGAAGGAGATGATGCACATCAATGGATCCTCAAGCATGAAGCATGAACTCAACAAAAAGAGGCATCGAAAACGATGGAAAAACTGTCGAAGTGAGGCTGCTGCTCGGCTGTGAAAACTGAGCTCGTGCAGCTAGTTTTCTTCAACTCCAAGGCAAGGATGATGAAGAAGATGAAGTAGGAAAGGTTCCTCTTGGTGTTTACATGAAATGGATGAAGATATAGAGGGTAGGAGCAGCTGCAAATCTGCTACAAAATCTGCTTCAAAACTGCCCTTCTTCGACTTGCTAAGTATCGAGTTGTTACAACTCTTTTTCTTCGTCTTGGTGAAGGTTATGAAGAAGGGGTGAAACAGGAGATGATCCTCATGATATTGATCTCGTGAAGATGATGATTTGAAGGTGATGATAGAGGTTTTAGCAGCTGCATGAAGAGCTGCGAAAAATCTGCTCTTCTTCGGCAGTCAAAACCGAGAGGAAGAGAGAGTGATGTTGTTGTTGTTTTGGCTCGGTTTGGGGAGAAGGAAATGGATAGATAGATTGTAAGGATGATGAATGAGAGTTTGTAGAGTGAAGAGAAGCATTTAACATGTGATAAGATTTGGAACGATTTGAGAGAGATAGAGGAGATCGAATGAGAGATTTAGAGAGAGAGAAGGAAGTGTACTTGGAGGCTTGAGAGGGAGAGTGGCATGAACTTGCCATGGTGAGAGTGGTTTAGGGTTAGTTCCACTATTAGGGATAAGATCAAAGATTCTTATCTGCTAATTTCGCCCGGCAAATAAATTTTCCGGTAGAAAATATCCCCGTTATTTCACTTTTTTCCCTCAAACAATTTAAAACCCTTCTAGTCTCTTTCTCGTCATCTAAATTCTCTTTAATTTGTCTTATATCTCCCAAAACAAATTAAGGAATCCAATGATATCATTTTTATCTCAAGATTTTTTCTAACGAATTATTTCATAAAAACGGCTCGACTAAACGAGTCGTTAAGCAATTTATTTTTAAAGCTTCTTCAAATGATCTCGAAAAATTCTCCGACTTATCTCAAAAGTCTTAGAATAAATTCTAGATTCAAATGAAACTAATTAGACTAAATTCAGAGTTGATCGATGAATAGGAATTTCTCGGTTTACGTTACTATTCATCTAAAAATATAAGTTCTCAGAAAATTTCGAAATTCATACTCAAGCTTACACTCATATAAATAAGCTCAAACAATTCATCACATACTCGATTCGAATAATCAAAACGAGAAAAATCACATTAGAGCACATAAGGGCATTTTCATCATTTCACAGAAAAATTTATTTTCGCGAAAAATTTTAGCACTTAAAACTCATCATATAAGCATATTAATTTAATTAATACGCATTTAGGAACTTAGAGAAGTTCGGGGTATTACAAAGGTGAGGCGATCAAACCGCGCTACACCAAAATTAAAGATGGGGTAAATCCGTGTCTAGAATAACAAAAGAAGTCGAGCATCCACTTCATCAAATGGTATTACCATGAGCGAGTGGGAATTCGAGCGTCCAAGAGAAGCTGATCACAAGGCACTCTCCATCAAAAGTAGTAAATAATGCAAGAGAATAGACAACAGTACTTCATAATATAGTTACAGCAAAACATATATTAACATATGTAAAAAAAAAAAAAAATCTAGCTATCATGTTTCACGACATTATTCAGAGTAGTTTATTCATATAACATAGTGAACGCAAGTAAATAGTTGCAACCCCCGCTCAATCTTGCGTCTCACCACCTGCCTCCAATCCTGAAAACATTTGAAAATATTTGAGCTGAGTACGAAAGCACTCAGTGGGTGATGCCTTGACATTTTATAAACCAACAATTTATCCATTTAATAGTGTAACAGATGGTTTTAGAAATCAAAGCCTCATCTGAATACACAAAACATGATTTTGGGTATGTGTAGTTCCGACTGATTATTCGAGATCCCGGCCGCATGTCACCGACGGATCTAAACCAGTACTCGGGACATAATCCCTGAAGTAACATAGTTAACTTTACATAGGCCAGAAGCCTTAGCTCAAGACCGCTAGCTACAATACAATGGAGATCAAACCATTGCATTGCAACGGGATGCGCACAATACTCAGTTAATACCTGTGTACTCACTGAGTATCTCGATCGATTAACTAGAGTAATAATTTGAAACACACATAAAACATTTTATGAATAATTGTATTTTGATATAATATAAAGAGTCTAGCACCCAAATAATTACTTTTAAAATTTTACCCACCTGAATTTCGGGACAACGTAAACTAGGGGTGAAACTGCTCTCAATTAGTAGACTACTGCTCACTCTCTTACTTAGAACATAACTTGATTTCCTTACTATGCTTACTCAAAATTGGTATTGAATAAAGAAAAGAAATTGATCCGCCGTATTTATAGAAGAAATGAAACATGAGATAGATAGTCTACATATAGACTAGCTACGGTTAATCACCTGGTTATGACTATTTTTAAAAATGCACGTCTCAAAATTATACTTATTAATTCAGTAAAAGATAATTACGAGACTAGGTATAGATATCCATAGTGAAATGAGTTGGACGATAATCATGGCATATTCCTTATTATTTTTAAAGTTGGCTGACTTAGGAATTCTTTATCTACTTTACGTACAATATGCATGGATATGTATATTACGTCTCGTAACATATATGCATGCAGGCTATTATATTAGCTTTATAATATAACACAAAACTCTACTAATTACCTCATTTCAAATGGTAAAAGTATAGTACCTATATATCTAGCATATACTAACCATCCATGCATTAGAATATTAATATTTTGTCCCTTTTTATTTGTTCAAATGCGTAAGTGTATCTATATACCAATTAGTTAAAAATATACTAATTACTTATTAACAATTACTCCCTCCGTCTCAGATTAGTATGATTACTTTCTTTTTTTAGCCGTCCCAGGTTAGTATGGTGTTTCCTTTTTATGACATGTATTTTACCTTTTTACCCTTAAAAGTTCAATATATTTACTCCTATAAAGTTTTTGCATCCATTAAGAAATTAACAACACATTTAAATGGGCCTCATCTTCCACTTAAAATATTCCTACCAAACATTTATCTACTTTTTCTTAAAACCTGTGTATAACCCCCGCACCATACTAATTGGGGACGAAGGGAGTATAATATTATATAAATATTCACTAATATAATATACTAATAATTTATGAAATCCTAAGTTTACGTATAGATATATACTTAAATAGGAAACATATTCATCTTATATATAGTCCAAATGTTAACTGATCCCAAAAACAAATTTATATATAATATGTATGTGCATTTATCTTTAAAAATTAATAATAATTATATATATATATATATGGATTTATTATATGGAAATAATCTAATCTTAATCATATATAACAAAATAATTCTATAGTATTCTCAGATGGTCCTAAACATGTAATACCCCGGATGTTTAATCCGTCTTTAAATAAAAAGTTAATTAATAAATAAGGCTTTGCACGCTTAAGATAAAGATTTTCGATTCTAAGACTAACGGTGAAATCCGTTTCAAAAAATAAATTCCAGAAGTCGGTCGAACGACTACTGTATTAGGGTTTTCGCGTCCGGTAGATTTTTTGTCCGAAAACTCAGAATTAAAAACCGTCATAATTTACATTCACTTTTTCTTCGATACGAGTTCACCGGAGAAAGTTAGTTTTTATGATTTTCCGGGCGAATTTTAGACTGTATAATCCCGACTTTTTCTCGGATTTTGAAAAACGAATTAGGTTTTCCGAGTATGTGATTTATTTCAAATCTAACGGACGGATTAGATTTCGTCGAATTCGTAACTATCTAAGAAAGTATTTTCTCGACTTTTTAATCGTCGTTTAAAGCCGGAAACGAGATATTTTCGTCTAAATAATCCACGCCAAACACTCCTTAGCGACTCACCACCTCTTTGTTAGATTTTTTATCACTTTATGTATGTATAGTAGTGAGTCACCTCTCTTCTCTCTCCCCACTCCAAAACCGCCACCTTAACTCCTCTCTCTCTCATTTTCTTCTCCAAATCCTCCATTGAAGCTTCATTATTCAAGCTCTTCTCAAGAACACAAGACCTCCATCTATCGATCAATTCCATTTCCGAGTTCGTATTCCGCAAGGTAAGAACATCTCCTACGTATTGAACCGAACAAAGTCTTGATTCCATCCATTTCAATTTTTTCGAAACCTAAGAGATTAAGAAGCATGTTGATTCTTGTTCGATTCATGTTCTAGTATGTTTAGAATCGAGTTCTACGGATCGAATCATGAAGAAAATCACTCCCCTTTATTTCCTATAATTACTGATTTTTTAAGTAGTTTTAGGGGTTTTTCGTAGTTCGATTTCTTTGATGTTTGATCGATAGATTAGTGATCTACATGTTGTTAATTGACTATATGAATTAATTTAGGTTTTTCTAAAAATAAAAGTTGAAGGATAAGAGATGAAGAATGCATGATTTAGTATAGTAAATGTTATGATATGCTCGATTGATTAATAGAAATGAGATATAGGATGATTGAGGATGAATATATATTTATTTGAAATTTTACTAAAAATAAATTGAAAAATGTAAGAGACGAAAATGTGTCGTTAAGTTGAAGCTCAATAATGTTTTGATAATATGGTTTGCATATTAGTGATGCTCGTTAGATGATGATCGTTGTTGTAAAATTTGAACGAAAATGGAGAACGTAAGATTTTTAGTAAGAGACAAACCATCGACGATAAGTCAAGCATGAATAATGTTTTAGGTTTGTGATTCGAACCTTTGATAATCTTGATAGTTAATGAACGTAACCGTAAAGTTTCAACGAATTCTAAGAAGTTTCGATTTTGAATAAGAGACGAAGAATCGAGTTTAAGAGCAGGTAGAAAAGTCGAATAAGAAAATCCCTTTTAATAATAATGATTGTTATTGATTGACGAACAATATTGTAGTTAACGACTTTTCCATCCGAGAAAACGAGACGTTATGAGATATAGTTAAGAATCGAGAAGTTGTTGAACGAAATAGAAATTGAAGTTTGTTTTGGTATAGTAAATGGTTGGTTGGAAACGACGAGGAAATGCTCGTCGTTTCTAAATCAAAAGTCGTGATTATGAACCCGATTATGAGATACTCTATGTAGACTGTCTTGGGATGAAAATTTCGTGAAAATAAAATTGGAATAGTATTGATCGAACCTAGGGAATCGTGCATCGAGATTTATCGAGCATTAGGGTTTCGAGCGACTGTTTTACGACGTTTTACGGAAACTATCATAACTTTTAGCTCGCTTAACGATGGAGATCCGTAAATTGGAGAGTAAACTAGACACCTGTACCTTTGTTTTGGTATAAGATTCATCCCATGTATTCTTATGCTCTGTTCTGTATGAACTTACTGACTTGGGCAGTAAGTATCCAAAGTCTAGTTTCCTAAGTTGAATCCTTTTCAACTTCGTTCCTTGTGAACTTTTAAGTCGTTCTAAGTTATCGACACCCTTTTACCTACTGACCTAAGAGTCGAGCAGTGAGCCAAGTCAGTTTGTAGACGAGAATTGATCGAAGTCTCGTCTATTAGTAAAGTGCAAACGCCTAAAAGACTAAAAACCGGTTTCGATTTTCTGTTTCTTTTATCGATTGCATTCAAGTTGCTTAAGTCTTTTTATATACGATAAAAGGGGGAAGTCAGCACCGAGGATAGGACGGAAGACCAGAGACGGAAGCTCGTTTAATAGTTCTGTAATCAGTCAGGTGGGCTTTTATATATGAAACAAAATGAGCAATGCTCGAAAACCTTTTCTTTATCGCTTTGATAATAGTGTTTTCAAAGTGATAATCATGGCATGAACTATTTGTTTTATGTGAGTTCTCTTGTACCTTATGAGTTAGCCAAAAGGGGTTAACTAAACGATCGGCTTTGAGATAGTCAAAAGGGACTTTCCAAAGTTAAGTGTACACAGTAGCCGTTGAAGTATGGAACCCTGTTGAGGGGATGACCTGCCGCGGTGATAATAAATGGTCAAGATTGAACGTAACATTTATGAAAAATGCTTGCGCAAGCTACATTGTGAAAATGTTTAGTAGACACGGGCCTTTATTGAAAAACTCTGGTGTGCTACAGAAATGAGATGCCTGATTATCTATACTTATTATTATATTTTCGGCAACGTGCCCACTAAGTGCTTTGGTACTTAGCCCTGCATGTGTTTTATAAAACGTGCAGATTGAGCGACGAGAGCGGCGGTGGTTGATGTTGAGTTATGAAGTTGTGACAAGAATAAGAACTTGTATTCAGATTTACGTTTTTCCGCTGCCAAACTCCAATCTCTTTTGAAAGTTAATGTATCTTTTTTTTGTTAGGTCTAAACCCCGTACAATCAACTCAGTTTCTTTTTAAGAACCTTGTCGAGTGATCCTTCGAGATCAACTCTTTCTTTTATTATAATGAAGTCTTGTTCATAGTATTTCATTTCGGTCATTATTGTCTGTTTGTTCTTTCATTCTTATTCATTCCCCCTTCTTCCCCGCTTCTTTAATCCAACCCCTAGTCGCACCCCGGCTTCTGCCGTCCCTCAGGATTTGGGGCTGTGACAAAACATTTCAAATTAAGGCTATTAAGAAAATTCGGGATATTACACAATCGAATTGTATGGTTCAATTCCACATACAAACACTATATACAAAAAAAATGAAATGAAATGGTAACGGTTGTATAATAAAGGGGAATAATGGCCATATGCATGATTTATGCTAGTAATACATAATACTCCCTCTTTTCACGATATGGTTACCACTTTTGCCATTTGGGTCCATCCACGATATAGTTGTCACTTCCATTTATAGTTGTAGGGTTTACATAATACATTATATTTAATCTTATATTTCTCACTACTCCACTCACATTAATACCACTAATATCCACTATTGTTCAATCTAATTAATCTCATTTGTACGCAATTAAACGTGGTCGTATAGATTAAATAAGCTAACCCGAATATCATCTCTCAAGGAAAACTTTGCAGGAAAATTATTGTATTGCGAAAAAAAAAAAGAAAAATAAAGAAGTAAATCAATGGTGTTGTTTGTTTATAACTAGACAAAAAGAAAACTTACGCTTAAATTAGATCTAGACAAGAATTGAAATATAATCTAACTCCAATTAAATCTAGGCAAAACTTGAAAGGAAACACTAAATGTGAATTAACCCTAGGGAAGAATTGAAATTTAATGTAGTGCCTAGAATAATAATCTCTAATTCTACCATAATTAATACAGAAGAAAATAATAAACAAGAATTAAAGAACTCACAAGCTTCAATAAAAATTACATAATAAATCTGTGGTGGTGTTGTTCTTGTAATACCCCGTTATTTCTAATCTATTAGATTATCTTGGTATGAAAAAAATGAATTTATCTGTTAATTGGTGATAAGTGGTGAGATTAAAAAAAATAGAATAAAAAAGAGAGGATTTGAGAAATACTCCGTATTAGTTATAAAGTCCCAATTTAAATGGGCACGTGTATTAAGAAAACTGGTAAAGTATTTTTGAGTGGAGTAAAAGTTAGAAAGTAGGGGTGGTGTTATTGACAAAAGATAGTGATAAAGTTATTGGAAGGTGAGCCCATCAATGGCAAATGAGTGTAAATAAGAGAGATTCTTGAGGGTGTATGAGTTCATAAAGTGAAATGGGACTTTTTAAAAAAATACATGTGAAATATGTGAAATGAGACTTTATATGTAATATGGAGGGAGTAATTCTTTTATTTCAGTAAATTTAATCTCCGTAAGAAGCGATTTGTTATTTTCTTTGTATTGCCTCGGATAACTGAATTGAGAAGACGAAAGGAATATGATTATTATTATTATTATTATTATATATATATATATATATATATATGTGTGTGTGTGTGTGTATGTGTGTGTGTATGTGTGTGTGTGTGTGTGTATGTGTTGTGTGTGCATATTTATTTGTGTATGTGATGCAGATAGCGTTGCATTGATGTTTTTGGATCGCATGGACAAACAAAAGGCCACTTAGTTAATTACTTGTTTGTCTTCTCGTTTTATCTCCCATTTCAGTTACTTTTTGTAGGCTTTTTGCAATTCCTTTATGTTAAAACTATTTAAGCTTACAGTTTGAGTTTGTAAAGAGGAGAAGAAATTAATAAAAAGTTTTGAGTTTCTTTCAGCACTTAACCGACATTCGGTTCTTGCTCTTCTTTGTTTTCATTTGTGATAGCTTGGTGCATCATTTGGTATCAGTTTCAGACCGATCCACCATGCCGCCACGCCGACGACCGAACGATGCCCCCATGGATGACGTGCTGCGCCGCGATGAAATTCAACAACTTCGCCAGCAAGTTGAGTTGTTGACACAACAATTTGCTGCTTTGAACAATCCACCATCACCATCCGATAACAACCACTCTGACTCGGACGAAGACAATCACAATCCATTCGTGGCTTCTCCTCCTCCCCGCATTAATGAGCGTCGTTGGGACTCCGGCTTTCGAGTGGACATCCCTGAGTTCTCCGGTGATCTTCAGCCTGATGACTTTGTTGATTGGATGGCGACAGTGGAAGAAGTTTTGGAATACAAAGAGGTTTCCGACCCCCACCTTGTCTCCCTCATTACTACTCGTCTTCGCGGCAGAGCTCAAGCATGGTGGCAGCAATTAAAAGGCTTACGTGCTCGTCAAAATAAGGATAAGATTACATCTTGGGCCAAATTTAAGAAACATATGCGAGCATCTTTTCTACCATTCAACTATGACCGAGAGGTTTATCAACGCTTTTAGCACCTACGTCAAGGTACTCGTTCTGTTGATGATTATACTCGAGAATTTTATCAACTTCTCACACGCACTACACTCACGGAGACCCCGACTCAACTTGTGTCTCGCTACATTGGTGGCTTTCGATTACCTTTACAAGACGTGCTGAATATGTTTGATCCCCTTACTGTCTCTGAGGCACATCAACGTGCCCTTCAAGCGGAAAAACAATTACCACGGCATGCTGCTCCACCTCCAGCTCGTCACCCAGCACCGACTCCACCACCGAACACCTCTACTATCCGTCCTCCTGCCCCGGCAACTTATTCACGATAGGGCCCTGGCCGAGGCTGTTTTAATTGTGGAGAATTAGGCCATCGTCAAGCCGATTGCCGTAATCCTGGCCGCACCCTTGCTGCCATTGAACAAGACATACCTTTACTTACCTCTGATTCTCCTGAATTTGATCACGATAATACTGAATATGTTGAGGGTGATGTTGGCCCCTTACTTATGCTTCGTCAAACATTCCTCACTCCCCGTGTTGTTTCCGAGGACCGTTTGAGAACGTCAATTTTTCAATCTACATGTACTATTGCTGGTAAGATCTGCCGTTTCATCATCGATTCTGGTAGTTCTGAAAATGTTGTGTCTGAATCTGCAGTCGTAAAATTGGGCTTGGCCACTGAAGCTCATTCTCGCCCTTACAAATTGTCTTGGCTTAGTAAGGGATCTGACATTACAGTTTCTCGCCGTGTCTTGCTGTCCTTTTCCATTGGTTCTACTTATTCTGATGAAATATTGTGTGATATTGTTCCTATGGATGCTTGCCATCTTCTCTTGGGTCGTCCTTGGAAATACGATCGTGGTGCATTTCATGATGGTAGGACTAATACATACTCATTTATGTTTCGAGGAAAAAAAATTATACTCCAACCAAGTTCTGATGTTGTGCCTTCTTCTTTGGGCAATCCTATTACTTTGTTGTCTCGTGCCCAATTTGAGTCTGCTATGCTTGAATCTGGCATAGCTTATCTTTTATTTGTCAAAGCTTCTTGTGCTTCGTCGGATACCCCTCCGAGTGTGCAGGCACTTCTCGATGAATTTGCTGATGTATTCCCTACTGACCTTTCGCTGGGTTTGCCTCCTCTTCGAGACATTCAACACCACATTGATTTGGTACTAGGTGCGACCCTTCCCAATCGGCCGCATTACCGAATGAGCCCTGCTAAATATGAGGACTTGCGACGTCAAGTGGAGAATCTGCTTTCCATAGGCTATATTCGTGAAAGCCTTAGCTTGTATGCTGTTCCTGCCCTCCTTACTCCGAAAAAAGATGGCTCATGGCGTATGTGTGTTGACAGTCGCGCCATAAATAAAATTACTGTTCGATATCGATTTCCCATTCCACGCCTTGATGACTTGCTTGATCAATTACATGGTGCCTCGTTCTTCGTCAAATTGGATTTGAAAAGTGGATACCATCAAATTCGGATTCGGCCTGGAGATGAATGGAAAACAGCATTCAAGACTCGAGATGGTTTGTATGAATGGTTCGTTATGCCGTTTGGATTGTCGAATGCCCCTAGCACCTTCATGCGTGTTATGAATCAAGCGTTAAGGCCTTTCATTGGTAAATTTCTGGTCGTTTATTTTGATGATATTTTGATATACAGTACTTCTTTTGACTCACATTTACATCACTTGAGAGAAGTACTTCACGTTCTCCGGCATGATAATTTCTTTGCTCAACTGCCCAAATGTGTATTTTGTGCTTCTAGTGTCCAATTTTTGGGCTATATTATCTCATCCGCCGGTCTCTCCATGGATCCAAAAAAAGTGGCTTGCATTCAGAATTGGCCCACGCCAAAAACCATATCTGAGGTCCGCAGCTTTCATGGCCTCGCATCATTTTACCGTCGTTTTATTCCACATTTCAGCTCATCATGGCCCCGTTGACAGATTGCATCCAAGGTAATAAATTGATGTGGACTCCATCTGCGGAGTCAGCTTTTCAAGACATTAAGATCCGCCTAACTACAGCTCCGATCTTGGTTCTTCCTGATTTTTCCATGCCATTTGAACTTCATTGTGATGCTTCCAAACAAGGCATTGGTGCGGTGCTTAGCCAAGGGGGTCGACCTATTGCATATTTTAGTGAAAAACTGAAGGGGCCTAAGCTCCGTTTTAGTGCTTATGATGTTGAATTGTTTGCTGTTGTTCAAGCTGTGAAGCATTGGCGGCATTATCTTTTCCACCGAGAATTTATTTTGTTCACGGATCATGATGCTCTGCAGCATATAGGCAGTCAAGATAAGGTTTCGGCACGCCATGCATCATGGCATGCTTTTCTGCAACAATTTACATTTGTGATCAAACATAAAGCCGGGATTTCGAATAGGGTGGCTGATACCCTTAGTCGTCGACATGCTTTGCTCTCCGAAATGCGCATTGAGGTTCCTAGTTTTGATTCTTTTACTAATATATATTCTACTGATCCAATCTTTTCCACTGTTTTGCATCAGTTAGATTCGGGAGTGGTCTATAACTTTTTTTTGGAGAATGGTTATTTATTCCGAGGGGCTCAATTGTGTATTCCGGATTGTAGTTTACGCTTAAAGATTATTCAGGAGCGGCATAATCTAGGCCATGTGGGCCGGGACCGCACATTTCACTTGGTTTCCTCAATGTACTTTTGGCCATCTCTACGGCGTGATGTGAATCGGTTTGTTACCCGTTGTCGTACTTGTCAACGTTCGAAGGGTCAATCTACCAATGCTGGATTATATTTGCCTTTGCCTATTCCCACTGAACCTTGGGCGGATGTGAGTATGGATTTTGTGTTGGGTCTTCCGCGTACACAGCGTGGCTTCGACTCCATTTTTGTAGTCGTGGATCGATTTTCAAAGATGGCTCATTTTATTGCTTGCAAACGCACTACGGATGTTGTTGCTGTTTCTCAACTTTACTTCCGTGATGTTTATCGCCTCCATGGTCTCCCTAATTCTATAGTTTCTGATCGGGACACACGATTTCTTAGTCATTTATGGCGCACTCTTTGGCGCATGGTCAACACTTCTCTCAATTTTAGTACCGCATATCATCCTCAAACTGACGGGTAAACGGAGGTTGTCAACCGTAGTTTGGGGAACCTGCTCCGTGCCCTTGTGGGCGAGAATATCAAGACTTGGGATTTGAAGTTGGCACAGGCAGAATTTGCCCATAATTGTGCAGTAAATCGTTCTACGGGTTTTAGTCCTTTTGAGGTTGTCTTTGGCTTTCTCCCTCGTGGTCCTCTGGATTTATTGCCGCTGCCAGATGTTGTTCGTCCTCATCATGTTGCTGCTGATTTTGTGGCAAATGTGCAGCACATTCACCAGCAAGTCCACTCCAACTTGATAGCTGCAACTTCTAAGTACAAAGCACATGCTGATCGTGGTCGTCGAGAGGCCATTTTTGAGGTAGGCGATTTTGTGTGGGCAATTTTAACCCATGACCGTTTTCCAGCTCATGAGTACAACAAGTTGGCTGCTCGTAAGATAGGCCCGGTGGAGATTCTTGAGCGCATCAATCCCAATGCTTATCATCTCAAGCTGTCTAGCCACATTCACACATCCGACGTTTTCAATGTGAAGCATCTTGTTTCGTTTGTTGGCGACTCTTTTTCCGATGATGACCTTGCTGATTCAAGGACGAATCCTTCTAAACCGGGGGGAGATGATGCAGATAGCATTGCATTGATGTTTTTGGATCGCATGGACAAACAAAAGGCCACTTAGTTAATTACTTGTTTGTCTTCTCGTTTTATCTCCCATTTCAGTTACTTTTTGTAGGCTTTTGCAATTCCTTTATGTTAAAACTATTTAAGCTTACAGTTTGAGTTTGTAAAGAGGAGAAGAAATTAATAAAAAGTTTAGAGTTTCTTTCAGCACTTAACCGGTATTCGGTTCTTGCTCTTCTTTGTTTTCATTTGTGATAGCTTGGTGCATCAGTATGAAACCGAGAGGAGAGGTAATTAAATTTAATTACATGATTAAATGATAAATGAATGATTAAAATCCTAATTACCTCTTATAGTTTCAATTGCTATCAAAACTTCCTAAAGATTTTTAGTCGGTTAACCTTATGGGATAAACATTCCCAACTTTCCAGAGATAACTACTATATTTCTCTTCTTATCTCCCTCAACAAACTCTCTCTTCTCACTTGATAAACTCTCTTTTCTCACCTTCGACTTTCTTCTTCTTTAATCCACACTCGTCGTCAGTTCCTTGCCAAGATTTAGTCAATTTCCAGGTTTGCTCAGATTGTTAATTAAGATGAATAATCATTTTAAGCTCAGGAATTTTCTTTCTTCTCTCCCTTGTTCCTGTTCGAATTAATTGAGATGATGGTTGATGAGGTTGTCGTTCGCTCTCTCAAAATGAATTTGTAGCCTATCCTCACAGCTATATAGTTAGCAAATAAGTACAAGGTCGATCTACAAGGAGTTGATTGCCACTTTCTCTTCAAACCTCTTCCACCTATTCAGAAAATTAGGTTTTGCTATCTTGGTCACTAGGACTTTCTTGCCCAATTCGAGAACTTAAGTAAACACTGAAAAGTAAACATATAACTTGATCAATAATAAAAACGACTTGATCTAGACTAAGATATTGTTAAGTGAAAACCCTAGTTTGGTCATTGGTGCAAATATAGTCATTACATGTATAAATCGTTAGTTATAGGACTTAAAAGCCGAGATCCCTTTTTACTCATCACGCTCTCAACAAACCCTTCCCTTACCAATTCTTACTTAATTGGCGACACACCGCCGGCTCCCTACCTTGGGCAATACCTCTGTGGGAGTCATCGTTCAGTCTCTTGCCCAAGGAGCATTAATCTCTAGAAAGGCCCAACAAGGAATCATCACGTCTTTCCCAATAGGGTAGATACCTTCCTCTAATGTTAATCGATCTTAATTGAGATAGTTATGGAAAACACTCCTACTTCCCAATCGATTAGTGATCTAATATGTCCTAAGTGATTAACGGCCTATCAATCTCTTAATCGTATTATCTCTTATTGGAACAAGTTCATTAACATACTGGGAACATATGCATGCAATTATCTAACACAAATTAGACCTCTCAAGCATAAGTAATCACCTAACTATCTTGCCCAGATCAAGTATAAAAACTTAGCTAGACATGATAACAAAATTACGAACACAATAATTAAAGAAACTCATAAGAAGAACTATATTAAAACTTACGAGGTACGTGAAAAGTAAATACGGCCAAAAGTGTTGATGAACAAAACACAAATTAACTTTGCTCATATGACTTATTTTTCTCCTCACAATCGCTGAAGTAAATAATAGGGAATGAAAGCATAAAAGACGGCATGTCGATCGTAGCAGCTAGGCTTCAATATTTATAGGCGAGCACTTAAGGTTTGGGCCCTCGGTCCTCAACATGGAAGGAGTCCACGAGCTTCCTTGGGATGCAAGTAATACTTAATAAGCACGATCCCAACATGGCAAGTCACATCTATCTCCAAGAGATCCCTTGCAGATCCTAGGCGGATAAGGAAAGATATTTAAGTTAGATCATCTTTTCCTTATCCTTCTAAACCTAGGAGAGAAACTCGCCAGCTGACCAAAGCACTCCGCCTATCTTTGTCTTGACCAATAACGCTCTACCTGACCTGCTTCTAGAATTGAAACTTTGTATCCCTGTATTGCCCAGTTTCCACCTGCAAGACAGCAAACCATCTTCTGCCCAAAATATGTCCTCCAAGACACTAAAACTAGACAAAACACACACAAAGACTCGATCTAAACTACCTAAGACAAACACCAAAAAGACACAAAATATGGACTTATCAATGGTACACAATTGTATACCTTTTCATACTTTGATTAATCATCATCAAAATTAGAGTTTTAGTGTGTAAAGAAAAAGTATTCAGCTTTAATATTTAGTCCTTTGAAAAGGGGCGAAACTTTCTTGTAGTTAGAGGCTTTTGATTTTTGTGCTGCTTTGTTAAATTAATGCTTTATTATCAACAGTATAGGTTTAGATTAATTGGATGAATTGGTAGTAATTATTAGATTATATAGGGCTATATGTGCATGCTTATGCTAAGTATATATATTAGATGAAGAGAAGATGGGAAAAATCTGGTTGTATTAACTTTTGCATATCAATTGTTTGAAGAAAGGTGCAGCAGAAAAATAGAACTCTTGGTTCAGAGTTTATGTAGAAGTTTATTAATACTTTAGACTAGATAAATGAAGTGTAAATGAGTATCCTTGTGGTGAATGTTAGAGTTGATGAAGTATAAGAATTTAAGAAGCAAATTGAGAGCTGTAGAAAAGAAAGTGAAGTTTCATGAATTTTTTCGCAGTAATTTGACAACCTGAGTAGTATGAAGTAAAACTTGAATAACATTCTGCTCGGTTAATATTTTTGAGCACTGTAAAGTTTTCTAAAAACTAGAGACCCGTAGCTTTCAAATGGCATAGGTCTCATTCTTCAGTTATGCTCCAAGAAAAACAGTTTATTTGATGAAATTAACTGTTGTGCAGGAAAATTCTGCGAGTATAAATATATAAGTGTATTGAAATAATGAATTTTAGTTAAATTCTTAGAGAATGAAATATGAAGAAGTCCAAGTTAAGATTTAGGAGATTACATTCCCTTCTTTTTCTTATTTTTATTTCTCACTCTTATTGTGATTTTAATCTAATGAAGGCACGAGCAGGAACGTGAAGTAAAGAAGATAGGAAAAGACTATAATAGGAAGCTTGCAAGAGTCAGGTGGGCTTTATAACTAAGCAAAGTCGAGTATGCTTATATATATGTATGTGATGATTATTAAAGTAATTGACTTGCCTATTTTTCAAGCTTTTCCGTGTGTGATACCATCTACTAAAGGAAGACGAATTCGATCCTGTGCGAGGCAGTATTTGTGTACACGTTTATAGTGATTGTGTGCCGCCCTTTTGGTTGGCCGATCACTGTATTTGAGAAGAAGGCCTACTTCTCAACACACTTATTCATGTTATGGTAGATATGGTACATACATGATGAATATATGACTGCAGTCACTTATGTTTATGAAGTATGAAAATATTTTAGCATACACTTGATTGATTTAATAGTATCTTGTGTATTGCTTTTGAAGGCAAGTTCAATTTATATCTCTAAGTAGCAATTTCGCAATTATTTTGGCACGTGTTCACTGGGTACGTTGTACTCAGCCCTGCATGTTGTTTTAAAATGTGCAGGTTAAGCTCGGAAGAAGACGGGAGTGTGCTGAGCGGAGCTTTTGTTGTTAATATTTTGTTGATGTCGTTCAAGCTAGGGTTATATGTCTGCATACATGTAACCTAATCATGTTTTGTCCGCTGCAACACTTTGATGCTATTTTGCTCATGTAATAATATATCTCTCTTATTAGTATGTGTCACCTGAACTCTTGAGATCACTCTTTGTACTTAATGAAGGTTGTTTAATTACTTTGTAAACATTCAAGTTAAATTTAATTGAGTTCAATGACCATATCATTATTCTGGGTTGTTATTGAGGTCATTGAATATTTTGTTAGAAGTTAAAATCGTGATTACCAGGTGCACCCTATACTTGAATTCTCAAGACAACCTTATACTTGATTTTTTTTTGTTAGGGTTGTCTATTTATGCTAAGTATGTTATTGAAGTCATGTTAAACAGAATGGTTAACTCTTGTTCAAACCATTGAGGAAGTCTTAGTTTTTATATCTGTTATTCATATTATGATTATCAAGATAACTTATCTTATTTCTTATTTTCTCTGTTCTTGGTTTACTTTAAATTATTTATATTCGCATTAGTCACAGTATTTACCGGCTTAGTCATTTTATTCTAAGTCGGGCTGTGACAGTTCTTGATTCCGGAATGAAAATTACAGGATGAAAACGTAGTAGAAAAACTAAACTAAGCAACTTTTTTCTTTCCTAGTCGTCGCTTTCAAAACATAAGGAAAACCTAGAAAAAGGAAAAGTCAAAAGATGTCCTTCTTGTGTGTGCAGAGGGCAGTACTTAAATCTGCCAAGTCACTCAGGGCAAGGAGCTCTGGGATGACCAGGGAGCTCTGCCCTTAATTCCTGCACCAAACACCTAATCAACATGGCAGGGAGCTCTGCCTCCACTTCCTGGACACGCAATGAATACTTAGCAGGGATCCCTGGTCATGCGAGGGAGCTCTGCCCCTTGCTTCAGCTCTACTTTCCTCCTGTAATATCTCGATCTTCTAAGTCTTAATTAATCGTCCAAATTATAATTAAATGTACCTAAGTGCTTATTAAAGGTGTTTATATGTGATTATATGCGAAGTTGTGTGATAAAAATTCTTGAGAAATAATTTTCCATGTGAAATTACCAAGATGTCCTTGAAGGGCAAAAGCTTAATTTTCTCGTTTCAGTGAATCGAAACGAAGATATGAAGTATTAGATGAGCATGACAATGTTAAATGAAGTATGTGTACGAATTTCGTAAAATTCTGAGAAAATTTATTTTTCAGTGAATAGTAACCGACGACGAGAATTCATTATTCATCAACTATTATCGAATTTCGTCAAATTAGTGTCTTTTGAATTTAGAATTTATTCTAAGACCATTGGTGCATGTTTAAGAATTTTCTGAGTTCATATGAGACGAATTTGAATTTTATTTCTTTGAGGGACGAATATGAATAGTAAATTTTTACGTTTTCTTTGTTATTCGGAATTTCGACCGAAAATTGGGTTTCTAGTATCCTTAATTTATTTGGTGAAGAAAGTGATGAGTTAGAGTGAATTTGAATGTCAAGAAAGTGACGTGGTGAGTTTTGAGTCGTTTGAGAGTTAATTGGTTAAAGAGGGATGTTTTGTACCAGAAAATATTTTCTTACGGGGATTTATATCTGATAAGAATTAGATTAATTCCTCCCTTATTCAGCTGACATGGCTCATCATCCCTCCCTCTTAAAATGGATTGCCCACTCTCACTCTCAAGAGAGTGCATTCCACTCTCCTCTCACCCCCACTGTAATACCCGGCATTTTCTTCCGACGAGAAATAAAAATTTTCTAATTAATTAAGGCTTTGCACGCCTAAGTTAAGGATTTTCAATTCTAAGACTAACGGTGAAATCCGTTTCTGAAAATAAATTCCAGAAGTTGGTTGAACGACTACTGTATTAGGGTTTTCGCGTCCGATAAAATTTTCGCCCGAAAACTCAAATCGAGAAACCGACTGATTTTACATTCACTCTTTTTGCGAGACGAGCAAGTTAGTAAAAATCCGTTTTTATTATTTTTCCGGAAAAAATTTGGACTGTGATGTCCCGACTTTTTCTCGGATTTTGAAAAACGAATTAGGTTTTCCGAGTATGTGTTTATTTCTAATCTAACGGACGAATTAGATTTCGTCGAATACGTAACCATCTAAGAATTTATTTCTCGGTTTTTAATACGTCGTTTGAGACCCAGAAACGAGATATTTCTGTCAAAAATTTCGCAACCAAACGCACCTTAGTGAATCACCTTGTTAGTCATCCTACTTTAGCATAATATCTACACAAAATATCACAATTCTCTCTTATCCTCTACCCTCCCAAACCGCCACCTCCCCCAACTCTCTCTTCTCTCTCTTGTTCTTCACCATTGATGTGTTCTTCCTCAAGTTCTTCAAGCATCCAAGCTCCATAACTTGTCCATCTTCCGATCGATTTCAATTCCGAGTTTATAATTGTTAAGGTGAGACTTTCCTCTTCATTTCTATCCAAGCAAAATTCATTTCCTTTAATTCTTGGAATTTTTGAAAAAGGTAAGAGATGTAGGAGATCAAGTTCTAAGTTTATTTCATGTTATAGTATGCTTAGGAATGGTTTTTATGGATTGAAATCATGAAGAAATCATCCCTCCTATACAAGTTGTTAATACTGAAATTTTTAAGAATTTGGGGGTTTGATGTTTGATTCGATTTTTAGATACTTGATTAGTGGAATCGTGTTCCTCATGATGATAGATGAATGCATGAATTAAATTAGAATTTTCTAAAAATAAAAATGAAAGTGTAAGAGAAGAACAAGTGAGGTTTTGATGAAGAAAATAATATGATATGCATGATTGGTTAATGGAAATGAGATGTAGGATGATTGAGGATGAATATATATTTATTTGAGTTTTTTCTAAAAATAAATTGAAAAACGTAAGAGACGGGAATCCATCGATAAGTTGAAGCTCGATAATGTTTTTAGAATATGGTTTACATATTAGTGATGCATGATAGATAATGATCAATGTTGTAAAATTTGAACGAAAACAGAGAACGTCGGAATTTTGTTAAGAGACGAAGAATCGTCAATAAGTCGAGAATAGATAATGATTTAGGTTTGTGATTCGAACCTATGTTAATCTTGCTAGTTGATGATCGTAACCGTAAAGTTTGAACAAATTCTAAGAAGGTTCGATTTTGAATAAGAGATGAAGAAACGAGATTATAATCCGATAGAAAAGTCGAATAAGGAAAACCTTTTTGATAATAATGATTGTTATGGATTGACGAACGATATTGTAGTTGACGACATTTTCATCCGAGATACGAGATGTTATGAGTTATAGTTAAGAATCGAGAAGTTGATGAATGAAATAGAATTTGAAATTTGATTTGGTTTAGTAATTGGATAGTTGAAAATGACGAGGAAATGCTCGTCGTTTGTTTAATCAAAAGACGTGATTGTGTACCCGATTAAGGGACATGCATGTAGACTGTATTGAGATAAAAATTTCGTAAGAATAAAAGTGGAATTGCATAAACCGAACCTAGAAAGTCGTGCGTCGAGTTAACGAGCACTAGGGTTCATCGCGGACTGTTTTGCGATGCGTTACGGAAACTGTCATAACTTTTAGCTCCCTTAACGAAATCGAGATCCGTAAATTAGAGAGTGAACTAGACATCCGTGGAATTCTTTTGGTATAAGATACATCCCCTGTTTCGAAGTACCCTGTTCTTTATGAACTTACTGACCTGTGCAGAAATTTCCAAAACTTAATTTCTTAAGTTGAATTCTTTTTAACTTCGTTCCTTGTGAACTTCTAAGTCGTTATAAGTTATCGACATCCAATTATCTACTGACCTAAGTGTCGAGTAATGAACCAAGTCATTTTGTAAATGAGAATTGATCGAGTCTCGTTTATTAGTTAATCAAAAGAAAGTAGTAAAGTGTAAAGGCCTAAAAGACTAAAACCGATTTCGATTTCCTGTTTCTTTTATCGTTGCGATTAAGTTTTAAAGTTTGTTTATTTGCGATAAAAGGAGGAAGTCAGAGTTGAAGACAGGACGGAAGACAGAAGGTTAAAATTTGTTCTGTAAACGATTGAGGTGGGCTTTTCTATCAAAATAAAATGAGCGTTGCTCGAAAGTGTTTACTTACTGCTTTAATAGGTGTGTATTAAAGTAACTATCAGTATGAATTGTCTTATGTGAATTCTCTTATGCTCTCTGAGTTAGCCCACATAGTGCTATCCAGAGTATTAGATTCTGAGTTAGCCCACAGAGTGCTATCCAGAGGGACAGATTCTGAGTTAGCCCATAGAGTGCTATCCAGACGATCGGATTCTGAGTTAACCTTCAGTGTGTTATCCAGAATTAAGTGTACAGCAGTATAAGTCTTACGAGTGTTTATGAAAAGATGCATGATTAATCTATACTAAGTATGATATGTTTTCGGCGATGTGCCCACTACGTGCTTTATGTACTTAGCCCTGCATATTTGTTTTTAAATGTGCAGGTTGAGTGACGGGAGCGGCAGTGGTTGATGTTGAGTTAAGAAGTCGTATTAGAATAAAGAACTTGTATCAATGTTTTACGCTTTCCGCTGCCAATCTTTTTGAAGTTAATATATATCTATCTATTGGGTCTAAGCCCGTACAATGAACTCAGTTCCTTTTTGAACAACTTGTCGAGTGATCCTCCGAGATCAACTCTTTCTTTTAAATGAAGTCTTGTTCATAGAAGTTATTCTGTTATTAACGTCTGTTTATTCATTCATTCTTATTCATCCCCCTTCTTTCCCGCCTCTTTAGTCCAACCCCTAGTCGCACCCCGGCTTGGCCGTCCCTCGAGATTTAGGACTGTGACAGAGTGGTATCAGAGCATTCGGTTATGCTCTGTATACGAGTTTCTTTCAGTAGTATGATAGGGCATTTGTTTATGCTCTACATCCGAGTCTTCGTTCAAGTAAAGTTTAGTTTGTATCACTAAACTTAAGAATATAGTAAACAACTCAACCTCCCGCTACGTCGACTCAACCAAAAAAGAAAAGTAAGGAAAGAATTTCAGAAGTATGATTTCTTTTAAGAAGAAATTTTGATTAAAGTATGCAAGAATTTGTGAATAAGTATGCAAGCATGTTGAGAACAAATAGTGCCAAGTATAAATTGATTGAAGTATGAGATAGATGTTTGTTAAGTACCGAGTATGAATTTATTGAAGTATGATAGTTATACTTTTGTTGAGTAAAAGTATGAACTGATTAAAGTATGATTGTTATACCTTTGTGAAAGTATGTGAAATTATTTGAGCTATAATTTCTGTTATTTTGAGAAGTATGTTGGTTTGAGAACCTAGACTACTTGCTCTAAGATTCTTCTCGATTCATTAAGAACATAGACGTTTTAAGAAGCGTTGGTTTCAAAAATAAACAAGAGATGATCGGAACGGGAAGGACAAAATAAAGGGAATCAAAGCGAGTAAGAGACGAATGTTACTTTCGCATAAGTAACGTGAACAAAGTAGAGTCGTTACTTTGTTTTAAATGATTAAGAACCGATTAAAAGTTTTCTTCAAAAAGAAAAACTAAGAAGTCTAAGTTAAGATGATTAAGGTAAGATGAGATGGTTAAGGTAAACTAAAAACCGTTAAGAGTTTGTTTGCAATTTGAGAAAATTGCTAGATGATTAAGATAAGTTAATTCCTTATTGAATGGATGAGTGCTTAAAGCATGGGATGTAAGGATTATGATTGTGGTATCAATTACCATCTAGGAAAAGCTAAACGTCGTAGCAAACGCGCTGAGTCGCAAAACCCCAACTAAAGTAGGGTGTCTCTTAATCGAAGAAGAAATACTTGTTCAGAAAATTGAAATGATGAATTTGGAAGTGCTAGATGTACCTAAGACAATAACTAACCGAATAGCAGCACTAGTAGCTACACCAAACTTACGAGAGAGAATTTTTAAGTGAATCCGAGAGAACGATTCAAGTATTAGAAGAAATGTTAAGGTCGATAGTGTTAGATCAAAGTCTAAAAGTTAACTTCGATACTAGCTCTTTAATCTTTTAACTTTCCAAGTTAAACTAAACTCTCGTTACACGAATTCATTTGACATTCTGGTTTACTACATGATTTATAAGAAACTTTCTTGTGATCAAAACCCTCTCACGGGTCATGTATATATATATACATCAAAAAAAATATTGATTCTGCCTCCAACGAGGACTTATACAAAAAGTTAGACTACTACTAGTCTAAATTAGGCTGACTGCCTATCACTGTACAGGATGCACTAACAAGCTGCATTACTGTACCTACTGGAAGTACTAGAACGGAAACGATTCATAAAATTTCGTATCCGCTAGAGTACTACAAAAACTAGTTACTGATCCGACTATGTACAGGACAAAAGAAACTACTACTACTACTAATAAGCGTCTACGACGCTCTGCTCAACAAACTGCAGTCGAGTCCGTACTGCCCTCTACGGCCTGTAAACCCTCAGAGTCCTCCTCCGGGTCCTCCTCCGGATCCTCGTCCGGGTCCTCCTCCGGATCCTCATCCGGATCCTCCTCCTCTAACTCTGAACCAAAGACGAGCTGGAGTGCCTCGTCCTCCCTCAGAGTAGAGCCGTCAAACAGTGTAAGTGGGGGTGGTGATGGTGTCTCCGAAACTGTCTCCTCTGAGTCTGAAACAAGATAATCATCACCGATCTCTACCGCACGCTTCTTCAGGGGAAGAAGGTGCCCTGGAATGGAACCAGACTCGTACTCCTCCCTAGAACGGACTCTGGATGGTCCTACCTCTAACTGTCCTCTGAATACCTCCCACTTTGCGCAAATCTCCTCAAGCGGTGTCGGTGGAGATGGTAGCTCTAGCATGGCGGCAAGCTCCGCGTCTATCTCCCGGTACCCTGACCCTGTCTCAAACAGTCTTGTCTCAAATGGTCCTCGAACTCTCACACTAGGCTCGGGTATAAAAGGAGTAGATAACCCTAACATGGCAGTTGTCTCTGCGTCAATCTCTATGAGTCCTGGTCCTGGAATCAACTCCTAAAGTGGTCTATGTGGAAGTGGTAACTCTGGTGTAGCTGCAGGCTCCTCGTCCACCTCTAAATGCTCTGCCTCCGAGTCTGACTCCGCACTAGGTACAAAATCTGGCAGTATCTCCAACAACACGGCCATCTCCGGGTCCAAGTCTAAATGCTCTGGCTCGGTAGCTGCTGGGAAGTGACGGTAAGGAAGATGTGGCTCAAAAGGGACTGGCACCATGAACCTGTTGTCAAAGAAACGCTCGTGTATAGCTAGAGCGAATCCCGAGTAGTTGCCCGTCGGCTCTGTGTCGACACCGAAAACTCCAAGGAAATACCATGCCACGCGGTGCGCCCAACCGCGCCACTCGTCCGGTAGATGCACAATCAAATCGGATATAGCCTGACTCTCTGAGATGAAGTGTCGTGCTGCATAGTATACCGCTGAAAAATTACTCACAATCTGCCATATGTCCTCCACACCATAATCTGCCTCATAACCGTGATAATCATCATGTAAAGTATCTGCTAGGGTACGCTGTGGCAAAGGTGTGCTCTTCTCAGCTGTAACGCGTGTCCTAGCCATCCTACAAAAGTTTTAAAGAAACACGGATCAGTAATAGGTAAGGAAATAACTTATCTTAAGAAATACTTAAATTACAAAATGAATATTCCTTATTCAATTGTAATATCACCACTTAAACAACCACTTAGCTTAAACATCTAGCAATTCAAGAAAATGTACTCAAACAATATATAGAAATAAAATTTCAAGATTTTATTTCCATCCTTTATCGTATTATTCATTTACTTTCTTGCTTTATTTCCTTATAAACTTTCTTTCTTTATTCTTTATTACTTTCTTTCATTATTTCTTCCTTAAGGAAAATTTCTTAACGATTCTTACTTCATTAAAACAAAGTACGTCTACTTTGTTCATGTTACTTATTCAAAAGTAACATTCGTTTACAAAAGATTTTGTCCTTCTAGACACTTGAATCTCTTACTCGTCGTATTCTTCGTTCAATTACGAAGTATGAAATAAATTCCAAAGAAAAAGGAATTATAACTGGAAAGTGACTTTAGAACCCAAGTTCTAGTCGTCTTCAGGATCAAGCGATCGTTGGAAATTTACTAAGATTCGTACTTGATTCTTGGTAATTATAACAAATCTCTTCTTGAAGTTCGAGCGAGGCGAACTCCAACTGAAAATGACTTCGTTCATGTTACTTTTACGAAAGTAACATTCATTTCTTTCGTTTACTTGGTACAGAATTAACGTACCTTATTGTTATTTATCTTATTTTCTCGAAGGAAATTCTTATCGATTTTTTTTTTTAAATTACAAAAACAAAAATTGACTCTGCCGAGTCGTTGTTCATGTCACTTTACGCACGTGACATTTGAAATCATTTGAACTAATATTCTTAAAACGTCCAAGTTCTCGAGGAATCGGAAAGACCTTAGGTTTCAAGTCTATGTTCTTAGCGAACCGGGAAAAATCCCTAGAATCAATCTAGGTTCTCGTGCCATTAAACTTTTCAAATAAAAGAAATTATTGCGCAAATAAATTTCACATAATCCACATAACAGAAACCAAGTATATTTCTTATACTTTCACAATTTCATTCTTGGCACCATTGTCATTCTTAACTTATTGAATACTTATTCAAAAATTTTCTTAAAAGAAAACACATTTCTGAAATTCTTTCCTTTCTTTCTTTCTTTCTTTCTTTCCTTCGTTGAGTCGACGTAGCGGGAGGTTGAGTTGTCATCTACACTCTTAAACTTAGCGTTACGACCCTATTTTACTTGAAAGAAGACTCGGATATAGAGGATATACAAATTCTCTATCTTACTACTTGAAGGAAGACTTGTATACAGAGCAGAAACAATTGATCTGATACCACTCTGTCACAGCCCCAAATCCCGAGGGACGGCAGAAGCCGGGGTGCAACTGGGATTGGATTAAAGAAGCGGGGAAGAAAGGGGATGAATGATTAAGCAGACATAAAAGACTGAATTATTTCTATGAACAAACCTCATTACTTAAAGAAAGAGTTGATCTCGAAGGATCACTTGAACAAGATCTCAAAAGATTCTAAGTTATAAGTACAGAACTTAAACCAAAAGTGATTTACATATAACATAAGAGCGTCTAGAGTTTGGCAGCGGAATTGTAAACTACATACTAAAGTCTTCCCTATTGACTACATTTACTCAACCGTCGCCGCTCCGTCTCTCAACCTGCACATTTAAAAAACATATGCAGGGCTAAGTACAAAAGCACTTAGTGGGCACATTTCCGAAAACATAATCATAAGTATAGATAATCAAGCATTTCATTTCTATAGCACATCGGAGTTTTTCATCAAATTCCCGTGTCTACTAAACATTTTCTTTCTCATTTTCATAACTTAGCTTGTACAAGCATTTTTCATAGATGTTACGTTCAATCTTGACCATTCATTATCACCGTGGCTGGCTACCCCTCAACAGGATACCACATACACCACAGGCTACAGTGTACACTAAACTTTGGAAAGTCCCTTTTGACTAACTCAAAGCCGATCGTTTAGTTAACCCCTTTTGGCTAACTCATAAGGTACAAGAGAACTCACATAAAACAAATAGTTCATGCCATGATTATCACTTTGAAAACACGATTATCAAAGCGATAAAGAAAAGGTTTTCGAGCATTGCTCATATTGTTTCATATATAAAAGCCCACCTTGAAATTACTGAACTTCTATACGAGCTTCCGTTCTTCAATCTTACGTCCTGTCCTTGTGTTGACTTCCTCCTTCATCGTAAATAATCATACTTTAAAACTCGGTCGCAAACGATAACGGAATATGGAAAATTGAGTTAAGTTTTAGTCCTTTAGACTTTTTAGGCATTTGCACGCTAAACTAAACTCTTTTAATTAAATAGAAACGAGATACGAACACATCTCGTTTGACACTCATTTGGTTCTGTACTTGACACTTAGGTCAGTAGTAAGAAGTAGTTGATAACTTGAAACGACTTAAAAGATCGAAGGAACGAAGTTGAAAAGGATTCAACTTAGGAAACTAGCTTTGGAAACTTACTGCTCAAGTCAGTAAGTCTGTACAGAACAGAGTATACGAAAACAGGGGATGAATCTTATACCAAAAGAAAGGTACGGGTGTCTAGTTTACTCTTCAATTTATGGATCTTGATTTCGTTAAGCGAGCTAAAAGATATGGCAGTTTCCGTGAAGGGTCGCAGAACTGCCGAGTGAAATCCTAATGCTTGATAAAAATTCGACGTATAACTTCCTAGGTTCGTTTTATGTTATCGTACTTAAATTCTCACGAAATTTACACATTAAGGCAGTCAACACGCACTATCATACGTGAAGAACTCCTTTCCATTCCTTGTCTATAAGCACAACGTTTAAAACCTCGTCTCTTCAACTATACAATTACTATACCAAAACAAATTCCAATTTCTATTTCATTTTCATTCATTCACTTCTCGATTCTTAACTAACTCTCATTACGTCTCGTTTCTCAAATGGAAAAGTCGTTAACTACAATATTGTTCGTCAATCAATAACAATCATTATTATTAAAAGGAATTTCCTTATTTGACTTTTCTACCGGCTTTTAAACTCGATTCTCTGTCTCTTATTCAAAATTGAAACTTCTTAGAATTCGTTGAAACTTTACGGTTACGATCACTAACTATCAAGATTAACAAAGGTTCGAATCACAAACCCTAATCATTATCTATTCTCGACTTATCGTCGATCGTTCGTCTCTTAACGAAAATCTTACTTTCTCCGTTTTCGTTCAAATTTTACAACAACGATTATTACCTAACGAGCATCACTAATATGAAAACCATATTATCAAAACATTATCAAGCTTCAACTTATCGACACGTTTTCGTCTCTTACATTTTTCAATTTATTTTTAGAAAAATCCCAATTAAATATATAATCATCCTCATATATCGTATATCTCATTTCTATTAATCAATGAGCATATCATAACATTTACTACATCGAATCGACCCTTCTTCATCTCTTATGTTCCAACTTTTATTTTTAGAAAAATCTAAATCAATTCATATAGTCAATTAACAACATGTAGAACACTAATCTATCGATCAAACATCAACGAAATCGAGCTACGATCAAACCCCTAAAATTCGATAAAATTTCGATCATGACCTAAAATAAAGGGGAGTGATTTTCTTCATGATTCAATCCGTAGAATCTATTCCTAAGCATACTAGAACATGAATCGAACAAGGATCAACATCTTATTTCATCGCTTAAGTTTTCGAAAAAAAATAAAATGATGGAAACAAGCTTTTGTTCGGTTCATATGGTAGGAGATGTTCTTACCTTGCATAATATGGACTCAGAAATGGAATTGATCGGTAGGTGGAAGACTTGAGTGCTTGAGAAAACTTGAAGGTTGGAGCTTTAATGGAGGATTGGAGAAGAAAATGAGAGAGAGAGAGAGAGAGAGAGAGAGAGAGTGTGTGTTGGCGGCAATGAGAGGAGAAAGGAGAGAGATGATGACTCATGTTATACTTTTATAAAGTGAAGAAAAAATCTAACAAAGGTATGGTGAGTCGTTAGGGAGTGCTTGGCGTGGATTATTTAGACGAAAATATCTCGTTTCCGGCTTTAAACAACGATTAAAAAGTCGAGAAATACTTTCTTAGGTAGTTACGAATTCGACGAAATCTAACTCGTCCGTTAGAATAGAAATAAATCACGTACTCGGAAAACCTAATTCGTTTTTTAAAATCCGAGAAAAAGTCGGGATTAGACAGTCTAAAATTCTCCTGGAAAATCATATAAACTAACTTTCTCCGGTGAACTTGTATCGAAGAAAAAGTGAATGTAAATTCTGACGGATTTTAATTCTGAGTTTTCGGACGAAAAATTTACCGGACGCGAAAATCCTAATACAGTAGTTGTTCGTCCGACTTCTGGAAATTATTTTCTGAAACGGATTTCACCGTTAGTCTTAGAATTTAATTTCATGATCTTAGGCATGCAAAGCCATAATTATTATTAACTTTCATTTTTAACGACAGAAGAAAAATATCGGGGTATTACATGATGAAAGTGAGTTCTAGGAATTTATTTAAGAAGCATGAGATAACTAATTAAAAGAAGAGAGATTTCCCCTAAATTTTTCCTATGAAAAACCGATAGGAAAAGAAGAGAGAAAAGAGGAGTTTTGTTGATTTGTTTGATTCATGAGTTAATGATATATATGAGATGATCTTGAGTGACTTGAATGCATGAAGAACAATGGAGAAAAATCATGATCAATTCTTTTTCATGTGTACCGAAAAATATTATTAGATTTTAGGATTTCTATGTCTTGATGTTTATGATGATTTTTATGATGGATTTGAGCTCTATGAATTAATCTAAAAAGTTTTATATGATAAATTGATGAGTATGAATTTCTTGATTAATTTTCTTGAAATTTTCGATGAATGTATGTATGAAGAAATTATGAGTATGATGTTCTTGAAGAGATTATTGATGATTCAAGCATGAGTATGATGATGGAAATACATGTTTAAATTAAGAAATCAAAAGTATGGCTTGTTTATTGTTATTTCCTTGAGAGTGCCGATTATATGTGTAGTAGGAAGAGTTGTGATTTTTGTGTGATGATTTTGATGATTGTTGTTAGAGTTAGGAGTTAAATAAAGATGTGAGTATGATTAAGTGAGAAAATGAGGAGCAGGAAATTTTTATAATTTTTTCTCGAAAAAGTCGAACTATATATGAGTATGAATTGATGATTTTTGATGTTTGATGTTATTTGTGGAATTTGATGGAAGAATTGAGCATTTGGAAATTTCCTAAGTACGATAGAACTTAAAAACGATGAAAAAGATCAAGTATGAAGATTTTAATTTCGTGCAGAAAATTTAAGAGGAAAATCTGGAAAATTTTTGATGATATATGATGTAAACAATGATTCCAAGATAAAATTTGGATTAAAACAAGTATAATAGCATTTTGAATTTCTGAATTCGGAGATTGTATGAAGAAGTTATGCCTAAATGAAGTTTTATGCACAAATAGTCAATTTTCTAAAATTAAAATAAAGTTAAGTAAAAATATGAGTCAAATGAGCTTAGAAAATTTAATCGAACATGTTGGAACTTGAATCGAGTACAGACAAATCCTAATGCTTAAAATTAAATAAAAGTCGAAGCTTAAGAAAAATTAAATTAGGAGTTATTCGATTTATAAATCAAGAGTTGAAATTTATTAAATAATTGTTCGATTAGATTTATTATAAGCTAATCGTGAAAGTTTGACAATTTTAGAATATGTGCACGTTTTACGAGAAAATAGTGCTTTACTTTATGCCGAGAATTTTTAAATGAGGTCTCAGATTTCAAATCCGATTCCATAATTGAATTTGTTAAATTTTTATAAGAGAAATAAAACTATTTTCATTTAAAACCGAGAACTTTTGTCTTTAAATTGAAAAGTCGAGCACAGTTGAGTTAGCATGAGTTAATAACCGAGTCTTAAATGAGTTTCTGAGTTTATAATTATGGTTAAATACATTTATGTGATTTTCTAGAATTTTCTAGAATATTTAGTAATATTTGAAAAAAAATCTTTTTCCATCTATTTATCGAAGTCGATCGTTTATCTGTTTGTGTATATCCGATTTTTGATCTGAAAGTCTGTTTATGAATGATTTGTGATATTAGAAATCGAGAATTAATTTTTAAATTTTCTGAGTTCATTTAACTCGAGAAATCGAGAAAAACGAGACGTGTGATGTGAATAGTGATTTCTTGAAATTTGTGGATTATTTAATTATTAAAATAATTGAACGTTGTTGAGTCAAGTACCCGAGTCTAAGGAAAGTCTATTGGTATAGTACTCGAGTAGAGTTAAGAGTCGAGAAGTTTAATTAGTCGAGCCGAGAAAAATTAGAAAAATCCGAGTCAAGTAGAAATTCGAGTAATCGAGTTTAGATTTCGTTTTTATATGAGAAATAGAACTCGTCCTTATAAGAATGTTAAACTTGAAGGAACGAGTGAAGTTCGATAGTAAGAAACTAATGGAATCCAAAAGTAAGGAGCGAGATGAAACAAGGTATTCCGAGCAAAACCACTGGATGACAGGTGGGCTTTCTAACCGAAACAAATCGATGAATGTGATAACTATTATTGATGGTCCCGATACGAGTTACTGGTGTATGGGGGAGGGGGAATACACCAGTTAGGATTTTTAAAACTTAACCCTTGAAAATTACTTCAACCAAGTAAAAAGACTCAATTGGAATCTCACAGCTGAGTAAGCAACCTCAACTGGAAGAGTGGTGTTGTGCAGAATGTGGTGGAAATAAACAACTCGTAAAACAACTAACGCTTTTGAGCACGGTTGGTCAAAAACTAAAACAGTTGAGAATGCGCAGATGCAGTTTGTATGCTGGTTAGTCAGTCAGTAGAGAATGCAAGAAATAACTGAATAAAGAAAAACACAAGCACACAGAGAATTAACGTGGTTCGGAGTTAACACTTCTACGTCCACGGGGAGTTGTGAGTCCACACAACTCTGTCCAAGTTCTTCTGGACAAAACCACTCAACTTACGCGGGCTGAGCAACCGTTAAGGATAAGTTTGCGGGTACTTATCAACCTTACAGTTTAGTTTCCGGGTACTAAACGACCTAACTACTCAGTTGCAAGAAGAGTAGGATCCTAAACCTTTTCAGGTGAAAGAAAAGGGGTTCCAACTAAAAGCTCGAACATGAAGTGAGCTATGAACTAACTCTCTACGAACTCTCACTAAGTGAAGTTCTCAAGGTTCGATCTAAAGACACAAAAACTAACTAACTCTAGAACTCTCAACAGGTGATGTTCTAAGAGATTAACTTCAGTTCAGCTCGTGAAGAATATTGCTCTTTCTTTCGCTCTATGGTTTCTTCTCGCGTGTGTGTCTTTTGTCTTCTTCGAATGAATGAAGGCCTCTATTTATAGGCGGAGAGTATCAACTAGCGGTTGGAGGAGCTGTTGATCTCTGTTCTTTGAAAGCGATGGCTTGTCTCTCATCTCTGCAGACTTTCCCGATATGGCATCTGTGCTCTTCTGCTTTCCATCTGAGATAGCCTTGTGTTGGGCCAAATGGGGTAATGACCTCACGTGACTTCCTTTTGAAATTCAAATCTTAACAACAGACTTCCAACAAGGAGTGGTCGGTTAAGACTTTCGATCTTCAACTAGCTTGTTCTTCAGCCGATGTTCTATCTGACAACTAACAGTTGAACTCTCAGCTGACTTTATCTTCAAGCTGTTGATCTTCTTGGTTGAGTTCTACAACTGATGTTCTAAAACTGAACACTCAGTTGTCTTCCTTGTATCTGTTCAGTTGGGTTCGAACGCTCAGATGGCTTTCTTTCATCCGATGTTCTCTTCCCCTTTATTGCTTCTCATCAGATGAACGCTCAGTTGTTTTCCTTACAACTGACGTTCTATCTCTTGAATGTGACTTCCCCCTTTTTGCATTATGATGAAGTGAACGCTCAGTTGTCTTTCTTACAACTGATGTTCTGTCCGAGTGATGCCTTGTTGCCATCTTCAGCTGGAGACCTGTAAAGATAAAATCTTAACAATGCTCAAACAGCGAGCCTACCTACTAACATTAGGTTCTGGCAACATCTACTCAGTTGGGGTCAGTTGGTTTTGGAATTCATCAAAACTCTTACTAATAAATTTTCCAACAATTTCCCCATTTTTGATGATGCCAAAACCACTTACAACTTTAAACCACTACTGATCTTAACCTCACTAACTTATCTAAAATCTCAGCTGAAATTCTAGACAGTCTATAAGATAAAACATCAAAGGGTTAGCACAGTTATAACATGATATTTAAAAGACTTTGCGATTCAGAGCTTGGACAATGAGGGATTGTTCATCAAGGTGAATCGAATATATATACTTGAAGTTTTCATTACAACTGATGATTACACAGATAGGTACAAAACAGTTAAAAATTACATCAGTTGCTCAAAAATTAATTCAGCTCAAAACTTCTGGCCATACTTGCTGAAGATACGGACAAAGATCTCTCTCTTTGCAGCTGATTCGATCCCAGAATCAACTCCATGTTCTCTGCACACTTGTCTTGCTTCAGCCATGAGTTTCCGTCTGTCGGGAGTGCTTGTGCCTGAGATGAACGGAGGGCGATAAGTGACTTTCTTGGGAGCAGGGACGGTGTTCAAGTCATATCCAGTTGTGATCATGGCTCGTTTAAATTGACTGAACATCCCCGGATCCCCAGTATGCAGCTCAGTCAATGCTTCTCTGAAAGCTATCTGTGGATCCTCAGTTGTATAGACTTTTCTGTAGTAGAAGTCATTCACAAATTCTTGTTTGAATGACTCCCAGTCTTCATTCCATTCAACTGGCATCCACATGTCAACATGCTTAAACCGAGATTGAAGCTTGGACTTCCCTTGCAGCTGATGTTGCCTCTTTCTTGCCTCAGCCTTTGCTTGATGTTTGTTGATTCTTCTTCGGCTACGGCTGGCAATATTTCTGTCCAAATTTCTAGCAATTTTGTCCAGCTCCTCCTCAAACTTCTTGACACCTTTGGCTTGGCCAACTGCGAACTTCTTAATCCATGAAGGATTCATATAATCATTCTCCTTAGCACCCATAGCTTTTGCAACAGCAATGCACTCTTCGGTTGTGATGCCGTCGAGTTCTGTTGCTACCTCAGCTATGGCATCGTGGGAGATTCCAGCTTGCTTGGCCTGCTCAATGTCCTCAGCCAGTTGATCTCCAACAGCAGTGGATTTATCGGCTGGCTTCCTAGGACCAGACATCTGAGCTATCTCTGTCTCTTCCAGCTGAGATTTCCTTTGACCAGCTACCTTTGGAACTTCTTCCCCCTGAGTTTCAGCTTTCTCTGTCTGCTTATCTTCCCCCTTTTTGGCATCAGCAAAAAGAGTTGCAATTGAGCCATTCAGGGAGGTGAGGGCTTGTTCGGCGAGCTGAACTCGGTTGAATAGTTCATCAACTGCACATTCTATTTGAACCTTCTTTGCCAGTTCACCGTCACCATGCTCTTGTTCTGCTTTCGTCAATGCGGCAAGAGTTGCGGAGGTTTCGGCTTGAAAAGCTGCAAACTCTGCTCTATGTAGCTCGAACTGAGAAACCCATTCTTGATCTTGGGTGTGTTGAGACTTGGCGAGGTTGGAGTCGGCGATGGACTTGTATATGTTCAGATCTGAACTGACTGCACGAACTGAGGTCTTGAGTTCATTGATGGCTGTGCTGGAGGATGTTGTGAATGCATCCATCTTCTTCTTCATCTCATCATTATCTCCTAGCAGCTGCTTGTTCTGCTCTTCCTGAGCTTTGATCAGGAGCAGTTGTTCTTCTTTGTTCTACTAGATGGTTGACAGCAGCTCTATTCTCAGCTGAGTGACCCTCTCAGATATCAGCTCACAAATTTCATCTGTGGAAGGAGCTGTCTGAGCAGAGGGTCCAGACTGGTCTTGTTTCTGAGCTGGTTGTTCAACTGGTGGGGGCAGTTCAGTAACCATGGCTTGACAATTTGCCAGGTACTGTTGGAATGCAGCCTTTTCCTGCTGAGCTGCTGCTTCAGATGCATCAAACTCATCCACGAACTCAGCACTCTTGGCTAGCATAGAGTCCAGAAAGGTGACAGCTCCTGCATTATTGCACAGTTCCCTCGAGTCTGTCCCTTCAACCTTGCTGAGATCGAATCTATGACTCAGAACAGCGACCTTGTTCTTGTAAGCTACCTCAAGGTTGGAGTATTCGAAATACTCTCGCAGGCGTGACTCATCAGCCTTGAGATGGTCCCAGCCATAGATGCGGAGGGTGTCTTCCTTGACATACCAGTAGCTGAAGATGATGCTGAACTGGTATATCAACTCCGTGCTAAACATGGCAAAGATCGGCATGTGGCGAGCTTCAGGAAACATCCCAACGAGCTTCTTGAAGCAATAGGCCAGCTTGCCTTCATGCTCAGCTACAACCGCCTGACGATCTTCTTCTTCATTGATGGGGGAGGGTTCTATTGAGTAGGCATATGGTTCAAACGGTTCCTCAACATTGGCCAAAGAACTGGTCACAATGTTGGCATCGAGCGTGAGGCTCGGAATATTTGTCTGAGGATCAGTTGTGAGAATCTGATCCTCTTTGGTTAGTGATTGGGCTGGCTGGTCAGTTGGACTGGGTTGGGATCCGGTCGAGGTTTGGACGGTATCAGCTACGGGTGGGGGAGAGGGTAAACTGTGTTCTGACTCCTCAGATGAAGACGAGCTATCTGAGGATGAGCTCGACTCATTGACATCTGTTTCCTTCCCTTCAACCATTGTCTCTGGATCTCGAGGAGCAATGGTATACGCAGCTGGGTCAACCAACTGACTTGACTCATGTGACTTCTCAGCTGGTGTGTCTTCCGCTGGCTTCTCCTCAGCTGGCAACTTCTCAGCTGGTTGCACAGCTGGCTTCTTGAATCGTATTCTCCGTCTCTTCAGGAGAGGTAGCTCCTCTTCTTTTTCTTCTTCATCAGTCTCATCCCTCAGCTGGCGTTTAGAAGTTGATCTGGTTGTTCGGCCAACTGCTGGAGGAGGTTGAGACTTCAACTGCGCCTCAGCTGTGTCTGTTTCCACAGCTGGCTTTCCAGCTCCCTTCTTCTCTTTGGGAGTGTACACAGCTGACAGAACGTCCTGAGCTTTTTTGGCTGTGGGGAACAACAACATCTTCTTGAGAGGCGTCTCCTCGCTGTCTTCCCAAGTTAAGTTCTAATCCTCTGTGGCACGCAGGATCAGCGCAGAGATTTTAGTGCCGAAATTGAGTGAACCTTTCACACTCAACAACCGCTCTCCGAACTCAGAAGTGGTCTCGGAGATCTTCTGTTGCTCCAATACCAACTGGTTTTCAAAATATTTCAGCCAGTTAATGTTGTGGTTCTCTTCCAGCGCCTTCTGCTGCTTGAGCTTTGGTCTGCTGATGTCACCAAATGCTCCACCATAACCAAAAGCGCACTTGGAAATAACATCAAGCAGAAGTCGATGTTGAGGCTTTAATTTAGTTCTTTGCAAGCTGCTCTTCATTTTTTCTGGGATGATCAGGGCTTGCTGAAGAAATTCATCTGCTGCTGCATCCGTGCAGTTATCTACTAGGTCAGTGGCCTGATGATTCCGTGGGATGATTTTTCCCAATTCGTGTGAGACTTGAATCTCAACGGCTGAATCTTAGATTGATCGGGAGACGCCGTCGCGTTGTTTGCAGGAGACATTTGAGACGAGTCCAACTCCCGACTCGTGATGTAGATTCAAATAGAACTCTCCGACTTGCCTCCGAAGCAGGAGGGAGGGAGTGAGAGTTTCCCAGTGAAGAAGGCCGTGCGCAGAAAGAAGTCCGGCGAGGGGAGAGAGCTCCGGTGACTTCAGCGCGTCTGTTGAAAGAATATGCTCAAAATGTATCTTCGATATCAGCATATCGAATGATTCTTGGAAAGTGGCTGGTTCTTTAGATACCATCTTCTTGGAGGATTTGGGTGCCATTGTGATTTGCAGTGAAGATATATATATATATGCAAAGAGGAAAGAGAATATAAGCCAAATTGGGAGAGACAGAATTGAAGAAGATGATGAACAGTTGTATTGATATGCACGAATGAGGAAAGTAGGAGATTTCTTCCTGATTTTCCACCTTATATAGGTCTTTGACTCGGATCAAATCGACGGCTGGGGTTAAATGGTGCGAATCCATCAACGGCTGAGATTACACGACTGTTGACTATCTTTGACTTGACGTTTTGATCTGAGTTCCAACCAGCGCGTGAGAAGGTGTATAGTTTATCGTGTCAGCCCAGTCGCACTATAAAGTAAGCTATGGATGTTCAGCCGTACTTTACAATTAATGCGACATGATGGCTATTTTTAATGTAACTGACCAGTTCAGGAATGTTTGAATTTATTTCAAACATTCTCATTTAAGAACATATCACCTTCAGCCATAAATGTTACCTGCCAGCTGATGTCGAAATCAGCTGAGTTCCCATGTTGCAGCATACCATCAGCTGACTCGAGTTCGTCTGTTCAGCTGATGTCTGATTCCTTCGGTTGGCAATCTGCATCTGATCGGCATACCATCAGCTGACTCGAGTTCGTCTGTTCAGCTGACGTTAGATGTCATCAGTTGGCGATCCGCTTCTGAGATTCCCCCTTCATCTGAGCTTCCCCCTCAGATGGATATCTATCCCTTTTCCCCATTTGACTTCTCATCTGATGGATCCAACAGTCCAAGGAGGTCACATAGCATCTTGAACCGTGCTTCAGCTAGAGGTTTGGTGAACATATCAGCTCTCTGAATCTCAGTTGGAATCTTCTCCATGGATACATCCTTCTTCTCAATATGATCTCGGATAAAATGATGACGGATGTCGATATGCTTTGTCCGAGAGTGGTGAACAGGATTCAAAGAGATAGCTATGGCACTCGAGCTATCACAATGAATGGGAACCTGTCCAGTTGCAACTTCATAATCTCTCAGTTGTTGCTTGAGCCACAACACTTGCATGCAACAGCTTCCGGCAACCATATACTCTGATTCGGTTGTAGAAGTGGCAACACATGCTTGTTTCTTTGAGAACCACGAAACCAGCTTTCTTCCCATGAACTGACAGTGTCCAGATGTGGACTTCCTGTCCAACCGATCTCCTGCTAGATCTGCATCTGAGTATCCAGTCAGTTGAATATTGTCGTCAGTTGGATACCACAGTCCAACATTAACAGTTCCCTTCAGGTACTTGATGATGTTCTTTGCTGCCAACATGTGTGCTTCCCTTGGTTGAACTTGGAACCGGGCACACACTCCAACTGCATATGATATGTCTAGCCGGCTGGCAGTCAGATATAGCAAAGAACTAATGATCCCTCTATACTTACTGGCATCCACGAGCTTTCCTTCAGTTCCAGGTTCAATCTTCCAGTTAGTATTCATTGGGATCCTTGTTGTCTTACTTGTCTGCAATCCGAACTTGGTGATGAGCTCCTTTGTATACTTGGATTGATTGATGAAAATCCCTTCTGGTGACTGCTTCACTTGTAATCCAAGGAAATAATTCATCTCGCCCATCATTGACATCTCGAACTTCTCCTTCATGAGGGTTGAAAATTTTTCACACAGTTCCTCCGACTTAGATCCGAATATGATGTCATCAACATAGATTTGCACAACAAGAATGTCATCTCCAACTTTGATGGTGAATAGGGTTTTGTCAACTGACCTTCGTTTGAACCCTGAGTTCAGGAGAAAACCACAAAGAGTGTCATACCAAGCCCTTGGCGCTTGCTTTAGTCCATAGATAGCTTTCTTCAACTTGTACACTCTTCCATCTCCAGTCTCAAAGCCAGGAGGCTGTTCAACATATACATCTTCCTTGATATCTCCGTTGAGAAATGCACACTTCACATCCATTTGATACACCTTGAACTTGTGATGTGCGGCATAAGCTAGAAAGATTTGGATAGCTTCCAGCCTTGCAACCGGCGCGAAGGAGTCCTTGAAATCGATTCCTTCTTGTTGGCAATATCCTTGAGCTACCAACCTTGCCTTATTCCTCACTATGAATCCAATGGCGTCTCTCTTGTTTTTGAAAATCCACTTCAATCCAATAACCTTGACACCATTTGGTCTTTCTACCAACTCCCATACACAGTTGCGTAGAAACTCATTCAGTTCTTCTTGCATGGCTGTTGTCCAGTGAACACAGTTGAGAGCTTCCACAACGTTCTTCGGTTCTGGCACATCAGCTACAAAGCAAGAAATCATGGCAACATCTCCAGCTTGCTCGAACTCCTCTAGAACTGCCAACTCCTCAGCATATTGGGCATAAGTGTTGGAATCTTCCTCGGTTGAATCCTGGGTTGCAACTCTGCTTCTTGTACGCACACCTTCGGTTGGATCTCCGATGATGTTGTCAGTGGAATGAACTTCATACCATCTTCGGTTGCGTCTTCCTTCTTCTTCCAACTGTGGCTGTTCCGTGATCTGAGTTGGAGTCTTCAAAACTGGTGATTGATCAGCTGTTGAGTCTGGATCCTCAACATTGACATTATTTTGAACCGGACTTGGTTGAGCTTCGGATGCTGGTGCGGTTGGAGGGGCATCAGCTGGAGTTCCCCCTTGAGATGAGCTGGGGTCCTCGCATTCATCTTCAGAGGAGTATGGATCCTCATCCTCGGTTGCCCATACCAGTGGTTCAGCTAGATTCTTTTCCCTTAGAGCTTGCGATCTGGTGAGAACAGGTGGAACTTGTGGATTACCATGTTGTCCTTTACCCTGTTCCCTGCACTCAAAAGTAGATTCATCAAAACTAACATGAGGTGTTATTTCCACAACACGAGAGCTGTTATTGAAAACTCTATACGCCTTGATCCGAGCAGCATATCCGAGAAATATGCCTTTCTAAGCTTTGGCATCAAAAGTTTTCAACTGAGTTTTCCCATTGTTGTGAATATAACACTTAGAACCAAAAACGCGAAAATAAGAAATATCTGGCTTCCTGCGTCTCCATAGCTCGTATGGTGTCTTTCCCAACCGCTTGGTCAGAAGAGACCGGTTCTGAGTGTAGCAGGCTGTGTTGATCGCCTCAGCCCAAAATCTCTTTGGCAGAGCTGAGCTGGTTAACATGGATGTAGCTGCATCCTTTAGCGTTCTGTTCCTTCGCTCAGCTACTCCATTCTGTTGCGGAGTACGCGCGGCTGATGTTTGATGAGTAATTCCATTCTTCTCGCAATACTCGATGATGGTTTCATTTAGAAACTCAGTTCCACGATCTGATCGGATAGAAATGATCTTCATCTCTTGTTGGTTCGATATCCGATCCATTAGCTTGGGTAGCTCATCTCGGGTTTCACTCTTGTGGCGCATGAAGATGGTCCACGTATATCTTGAGTAGTCATCAGTCACAACCAGGGTATACTCGTTCCCGTTCATGCTCTTTGGTGTAACTGGCCCGAAGAGATCCATATGGATCAGCTGTAATACTCGGTCGGTTGAGGGAGTTGATTTCAACCGGAAGGAGGATCTAGCGAGCTTTCCCAACTGGCATGCACTGCAGATATGTGTTGTTGAAAACACTCGGTTTGGTATGCCTCTTGCATGTTCTTGTCTGGCGAGTCGGTTCATTGTCATGAAGTTCAGATGGTTGAGCCTTTTGTGCCACAGCCAGCTCACATCTGAACTGCTCTTTGATAACAGGCAGGTGTCAGGGAGACTACTGTTCCAGTCAACATAGTAGACGTTCTCGGTTGGTGATCGATTTCCCAACAATATGACCTGCTTTGATCCGACATCTTTAACCCTGCAACCCTGTGCATCAAACTTGACAGAGAAACCATTATCACAGAATTGGCTGATGGAGAGCAAGTTATACTTCAATCCATCAACATAAGAAACATTAGAAATTGAAACATGATTGGTTTCAAGGGTACCGTAACCTCTGGTGTAACCTTTTGAGTTATCACCAAAAGTAACTAAGGGTCCTTCTTTCTCCACGAAACTTCCAAGCAAATCCTTCAGATTTATCATGTGTTTCGAGCATCCACTATCCATCACCCACATTGTTGCAGACGCTTTATTCTTCCTCAGCTGTTTCTCCTGTACCTGCAAAGAGAAACTCGCTTAGGTCCCCAATTTTAGTTGGGTCCTGGAGGGTTAGAACCAGTTCCCCCTGAAACTGTGCGTCGTTTTTCCCTGTAAACTTGGATGGATTTATCATTCCAGATCACTTTTCCTTCATCATCAACTATAACAACGCCTCGGTTATCCTTAGGCTTGTTGTTAGTAGTGATGTTCTGTTTCTTGGGAGGAGTTGGATTTCTCCCATTCTGAGCTTTCGGAGGAGAGGCTTTCCCCATGTTTTGATGGCGATTCTTATCCTGTTGAATTTGTCTGTGAGGTCGGACGCCATGTTGGAATCTTTGTGGCTGATTCTGATTCCAACTCCTTGAGTGTTGTTGATAGGTGTTCATGCCCTGTTGATGATTCATGTTGTGCCATGAGTATCTCCAACTGTTCAACTTGTTCCTTATCGGTTGACTCGGTTGGAACCTTTGGTTGAACTGGGGATGGAACCGCTGTTGATTCAGATGATTGAACCCTTGTTGGTTCGGCGGTTGGTTCCATTCTTTCTGTTGTTGACTCTGATGTTGATGCAGAGGTCGGTTCTGATTCTGAGTTCGATTGCGATTATGTCTTCGACGCCTCTGATTCCTCTTCTGACTTTTGGAACATTCCCCCTCGGTTGATATCCCAACCGATGGAACATTCTGTCTTCCATCTACTACTCATTTTCCCTTCTCAGTTGTGATTCCATTGGTCGGTTGAACTTGCTGAGAGGTAGAGGTTGGATTAACTTCTGGTGACTCAACTGTGTTTGGCTTGACAGTTGTGACTTCTACAGCTTTGATGAAGGTTGCTAGTGGAATTCCAGTATCCTTGATCATATCATAACCGAGTTCTGACACGTCATCCATATGTCTGCTGTAACTTATTAGATTCTCGATAATCTTGGATGACTGATACAGCTTGATAGATTGTCCTTCTCAGTTTGCAACTCCTTGAGGAGGGCAGTAATCTGTTCGGTTTGTCCATCTGACTTCTTTATCAGCTGGTCGATCTGAGCCTCTTGATTTTTGAACTGATCTTGCTACTCCTTGATCTGCTTCGTCAACTCCTCATCAGTTGGAGCCTTAGCCTCGATCAGTTGACTCTTGAGATTCTCAATCTCCTCGGTTTGGCTCTTGATCAGATCGTCCTTTTCGGTTAAGGAATCTTCAAGTTTGGCGAACTGAGCTTGAAGATTCTTAAACTCAACCGATTGGTGATGCAGTTCCTCACTGAGTTCTTGAAAGTCACTCCAGGAGGGTTCTAACTCTTCGTCCAGAGATTCCTGCATGTTAGAAGTATTGAAAGAATTTAACTTAGCAGGATTAGAGTGTACCTCAGTATCCTCTTGGTCGGTTCCAATAGCCATGAGGCATTGATCCTGACCGGTAGCGTTGTTGGTGAAAGTCAGCTCATCCTCATCTTCAGTGTTAGTGAAGATGTCCATGTCGTCAGCTGCTTCTTCTGCTACCATGGCCTTGTTCTTTCCAGCTTGTTTGGCCCTTAACGCTTCTCTCTCTTTCTTTGATAGATCTGGGCAGTCAGCCTTGAAATGACCTTCCTTGCCACATTCAAAGCAACCATTGGTCACATGCTTTGAACTGTCTCGAGTTCGGTTGGATTTGTAGAATCTTTTGTATTTCCCAAACCGAGTGTCCATGTCGGCTAGTTTCTTTGACAGGGCTGCAATGTTCTGTTGCAGTTCCTCTCTGCTTGGCTTCTTTGCAGTTGTGTCAGCTGATCTGGTTGGCCTCGATGTTCTCGATTTGGAGTAGTCAGCTCGAAGAGCAACTGACTTTGAGGCTGAGCCAACATCCTCAAGTCGACTCGTCTGAACCGAGGACTGAGATCTTCTTCGGTTCACCTTATACTCATTTCCCTTTAAGATTGAGAAGAATCTTTCAGTTCCCATTTCACCAAGGTCAGCTCGGCTTTCGTGGATATTGGTGAAAGTATCCCACTCAGCCGGTAGAGCTTGCAACACTTTGAGATTGATTTCTCTTAGTGTATATTTTCCTCTTCGGATGGACTGGATTCTTCTGAGGATGTCCATAAACCGGAGCTCTAGCTGATCAATTGTTTCATCGGTCTTCAGACAAAAATTGTCGAAGTCTTGGCATGCATGTGAGAACTTGTTCTCCTTCGTCTCATCGCTTCCTTCACTCAGCGATGCCAGGATATCCCACATTTCTTTGGCTGTCTCACACTCTTCAATCCAAGGGAGATAATCTTGTCCAACAGTGGACATAATCGTGCTTTGAGCCCAGATATCCAAGTGGCTCACCTTGGCTTCCTCTGGAGTGTAGTCTTCCGGCTGCTTCTCCACAAACTCCACAACTGTGTCCCCATCATTGGGATTAGTAGGAGTGCGAGCTATTCTTTCTTTTATGATGATCGGTCCGGAAGAGAGTACTTGTTGCATCCTATGATGCTTTGACAGTAAGATCTTCTTCATCCGTGTCCTCCAGGATGTATAATTTACAACTGAGAACATTACCACGATCTTATCCTTGACGTCCATCTGCACACAACAACAGAACAAATATGCACTAGCGTGAAAAATAGATCTGTTCAATTGATTACTGAAGAAACTTTCTCGAATTCACACCTTGTGGATTAGAGTCAGTAGTCTTTTGAACCACTGCTCTGATACCACTTGATGGTCCCGATACGAGTTACTGGTGTATGGGGGGGGAATACACCAGTTAGGATTTTTAAAACTTAACCCTTGAAAATTACTTCAACCGAGTAAAAAGACTCAGTTGGGAATCTCACAGCTGAGTAAGCAACCTCAACTGGAAGAGTGGTGTTGTTTGGAATGTGGTGGAAATAAACAACTCGTAAAACAACTCATGCTTTTGAGCACGGTTGGTCAAAAACCAAAACAGTTGAGAATGCGCAGATGCAGTTTGTATGCTGGTTAGTCAGTCAGTAGAGAATGCAAGAAATAACTGAATAAAGAAAAACACAAGCACACAGAGAATTAACGTGGTTCGGAGCTAACGCTCCTACGTCCACGGGGAGTTGTGAGTCCACACAACTCTGTCCAAGTTCTTCTGGACAAAACCACTCAGCTTACGCAGGCTGAGCAACCGTTAAGGATAAGTTTGCGGGTACTTATCAACCTTACAGTTTAGTTTCCGGGTACTAAACGACCTAACTACTCAGTTGCAGGAAGAGTAGGATCCTAACCTTTTCAGGTGAAAGAAAATGGGATTCCAACTAAAAGCTTGAACATGAAGTGAGCTATGATCTAACTCTCTACGAACTCTCACTAAGTGATGTTCTCAAGGTTCGATCTAAAGACATAAAAACTAACTAACTCTAGAACTCTCAACAGGTGATGTTCTAAGAGATTAACTTCAGTTCAGCTCGTGAAGAATATTGCTCTTTCTTTCGCTCTGTGGTTTCTTCTCGCGTGTGTGTCTTTTATCTTCTTCGAATGAATGAAGGCCTCTATTTATAGGCGGAGAGTATCAACTAGCCGTTGAAGGAGCTGTTGATCTCTGTTCTTTGAAAGCGATGGCTTGCCTCTCATCTCTGCAGACTTTCCCGATATGGCATCTGTGCTCTTCTGCTTTCCATCTGAGATAGCCTTGTGTTGGGCCAAATGGGGTAATGACATCACGTGACTTCCTTTTGAAATTCAAATCTTAACAACAGACTTCCAACAAGGAGTGGTCGTTTAAGACTTTCGATCTTCAACTAGCTTGTTCTTCAGCCGATGTTCTATCTGACAACTAACAGTTGAACTCTCAGCTGACTTCATCTTCAAGCTGTTGATCTTCTTGGTTGAGTTCTACAACTGATGTTCTAAAACTGAACACTCAGTTGTCTTCCTTGTATCTGATCAGTTGGGTTCGAACGCTCAGATGGCTTTCTTTCATCTGATGTTCTCTTCCCCTTTATTGCTTCTCATCAGATGAACGCTCAGTTGTTTTCCTTACAACTGATGTTCTATCTCTTGAATGTGACTTCCCCCTTTTTGCATTATGATGAAGTGAACGCTCAGTTGTCTTTCTTACAACTGATGTTCTGTCCGAGTGATGCCTTGTTGCCATCTTCAGCTGGAGACCTGTAAAGATAAAATCTTAACAATGCTCAAACAGCGAGCCTACCTACTAACATTAGGTTCTGGCAATATCTACTCGGTTGGGGTCAGTTGGTTTTGGATTTCATTAAAACTCTTACTAATAAATTTCCCAACAATTATCATATTATGTGAGTTTTTAAATTAATTGACTTGCCATTTTATCTAAGTTTTGGTATGTTTAATCATCTACTTGAGTTATTATTATCCTGTGTGAGACAGGAACACACGTGTTGTTAATTATTTGAAGTGACTGTGAGCCTTGCTTCGGTTAAGCCAGCCACCGTGTTTGAGAAGGAGACCTACTTCTCAACATAAGAGATTATGTGGTAGATTGATTCATACCTACTATATATATTATCGTGCGCGCGCACATTTTTAAAAGTGAAATGATTTTCCTGCATGCACAAGTTAACTATTTTATAACTCTAATGCTTGTGGTGCAGCAAGAGAGGCAAGTTCAATTATATAGCTCTATCGAGCAAGCTTTCAATTTATTTGGCATGTGTTCACTGAGTACGAAGTACTCAGCCCTGCATATTATTTCTAAAACGTGCAGGTTAGCTCGGATGATGATGGTGCGGTGTGCTTGGTGGCGTTTGTTGTATCGAGTCAAGAATTGTTTAAGCTTTGGTTATATGTCTTCATACATATAACTTTGGGACTTGATGTAATATTCCGCTGCAATACCGATACTTAATCGAGTTTGAAATTCTTCCAACTCTGATATTTACTTGATGAGTTTCATGCTCGACACCTTATTTGATTTCCTCTCAACTCTTACATAACAAGTTTATTTAATTGAGCTTTTGAGATGGATAATTGAAAGCAAGTTAATCATTTATTTTCGTTTTCAATAAATAATCCCTTGTTTTCGAGTATGTTCCTTTGTTATTTTCCGTTGTTTCACCATCACTGTACAATGGATTTTAGTCGTTCTTATATACTAAAATTCGGGCTGTGACACCTCCATACCTCTTCGTTCCAAGATCGGATTGAGTCCACTATGATCTTTAAACTAGCAATTCCAGCTCAAAACCTACATTTCCACTCAAAACACTTGGACGAAACATGAGTGCAATTTTTGACTTAAGACAATACAAACCAAACAAACTATCGTAAAAAACACACCTAACAACCTATACAAAATAAGACCAAAAATAGGTGAAACAACTACTACCTACCATTTTATTAAAACTCGTGTCATCCATAATGTGACAACGATATCGTGAACGGAAGAAGTATAAGGTATACTTGGCAATGTGATGATTTCCAAATACACATAAATTGAGATTCTAGATAATAAAAAAAATCTAGAAATTCCACCTAGGCATGAGAATGATTGTGATGCCTTGAAAATACATTGCTATTAGAAATCGACGATTCCCTACCACTCTTGTCTGATTCACTACCACTCTTGTCTGAAACTCATATAAAAATACCCGTTAATTACACAAACTCATTTTGAATTTGAAAAATATCTAAATAATTAAATAGTTAGAATTCTCAATAAAAACTCATGCATTACAACTTGAAATTTATAACTAAATCCGTATAAATTGTTCTGGTCTCAAACAACTCATTCATGGTCCAAACTCGTATAATCAAGTCGTTAATTACTCAAATCTTTTTTTATATACTCGTACCCGTTACAACTTGTTCTCGTATATAAAATTGAATATTAAAAAAAACAACCATTAATAATATATATAACACAGATAAATTACAAAAAAATATAATTTTAATTTAATTTTAGAAATAAATTTGAAAATTATACAATTTGCATAACCTATTTAAACTGTATACATATAGGTACTCACCCTAAAGCTGGTTAAATCTACTTTACTATTATATATTCATTATTTATTATGTATTCTTTTATATAACTGACGATAACGTAAAATTGATATAGCTTGTTAAATTACATTTGTTTTAATTGCCCTCATATGTTCATAATTAATTGTGTTTTAAAATTTATTTATGAATAATTAATATAAATGCCAATAATGTTGTGTTGCTTTTATTAAATTTGTTTTGTATTTTAATGAGTCAACATAAAATGGCAACTTTATGTGGCCATATAATATATATGGGTAATGATATTCGGCCACACTGTGGCCGACCACACAAGCTAAAAGTAGCAATATAGGTTTTGAAAATGGAAATATACTCTAATTGGGAAGCATAAACCCTAAGGGAGAAATGTGATTATTTCAATTTTTACAGTCAACTTTCCTTTTTTTTACACGTGTTTGTCCACAATGTGGCCGACTATCATTACCCAATATATATTTAGTATTATTCCAGCTAGAATACAACTCTTAATCATACTAAATTCCTATTACCCAATATTGTCAACACCATCTTATTAAAAACAAAAATCTGAAAACTATCACATAATGTTGTGATATAAAAACTAAACCAAAAAACGCACATACACACACATAGTGTATTTGAGAAAAAGAAAGAAGCTGAAAAAAAAAACAACAAATTGAAAACCATGAGACCATCATTTATTCTTTCTTCATCTTCACGATAGTTTTTTCTTATCTTCTTTCAAATTGATTGTAGAAGAAAATTGGATCATGCTTCTCATGACGCTGGTGTGATCGTTGATCTTTCATTTGAACAATCAAAAAGGATTTTCTGAATAAAATGCCCTTCATCAGATAAGTTTAATTAAACTTTGCGAGAACGGAAAGTAGATTTTGTTTTTGAAAACTTAACAAAAACGTAATGATTATGATTACGGATTTCTAAAATATATAGCCAATTTTGTTTATGAATTTAGGAAATAAATTAATTGGTTGTCGATATTTATGCATCATATTTATAATGTCTAATATCAAATTAATTGATTGGTTAAGCATAATTATTGCCTTCGTAATTTACTACTTAATTGATAGATTGAAAATTAGTAATATTACAATTTAATTAGATTATTCCATAATTATTGCCAGGTGATGGTTTTTTAATTCACATAAATTGAAATTTTAGATAAATATAAAACAAAAAATCAAAAATGGTTCAATAAGAAATAAATTAATTAGTTACCTTGAATTATGCCTTATGACGTTTTATATTAATTAGATATTTGAAAATTATAAACGGAGAATTGATCAGATGATTGAAAATGTAAATATGCAATTGTTAGTACCATTAAACGTATAATTTTCAGAAATGAAGAACTGTATTTGCTTCCAAAAAAAAATGTAATATTGAAAAAAAAAATACTGAAAAAAAAATTCTATTAACGAAATAATGACCTTACTATATAAAGGATTAAAAGGAATAAATAGTTTCGCAGAAAAAGTTAAGGCTCACAAAGTTATATGTACTCGTATTGAGTTGAACCTTGAGAAGAATCAACCAAATTTTAATTTGTGTTCTTAGTTAAGCAACTAAATTATAAGCACAAAGAATATGAAAATGGAAATATAAATTATACGCACCAATGCAAATATAAAATATTAAAATTTAAGAATAATTAGAACCATTTATTTTAATAATAATAATTAGTATTTGACGGGAGTTTTTGGTTCAAAAACGAAATTTGGTCCTATAAATTTTGTTTTCAAAATTTTCAACCTAAATAAGAAACCGCAGTTGGCTAACTCGAACCAAAACGAAAGAAGTGTACATCAGTTTGGACTTGTTTGTTTGATGTTGCTCATTCAATTTTTATTTGGATTGTTTGAATGGCAAAATGGAAATCAGTAGTTCTTCCATCATGTAATTAACCAAAATGTAGAATAGAGAGAATCCTAATGTAATTCATAGTTAATAGTTAGAAATTCGTTTTTCTTTAATTCTTTTTCTTTAGGGTTTATTAATCTTTAATTAGACTTTATTATCCTCAATTATAATTTATTCATTTTCTAAAATATTAATTTCAAATAAGATTTATTAATTCAATTAGAGTTTATATATCTCAAATAAGATTTTTTTTTTCCAAATCTCAAATAGGATTTATATTAATTAAGTTCCACGTATTTAAGATCCCCATATTATATGGTCTTATTAAATAGAATAAATTTCAAGAGCCACAATCGTGTCATGCCAGGATATATAATTTTATAAATTCAATTCAACATTGATAAATTTCCGTCGATTTTCGTAAATATAATGTGCACACATGAATACATCCGATATAAAAGTTAGAGATAATACATGAAAATAGCACTTCCAAGTTAGTTTTTTCAATATTTAGCACTCCTTATAAAAATTTGTTGATTTAACACTTTATCTCTTTTTTACCCTTCTACAGAATTTGTAATTCCCTACGTATCCTCAAATCCACTATTTCTTTCTGTATACATTTTATAGATACTGAACAATCTTTCTCTCTCTATTTCAAATATTTTCAAATCTTCTCCCTCTCTCTCTCTACATCTCCCCCCTATCTCTCTGCTCTCTGCTCAAACTACCCCTCCGCCGCCCTCTACCTGCCGACGACGAGGGCGGCGTTCACCCGCCGCCAATCTCCCCACCGCCTTCTGTCCCTGCCGCCGACGAGGGCGGCGTTCACCTCCGCCGCCGCCTATCTCCCCACCAACTTCACCATCCGCCGGCGCCTATCTCGATTTTACAGTAGCTCAACTTCTCTATCTGTAATCATCCCTACACGATTTCACAGATTCGGTGTTCTCTCTGAAGATCTCGCCATCTCCACCACCTACACACCACCTCCAACCTCGACTCCTCCGACGAGAAGGCATGGCCGGTCGGGTATGGCGACGACTCCAATCTACATCACCTTCGAGCTGCTTTCCACCGGCACGGCGGGGCATCGTCGCCTCCGCAGTGGTGGAGGCTCCTCCGCCTCTCCAACCGACTCGTCCGGTCATTCTCCTATGCCATGTCTCTGTCGTCCAAGGCCGTCGTATACAATGAGCTAGGCGCTCCCGACGCCATCTGCAGAGTGAGAGAATTGTCGCTGGTTCCAATAAAAGACGAAGACGTTGAATGAGTTTTTGTTTCTAACATTTTTTCCTCAATTTGTTTGAACAGTTGTTGCTTTTCCATAAAGATAATCATATTGATTTTTACATATTCTTTGTCCTTGCTATATTTGTGTCGATCTCATTAGGTTGGAAATTTCATCATTTGTTTGAAATATGCATATAATTTACTTGAGGATACAGTGATACCATTTTGGCCCATCGTAGTAGTGTGGTTACAATCTGTCCGTCTCCATGTGCAAGCTGACTGTAATATTTTTACTTGAAGATGAGTGTTGATGGTGTCGTTGAATGATCTGTCGTTGCTAATTGTCCTGCTCTTGTTGAGGAACTAATGAAATTAAGATGTGTAGTTAAGAAACTAATGATTGTCTGCCTTAGTTATGTTCAATTTATCAGTATTTTGTAGGATTTGTGGGTTGATGTTTGATGAAAGAGATCTGTTCTTCATTGTGTTGGTTGGTTTAATTGGAGCAGATGGAAGATTGCTGGGCCTTCTCATTTTTTTTGTGCATTCACAAATTTTGCTATATTTTTTTTGTGACTTCACAAATTTTCCCTGTTTTTTTTGTGACTTAACATATTTTTTTTGTGGCTTCACAAATTTTTATAAGTGACAATTTTTTTAAGTAACTTCACAAATTTTTCCTTTTTTTCTTTGACTTCACATATTTTCTTTGTGACTTCACAAATTTTTTTAAGTGACTTCACAAATTTTTCCAATTTTTTTTTACGACTTCACAAATTTTTCCCATCCTTTTTGGTGATTTCACAAAAATATTTTGTGACTTCACAAAATTTAATCCATTTTTTTGCGACTTCACAAAATTTAATCAATTTTTTGTGTTCACAAAAGTTAATCCATGTTTTTGTGACTTCACAAAAAACTTGTGTCCGCCGGTGACAGTGGCGGCGGCACGGCGGCGGCGGCGGAAAAGTGGTGGTTGAAATTTTTTTTTTGTTCAGTCATAAATTTTTCCTTTTTTTTTCTGACTTCACAAAAAAATTGTCACGGCGGTGCCGGCAACTGTGGCGGCGGCGCCGGCGACAGTGGGAAAGTGGTGCTGATTTTTTTTTTTTATTAAGTCACAAATTTTTTTCTGTGATCATCGGCGGCGGCCAGAAAGTGGTGGCAGGGTGGCGGCGGTGGTGGGGTTGTAGTGGTGGAATGTTTTGTTTTTGTTCAGTCACAAATTGAAGAAGATGAAAATGAAAAGATAGAGATATGAAGGGAAATACAAATTGTAAAGGAGGGTAAAAAAGTAAGAAAGTGCTAAATTGCTAAGTTTTTATAAGGAGTGCTAGATTTTAAAAAAACTATCTAAGAAGTGCTACTTTCAAAATCCTCTCTAAAAGTTAAATAAAATGAGAGAACATATAAATTACTATTAATTCCCAATCACCTAACTAAAAGTGAAATATAATTCAAAAATAAAGTGAAAAGAAACTAATTAAATATAAACAAATTGTAAAAAAAATATAGAGAAAACCCTTATTTATGATTTAAAATAATTAAATTACTACTAATTCTCATCGATCAACTAAAAAGTGAAATATAATTCAAAAATAAAGTGAAAAGGAACTAATTAAACATAAACAAAATGTAAAAAATACAGAGAAACTCTTATTCGTGATTTAAAATAATTAAATTACTATTAATTCTCATCAATCAACTAAAATGTGAAATACTTAGAACTTAACATGACAAATAGTTTTGGATGAAAAAAAATTGTATGAAAATTCTTTTAGGTGATTTGAATTAATTGTTTTTAGGTAATTGTTTCTCTCAAATAAATGGTAATACTAAATCATATAAAGAAGGAAAAAATAGAACTAAAATTAACTAATAATTAAATAATAAAATTCAACGAAAAATCTAGTGCCACTATACAATTAGAGATTGAGATATTCTCAATTGTGTGTACATAGGCTTTCAATTGTCATTGTACATAATAATATATGAACAAAACACCTTTACAAAACTCGACAAAAGGCAAATTCTTTTTATAAATAATGTCACTATACAATTAGAGTTTGGGATATTCTATTTTTGATATATAGTTTGATCACCGCATGTTAACGTACATTAGTCTGGTCATTGAGTTGTTGTGAGATAATCTCCTGCTCTCTTCGACGGAAATATGGTGAGTCTGACCTTCCACACCTTAATATCTTACTTCGTATTCTTTATGGTTAAAGGTGCCCGCGGCTTAATCGTAGGAGCCGGATCAAGTTGAAGTAGAACACAAAGCAAGTGAAGTGTGTGAATGAAATTGGTTGCAGAATCTTAAATTTTATAAATAGAATAATAGTTTTAAAATGAAAAAATTATTAATACAATTAATACTCTATCATAAATTATGTTTTGTAACGTCTCATATTATTTAAAATAGTTAATTGATATATTTATGAATAATGAAAGTTTAAAATTCCTTAAAAATTTCTTAAACTTTCCATCCACTTAGTTTGTAACCGTCAAATTTTGTAGACAATATGAAATTTTTAATTATACCAAAAAAAAAAATCCTGTGAGATTTTTACTTATACCAAAAGAAAAATCCTTAAATTCCACCTAGGATAGAAGATTGTTTTAGTGACTCAAAAAAACTTTACTATAATGAATTAGATGTTTAAGAGAAATTATTCTGAACAATAAACGTGGTTATAATCAGATTATTTTGATTAATTTTTTTAGATGAAACTTGTAAGCAATATCCTGGAAAATTCAAGTGTCCCACTTAACTAATACAACTAAGAGAACAAGTCAAATTTTATGAATAACTTGTTTTGGAAATTCGGGGTGTATATATCCCACGTATACAAAAAAGAAATAACAAATCACAAAATTACTTTCTATTTTCTCAAAATTTCCCTTAGCCATTCGCCTGTCCAACAAGAGCCAGAAGCTGAAAGAAAGTAAAGCAAAAAAGAGATGCAACTCTCTATAAATGGTTAGGACTGACCTAAACAACCATCCATGTCAAATGCCTGTATCCCGCCCATTTCGCTGCGACTCGTACGCCTATCGCCAATGCAGCAAGTAACAGAGGAAGCGGCACCTTCTGTATAGCTCCGCTGCCTTCGTTTGCTTTTGCATCTACAGAGTGACGAGCATGGTGGAAGATAGCCAAGGCCAAGTAGGAACCCATCACAATCATTCTCACCCAAGGCTCTCCTACAGCAGCTGAAACAGAGGCAACGGGCAATGCAGACGATACATAATCTCTCTTCTTCACGAACCTAGCAACACAGAACAAACATACGAGTAGTGTCCAGAAGAAGAGCTCGGTGATGTAGTTTCTAACAGCAGCAAAGCCAATTAGGCCGGCCAGCGTGAGTAGATACGGCTGGCTGTTTACGGAGTCCGGGGAAGCAGTCTCAGCAACAGCAAGTACAGCAGATGTTAGCATGATGATCAGTGTTAGCTCTGGAATTGGAGCGTATGCAATTATACCGGAATACAAAGATCGGATACTGTAGAATGTTGTCTCTACGAGGCGTATTGTGGACGTGACGGGATCTCCGATGAAATGGAATACCAAGGCCAAAAACAGTTTTGAGATGTAGCCCAAGAACCAACCGACAGCTCTCGCCGTATTTCTCCAGTTAGAAAGTTCCCACAATACTGTTCTCCAAGCATATAGCAAGAATGCTAGCACTGGGAGAAGATATAGAGATATAATCAATGGCATGCAAGATGTAAAACTCATTAAACTACTTACTTGCAGGGAAAACCAGAAGTTAGAGAAAGCATCTACACAATTTAGTGATTCGGTAGGAAAATTTGATAAATTATTATCTCTCCAAAGTATCCCAGTTATAGTGTCGATGCATGAAAAATAGATATGCCTCACAACATGATGAAGAAAGTCTTGCACGGAGGTCAAAAGACATTATCCGCCCCAGTGAAGTAATAGAAGAAATTTCACAGCATGCATATAAAAAAAAAACACTTCCCACTATAGAGCTTTGAATTTCTGCTATTTGGTTGTGTGGGAGACAACATCATAAATGCGTAGACATTATCATCTGTGGTTCATGCATCAAATAAGAAATATGTTTGGACATAAGAGTGGTTTTTATTCAAATTGGAAGTTTGTTAGAACTCAAGAGATTTTTGTACCTCACCTCCACCCTTAAAACTAAAAAAGTCAGATCAACAACCATGAACATGGAAACCAAATTACCTAATCACCTATGCGAACTAGAGGTTCACTTCTTCAGAAATATCAAGAAGTATAACTGGAATCCCAGTCAAAAAAGGAGAAGTTTTCACACAAGTAAAACTAGGAATTTGATAAGCATAAAACAAAAATTAAGGAAGAAGAAAAGTTACACTACAGTTTTTTCCTAGGCAGATTCCAAAACTGAGTCGAATCATCCTTTAAGCATCCAGAAATCAATAGTCATATACCATCAAAATCTTGTAAACTTAAAAATATCAGAAGAAGTCTAATGAGCAGGGGCTGAGACAATAAGAACTGATTAGGCCGCTCACTCAAATAAGTCCACCACCAGATCTTATGTTGGACATCCTCGGAGGAGTAAGAAAACAACACTCCGCCATAGGAATATCGGCTTACGGACTAGAAGATTGACTTAGCTACCTCATTCAGTTTACATAAGATCTAGTTCCAAACAGGAAAGTTATACTGACAGATGAGCAACTTCAGTTTACCACAAAACAGATTGTCTCCTACCTTCTTTACAATGTTACTAGTCCACATTGCAAATTTCAATTTAAAGAGGTAGATGCTTCAAAGGCAAATTATTTATTGCAGAGAAGAATATCAAGAACCAACACAATAATACACAAAAAGCCCTATTATGATATACTAGTATCTAAAAAACAACTATCACACATAATGTACATTAAACATGAAATTGGACAAGAGAAATACCCATAACATGCTAGAAACCTCTCAGCTTGACAAAAATTAAAAAAAAAATAATAATAAATTAAATTAAATTAAATTAAAAAAAAAAAAAAAAAACCAAGTACTAACATGTCTAGTAACTCCAAAATCATCAAGCCAATAACAAATGTGCATAAAAACCGGAAAAAAAAAAAAGGAAAAAGAAATAGCTTACCGATAAGCAAAGGCCATCGAACAGGCTTATCAGGAACTTCTTTAGTCAAATATCTGAATCTTTCTGGCATGCTGCTTTCTCCACGAACCTCCGCTTCTTCTTTCCCACTATTATCCACGGAACCGCTTTCATTTTGCGCTTTTACCGCAAACCCACTAGCATTTAGTGGAGACCCATTAATGGATTTCTTGAATGGACCGTAGAAACTGTGGGAAATGTGGAGTTTGTTGACAGGTTTTACCTTTTTGAAAAGTGGAGAAGATATTAACGGAAATGAGGTGTTGCTGTGATGAAAGCGAGAGGAAATTTGAGGTGGGGAGAGTTTTGTTGGGGTTTTGGAATAAAGGGTGGAGAGCGCGATCGACATGTTTAAGGGGTTTCGGAATTCACGGAGTGCAGAATTTAGCCATTGATGATTTTGGTAACGACGGTGAAGGATAGGGGTTTTGGAAGAATCGGAAAGGGTATTATTACTAAAACTTAAATTATTGTTTCGAAAAGGTAAGGGAAAAAAGATTAGGAAAACTCTACTAGTTTAAATTATTTGCAGTATTTATCTTTTTTTTTTTTAAATTAGTCAAATATAGTCACTCCTGAAAAGAAAAAGTGCTAATATAGCCATGTTTTAAAAAACGATCAAATATGGCCACGCATACACTACTTGCATATATGACCAACATACACGACCATGTATATTGATCGTGTATGCTGGTCGTGTATGCTGATATGATCGTGTATGCTGGTCGTATATTCAGGTCGTATATACTGATATAGTCGTGTGTGCATTATTGTGTATATTGTTATGGTCGTATATGCTAGTCGTATATGCATGGTCAGCATACACGACCAGTTTAGGTCATATATGCTGGTCGTATATGTTAGTCGTGTATGCATGACCATATTTGATCGTTTTTAAAAAAGTGGCTATATTAGCACTTTTCTTTTCAGGGGTGGCTATATTTGCACTTCTCCCTTATCTTTTTGTAATTTAAAAATTACACAAAAACAGTGTGCAGAAAATAATGTTCGTGTCGAACCTTGGACATGTGACTAGGGATGGCAGTGGATTCAGATCCGGTCTAGATTCGGTGCTACAGATCCATTTTTTAGGATGTGGACATCGAAAATTTAGATCCGAAAGATTTGGGTCGGATCCGGACAAAGTGACCAAAAGACGGATTTAGATCTGGAATTAAATTTTCAGACTCAGATCCGATCCATATCCGTTTTTAGACCCGATCTATATTATAAGTTTAAATATATATTTTTATTTATACCTAGTATATTTTTTTATTCATACATAATGTATAATATATATTATAGGTATTTTCAAGTGATTGGAATTGGGTCCAATGTTGGATCATTTAATACCAGCCCAATAGATCGTGCATGAAATTTATATTTTTCAAAAATTAGAATAATTTGAAAATGAGTGTAAAGATAATTTTAGTTGTAAGTGTTACTGTATTGACAACTGGCATTAAATGATTGTAATATTTAGTTTTTGAATAATGAAGACTTGAATAACTTGACTTATTTTGGATTATTGTAGTGTCGTTTATGGTTTAATGACTTAGTTTTGAACTTTGAAATGATTGTAGAACTTGAAGTGTATATATATATATTATTTATGCGTGTTATTCTCGATTGCATGGTAAAGGCAATAATATTATGGATCTGGATCTAGATCTGGGATCCGCGGATTTGGTATTTGTTATTTTTGAATTCAATGAATCTGGAACGGATCTGAACGAACGATTCAAAAATTGAATCTGGATCTGGACTAAGTAAGATCCGGTTCAAATTCGGTCCATTGTCATCTCTACATGTGACTATGTGAGGCCTTTGTTGTTAAATTTCTCAAAACGAGTAAAAAAATCATTTAAAAATTAACCCACAAAAATAAAAACACTTTCTAATATTTTTCTCTACACCTCTCCTAAGAGCATTCACGGTAAATTCTCAAAATTTATTCTTAAATTGTTCATAAAGTTATTCCTATACTTCTTCTAGCCGTTGTTTTATATAAATGTAAACAATAATTTTCTATTTTTTAGTAATTAATTTATAAAAACTATGGTTGGGTCTAACTTAAGTTGTGAGATGAGAGTAGATTTAAGGAAATGAAAATTTGAGGGAAAAAAAAATAGGAAATATGTAAAATTTTTGTGGTGGGCATCTAATTTGTGAGACCATTGGATAGATTGTCTCTCTCAATTAAGTTATTTTAACCTAAATTTAAAATTATAATGATTAAGAGTTGAGCCCTCAATTTTCATAAATCAATTAATGAAATAGGAAAAACGATGTCTACATTCGTAAAATGAGAATTCAAAGTAGCATAATAAAAGTTTTAAAATAAAATTTAAGAGTATATTTTTGAAAAATGTGCTAAAAGTTCTCTTAGAATTTGAATATTATCACTCTCCTATCCCAAAATCAACAACAAAAAAAAAAGAATTGAAAGAAATATTATTTTGAAAAATATTTTCTAGGTAACAAAACTATTTAAGCATGTGGGAACTTTTATTGTTAAATATTTTGGCAACATTTTTTTTGTTAGCTTTAAATTAACAACGTTACTTATACTTCCTCCATCAGTCCAAGATAAGTGTGATTCGATTTCTTTTTATGAACAGTCTATGATAAATGTGGTCCTTTCATAAATGAAAATTATTTAATTCATTTTCAACTAACAAATCATAATAACAATGAGTCCCGTTCTCCATTTACAATATATCTATATACATGTAACTCATTCTCACTAGGGTTGGCCAATCGCGCGCGTCGGGTCGTTATCATGTCGACCTAATAATGACACGATCTGTTAAAGCCAAACACGAACACGTTCAGTTAAGAAACTGTTCGACCCGAACACGAACACGATACAAAATGTACAAACACGAGCGGCACGACCTGAACATAATATTTTTCGCATTGACACTACACGATAACAACACAATACGCTCAAATCTAATTTTATCCCTAGAAAATAAAAAATTAGTTGCAAAAAAAAATTAATAAATAAAATAATTTTTATCGAGTTACACAAATTCGACCTGTATTCGACATGAACACGACACAATAACTTCGTGTCATATCGTATCGACACGATAAGGTCAGACACTAATCCATTAATTTCATGCATATTTGTGTCGGGTTATCGTATCGTGTAAAAAAGTGTCAGCTCTAATTCTCACCCACTCGTCCACTCTGAAAACTAATACCACTCCCTCCAGATCACACATATCATGAATAGAAGGAGTATGTTTTTTCAACTTTACTATTTTATTAATGCTAAGATATGATTATATTAGTTCTTCTAAATTAAATTTGAGACCTCTCTAATTATCAACAAGATCTATTACTCTTTGTATTGTCTTGAAAAGACAATTATGGTTGTAGTTGTCAATTGGGCCTGGTAGGGCTAGTCTAAACCAGGGCCCAACGAACTTTAAAGTGAATTTTTCATATTTAATTATTTAGATATTTAGTCATTAGATATTTGTAATTTTTGTGTTGTGTTTTACTATTTCATTTTATTCTGGATACATTTTCCCATTAATGCTGAGAGGTTTAAAGTCACAAAAGTATTAAACATATATAAATTGCACCTAGTATTATATAGAGAAAATTGTGTCATATAGTTACAATGTCATTAAAACACAATATTCGGTCCACCCTTTTCATGATTATAAATTTTAACCATTTATTTCAATTTAGAACATATTTACCCTTAATGAATATTGTGCAGGTCGGATTAGTTCGCAGGCAGGTCAGGTTAGTCTGCGGGCGGATTTGGCACTTTTTAGGTCCCCATTCATACCATTTGTACCAAATTGCAAAAATTTTCAGATTTTATTAAATTTTTTAAAAAAAAACTAATTTTTTTATTTGATGATTTTAAGTTGATTTTGTCATACTTTTTTATGTTAATTTTTAATTATTTTTATTTTTGGTACAATCGGGACGACTGGTCTAATTAGTTCGAATTGTGTCAAACTATGATTGTTGCACTGTGGTACAATTAGCCCGAACAGTCTAATTTTGTAACACCTCACAAAAACAGATCTAAGAAAAAACCCGAATGAATTAAAATTTTTTAAGATAGGTCCTTATTCCCGAAGATTTTCAAAAGAAAATAATTTCTTTTATTAAGAGAAGATGAAGACTTTATTTATAAGATCAAAAAGAGATTTTATTTAAAATAAAATCTAAATTCGTTTTCAAATAATTTCATCATCAATTTTCAAAGCAAGCGCGAGCATAAACTTTTGCATTCATTGCACGACATCCTACGTGTTGCATTCTAAATGATGATAAGTTACTGATGTGAACTATCTGCGAATTAATTGTTACGTAATTATGGAGCCGGCTAGTTAAGCTCGACTGTACGAAATAAATTAGACAGCGTCGTGTTAGGCAATTAGGCGAGCTTAACGAAAATAAATAATTTATATTTATTTATATAATTGACGGAGCGCTGTCGTCACACACTTCGTACAAATAATATTTATAAACATCTCTTGCCCAACAAGGTAGTAGTCAGCAGCAAGTGGGATCGTACCCAAAGGACCTGGTGTAATCTGTTCTTCTGATGTTGCTCAACAAAAGGGTTTTGGTCACGAAGTATCTAAATAACTTGTACTCAACAAGTAACAATATCAAATAACAAAAGAGTTTGGTTTGGATTTCGAATCCATGATCCTAATTACTCTTACTCGTTCATTGGTGCAAAGATATTCAATTAACTGATTTTATCACTTGGTTTAAGGTAAAGATTAGTTAACACCCTAAGGTCATGAAGTCACGATACAAACACACTTAACTTATGTCTAATCAATTTTACAGATCTTGACCAGAAGGCAAGATCTCCTCTCTTGATCAGCAAAGTCACGAAGACACTTCAGTAACGATGTTGCCCAACAGGCATTAAGAATAATCAAACCCAAGACAGCCAAGATGTAGGTCAATACCGACTGCTCTCCAATACCCTTTACCTTCTTGGGCACGAAAGACACTCTCGTGTTAACCCCAATTTCTGTTAATGACTTAATCTCAATATTTAGATGGTGATCAATCAACTTCAATATCAATTAAGTCTAGAATTAATCCTAAGTGTTTGGGGAACAAAATCAATTAACAAACTTAACCAATTAGACCTCACAAGTTTGAACGAGTATATTAGAATCACTTCATCTACTTCCAACCCAAACAATAAACTTAGCTAGACCTAATATTAAATAAGAACACAAAGCAAATAAAGAAAAACATACTTAGCATAAATCTGGAAACGGGTTGCTGCCCAAAAGCGTAGTCAGCAACCAGGGTGTTGGCTTCACGCCAATAACTAAACTTAAAGCAGTAAAATACGAAATAAAAGTAAATTGCCCGTAGGACTTGTTTCTTCCTCCCTTTCTCTCAACCTAGATTGCAAAACTAAGAATAAAATCAGCGTGTAATACACAATGGAGTCGGCCATATATATAGGCGATGGAAATTAAGGTTTAGGGAAGTTTCCTTGTTGATGAAGGTCTCTTCCATGCATATCTCATCCGCCATCTCTATTCATGCATGCACAATACTTCTTTCCTTGCGTGGTAGATATCTCCTTTGATTAGGCTCAGCTAGGATAAGGAAAGAAAGATAAAATCCTTATCCTCTTCCTTGAAGGAAAAGAATTCTGCTGCTACTGGTCCGACTCGCATCTTGCCCTTCATCGTCTGCATCCTGAATTGCCTCCGGTCTTGACCAAGATCCTGGCTCCTCCGAGTACTCTATCTGTTGGCTTAAGGATATGGGGAGGTGCTTCCTGACTTGTAGATTGGATATTCTGATGTTGCCCAGCTACAAGCTTCCAGCCCTATGTCCATTTGCATCGTATCGCCATCTCAACAACAGATTTTCCATCGAATTTGCCCAGCATCCACCTATTCTTCCCTGCACATTATCTCTCGATTTGCGTGTCCTCCGAGACACATATTGACTCGATAAAGAGTAAAAACACAAGAAAAACACAAGAAAGGATGGACACAAATATGGGTTCATCACACCCACACACTTGAATTACACTTGCCCTCAAGTGTATGGTTGCAACTTGCCCAAGACTCAAACACAGAAAAGACAAAACAGAAAACACAGACTCAAAAGATCAGTTCATCAACATGTCAGTCAAAACAGGATATATAAACAAATATTGCCATCAAACAGGTCAAGATAGAGTTATCGGGCAACATGGATATCCTCACCAGCACTCATCTCTCAAGTGTATAAGGTTAAGTGTATACGTTCTTGACCAACATCAACAAGGTTTTTCCATAGGCTTGCCTGCTCTCTACATCTCTACTTCTTTGAACAAAATCAAACTACTTATCCTTAGGTCTTAAATAGGTTATAATGTGGCTTTAAGGCAAAAAGGTGGGGAGATTTAGGAACTGGCTAAGTCAAGAACTAGGTTCTCGAGCAACAAACTGCCCTTAATTTCTTACTCCTCCTCATCTAGCACACTTATTCTTTTCTAGACTTAATTTTTTTCCTAATTCCTTATTTTTTTTCTTTTTTTTTCTTTTTCTCTCTCGTTTTTTTTAACACCTCTATAATAGGTGATAATGCCCAGTAAGTGCTACCCAACATTTCCTTTCATCCCTTGTTCTTCTAGATCAGAGTTCTTGACCGGGATAACTCAAAATACAGGCTCTATAAGTGATTAGAAAGAATTATCATCAAGCTCAAGGGGGCTAGTCAAAGGATAAATGTCAAGGTAGGGAATTTTTAGGCTAAGTAGTTCAACTAAGTTTAATTAAGAGATGCAGACAAGTTCTAGATCAACACATGCTAACTGATCATTATCACACAAGAAAGAATAATGCTGCATATGTATATAGCATTGTAAAAACTCAAATCCTCACAGTTAATGCCCAATATCTCATTCCGTCCTACCTATTTACATACGGCATCATCCATAAACCTATTCCAACCTTCATGCTAACATGCTGATCAATAATACAAACACACTTTAAAAACACAAACTGACACCCCAACACCCACACACTTTGCCTTAGGCAAAGTGGGTATAATGTTGGGCAACAACACAAAACAAAACAAAAACTGACTCAACAAATACTACGCACACAACTGAGAAGGGAATAAGGTCTTCACCACACAATTTGCTGGGCAAATTGTGGGTGAAGACAGTAAAATTGCCCTCTCGAACAACAAGACACTTTATAAAATAAAACACAAAATAAGACTCAACAATAAAAAACGAAAAATAAAAACCTAAACTAACATAAAAGGGGAGGAACACAAATCAAAGAGAAGATTCAGGTGGATACCTGAATCCTTGGTGTGCAGAGAATGCCAGCTGGACATCCCTGATCTCGGTCAACAACCTCTCCACATTGGCCAGTTTGGTCTCGATCCCGATGTTGGGCAGCACCGCTGCGAGGCAAGAAAAACATGTATCTGCCATTCCTTATCTCAATGTCGTTCATCTTCTTCAAGGCAGCTTCTTCCAGCTTGCTGACCACCATGACCGGCTTCCTTTCAGCTCACCGTAGACCCCGACTCCCTGCGCAAAGACTGTCACAACATGGCCACAAGTGCATCCCAGAGATTGCTTTGCTAGAACTGTCTTAAGCTGCTCACCAAGGAACGCCGCAAAGTTGACCCTGGTCTTTGTGTGCATACACCACAGTAAATACCGCTCCTTGTTGCTCAGGCTGTTGCCACTATCGCTCTTGCCATACAAGTTGTAGGCTAGGATGCGATGGCAAAGCCTAAGGGCGTGAGTTTTCAGCCTGGTTCCCTTGTTGTTGGCCCCATAGTACGGCGTTTCATTCCCGATCTCCTTCCACTGCTCCTCGTAAGCAACATCTCCTAGGGGTGGCACCTTAGTCTTGGCCTCCATGAACTCCTTCTTGGCCAAGTCTCTCAAACTCACCATTCCCAGAATCTGATTAAGGGCACTAACTTGAAAGTCATACTTCTCGCCCAACAGCGAGAAGGAGATCATTCTCACCCCATTCTCTGGATCACTTGTTATTGTCGCCGTGCTGTACACCTCCTTAACCTGCTCCTCATAGACCTCCACAGGCCACTCCAAAAACTTGCTCCAGCCTATCCCTTCAAATAGCTTCCTAACTTCCTGGGCAACACCCAGGTTCTCGTAGAGTTTGAAGTCGAGAACCTTGGGCGTAGTTACCTTCCACTCTCTGGGCTTCCTACACATCATCACTGTAGGACCCCTCCTCTTTTTCCTGCTCTTTCCACTTGCTGGGGTAGACTGCTCATCGTCCCCTTCCTCCTCAACATCGTCTCCTTCATCCTCTCGTTCGCTGACAGCCGTCCCCTTCGAAATCGACGGCTGAAAAGATCCGGGGTCTGAAGTAGCAGACTTGTGCTTCTTCGCCGGCGTCTCCTCGCCACCGTGAGGGCGTTTCTTAACCGCTTTGGCTTCCTTCTTCTTCGTCGGGCTTTCCTTGGCCTTGGTCTTCGCCTCCACCAACGCCTCCGCTACCAGCGTCGCCGCCACTGCATCAATGGCTTCGTTCACATCATCGTTATCGTCTTCTCCCTCATCACCTTTCTCTTCTTCTTCATCCTCGCCATCGTGTTCCTCCTCTTCTGCTTCTTCCTCTAACTCCTCTTGCTCGAAAACCTGCTTCGATTGCGTCTCCTCTTCCTGCTGCTTCTCCGCCTCCTCCATTAGGCTAGGGTTTTCATCGCTCATCAGAAGCGTGGCGTCGACCGGCGGGCTTTTGGGTACGGTGGTTTCGATTGTGATTTCTGGGTGTTGGTCGGCAGAAGGGTTGGCGGGTTCCATGGGTAGTTTTCTCTTGGTGGTGATTTGGGGCTTTGTAGTGGTGGTAGTGGGGTGTTCAGTGCTGAGGTCGATGTTGGTTCCGGCAGGGATCTTGTTGAGTTTGTTTTTGGGACGAGTAGACACCATTGTAGGAAATTTGGGAGTTTTGATGGAGAGAGAGAAGAGAGAAGATGAGAGGTTGCAGACTTAAATTTGAAATCGGGCAGTGGGGGTATAGACGTGGTAGGGTGGTTTTAAAGGGCGCGTAGTTTTAGGGGTACAGTAACCGCCTCAACCGTTGTTGACCAATATCTTAGCTCTTGCCCAAAAAAACTTGCTCCATTCCCACAGTTCCTTCCCTTAGAGTGGATCCTGATCTACAACCTGCATCTTGCTCAACATCTCCTGCCTACTTAAAAATACAAATACACTCCGGAAATAAACTTCCCCTTATGGTTAGACTCGATCATAAAATGCTTTAAAATAAAATACTTAAAACATAAACTAGTTAAACTACACTAATTTTTTGAATTTTTCATAATTTTATGATTTTTTTTAGATTTTCGTATTTTTACGAAAATAAAGAATAAAAGAAAAGAAATAACGAGAAATTAAAAAAACTAACCAGGTTGCCTCCTGGACAACGCCCCGTTTAAGGTCTTGGGCACGACACCCCCCTCTTTAAAAGTCAGAGGTCCTTCTCGACAGGAAACCCAGACGGTTCCCCCTCAACAAATTGTTCTTGCCCAAGATAGGCCTTTAAGCGCTTGGCCATTAACTTTAAAAATCTTCCCGTTCTTGGGATCCTTGATCTCAACAGCTCCATTTGAGAATTGAGCTTGTACTTCATAAGGTCCTGCCCACTTCGTCGAGAGCTTCCCTGAAGATAGCCTGAACCGAGTTTGATAGAGCAGCACTTGTTGCCCATAATGGAACTCCTTTTCTTTAATCAAGAGGTCATGAGTTTTCTTCATCCTTTCCTTGTATAGACCGGCATTGTCATAGGCTTGGAGTCTGATCTCGTCGAGTTCCTGGATCTCGAGCTTCCTTGATTCACCTGCTTCATTCCAGTCGAGGTTAAGTTGGGCAACAGCCCAATGTGCTCGATGTTCCAGCTCCACGGGCAAGTGACATCTCTTGCCATAGACCATACGATAAGGGGACATGCCAAAAGGTGTTTTGAAGGAAGTCCTATACGCCCACAAGGCATCATCCAAGTGCATACTCCAATCCTTTCTTGTTGTGCCCACGGTCTTTCTCAAGATCGTCTTGATTATTCTATTGGACAACTCCGCTTGTCCATTGGCTTGTGGGTGGTAGGCTGTTGACACGCGATGAGTAACTCCATACTTCTTGAACAAGGCGGTCACCGTCGCGTTGCAAAAATGAGAACCTTGATCACTAATGATAGCTCGAGGTACACCAAACCTATTGAAAATTTAAGTTCTCAAAAAATGAGAAACCACCTTTGAATCATCCTTGTATGAAGCACGTGCCTCTACCCACTTCGAGACATAATCTACTGCCAATATGATGTACTTGTTACCTTTGGAACTCTGCAATGGTCCCATAAAATCCATCCCCCATATATCGAATACCTCCACGGGCAAGATCGGGATCATGGGCATCTCGTTCCTTCTTGTGATGTTGCCTTCCCTTTGGCACTTCTCGCACATCTTGACCCACTCGTAACAGTCTTTAAACAATGTTGGCCAATTAAAGCCACACTCCAAAATCTTCCTTGCAGTACTTGGTGTCCAAAGTGTCATCCACACTCCTTGTTGTGGCAATGCTCAAGAATGCTTCTTTGCTCTTTATCTTCGACACACCTCCTTATTATCTTATCCGCACATTCCCTCCATAGATATGGTTCGTCCCAAATGTAGAAACGACTCTCATGTTTAAGCTTGTTCCTCTGATAACGCCCAAGATCTGAGAGAATTTCTCCGGTCACCAAGTAATTCACGATATCAGCATACCATGGTTTATCTTGGGCAAAACTCAGAAGCTCGTCGGGAAAGGTCTCCTTAATCGGCACCCCATCGTCTGGCTGGAGGATTCGACTTAGGTGGTCGGCAACTTGATTATGGGCACTACTCTTGTCTTTGATCTCTATGTCAAATTCCTGCAACAAAAGAATCCATCTAATCAATCTTGGCTTGGACTCCTTCTTGCTCAATAAGTACTTCAGCGCCGCGTGGTCCGTGTACACTATGGTCTTGCCTCCAAGCAAGTAGGATCTAAACTTCTCAAAGGCAAAGACAATGGCCAACAACTCCTTCTCCGTGGTGGCATAATTACATTGGGCTGGGTTCAACGTCTTGGATGCGTAATAGATGACATAGCTCTCCTTTCCGCGTTTTTGCCCAAGAACTGCTCCTACGGCATAACCACTGGCATCACACATTAACTCAAAAGACATCCCCCAATCCGGAGGTTGGATGATGGGGGCAATGATCAAGTTCTCCTTCAAGGCATGGAACGCCTTCTTACAATCCTTATCGAACTCCCATGGTACTTCATTTTGAAGTAATCTCGTCATTGGTTGGGCGATCTTGGCAAAGTCATTGACAAATCTTCTATAGAATCCAGCATGTCCAAGGAATCCTCTTAACTCCTTCACCGATCTTGGGTAGGGAAACTTGGCGATAATGTCGATCTTGGCCTTATCCACCTCAATACCTTTTCCTGAGATAACATGCCCCAAAATGATTCCTTCTTTTACCATGAAATAACATTTCTCATAGTTCAACACAAGGCTCTTCTCAACGCATCTCTTCAAGACTCGATCCAGGTTGTTGAGGCATGATTCGAAGGTCTTGCCGTAGATGGTAAAGTCGTCCATGAAGACTTTGATACACTCTTCAAGAAGGTTTGAAAAAATGTGCATCATACACCTTTGGAATGTCCCTGGTGCATTGCATAATCCGAACGGCATCCTCCTATATGCAAAAGTGCCAAATGGGCACGTGAATGTGGTCTTGCCTTGATCCTCGTCAGCAACCCAGATCTGCATATAACCAGAATAACCGTCAAGAAAGCAGTAGTAGTCATTACCGGCTAACCTCTCAAGCATCTCGTCGATAAAGGGCAAAGGAAAATGATCCTTCTTCGTCTTTTGGTTGAGCTTTCGGTAGTCTATACACACTCGCCATCCGGTTTGTAGTCTCATGGCCACCATCTCGTTCTTGTCATTCTCAACAACTTGGATTCCTGACTTCTTGGGCACCACGTGCACAGGGCTCACCCACTGGCTGTCAGACACGGGGTAGATGATCCCCAAGTCAAGAAGCTTGAGTATCTCCTTCATCACCACTTCTTTCATGGCTGGATTCAATCTTCTTTGTGGATCTCGTACGGGGGCAGCATCCTCCTCAAGCAAAATGTGATGAACACAGTCTAAAGGGTTAATGCCCTTGATGTCAGCCAACGTCCACCCTAATGCCTCCTTGTACTTGCTCAGCACCTCGCCAACTCTGACCTCCTCCATGCTTGATAACTCTGATGATAAGATCACGGGAAAGGTCTCATTCTTGCCAAGATATATGTACTTCAGGTGCTTAGGCAAAGGTTTCAACTCCAATGTAGGGGCTTTTTGTAAGGATGGCATCAACCTGTCCTCCGGTTTCAACTCAGGGATGTTGAGTGGCTCGAACCCCTGAGGCTGCATGTTGCCCGGAATCCTTGCATAACTGCATTCTTCCACATCTGCTGGTTCTTCGTTCTGGGCAAGATCCTCTTCAATTTGTAAGCTAGCATCCTCCTCAAGAACTGTTTGTCGCCAAAATTTCTCTACTAACTCTTCAGTCTCATCATGGGGCAACTCCTCAAGTTCTTCATCAAACTCATCAAGGGGTTTTTGGTCCCCTAAATTTTGGTCCTCATCTTCATCCGTGGAGTAGTCCACGTCGATGGCATCGAAACTATGTCCATAGACTGATTCTTCCCAAAAATCTTCTTCACTCTCATACCCATCGCCTTCGTAGAATTGCATCAGAGCCCCATCTTCCTCATTATCCTAATGTTGGTCAGGATCCTGGTCAAGATCCTGAACAAGGTTGAATTCCTCCTGGATTGCATCTTCATTGTCTTCTACGAAACAACTTAAGCTATTCAATGTCTCCACTTGCTTTCCACATGCACTGAGGGTGTTTAGGTGTTCTAGGGCATCATCCTGATTTTGCCTATAAGCGTCGAACTCTACTACTTCTCCTACTACTTGGACTGTCAACTTCTCCGTATCGCAATCAATCTTGGTACATGTTGTCCTCAAGAATGGCCTCCCGAGCAAGATCACTGGATTCTTGATTGCTTTCTTTCTCATGTTAAGAACATAGAAGTCGGCTGGGAACAAACGATCTCCCACTTTGACCAACACATCCTCCAACACTCCATCCGGGTAGACTGTGGATAAATCTGCTAATTGGATGGCAACACGTGTAGGAGAAAGAGGTCCAAATCTCATCTCATCGAACATGGCTCTTGGCATCACATTTATCAAAGCTCCAAGATCAAGCATCGCCATGGGTATTGACGTAGTACCAATCGTGCATGGGATAGCAAACATGCCTGGATCCCTCTTCTTGGTCGGGATATGGGAATTCATTAGTGCTGACACATTCTCCACATGGAAACGGGCATTATCTGGGTATTTAGTCTTCTTTAAGCACATTTCTCTCAAGAATTTTGCACACTTTGGCATAGATTGCAATGCCATCAACAACGGTAGATTGATCTCCACCTTCTTGAACACCTCCATCATGTCCTCCAACTCTTTCTGATCACGATCGCGGGCAAAACGTCTTGGATATGGGATCTTGGCCTTAGTAGTGCGAGGAACAGTCCTCTTGGCCAAAGCCTCTGCTTCTTTATCAGCCTTCAAAGATTCCAGCATCATGTCATCTTTGTCAAATCCCAGCTTAGATCTCTCCATCTTCACGTAATCAAACAAGGCTTCATCCTTCTCATTATCAAAGACTGGGTTCTTGTTGGCCTTTATCCCTTCTTCACGCTTTGCCTTCAACTCCTCATAGATGTCATTGATATCTCCTGAACTCATTTTAGTTTCCTCTACTCGAGCTGGTTCCTTAGGTTGGGTCCTGGGCAACATCTCTGGCAAATTCTTCCCACTGCGCAACGTTATAGCATTGACTTGCTCCTTGTTGACCTCTACCTGGGCAGGAAGTCTTCCTGGCTTATTTTCTACCAACCTTGATAAGGTTTGGTTAATATGAGTCAATTGAGCTTGAAGGTTGTTGGATTGTCCTCGACTTTCTAGTTGGAAGTTCTCAAAGTCTCTCCTCAGCCTTTGGTTCTCGTTGGTAAACCTATCAATGGTCTCCTTCATGAACTCCGTCTTTGCTGGTTCTCAATGTGGAGGCACATAATTATTTTGCTGTTGAGGCTGTTGTTGATGTGGAGGCACATATTGCTACTGAACAGGCTGTTGCGGTTGTTGGTGGGCAGGAGGCATTTGATAGTGGTTGTTGCCATACCTCAGGTTCTCGTGTTGATTCTGTCTATAGCCGTAGTTGTTGCCATAGTTGTTGTTATTGTCATACTGGAACCTTTGTTGCCCACTGCCTTGCTGGTTCTGACCTATTGCCTTTACCTCTTCTCCTTCTTCCACGAACCAATTGGGACATTCTGAGGTGACATGTGGTGTTGCCTGGCATACTTCACATCTCTTCAACAGCTCTTTGAACTTCCTTGCCATCTACCTTCTTCTTCAAATCCTCCATTTGGCCAGACATCTTGGTCATGAAGTCTTTCATGGTGCTGACCAAGTTGTCTTGGTTTCCTTTGCTGCCTTCATACCCCCCTCTTGGGATGTCATCTTCATCTCGTGATTGTTCAGCCATAGCGGCTATTTTCTTGAACACTTCAGATGGTAGTTGATTGAGTATGGCTCCTCCATATGCTGCAATTATATACTTCCTCTCTGATGCCCTTAATCCCTTCAAGAAATATTCGATCAAATCAATATCCTCAATCCGATGTTGAGGACATCTCGCCAATAGCTTCTTGAACCTTTCATAATAGTCATATAATGACTCATTTCCCCCCATCTTGATCGATGAAATAACATTCCTCCCATTTTGTATCCGGCCAACGGGTATGTATTTGTCAAGAAAGGCCTGCTGCATCTTGTTCCATGTATCAATGCTTCCCTCTGGCAAGGTGTAAAGCCACTCACGTGCCCTGTCAAGAAGTGAGAACGGGAACGTGAGCAACCTTACGTAGTCAGGAAAGGTGTCTTGGGCAGCATCTTGGTTCCTCATAACTTCAGCATCGTTCCTAACAACTTGTCTATCCCCATTGTTCCTGGTAGTAGTGGCATTGTTCCTTACTGTGCTAATTGCCATTTCAAAGTTTTGAAGATGAGTTTGGGGGTCTTCTTCAGGATGGTCACTGAACTTGGGCAGTATGTGTATCAGCGAGTGCTTGAGCTCCCAATTGCCACTGATGGTGGGCAACTGGATACTTGATGGTCAGATTCCCTTGTTGTCAGGGAACATGATCTGACGGATGGTTCTCTCCGGTGTTCCTGCCATGATTGTTGATGTTTTTACTTCTGAGCTGGATGTTGACTTCTCATTGTCTGTACTGGCTGTTGAGCAAGATTCAACTTTTTGCTCAGTATCTTGATCGTCTGTCAAGCTCTGCGACTCTGAAGGTTCGTTGACGCCTTCCTCCAGATCTCTCTTCTTCTTGTGTTGTTCTGCTCGATTTCTCCTAGCTATCACCTCCGGGCAAGCACCGTAATCTTGTGGATCTCCATCACTCCGTAGATGTGGTTTGGGCATAAACCGTGCTCAACTCAAGCTAGAAGAACAAACTAGCTTAAAACCAAGTCCCTGGCAACGGCGCCAATTTGACGGAGCGCTGTTGTCACACACTTCGTACAAATAATATTTATAAACACCTCTTGCCCAACAAGGTAGTAGTCAGCGGCAAGTGGGATCGTACCCAAGGGACCTGGTGTAATCTGTTCTTCTGATGTTGCTCAACAAAAGAGTTTTGGTCACGAAGTATCTAAATAACCTGTACTCAACAAGTAACAATATCAAATAACAAAAGAGTTTGGTTTGAGTTTCGAATCCATGATCCTAATTACTCTTACTCGTTCATTGGTGCAAAGATATTCAATTAACTGATTTTATCACTTGGTTTAAGGCAAAGATTAGTTAACACCCTAAGGTCACGAAGTTACGATGCAAACACACTTAACCTATGTCTAATCAATTTTACAGATCTTGACCAGAAGACAAGATCTCCTCTCTTGATCAGCAAAGTCACGAAGACACTTCACTAACGGTGCTGCCCAACAGGCATTAAGAATAAACAAACCCAAGACAGCCAAGAGGTAGGTCAATACCGACTGCTCTCCAACACCCTTTACCTTCTTGGGCACGAAAGATACTCTCGTGTTAATCCCAATTTCTGTTAATGACTTAATCTCAATATCTAGATGGTGATCAATCAACTTCAATATCAATTAAGTCTAGAATTAATCCTAAGTGTTTCGGGAACAAAATCAATTAACGAACTTAACCAATTAGACCTCACAAGTTTGAACGAGTATATTAGAATCACTTCATCTACTTCCAACCCAAACAATAAACTTAGCTAGACATAATATTAAATAAGAACACAAAGCAAATAAAGAAAAATATACTTAGCATAAATCTGGAAACGGATTGCTGCCCAAAAGCGTAGTCAGCAACCAGGGTGTTGGCTTCACGCCAATAACTAAACTTAAAGCAGTAAAATACGAAATAAAAGTAAATTGCCCATAGGACTTGTTTCTTCCTCCCTTTCTCTCAACCTAGAATGCAGAACTAAGAATAAAATCAGCGTGTAATACACAATGGAGTCGGCCATATATATAGGCGATGGGAATTAAGGTTTAGGGAAGTTTCCTTGTTGATGAAGGTCTCTTCCATGCATATCTCATCCGCCCTCTCTCTTCATGCATGCACGATACTTCTTTCCTTGCGTGGTAGATATCTCCTTTGATTAGGCTCAGCTAGGATAAGGAAAGAAAGATCCAATCTTTATCCTCTTCCTTGAAGGAAAAGAATTCTGCTGCTGCTGGTCCGACTCGCGTCTTGCCCTTCATCGTCTGCATCCTGAATTGCCTCCGGTCTTGACCAAGATCCTGGCTCCTCCGAGTACTCTATCTGTTGGCTTAAGGATATGGGGAGGTGCTTCCTGACTTGTAGATTGGATATTCTGATGTTGCCCAGCTACAAACTTCCAGCCATATGCCCATTCGCATCGTATCGCCATCTCAACAACAGATTTTCCATCGGATTTGCCCAACATCTCTACACATTATCTCTCGACTTGCGTATCCTCCCAGACATATATTGACTCGATAAAGACTAAAAACATAAGAAAAGTACAAGAAAAGATGGACATAAATATGGGTTCATCAATGATTTTTAGTTAAAGCGATTTATTAGAATTATTCGATAATTTGTGTCGGGATAAATTTACGTACGGGCCAAACTGTTAAGATATCGCGATAAAAATAAAGGGAAATAAAAGAGAGCAGAATTAAGAAAAGGCATGTGAGAGAAAGAAAGAGAGAGAGAGGGGAAAGCGTAGGAGAGAGAGGGACAGAGAACCCCAATCAAAATCTGTCAAACTCATCTCCCCAATAGAATTACGCAGAAACTCATCATTCACCTGCAACTCTCTTCTTCCCACACACTCAATCCTCCTTCTCTTTCCCTATTTCACGCCACCACCACCATCTTCAACATCCACCATTCATCTCTCACTCCTCTCCAAGGAAACAAAGGGTTTTTCAAACCTAACCCTCAAAAACCGCCGCCCCTCCATCCACCCTCTGCCGCCTTCACCACCGCCGGCTGCTGCCTCCTTGAACCGCCACCATTACCACCGGCCCTTCAAGAGAAGAAGGGAGGGAAGATAATCGAAGGAGAGGGAGAGGAAAGTCAAGAGAGAAGGAGAGAGACGAAAAAAAAAGGGGAGAAAACAAGGGTTTTCCAAACCCTAGCCTTATTGCCGCCCTTCCCTCCGCCATCCGCCGCCGTTCCTGCCATCTCTGGAGCCATCTAGGTGGTGCAACCACCTCGCAGGAGAAGGGCAGAAGCTGTTCGAGCTGTTCGAGAGAGAGGGCAGTCGCAAGAGAGGGAGGAATCGAGGGAGAAACGAAGAAGAAAGCTAGGTATATGATTTCACCCCTTATGTTCATGTTTCTTCTTTCTTTCCTTCAAAAGTTTAGCACGAATTGGGAATGGGAATGATGGAACTCTCTGCATTTTGTGAAGAGATGATGCTTAGATGATTTCGTGCCCTATGAGAAGGCTACGTTTGAGTTTGTGTGCGTGTTTGTTGCTTACTTTGATAGTGTGCTTCGTTTTGACATTCATTGATAGATTTGTGATCTATAGCATGCATGTATATGAGTATATGAGTGATATATTTTATGTATGAGTATGTTTAGGCCTGTATATGAGTGGGTATGTCGATTGAGTCGAGTTTAGTTCAAATAATTGAACCTTGTGTGAATTTTGTGCAAAAACGTAAATCTGCCCATGAACTGATTTGCACTGTTTTTAGAATTAGAGGACAAATTTGAATCTTATCTTTTAACATGTTGTTCCTGAGTATGTTAGCGTGGTCATATCCAAAAATCAAATTAATCCGTCGATTGTAGCTCTCTCGGTGAAATTATTTCAAATCTGCTCTGTTTGAAAGTCGTAAATCCGCGCAGAATTGTGTTATGGGCAGTAGCATCCTTGTCATTCAAAATCTTTGAAATCAGCCTTTTGATTATGAAACTAGACTTCTTGAAGTTTTGATATTGTTATTAAACTCAATTTTTGGGTAAGCGAGTGATTTTAAAATGAATTTACGAGCGGACTGATTTGCAGCGAAACCTCATTTTTGACAAATTAACTGTTCTGTAAACGGAGCCCCGTTTGGACTAGGAAAATTTAATATTTATGAATTATGAAAATTTTTAGAATAAGATGAACATGTTAGAAGTCCCCAATAGAAATTCCAAGTCGATTAGAGACCGTTTGCTATTTATTTTTTATTTTATGGTGCTAGGTGTTCCACTGAAAATTTTCAGAAAAATGTCTAATCTTATTTTTGTTGCCTAAATTCGAATTTTACTAAAAATTATGCGCATGTGTGCCCTCAATAATGTGCTAAGGTACTTCCTAAGATATGACGAAGTGTGAATTAATCGGGAATTTTACAGATTTATTTCTTATGCTAAATTGCTTATTTAATAAATTGGACTCAATTAATAAGTGATTTTTTACGTTTTGGACTTGAGTTATTGGGCTGAATTTTCTAGATTTTATAAATATGTCTTCTTGCTTGGACCAACTTAATTATTTATGCATGTGGACTATGTAATTTGGATTTTGGCTAGATTTATTTAATCAACTTAACAGACCCAACCTATTTACTTAATTATTATTGGACCAAGACTATATTAATGTTGATAATGAGCTCATGTTATTATTATTTATGAAGCCTAATATAATGTGTTAGCCCAACTTACATGATTGTTTATATACTTATGACTTATGAGCCCAATAAAATAAATATTTATTTCTTGGACCTACGTGTTTGGGTCTTGGGCCACTTTTGCCTTAATAATTTAATGAATAGTCCAAGACCATTACTTTATGACTTTAATTTCTTAAAGGTTAATTAAATTATTTAATTAACTTATGTTTCAATGATTAATATGTACTTATGTGACTTGAATAGTCATGATTAATAATTAATTATTAATTAATTATTTCTATGTTATTAATTAATTAATTTCTTTTAATTAATTATTTATTTGTTAATCACGACTGGATTAATTACCTAAGCATGATTAATTAATTGTAATTAATTAACTAAGTATATGATGAAATATGTTTGCTAAATGACTTAAGTATACTTGTTGAAGCACACTAATTTAATGTGACATGATTAAATGATATGACACGTATGCATGAGTTTAGTTGTATAAGTAAGATATGATATAATACATGGCTAATTATGTGACATGCATACTTATAAGAATCGTGACAAAGCATGACATGGCATTTCATAGCACGACATGATTTCAAAATCAAGTTTTGATTTACTTCAAAGATGCATGTCTTGACAAATGATCTATGTTACGATTTCTATAAAATCCTAAGCCAATGCCTTAATGGATTTTCAATTGCAAATGTTAAAGACCGGGAATAGGTTGACCTTAAGGATTAGCGATAGACTAATTGACCCCTAGAGTCAAATGTTTAAGAATCTAGATTGTCTTGTAGGAGAACCAAGAGCTAGGGACGCAAGAGAAAATCCATACGTTAAGGACAAGAGGTGGGTTCTATTTTCAAACTGTGGGTTATAAGCCCCACGGAGGTAATTTTCGGGTTATTAAGCCCTAACTGCTTTCATGAAAAAGTGATAATGCATGCTAAATGTTTTTGCTCACTACTCGTGTTTACCATATATGATATTATTGGCTTCGATCAGCCTTGGGACCAGTACACCCCAAGGTAGTGCGTACACAGGTACTTATGATGATTCGGAGAGCGGGAGTGGCTCCTCACTCAAAGAACCGGGGAAGGTAACACGGTAGGCAAGCTAAGATGTGCGCAATGTTAAGTTAAAATGTTTTTGCATATGCATGGGTTAAATGTTTTCTTTTTAAAGTTATCACCCTTGTATATGAAATGAGCATGCCTTATCTTTCAAATGTCTTTGCAAAACGTTTTCAAAAAAGGGCACGAACCATGAGTACCAAAAGTACTTAGCCTAAAATATTTTCTTTTTCAAAACAGGTCAAGTGACGATCGAGATGGAGGTGTGTTGGCATTAAAGATGTTCCGGATGACGATCACTTGGATCGTCATCTCCCCTTTTATTGAATGCATGATTGTTTGATAAATTTCAAGAACAAGTTCAACGTTCATACAAAGTCCGACTAAACCGATCACGGTTAGTCTCAATCAACACTTCAGCAGTGCGGGGCCAAAGTCCTCATACTTTGACCCCAAGATGACCATGCTAGGGTAATGGCAAGTTGACGAAGTATTCTCAATTCCCTTCCAAGCCAAATCTTTTGAAGTTTCCATTCTTATTGTAAAGTCAACTTGTGTAAACCAACAGTCTATTGTACGGTTTCAAGTGACAGTCCGGTTATCCGCATAGGCAGGGTATGGGCTGTTACAAATTTGTTCTAATTGTGTCAAGATATTGGTACAATTGGTTCGAACGAGATTCATTTTGTGTCAAATGTGCCAAATCGCAAATAGCACAACAAGATTTCACGATTTATGAATTACAACGACAGCGGTGGCTGCGATGAACGACAGTGATGGCAGAGGCAGATCTGAATGGAGAGAGAGAGAGAGAGCATATCTGAAATGATTTGAAAGAGCTCCTGATCATGTGGTGGCTAGAGAGATCTATCTACCAAGATTACGGCGGCAGCGGCACTTGCAACGGCTTGATCTACGTGCACGACGTCGGCCACAATGTCATTATATGTAATCTATCGACTGGAAAATACCTTCGCTTTCGGGTGCTAGGGGCGACTTTTCGCTCGGCCTTTGCTACGGGAGGTAGGAGTTGTATGTCGATAATACTTTGTAGTGGGCCAGGCATATCAATCAGTTGAGGTGATGGTGACAATAGTCGAAGGTGGTGGCGCTGGCGAGGAGAGTGAGAGAGAGAGAGAGAGAGAGAGAGAGAGGGTGGTGGCTGGGGTGTTAGATTTAGTTTTTTTTTTTGTTTTTGTTTTGAAACATAGGAAGTGACATGAACAACACCATCTGTGCCACATGTACCAATATGACCCGTGATCCGTGCTTTGACCCGCGACTCGCACCTTCATTAAGGATAATTTCATTCCAAATTGCAAAGAATAATCGGAATTTATAATTATAAAGAGGGTGAGCTAAATTTATGTTGTAATGTCCATTATGGATATTTCAAAAATTGTCTCTATTATATAAGGTGCAACATGTGCACTAAATCGCACCTAACGATTAGTTTAGTCCACCTTTTTTTAATACTATTTTTTATTAATTTAAATTAATTTAAATTTAATTGCGGATTATGATTATAATTATAATTAATACAATCTAATTCATATTAATTAAATTTAAAAAAAAATAAAAAAAAATCATACAACTTTGCCCCATATATTATTTGAAAGTTATATATAAATTTATTTTATGTTTAACTAACAATTATCTACAAAACTTTTCAACTATTTAATAATTATGATTACTAGTATTTCACATTAAAAATATGTAGATCATTTTAGAGTGGGCCATACCATGAAGGTGTACTAACTAGTAACTAGTTCTAAATGTGAAAAACAGGCAACTTTATGAGTGTAAAAGAGATCGTGCCACTTTCCTCACAAGAAGATCCTATGTCCCCTCACTTAGCTACACTAGGAAAAGATGTAATCCACAAAAAATTGTGAGAAACCGTCCTACACAAGGACGGATTTTAAGATTGAGATCCAAATTCTTATGCGTTTGTAAAATAAAACTCTTCATATTTTATTATTAGAATAAGCGAGTCTTTCGTTTCTCTTTCGCGAATCGAACAGCCTATTATGCCAATTACGAGTTAATTACCCTCGACTATTTAATGTCTTCTTTAAATATTCTTCGTAATATTTGAAGGTAAGTCTTATTATTATTATTTTTTGTTTTTTTGACGAAGTCAGTCTTATTTTTAGTCCCTATGAATCGTATAAAAGGTAAAGCAAAATTTAGGTTCCTTCCAATTATTTTAACCAGGGAACCGTGAAAAGGGATTGGATCATCATTAACTATTATAATATCATTAACTTTTTCCTTCAAAAAACAAAATGAAAAATATAATCGATTCTATTTTAAACGTGTGCGCAAGTGTGACACTCAAACTTTTCCTACGGAGGTACAAAATGTGACAGAAAAATAGACTGGAGAATTTCCACGTGCTCTGTTTTGTACTCGAATCAATGCCAATTGACCATATAATAATCTCATTTCACTATCAATCATTCAATGTGAAAAATGCTCCATATTTTTTTTGCGATCATAATATTATTACAAATTCACCTAATTGCTCGATATTTATTTCCGACATATATATTCACCTAATTCTTTTACTATTCAAGCATACAAATTTCACATATACACGATCCAATAAGTTATTCAAACGTATGAACAAAAATTAGACAAAAAAAACTAATTTAATCAACCAAGCAAAAGCTACTCATGTCTCTTGCGGCACTATATAAATAATAATACTATCTCCGGTCTCCAAGTCTTTTCCTAGGAGGAAATGACACGGATATTAAGGAAAAAATTGTTGAGTTAGTTATGAGTAAATAAAAAGTGATTAAATTTATTGTGAGTGGAGAAAGAATTTCACATTGAAGGTTGATATATTAATTAATTGAGATAACGGTGAATCATATCTGATATTTTAGATAAATAAATTGATAAAGTAACGGTAAGAGTTTATAATTTGTTGTGGGATAGAGATAGTATATCTTAATTATTTGTGATCAGAAAGGACCTTGTTTCAATCTTTATTGCTATCCGTTTCCCAATAAATAAAAAAAGCTACAATGATGTTAAAAACAAAACACGAAGCATCAAAGTCAAAATAAATCGAGGACGAGTTCATGGACAAAAGATCACGAGTTCGAAACATACTGCTACTCGTACGCAGTACTGTGAAACTTCTTTATAGTACAAACATTCAAGATCCTAAGCAACACAGGGTTGCTAGTGCACCTAGGAGTCTTGAACTGGCTCAATGCTGCTCCATTTGCAATGAAATTCTCCATTATCTTCTTGAATGTTCCTTTCTCCACAATGCAGAGCTCCAATGGCCCAATCGAGTTCCTCTTCCTCGAAACGACGTACCCTTGATCGACGAAGGAAGCATCCATCTCCCTACAGCACTCTCCCAGTAGCCGCTCTTCGACTTCGCCTTCGATCTCCCAGTAGATTATGTAGTGCCCCGGCTGCTTCGCCAAGTTGGCATGGCTCGTGAAGTCAACTAGCTCGGCTCTCGTATTCCTCAGGATCATCGAGCCTCTCTCGACCACTGATTGGAGGTCCTTTTCCGTGTTCTTGTCAATGTTCACGGTTAGAATGAGCTTCCTCCGGCAGATGAAATTCAATTTTGGGGTGTTGCGGTGGAATCCGGCAACTTCCACCACGTCTCCGAGCCTATACCGATATAGCCCTGCAAGAGACGGGGATAACAGTATGATTATAATAATATTGTTAATATACACGAGACATGCTAAAGTGATATTCCTATTTTGATGGCCTAAAGAAGAGGGCACAAGAAAATTATGAGGGAACAAATTTTCTTAGGTTTCAAATCCAATGTCCTTGTAATAATGATTAAATTAAACATGTTCCTGCCCTAATTTGCTATGTCCGATTGTCTTGTAAGTATTGCCAAAATTAAATTCTAATGTGTACTACATTGGTCCATCATACATGCATGATGTACTACTACTAGAGAGAGAGAAAAACGAATGGATGGAAATGCACTCCTAGATAAATCACATAAATGTTTCTGTCCTTGATCGAGGACTACAAATATCTAAGTACATTTTTACTTCAGATGATGATAAATTAGTTGACAATAATACAGAATCACATGTGGACGCAAAAAAATCTTGGTGAAGGCTATGTTTTCTAAATTTCTTAAAGATTTTCTTTTTGCAATTTTATGTGGTCATGATTAAGGTCTTTGCACATGGATTCGCACAAAAGTACAGACATTTTAATCAATGATTTTGTAAGAAGAAAGAAAAACTCATTTGTGGGGCTTAAGCCCCCTCCATGGCTCTTCTTGTGTTCGCCGATGAAGCACATGATTGAGTATAAGAAGCAGTAGACCGTTTGAAGAGCTCAAAATTATTCAATTCACCAAAATATGTTGTAATTTAAGCTATCAACAAATGTAAACATCGCAATAGTATGCAATAATTTCAACTCACCTGTGAAAGTTGTTAACACAATCTCGTACTCCTGTCCGATTTTCACCTGAGAAAGCGGCACAGGGTCGTCCTCGACGAAGTCGTCGACGCCGTTGTCCTGCCGGTGGAGAGGTATGAATTCAAAGTAGGAAAATGTGGGTATAACGGCAAAAGTAACCTTCTCCGGCGGTGAAGAAGGGTCCAAATTAACCCCAATCCAGCTCTCTGTGGACCCATAATCTGCACTAACAAGAGGCAAATCGCCTGCATAATGTGTAAGCTTGCTCAAATACGGCTGCATTGATCCTGTCATGATGGAATACACATATTTCGCATTAGGCCAGAGTGTAGGTATTAGGCCAATCCAATCCCTCCTTTCTAAATCCAGGCACCTGGCCTCGACTCTGGAGGCCAGGCAAGGATTCGGGCGAAGGGTATCCAGGACAGCCCTTCGCACGTCGGGTATAGTGACTCTGGTGGAGCTGAGGCTCCCGTGGCGAATGTCGTTGCAAATCTCCCTCCATAACTCCTGGAAAGATCTGAAGGCTTGCACGATGCTGTACGCGAACGTGGAGGTGACGTATTCGACCTCGTCGGAGAAGTGGATGCCCAGGAGGAGGTGGCAGTAGGTGGATTGCTTGTAGTCACCACTAGAGATCACCTCTTGTGGACTACATGTGAATGACTTTGTTTCTTGTTGTTTCATCTTGAACTCCTCGCTTGCGTACACGTGTGTCGTTGCCGTTCCGACGGTTATCCCGCCCTTGCTCCTCGACTGTTGGCTACTGTATATGAACTCCAGAACTCTCCCTTTCTCTCTAGTCGGATACACCCTGTTTGATGTAACGTCAGTAACGGCTGCAGCTGGCTCACAAAAAATAAAAACACACTAGATTTATAGTATAAAAATCGAGAAAAGGAAGATGGAAACGCACCTTGATCTATAGGCCGCGGCAAGTTTGAAAATCTCTAGAGTCGTCACCGAGCTATGGCGAGTGAATGGCACGTACTTCTGCTTTCCCTCGGTCGTACCAGAACTGAAATAATTAATTAGGCGAAGTGGAAATAAGAAAAAAGTTTTTATTTATATTTTTCCTACCTAATGAAGCAAATAGACTAAAATTTGTCAAGTCAATCATGTCAAGCACGCCTACTTCTACTACTACAAATGTAAACTATATATGAAAAGTTGAAGAAATGGAAACAAGCCTTAAGGAGAGAGTTGTGATAGGTTCTTGAGTGAGAAGCGGCGTCGTTTCGCCGTCAGCAATCCTTTGAATGTAAGGCTCCAAATCTGCATGCGAAGCCAGAGGCACGGAAGAAGTGTACAAGGATTCCAATGCAGACGCTTCCAAGTGTTGTACGTTGCCGATGACGTCATCATCCAGCCATTTCTTGAGGTACTCCGCCCCGCAGTTCCGTTCGAGGATGCGGCGGAGCGTCTCGGCCTGCACGGCGGCGGCATCCTCCGCCACAGCCTCGAACCAGCCGATGACGTCATTTTTCCGACAGCTCATCGCTAGCTGAGGATATATATATTATATTAGAGACAAATAATATTTGTGTGTTAGATATTGTTGGGGAGAGAGAGATATATATACAAGTATAATGAAGGACATCTTCTTGTGTCCTATTCATTACTCCTATTCATTTTTCATTATTATAATAAAAATGAAAGGAGGGAGCCCACTTTATTTATGAGATTTCTGAGTAGTTAGCTATCATGGAAATTGCTTTTGCAGCAGAAAATTCAAAATCCAGCCCAATATTCATCATTTTTTTCTTGAAGCAATGTGTGATTCTTTGAAGGCCACGAGATTCGCAATAGATAACAAAATTCATTTTGACGGAGCTAAGCTGTAACAAAATTCTTGAAAATAAATAACAAAATTCATTTTGACGGAGCTAAGCTGTAAGTTTAGCTCGTTATTAATCACATGCATATATGTTGTGTTCATAAATTAATTTCATATAATTCTTCAAAAAAAAAAAAAGAATAAATTTTGAACAAGAAGGCGATAGATGAAATTCCGTGGGACATGGTTTCCAGAAGATATTGTCAACCTTTTTATTTTTTATTATTTTTTTTAATATGAAGAGGATTATATTGTCAACTTTACATATAACCTTTTACTCATCCCAAAAAAAATAAAATTAATCATTAATATCAAGTACAAATTTTAAAATAGTTAATTTAGGCATTAAAAGATAATATTTGATCCATCTTCTTTATAATTATAAATTATGGTCAATATTTGTTATTTTGGACAAAAATACCCTTTACACTATGGTACAATTAAAATAAATGGTCAAATTAGTTCTAATAATTCCACAATATTGTTACGGTACAAACAAAATACATTTGTGCCGATTTTGCTATGGCGAACAAACCTGATTTTATCAATTTCTTAGAAATTTGATTGGAATACAGTTCTATTGCGGAATAGGTCAATTTGCACGATGGCGGCGACGAAGAACAGCTCGGTGACAAATCTGAAAGTAAAAAGAGGGGAGAGAGAGAGAAGGAGGGGGGAAGAGAGAGCGAGAGAGAAAGAGGTGTAGAGACAGAGATATGAAACAGTCTACTACGAGGGAAGAGACGGAATAAAATCAGGCGACGACGATGATATTTGTACGGATGAAGGCGGAGGCGGAATTATTAAACTCTCTCAATCTCCAAAACATCCGCCACAATCTCTTTCAATTCTCTTCACTCGGCTTCATCTCATCGAAATAAACATATGATTAACCATGTGTTGTTTTAAAGTTCAGTGTCTCAATCAAACAATTATTAACTCAATTTCCAATTGACTCTTCCAATAGAGTTAAAGAGAGATGAGAGAAAGAGAAGAAGAAGTCGTGAGTCATTCAATTCGCGTGGGGGAAAGAGAGAGAGAGAGAGAGAAACATATGGGATGATGGAATGAATAGGGGGTGGTGACTGGTGGAATGTAGGGTTAGATTTAGGTTATATTTTAATTTATTTTTTTAAATTATAGCAAGTGTTACAAACTATACTATTTGTATAAGATGTGTTAGATGTACCATACTGACCCGAACTCGCCCGCAACTTAACCCACGATCTGCTCGCCTCATTAAGGGTAAATCCATCCTAAATTGTAAGTATTGGCCAAAATTTATAATTATGAAGAATATGAGTCAAATATTATCTTTTTGTCCACATATTGACTATTTGGCATGATAAACTCTAAATATTAAGTATAGTTTAATATATGAACAATTGTAATACAGTGATATTGACAACAAATATTTTTTGTATTAGTGTACAAGGACAAGTAGCTAGTTAGGAGGGTATATATAGTGTTAGGAAAATTAGTAAAGGTTTTGATTTATCCCAAAATCCAACTGACTCCAACCGAGTAGATGAAGTCATCAGTCTGAACTTAGCTAGAGCCTACTGTTTGAGCGTAGGGATTTTGTCTTTATAGGATTCAAGCAGAAGGAGTCAGTCAGACTGAACAAGGCAGTTCGTGATAGAGACGATCAGTCGAACCAGAACTCAACTGACTCCAGAACTGATCCATGCAACTCATGCATGTCGAGAAGTTATGGTGAAGTCAGACGCCCCAAAAGTCAGAAGAGAAGACTTAGAAGACGTTGAAAAAGGAAGAGTTCATATTCAAATTCAAATCTACTCGGAAGTGCAAGACAACCCGTAACTTTCCATAAATGGACCGACTATGAGGACTTGTATAAAGCAAGGGTTGCAGTTACCATTTTAGGAAAGATTACTGTGGAGTAGGTGGAGTGCCATACTTTTTGGCAAAGGTCAAACGACTCTTTCCAACGGCTAATTGATCTCCCTCTCTATAAATAGAGGTCTCCCCATTGCGATGCGCAAGAGAGCATACACGCACAAAGAAGCAAAAGAGAATTCAAGCAGAATCTCTTGTAGATTTGAGTCTCTGAGCCTTAGGAAGAAACCTCCACTTTTCTAAGTGTAGAAGGCTTCGTAGTTGGAAAAACCCCCAATCCCAAACCCTTGGTCTTTCTTTGAACCCGTAATTAAAGAAACTAAGTCCCTTAGAACTCGCAATCTAAGACTAGGCTGTACACATACCCGCAAAAGTGTTGTAAGGTTTTGTTCGAACCCATAATCGAACTGGTTAGGCGGTTTGGTGCCCGTGAACCAAACTGAACGTTTGATAAGCACGCGTAAGCTTTTCTAGTGGATTACTTCCCCGAAAAGGAAGTCGTGGATATAGGAAGTCAATCTCCAAACTACGTAAAAATACCATGTTCTTTATTTTCCATATTTACATTCAGTTTTCTAATCAACTGACCCTGCATACAAAATTGTGTTTGTTAAAATTGCACTAAGAATATGGGAACTTAACTTTCCATTTTTTTTTAAAGATTTCAGTTTAAGTAACGAGCTTTAATTTCACCAACTTCCGCATTGCTTAACTCTTTGAAACCTCAGTCAGGATCACACAGCTGACCCTCAGTCAAAGAAGTCAGTTGTGCACCCGACTGTGCACTCAGCTCTAACTGACCTCTTCAGTTGTCGAGCGAACCAAACTAAATAGTTTAGGTTAAATTTTTTTAAGTTCAAAATTTGCTACTGGTGTATTCCCCCCCTCCCTCCATACACCAATTACTCATTACCAGGACTATCAAGTGATATCAAAGCAGTGGTTCAAAAGACTGCTGACTCTGGTTCACTAGGTGTGAGTCGAGACATTTCAGTGGTCAACTGAACAGATCTTTTGAAATCTTCTTAGTGCATACTGCTGCATATTTGTTTGTTTCTCTCTTGTGCGTGTGCAGGAAACATGAACCCAATGTTGCTAGAAAGCTTACCAGAGTTCATTGTGGATGATTATCCCACTGGAAGTTTCGACTCAAGATGGCGCTGACCACCAAATATTACAGGATGAGGGAGACCATTGAGAATGGTCCCATCCGTGTGACTCAATCAGTCACAGTTCCATCAACTACTCCTGGATATGGAACCCTGAACACGAAGCTAGAGCTTAAGGATCATGAGGGATAATCCAAGAAAGAGAGAGACATAGCTCAGCTCGATGACATTGCAAAAAGTGTCATCTCTGCCACCGTCGGCAAAGCCTACCTGCCGAAGATCATCTCCTGCAACACTGCCAATGAGATGTGAGAAGCCTTAGCTTCTCTCTGTGAAAGATCATCTCCTGCAACACTGCCAAGGAGAACTGAGCTGAGATTCACGGATATCATTATGGACATAGAGAGTATTAGGAAACAGAATACTCTCAGCGTGAGATGAATCTAAAATTTCTCTCAATGCTTGGCGAAGATTGGGCAGTCTACAGAGTTGTCCATCAGAACCAGAGTCACTTCAGTTCAATGAAGACTGAGAAGCTGTTCTCCATGCTCAGAACAAATGAGTATGATATCCTCCGACTGAAGCAAGCCAAGCTTTAGAAGCAAGAATAGTCCGAGCAAAGCTCAGGGACCAAGCCAATGTCGCTTCGAGCTGACTCAGGATGATCAAAGTTCGCCAGACCTTCACAGTCCGCTGACTCGTCAGCTAGGGATCGACCGAGCAGGTCCGAACTGTAGAAGAAGATCGAAGAAATGACCAAGCAACTCGAGGAGATGAACTCCAAGATCAAGAAATATAGGAGGATAAACAAGAGCTGACGAAGCTCGATTAAAGCCTCCTCGAAGAATCAAAGCGAAGGATAGCTTTGAATGGGAAAACCAAGACATTTCAAGATCGATTGTCCTAACCTTTCCAAAAAGGATCGAGATGCCCTCCGTGCAAAGGCTAAGGAGAAGTCCAAAGCCATGATCATTGAGGAAGATGTCGATGACACCGACATATACATTGACTCTGAAGGAGAGAAAGCTGACTCTCCAGCAAGTTTTGAATGACATGACAAGTGTCTCATGGCACTGCCTGAAGAGTCAACCAGCGAGGTAAACTCTTCTCTCCATCCCTCTCATAATAATCCTGCTGCTAACCAATGTGCATGAGAATTAGATGAATTGAGCAAACTGAATGCGAGCAATTGAGCAAACTGTGTAATGCTCAAGTTAATCAGTGCAAAACCCTTCAACCTGAATGCGACATTATGAGCAATGAGTTGATCATGAAGGATCAAGACATAGAAAAACTCATGGAGGAAAACAGGTCGCTCCGTGAAGAAGTTACTCAGTCGATGAATAGCCAGGTCATCAATCTGACCAACATGACAAGGACACAGGCTGAATATATCTTTCAATTGCAAATGGAGCTGAAGCATGCAAATGAGAAGATAGTGTCGTTTCATGCCTCGACTGCAGCTCTAGAGAGCATGATCAACAACCAGAGGCCTCCCAACTGTGTAGAAGGTCTTGGTTACAACCTAGAGACGGATACTGGATCAATGCCAGTTCGTCAAAGCCAGTCAATCCACGATTGAGACACCTCAAGTTCAACCTGACTCAGTCGACGTCACAATTCAAGAGCCTCCAGTTATCCCTCAGACTGTCGAGACTCATGTGATTGACAAAGAGAAGAAGGTTCTAGAAGAAAAATTTGAGAAGGATGAAGCGGGTACTTCAAAGGATGCTGAGAAGTCTTCAAAGAAGTCTAGACCATGAGGTCGTAGAGCGAGGGGGAATAGACATGAAGGATCTTCGCAGCCAAGGAAAAATCAGCCTGGGCGCAGGCCCAATAACAGAGCTCAACATCAGCGCCAAAGACATCAGAACTGGGACAATCCGAACTTCTATCACCAGACATAACCAGTTCAGCACCAAAACCAGCAGGCATATCAAGGACATGGAAACTTTAGAGATCAGTTTTATGGTACGGGTTATCCACAATACGGATATGCACCAGGAGCTAGACAGTTTGGGTCTCCTCCCAGACAGTTCTCACCACGAAGAAATTGACCAACTTAGCTAGGTCAAAATCAAGCTCCTCAGAGACAAGGATATCTACCAAAGAATTGGACTGCTCGTGCTCCCAGGCATATTCAAGTCAGCAGTCTATGTGGATGAATAAGGGAAAGTGATTTGAAGTGACCATTCAGTTAAAATTTACAAGGAAACACCATTCACTTACCAGCCAGGACCCAACTAAGTGTGGGTACCTAAAGTTCTCCTTTTATTTTGCAGGACCAGGATGAACTGAGGAAAAAGAAGAGCTACAAAATCAGTGTAAGTCATGGACAACGAATGCTCCAAACACATGACGCACCAAAAGAATCTTCTTAAAGACATCAAGTTTCAAGAGGGATCAATTGTTACATTTAGTGACGATTAAAAATGTTTCCTCGATCGATAGATTGAAGCACAACTTGCTCTCCATAGGCTAATTCTGTGATAATAGTTTTTCTGTGAAGTTTGATGCATATGGATGCATGGTGAATGACGTTAAGACGAAACAAACTCTTCTATATGGTAGACGATCTTCATCAGGTGTTGTTTACTACACATACTGGTCAAGCAGTCCACCAGAAACTTGCCTTGTGTCTAAGAGCAGCTCAGAGACAAGCTGACTGTGGCACAAAAGGCTCAACCACCTCAATTTCAAAACCATGAACAAGTTAGCTCGCCAACAACACGCAGATGGAATACCAGACTTGAAGTTCAGAGTGACGCATCTTTGCAGTGCTTGTCAGTTAGGGAAGTTGGCTAGAGCATCATTCCGTCTCAAAATGACGCCATCCACGGATCGAGTTCTGCAATTGATCCATATGGATCTCTTCGGTCCGGTCACCCCAAGAGCTTAAGTGGAAATGACTACACCCGCATAGTTACAGATGACTACTCGAGGTATACATGGGTGATCTTCATGGCACACAAGAACGAGACGATAGAAGAATTACCAAAGTTGATGGATAGAATTGCTAATCAACAAGAAAAGTCCATAGTCTCCATCAGATCTGATTGCGGAACTGAGTTCCTCAATGAGTCCATCATTGAGTATTGTGAAAAGAACGACATAACTCACCAGACCTCAGCAGCTAGGATTCACAGCAGAACGGAGTAGCTGAGAGAAGAAATAGGACGCTGAAGGATGCTGCAACATCCATGTTGACAAGTTCAGCCTTGCCAAAGAGATTCTAGACTGAGACAATCAACACAGCATGCTACACGCAGAACCAGTCTCTCCTTACAAAGCAATGATGAACCCATATTTGAGTTCTTTTTCGTGTCTTTTTATTGTGTTTTGTGTGTCGTTTTCGAGTCTTTAAGTGTCTGGGAGGACACAAGTAGGAGGAAGTGGGTGCAGGGTAGAACAGGTGCGATTGTTGGCATAATCTGGCGAAAAACTGCTTTTCTGGCGTTGGGCCACGATACGATGTAATATGGGCATAGGGCTGAAGTCTGTAGCTGGGAATGAAGAGACATATCTTGAGCAAGCTACAGGTGAAGGAGTACCTCCCCATAATCTTATCACCAAAGCAGTAGAGTACCCAGATTTGTGCGCGTTGAGGGCAAGACTGATGGTGACGTCACCGAGGCAGAAGAATGTAGCAGTGGGCAGTGGATATTACTTGATCTCCAAGGAAGAACACGAGGAAGGAAACTTCCATTCTTATCATGAAGAGACCGGTCAAAGTCAAATTCAACAAAGAGAAGGAAAGAAATCTGCTGAGCCAAAGAAGGAAAGGCCTACGAAGGAAGAAGTCCAACTCATAAAGGGAATCGCCTTACCTCTCTTCGATGCCTATATATATATGGTTGCATGTCTTCTGTAAAAGAGGCTTTTAATCTTTAGATTACGCCTTTAATTTCTTGAGAGTTTGGAGAGGAGAAAAATAAGTCCTACGAAAAAAGCTTTGATTTCTGTTTTTGTTTTAGTTTTCTATTGGCGTTCTGGCCAAGACACGTACTACTTTGCTGGTAGGTAATTTAGTTCTTATTTTAGTTTGAATCATGTTTACTGACGAGCCCAAATTTTGTGCTCTTCTCAAGTCTTGTTATAGGTCTAGATCGAGTCGTTTGTGTGTCTTTAGTGCCTGGGAGGAGATATTCTGAAGGCAAGGATGAACAGGACAAACAATGAGGAAATAAAGCAGAAAAGGGCAATATATGACCATATTCCGCGAGAAAGGTTTGGGCTGCACTTTGAACAAGGAAATGAAGCCTGCAGCTTGGGAAAAGAAGCGCACATTCAACACTAAAGCTGTCCCGCTTCACAATCTGACCAAATCAAGTACCGCATGGGATCTGGCCATTGGGCAAGAAGAGAAGTGAAAAAGGCTAGGCGTAAGGCAGAGCAGAAAAGAAGAAGTGCATGTCTTGGGCACAGAGGCGTATGAAGTTAAACATTTATGAGAGAAAAGTGTGGAACAAGAAAGAGATCAACCAAAGAGGAAGAGTGTGGAGCAAGTAAGAGATTAACCTTATCCAAGTAGCCGATAAGGATGGAATTATTTCCTTCCTTATCCATGAAGATTCATCCAAATCAAATCTTCTAAATAAGGAAAGTCTCTTGGTCAACAGAAGCAGCTAGAAGACAGCTGGCAGACAGCTCACCCAACCCTAGCTGTCAACCGACTTATCTAATGGGCTTAGCCTCCAAGACCTACGAATTTCACATCTATAAATACTTCTAGATAGCAAATAAGATGTACCATTAAATGTTTGAAACTTTACACATTATAGAATATCATAGAATCTTAGCTTAGGGTTTACTTTATAGTTTTCGAGAGTTTTCCCCTTCGGGGGCAAATGATCTTTGTACTTTGTTTCCGACGATGTTGGTATCGTTTAGCTTTATTTTAATTTAAGTACTTTTTATATATCATTTTTTCTTTTCTTGTTCTTTACTTTATGCCTAGGTAGTTATACGAATCTGTGCTTGGGCAAGACAATGCTGCACAAGTATTAAATCTGGATGTTGATTCGGGCAAAGGGAAATGCTGTATATATGTGTGTTCCTGAGGTATTGGACAATGATTTCAAAGAAGTTCGGTGGCTATGGGTAACTCGGAAGGCCAACGAGCCCTGAGCAGATATGGATTCCTACATCGTAGGGAGGGTTATCAAGTGTTGTTCGTACTTGCCTTACGTTCCTTGAGAGCGACAAAAACGGATTATTAGTCTTGGCCTAGACCTACAAAGATGTGTCAATGCTAGTGAATGTCGGATAGAGATCCTCATTATCTCACCTGCGTCGGAGTGGGCCCATCTAGAACCAAATGCTGCTTGACCAACATGGCTCTATAAGGTGTTATGCTGGGGACTTTTGGGCAAGCAAGAGAATTGGCTAGGGTGTCCCTGTGAAGACCTAAACTTAAGGATGGAGCTGGGCGGGATATGTAGCGTACGTGGCAACGTGACAATAGGGACCCTGCATAGCTTAAGCATATAACCACTGACACGCATACACACCATATATCCTTCCATCGATGAAGACATCTTGTTTATGTAGATTGACTCAACACCCAAACTCAGGTTTGTCTTTAACTTTTATTTATTTTATTTATCTTTTAGTTTAACTTTAATTTTTCTGTTTAGCCAAGATGTGTCTGTGCAGAGACCAAACCCTTTGTGACTCCCCGACCAAGAGAAAGCTACACCAACTCCTCGTGGGATCAACCCTATACTTACCGCTAACTGTTTTTAGCTATGGACATAGGAAAATTATAAATGTATTTTGCACGTGACTCAAATGACGGTCACGTCATTTACCTTTACTTCTTTTATTTTGTTTTGTTTACGTTTAAATTCATGTCTAACTAATTTCTTTTTTACTTGGACTGGATTAGATGATGTGATTATTAATACTTTGATTGCTCGTGAGGCCTAAGTGTTTAAATTGATCGTGTGCTTTTATTCTCGAAATATTTAGGGCTTAATACTAGATTTGGGCAAGATAACTAATTGCTTGATCACCAATAGGTTATGGCGTCTAGATCATCAATAGAGTCGGGGTCAACACGAGAGTGTCTCTTGTGCCCGAATAGATAATAAGTATTGGAGAGCAGTCGATGTCTTGGGCATCTCTTGGCTGATTTGGGTCTAAAAGAAATTAATGCCTTTTGTGCAATGCATCTGTTGAAGGGTCTTCGTGGGTGTGTTGATCAAGAGAGGAGTTTTTTCTAGAGTGTCTCTGGCATACTCGAATTTATAAGGGTAAAGTATTCTTAGCCGTGACTTCATGACCATAAGGCATGAATTAATTTACTCTTTAAACTGAATAGTAAAGGTGTGCGATTAAAAATCATTGAGTCGATGACCGAGTAAAAGTATTAATATTCATTGATTCGAAGTCTAGTCCAAGTCTATTTATTATTGATCAAATCTATTTTTAGTTTCAGTTATAGTTTTCAGTGCTTGTTGACCAAGACAAGTGAGTGTAGACCAAAACTCTTTTTAGTGACACCGGTTACGTGAAAGAGAAACTACACCAATTCCCTTAGGTACGACCTTGCTTACCGTTGGCTATCGTCTACTGTGGGCATATGAGTTACAAATTTTATTTCCGCAAAGTGCAAATGATAGCTTCGTCAAATTGGCGCCATTGCTGGGGAATTGGTTCTAAGATAGTTAATCTTCAAGGTTTGAGTTCGGCTTATGCCCAAGACTAGAGCAACAAATGGACAGTTGATATACGTTGAGGATCCTGAGCTTGTGGTTAGGGCATTATGAGGAAAGTGTTGAGCAAGACTATTCTTACTCTGACCAAGAGAGCGAAGAATCAAAACCATAAGAAAAGATGGTGGAAAAGACCATAAGGGAGATCATGTTCCCTAGTGACAAGGGCATCAAGCCCTCGAGCATTAAGCTGCCTGAGATCACAGAAAATTGGGAGCTTAAGCATTCATTGATCCAGATCTTGCCCAAGTTCAACAATTATCCAGGGGAAGATCCACAAACTCACCTTCAGAATTTTGAGATGGCATGCACGTTAGGGTCACTAGTCCTCATGAAAGATTCAAGGATTATGTAAGGTTGCTCACATTCCCTTTTTTCACTACTCGATGGGGCGCGTGAGTTGCTTTACACCTTACCCGAAGGAAGTATGGATACATGGAAGAAAATGCAGCAGGTATTCGTTGACAAATATTTTCCTGTTGGTCGCATCAAAAGTGTAATGCAATTTCCTCAGTCAAGATGGGAGCGAATGAGTCGTTATATGAGTACTACGAGAGGTTTAAGAAAATGCTGTCGTGTTGCCCACAATATCGTATTGTGGAGATTGATCTTGTAGAGTATTTCATGCGTGGATTGCAAGCATCGGAAAGAAAATGGATTATAGCTGCTTGCAGGGGAGGAATTATCGATCAATCACCAACGGAAGTGTTCAAGAAGATAGCTGCTATGACCGATCAATCGAGAGATGAAGATGATATCCCTAGAGAGGGTTCTCATGATCATAGTGGAAACAAGGATGCTCTGGTCAATACCATGAAGGACTTCATGGCCAAAATGGATGATAGAATGGAGGCTTTGAGTAGAAAAGTGGATGGTACAGAAGTTGTTGTGAGGAAGGCTATTAAGAAGTGTGAAGTGTGTCAAGCTTCGACCCACATCACCTCAGATTGACCTAATTGATTTATTGATGAAAAAGAAGTCAAGGCGATAGGGCGGAATCAGCAAGGAGTCCTAGGGCAACAAAGATTCGATTTTGGGCAAAACAACAACTTTGGATACCGTCAGAATGAGAATTTGAGATATGGCAACAACCATTATCAAGTGCCACCTCCAAATCAACAGCCTCAGCAACCTGCCCAACAACAACAACAACTATATGTTCCCCCTCATCGTGACCAGAACACAGGGGAATTTATGAAAGACACCCTTGATCGATTTAGGAAGGATTTTAAAAATTTTTTGATAGAAAGTATGGGAACGTTTAACAGTCTCCAAGCTCAATTGACTCATATCATACAAACCTTGTCTAAGCTTGTAGAGGAGAAGAGTGGGCGACTTCCTGCCCAAGTGGAGATTAATAAGGAGCAGGTTAATGATGTGCCCTTACGGAGTGGAAAAACATTACCCGAAGTGGTGCCGAAGGTACCAACAGAGGAACTTGAGAAGATAAAGGAGACCAAGATGGGTTCAGGAGATATGGATGAGATTTATCATGAGTTGGAAGCTAAGCGTAAGACAACCATCTTGGCTAAGGAGAGTCCCGTTTTTAGTTCAAAAAAGGATGAGGCGATACTCGAGTCCCTTAAAGCTGAAAGAGAAGCAATACTATTGGCCAAGAGGATCAGTACTAAGCCCAATGGTCCACCCCACCGTATCCAAGGAGATTTGCCTGTGACAAAGAGCAACAAGAGATTAATGAAATGCTGCAAGTTTTTCGAAGAATTGAGATAAATTTACCTATGTTGGGGGCATTACGATCAATACCTAAGTGTGCCAAGTTCTTGAGGGAGATGTGTACAAAGAAGACCAGATACCCTGATGATGCCAAGTTCCATATGTCTAACGTTTCAGCAATCATGAATCTACACTTGCCCATAAAACAAAGAGATCCAGGGATGTTTGCTATACCATGCACGATAGGCACGACCATGATACCAAGGGCAATGCTCGATCTTGGAGCATCGATCAACATTATGCCCAAAGCCATGTTCGATGAGATGAGGTTTGGACCACTAGCTCCAACACGAGTTGTCATTCAATTAGAGGATCTGTCAACGGTCTACCCTGATGGAATTTTGGAAGATATCTTGGTTAAGGTAGGAGATCTTATATTTCCTGCTGATTTCTATGTGTTGGATATGGAGAAGTAGATGGCCAAGAACCCTGTAATTTTACTCGAGAGACCATTCTTGAGGACAAAAAGAACTAAGATAGATTGTGAGTCTGAAAAGCTAACTGTTGAAGTAGCGGGCGATAAGTGGTGGAATTTGATGCTTATAGGCAAAACAGGTTTGATGGAATTGAGACCGTGAATAGTCTTTGCTTGCTCGAGGAGGAAATGGAAGTGGTCAATGCTTTGGATGATATTGAAGAAGGAAATGAAGAAGAAGAATTTCGAGAGGATGATGACCACGATGAAGTTGAGACAAAATTTCCACAAGATTGGTTCGTTGAGGTAATTGAAGAATATTGGGGGAATGGGATTCTTGAAAAGCAGATTGAAGAAGACCTTGGTTAGACAGTGAAGATCATGACCAAGAAGAGATGGAAGAATTCAGTTATGTGAGGAACGAGGGCAATGTGCATCCTGGTTTGAGCAACTTAGCATTTCAGAGTTGAAGCCTAAAGATAGGTTAGTGCCTTCACTCCAACGGGCACTAAAACTTTAGTTGAAGACATTGCCCAAGCATCTGAAGTACACCTACCATAGAGACAATGAGACCTTGCCCGCGATTATCAATTCAGAACTAATGAGTGAGGAGGAGGAGAAGGTATGTGAACTTTTGGGCAGATACAAGGAAGCGTTAGGATGGATTTTCACTGACATCAAGGGCATAAGCCCTATAGATTGCATGCATCACATCTTGCTCAAGGAAGATGCAGTCATGGTCAGAGACCCAAAAGAAGATTGAACCCTGCCATGAAAGAAGTGGTCATGAAAGAGATCTTGAAACTCTTGGACTTGGGCATAATCTATCCAATTTCAGACAGTCTATGGGTGAGTCCAATGCATGTTGTGCCTAAGAAATTAGGAGTTCAAGTGGTGAAAAATGATAAAAAGAAGATGGTGGCCATGAGACTTCAGACTGGATGGATGGTGTGTATTGACTACCGTAAGCTCAATCAAAAGATGAGGAATGATCACTTTCTGTTGCCCTTTATCGATAAAATTCTTGAAAGGCTAGCGGGTAACCAATATTATTGTTTTCTTGATGGATATTAAGGATATATGCAAATACGGATAGCAGAAGAGGACCAGGGTAAGATGACTTTCACATGTCTGTTTGGTACCTTTGTCTATAGAAGGATGCCATTTGGATTATGCAATGCCCTGGGCATGTTCCAGCGATATATGATGCACATCTTTTCTGACCTTCTTAAGGAGTGCATTGATCTGCACCGTGGAATTGTTCCTGCATCAGTTCAACACTACACGTGGATACCATAGTAGCGGATTCGGATACAGCAATTGGAACGAGTTGGTATTCTACACAACAACAAGTAAGTTTTCCTTCTGTTGTGTTCATAGAAATCTCCACACACGAAGTTAATTGTAAGTCTTGATCTGTTTCTTGACAATTAATTCCGCTGCGTATCATTAAATGATGCCAGGGAGTGACGCGCAACAATTTTACTCTTCACATTCCATCTTCCACTACTAGTGTATGCGTGGAACTCGTCGAGTATAAAGAGCTTTGATTTTTGATCCAAATATTGACCGAACTGAACGATGACTATGCGCACTTGCACGGATAGCGAGACACGATGCTATGGTAGATCGACAGCAAGCGCAGACCCTCAAATAGTTGGCATACCCAACTAATCTGAATCTCAGGCCGAATGGGATCACTTTACCAGCAAACCCTTTCGACGCTGAGTGGTTTGACCTCAAACCAGCACTGATACAGGTCTTACCGAATTTTAATGGATACGCTGAGGACGACCCCCATACTCATCTCCAGGATTTTGAAATGACAGTGATGCACCAATGGAACGAAAACCAACAGGAGTACGTGAAGTTGGTGCTCTTTCCATTCTCGTTGGTGGATCATGCAAGGAGATGGTTATATAATCTACCCCAATGAAGTGTTACTTCTTGGGCAGAAATGCAACAATGCTTCTTAGAAGAATTCTTTCGCAACACGAGTTGAGAGAATGAGATGGGAAATCAGAAACATCAAACAAGATGGGCTAAAATCCTTCTATGAGTATTGGACTCGATTTAAGCAGCTCCTGAGCAACTGTCCGCACCATCAGATCACACCTAAGGATCAAGTTGAGAGCTTTGTAAAAGACATGGGGAGGAATGACCGAGGATTGGTGCTAGCTACATGCAATGGTTCATTGATGGCCAAAACTCCCCAAGAAATCTTCAAAATATTGGGAACGATAGCTGAGGAATCAAGAGATGACAGACATGAAAAGAGTAGGGAGTTGCCAGCTAAGGAAGAAGACAATGATAAACTGACAACTTTGAGTCAAGAAATGAAGGAGATCAAAGCACTGCCGAGTGGTTTGACCATACAGAAGAAGGTACGACAGTGTGGCCTCTGCGATGCAACAAGACATCAATCTGAGAATTGCCCTAATTTTGGTGAGGACATAATGGATGTAAATGCTATGGGGGGAAACAAAGGATTTCATAGGAAACATGATCCCTTCTCTAACACTTACAATCGAGGATGGAGGGATCATCCTAATTTCAGATGGAAGCAAGATGGTCAACCCCAACAGCATAACACAGGCATACCAGGATCTTCTTAACAATATGCCCAGCGCCAACAACAGCCATAGTATCAGGGAGGACCACTACAGCAACAGAACTACTAACCACAGCAGCAACAGGTTTTTCAACCGCCACATCAGAGGCGAGCACCGTGGGAAGAGGCCATTGAGAATATGGCCAAGGAAAGTGAGAAATTTCGAAATGAAGTTCGAGCTGGTATGAATCAGACCAATGTACAGATTGGTCATTTGGCAAAAGTATTGGCCAAAGTGGAAGAAAATACAGGAAAGATTTCCCCTCAGGGAATTAATCACAAGGAACAAACACAAGTGATAATAACAGATGTGGAAGATGAGCAAGCTGAGAAAATTTTGGCTAAAGCAGAAGTTAATAGAAAAAGAGATGAGGGGACCAGTCACGGGTTTACTGGAGAACAGATTGGTAATGATCAAACTGAACCACCTTATCCGGGCAGACTGTGACAGAAAGCTAAAGAAAAGGAAGCCAGCGAGATGATAAAAATGTTTCAGAAAGTGGAACTTAGCATACCGTTACTGGACACAATCAAACAAATTCCTAAATATGCTAAGTTCTTGAAAGATCTCTGTTCAAGGAAGGTGAAAGTGAAAGAAGATGCTCTGTGATGGGGGAAAGTGTGTCAACGGTGATTCAGTAGAAATTACCCCCAAAACGTAAAGATCCTGGAATGTTCACCATTCCTTGCAACATAGCAGGAAGAAATATGGATAAAGCCATGATGGATCTAGGGGCTTCCATAAATGTGATGCCCTTAGCAGTTTTCAACAGGCTTAAGTTGGGAGAATTAAGGAACACTAGAGTGGTCATACAACTGGCAGATCGGTCCAATGCATATCCGAAAGGAGTGATAGAGGATGTGTTAATCAAAGTGGGAAAGTTAATCTTTCCGGCCGACTTCTATCAGTTGGATACGGTGTCAGAAGCGAAAGAGAATTCCATCTTATTGGGCAGACTATTCATGATGACTGCCGGAACAAAATTGGATATGAAGACGGGCATACTGTCTTGTGAATTCGATGGAGTTGTGGAAAAGTTCAATATATATGAAGCTATGAAGAGGAAACCAGAGATGGAGTGTGTAGAGATTATCGACATATTTGAACCTCTGGTACAAGAACAAAGCTTGGAATTTAGCGCTAGTGATTCCACAGACAAAGTGATACAAACTAGCCTCATCGATCGAGATGCTATTCAAACAGAAAATGTTGAGGCAAGAGAGGCTATTATGGAGCTATATTCACTCAAGAAGAGCAAATTGGAGGCAGAGTTAGAGGTGGATAAAAAGATCAGAGAAATTATTTTGGAAGTGTACTCAGTTGGGGGATCAACAGAGGGCAAACCGGAATTGTTTTCTCAGTATAAACAACACGAAAAGTTACTGCCGTCAATTGTGAAAGCACTGGTCTTGGAATTAAAGAAGCTGCCCAAACATCTGCAATATGCTTATTTAGGACCTGAGGAGACTCTTCCAGTAATCATCAGTGCAGATCTGACAGTGGTGCAAGAGGAAAGATTGGTCAGGGTTTTACCGGAGAATAGAGAAGCCATCGGGTGGACCTTGGCAGACATTAAGGGAATCAGTCCAACTGAATGCATGCACCATATATACCTGGAGGAAGGAGCTCGACCAGTGCGAGATTCACAGAGGAAGATGAATTCTGTAATGAAGGAAGTGGTGCTCAAGGAGATTTTGAAACTTCTAGAGTTAGGAATTATCTTCCCTATTTCTGACAGCTAGTGGGTCAGCCCAGTCCATGTCGTACCGAAGAAATAAGGGATCCAGGTGGTAGAAAATGATAAAGGAGAGCTAGTACCCACAAGATTGCAAACTGGATGGAGAGTTTGCATAGATTACAGGAAATTGAACATGGTCACACGGAAGGATCATTTTCCACTATCCTTTATCAATCAAATGCTCGAACGGCTAACCGATAATGCTTATTACTGCTTTCTAGATGGGTACTCGGGATACTTGCAAATTTTTGTGGCGCAAGAAGACCAAGAGAAAACAACTTTCACATGCATGTATGGGACATTTTCCTATCGAAGAATGCCCTTTGGTCTGTGCAATGCATCTGGAACCTTTCAAAGGTGCATGATGAGCATTTTCTCTGACTTATTGGAGAATTTCATCGAAGAATTTATGGATGATTTCACAGTATATGGAGACTCATTCGACACATGCCTTAACCACCTAGAATTGGTATTGAAAAGATGCATGGAGAAAAGCATGGTGCTTAATTATGAGAAGTGCCATTTAATGGTAAAGGAAGGTATAGTGCTGGGACATGTCATCTCGGAAAGGGGGATCGAAGTGCACAAGGTAAAAATCCATTCCATTGCCAAATTGCCTTATCCAACTACGGTCAAGCACATACGGGCATTCCTTGATCATGCAGGGTTTTACCAACGTTTCATCAAGGACTTCGTGAAAATTGCTCAGCCCATGACTCGACTGTTGCAACAAGATGTTCAGTTTGACTTCGACGATGACTGTAAGGAAGCATTCCTTAATCTAAGGGACAGATTGGTGTCAGCCCCAATTATACAGCCCTTAGATTGGGAGATTCCCTTCACAATTATGTGTGACGCCAGTAATCATGCGGTTGGAGCTGTACTAGGATAGAAGAAGGGAAAGAAAAGCTATGTCATTTACTACGCCTTAAAAACCCTCAATCCAGCTCAGGGCAGCTATACCACAACCGAGAAAGAATTGTTAGCAGTGGTGTTCGTCATAGAGAAATTCAGATCATATTTTTTGGGCACCAAGGCAATTATATATACCGACCATGCAGCCTTGAAGTATTTAATGGCGAAGAAGGAATCTCAACCATGACTCATTCGATGGATATTTTGCTACAAGAGTTTGACATCGAAATAAGGGATAAGAAAGGAGCTGCCAACCTTGTGGCAGATCATTTGAGCAGGCTACAAATGAGCAAGGATGATGGAGAGCCCATAGAGGACACTTTTCCTGATGAAAAGTTGTATGTTGTATATGGTCAAACAGAGATGGAGACTCTGTATGCCTTGATCGATAAGGAGCCATGGTTTGCAGATATAGCAAATTATCTGTTTACAAAAGAAGTGCCATCAGAGAAGACCAAATTTGAAAAGCAGAAATTGGTCACACAAGTTCGTTCCTACTTTTGGGAAGCACCGCATTATGATACGGAGGTGTGTTTCTGAGGATAAGCACGCTCAAATCTTGGAAACGTGCCATGGTACTGCATGCAGTGGACATTTTGGTGGAAGAAGAACAACACAGAGGATCTTGGATAGCATATTTTATTGGCCTTCAATATTTTCCGATGCAAGGAAATGGGTACAGGGCTGTCCGAAGTGCCAAATGGTTGGAGGCATTACCGCAAGGGATGAGATGCCTCAAATGCCCATTATGCCTGTGGAAATTTTCGACGTATGGGGAATAGACTTTATGGGACCATTCCCTAGGTCTGGACATTATGAGTACATATTGGTAGCACTCGATTATGTATCTAAGTGGGTCGAAGCTAAGGCTACAACAAGTAATGATGCTCATACGGTGGCAGAATTTTTGAAGGACCAAGTGTTTAACAGATTTGGAGTTCCAAAGATTCTCATCAGTGACTAGGGATCTATTTTTTGTAATGCTACTATCAAGGCACTCACTAAGAAGATGGGGGTGAAACATAAAGTGACAACTGCATATCACCCCCTAGCCAATGGACAGGCTGAAATCTCGAACAGAGAGATCAAGGGTATATTGGAGAAGTGGTCCAACCCAACCGGGAGGAATGGAGTAATTATTTGGGGGATGCGTTATGGGCATACCGAACTGCCTACAAAACCCCAATAGGGATGTCACCCTTTAGGCTTGTGTTTGGAAAAAGGTGTCACTTACCTGTAGAAGTTTAGCACAAAGCATATTGGGCCATCAAGAAAATCAATTTCAGTATGACTTTGGCCGGAGAAGAAAGGAAATTGCAGATGAGTTAGTTAGAAGAATTGCGGTTGGAGTCATACGACAATACAGTTTTATACAAGGAGAGGACAAGAAAAATTCATGATGCAAAAATCCGCAAGAAAGAATTCTGGGTTGGACAAAAGGTACTACTCTTCAATTCTTGATTTAAGTTGATGAGTAAGAAACACAGATCCAAATGGGGAGGGCCATATATCGTGAAGGAAATATTTTCAAATGGAAGTGTCGAGGTATACAATTTAAATGGAAGTGATACATTTGTGGTGAATGGTCACCATTTGAAACCCTACTTCGACTACTTTGAGATGAAGAAAAGCAAGGAGAAATGCTCTCTCCTAGACCCTGTCTACCATTAAAATCAGATTTGGGTACATTGAGCTCAAGACAATAAACAAGAGTGCTGACTGGGAGGCAACCTAGGAGTGGTCGTCGATATGACCACAACCGCTATATTCATCCGTTACTTAGAAGTTTTTTATTTTATTAAGTGATTTGGGCTGAATCAGAGCTTGGAGAAAATGGGCCATAGAAAATGGAGGCCCAAGGTAAATGTTGAACCCACTTTGCGATGCAAAGTGTGTAGGTGGAGGCTCATGGTATTGTTTCATCGGGGATAGGTCCAACCGAGGACTGACGTGGAAGCGCGTTTGACACAGTCTGCTTGGGAAGTGACTGCGTCGCTTCGAGTTTCGCACAATATTTGAATTTCAAATATGGTAATGATTTCATTTCTTAATCTTCCACATCTTCCATAACCGTCATCTCCACCTTCTCATCGGTTAAACACTCCCCCATTAAACCACCACATCCTCCATAACTGCTACACATTACACCCACTCTCTCCACTTTGCTGCAACCATTCTAAATACTCAATTTAAGAAGTCAGTTTTGCTTTCTCCACACACCCAATCACTCACAATTCAAAAACCCTAATTTTCCAACCTTCGCATTCACCATGGCTAAAGTCAAATTACCTGCGAATAGAAAAAGTACCAAGAGCAACGCTGCCTTCGGCAGCACGCAGACCACCACGGGGAAGAAAAGCACTATTGCTGAAAAACCTGCGCTGACAGTAGGAAAGGGGAAGACGCGCAGCGCTACCTCAGAAGAAACTCCTACGCAAAGCACAGAGAAAACCACAATTCCTTTGGTTGTAGAAGAGGAAAAATAGGAGCAAGTTCATTCGCCGGAAAAGCAAACCACCGATGAAGGGGAGGTGGAAGAAATTCAAGGACAGGATCAGACTGAGGAAGAGGCGGATGACCAGCCACCTAAGAAGAAAGAAAAGAAGAAACCTACAGCTAAAAACACCATGACTACCACCGCAGCGAAGAAGAAAACCTCTGCAACCACCTTGAAGAAAGCAGCCCCTGTGTCGCAAACCCCACCAAAAGAACCAACTCCCAAACCCATCCTTTCTCGTTCCAACTCTCAATCAAAGGAGTATGGTCGGACCGCCTCCGACGAGGAGGAGGAGGAACAAGAAAGCAAACGGGAGGAGGAACAAGCTATGAAGGAAGAAGGGGAAGAGGGAAATTCCCTTGTGCAATTGACACGCACCCATCGTATGGTACGATCAAAATACCTGTATATGCCCCAGACGGACAGTACACGCTCCTATGCCCACTACCGGACTGGTTAGTCTTAGCGACAAGCTAGGGATCCCACGGAGAGTGATGAACCACCTTACTCTTCAGTATACAAATCGAGTTGTCACTATCTCAATCTGTGTATCTGCACAATATAATAGACGGAAATCAAATATAAAAGGGGGTAAGATTTGGGGTAGGTCATGATCATTGTTGACATGTTTATTCGGTCATGGGCACACTAAAGATCCGTCCATGCTTCATATAAACTCAAGGCGTGGCCCAAAGACATTAGGGCGTTTCAAGAGTTCATACTACACACTTAGGATGGTTGAATCCCTTGTTGTCGTCCTGGTCCGAAGGTCACGCTTCACCCCAATCACAAGGCCGTGCTTCACTCCTCCTTAGTTAGTAGTCATACCCGATCTCTCCAAGTATGACCCTCATCAACCTTCTCTTCCAAACTTCTCATGTCCGCACCTACAGAGTAGACACCACTCGCAGGATACTCATTTCCGGGACCACATCCAACCGATTATTGCAATGCCTACGATACGCGAGATGAGTCCTTTGGTCGATAACCATGGCTTGATGCCTCGTCACAGTTGATGGGTGATTGTTAGAGAAGCCCAAGACTGAAGAAGGACGCAGTATCCCCTTGTCCAATCCTCACCATCCAGATCTACAACACCATGCCAGGTGCTGCTTAGTTACTCGATCCTGGCACCTCAAACGTTACCGTTTGTCATGCCCTGCCTTTGCTTGACATGGTACAGCTCCAACCGAACGGAGATCACCCGTTAGGTTGGAATTGCCCATGAGTTCTGCTCCAGTCCTTCCGGAATTACTGGACTCAACCGGCGGCACAAGTGCCTCACAAATATTTCACATGTCAACAGTCAATCATTTCCCATACCCAAATCTTACCAAGTAAACTACTCACACATAATTGAATATATAATGATAAGCGAGAAAAGAACACATTAATAAAAGAAATACGAAATACTCGGATTAAAAGTACCTAAGGCAACAGCCTTGGATTTGTTCTTCACAGCGGAATGTAAATAAAAGCAGATAAAGATTGTTTTGAGCAGAAAATGTAAAAGTGTTTTCTTCGAACTAGGCACTATAGACTGATTAATTCTCCAACATTGTGCCAGCCGCCTTGGCTGGACTTTTATAGCTGTAGTGGCAGCAAACAAAACCCTAGGCGGGTGGATTGAAATGGCATGATTGGTAGTTTCCATGTTGAGCGAGATTCTGAATATCTGCGATTGGCTGGATGGATGATTGGTGATCTCCGATTGATTGGTTTATTTAGGGTAGGGCGCTGACCTCCAAATCCTTCCTTTCATAGATGTTTGGCAGATATTGGCGAATCTTCTCCACGCGGCTTTCCTTCTTGAGCTTTGGCAACAGACTGGAAATCTTTGTAGTGGTCAAACTGGTTGCATGCTTCATGGTTGAATTCCTCATAGGTAAAGCAGCTGCAAAATCTTCTTTGTTGTTGGGTGCATTGCGTTAATACCACGAATGCGAATGATGAACAACAACTTAGCTTCAGGGTTCACATGGAATCCTCCTTTTAACCTCGTCTCTTGCTTCAATTCATCTCCTGCTCTGCATACTCCTTTGCGTAGTCTTTGCAACCGACTGGATTCACTCCAGTTCTGCTCATTCTGACCACCTTCCCTCTGTTTGACCTGAACTGAGCTTCCTTCCTTCGAACAACAATTTCCTTCCCCTGGACAGACTCTAATGACACAAAAAGACATAAAAAATAGGGCCAAACGGCCCAAAAGTCGAAGACGCATCACACCTACACACTTAAATCATACTTGCCCTCAAGTATGTTGGTGGATTCACAAAGACACCAAGAAAGGAAAAAAACGAACGAAAAAAAAGAAAGAAATAAAACTACAAGACACGAAAGTGCGCAATCAAATGAATCAGTTTGTGCATGCATGTATCCACCTATTACACTCCATAACCCATTGAGCAATTACACCACATGATCGTATTAGCAGTTTTTCTCACACCCACTCAAGTGTTTGGCTAGTGTTTACTCTCATTTCATGCTGCATTAGCTTTCCTATTAGCTTGTTCGAGGATTTATGGCTATTAGTTAATCGGGTGCAAATTATCAAAAGGTCTTTATTTGGCTGTAATGGGGCATACGGAGTAGGGTGAGAATTTTCTGGATAGTGGGTTAAGACTTGATTCCAGCCACATGGACTGCTTTTTCAATATTGGTGCTCCCACTAATCCCAATACTCCTTTCTCTCTTTGGGGTATATATTTTCCTGAGGCATATATTGATCTTTGATCGTAATTAGAATTTTCATTCTTTTCATTTCTGCCCCTTTTCTTAAACATTGACTACCCCCTCTTTTTTTTTTTTTTAAATTACCCTTCTTCCACTTTTGGTTCTTAGAGCAGCTATGTACCTTTCTTATTTTGTATGGTGTGGGGAGACACACTCTTAATCAAATGTCATTACAAGGGCTCATGAAAGAAAGAATCATTTTAGCTCAAAGTGGTTAGCAATGGATCATAGTGTTTAGCATGAAAAAACTCTGGGGCTTCTAATCACAAATAAACTGCCCTTATCCTTTAATCTACACCACCAGCTAAAATCCACTAACAAGTTCTAGGATTACTAAACAACATGAACACACAAAAGATAGAAGCAATCAGGCTCAATTCTCACAGGTGTGGATTTCTACATTTCTTCTACTGCAATACATGTGATGCATGCTCAGCATATCATTCAAACCAGTCAAACCAAATATCATGCACACATTCCCTGATCCATATATCATGCACACACACAGACTCAAGACTCAATGTACACTAGACTCCTATTGACACAAAACATAAAAGAAAAACAGAAACTAAAAGAACAAAAAGAAGAAAAATAAAACCTAAACTAAAGATAGGGGAAAGGAAACTTATTCGTCCTGGTCGGAGGCATCTTCCTCCTCTCCAGCTGCTTTCGCCATCAACTTCTCAAAGCTCTTCTTCATGTTGGTGTGGATTGCCGTCATCTCCGCCTTCAACATCGCTACTTCTGTACGTAGCTCCTTCAACTCTGCCAGTATAGCCACCATCTCACTGTTTGAGCGGCGCGGAACCGCCTGCTCATTCGCCTTGCTCGGTTCTGCGCCTGCTGTTCCTTCTGGATGAACCAGCGAGTAATTCCCATGCTCGTCCACCTCAACAATTCTCCACCGCACGAAGCGCCCTTGGTCCAGAAACCTTGTCTCAGCAGCTGCGAGATCATCTGGCTTCTCCAAGTCGAAATTGGTGAGATTCTTTGCAAGAATCGTCGCCAAAGGGCAAAGTGAGAGGAACTTGTTGTGGTGGGTCACTCCAAACTGAAACTGCTGCGCTGCCACGAACCCAAAGTTTACTCGTCTCTTCTCCATCATGCACCATAGAATGAACAGCTCCTGCTGAGTCACCACGTTAGACCCCTCCAACCGCCTGTAGATGTTGTAAGCCAACCACCTGTGGCAAATCTATAGCGCTGGATCTCTGATCTCATTGGACTTGCTGCTATTCTTCACATAGCGATCCCTGATGGAGATGATTGACCAGTAGTGGTCAATCTGAGACTTCCATTCATCCGAGGCCACCATCTCTGCCTCCTTATACTCTTCCTCATACACCTCCCGCGGCTCGAGTACTCCGAGTTGGATGTTTAACTCGTTGATGGAGAGAGGGAACATCATGCCCCTCAGTTGAAAGCGCAGGGTGCCCGGAGTCTCGATGCCGTATTTGCCGCGGGGTTTGAATTCCACTTTCCCCATGAATTCTTCCGATAACTTCTTGAACGCAGGGTAATTCCATTCCAACACCTTCCCCCAGCCGATACCCTTGAAGTATCCCTCAACCCTCTCTTTGATACCAAAGGATTCCAAGGTTTCTGTCAACAGGTAGTACCAAGGGAGGATCTCCCTGTTTTGCAAGATGGCATACCGCTGGCTGTCTAGTGGTATGGTTGCTCCAGATGTTGCGGGTCGTAGCACGCCTTTCCTCTTGGCTCCTGATTTCGTGGCGGTGACACTAGGTATAGACTTCACAGGTGCTTGAATCTCCCCCGAGTTAGAGCTGTCGATGATCTACACTCTCTCTATTTCTTCCTCTTCGATCTCCTTCGCTTCTCCTTCCTTCTTCTTCCCTTTTTCCTCAGCTGTAACCCTCCTCACCGTGCTCGTAGTACCCACCTTGCTCCCTAATTTGCTCTGTTTGGACTTCTGCGATAGGGGAGGTTTCGAGGTTTCAAGCTTCCTCTTTGTTCCCACCCCTTTCTCCTTACTCTGTGGGGTGACATCCTCCTGGGCCCGCACTGGAATGCTCTTCTCTGCCTCCTCCTCTCGTTCCTTCTCCTCGTGGTCAGAAGCGGTCAGACCACCCTCCTTCGATTGAGATTGAGAACGGGAAGAACTGGGAACTGGAGTAGGCGCCTTTGGTGGAGGGCTAGCTGCTTTCTTTCCGGTGGTTTTCTTCTTCGCTGCTGCTGTGGTAGTGGTGCCCTTGACCGCAGGCTTCTTCTTCTCTTTCTTCTTAGGTGGTTGGACATCTGGTTCTTCCTCGACCTGTACTTGCTCCTGGTCACCCGCAGCGCCTCCTTCTCCGGTTGCTTGCTTCTCCGGTGAGGGAATTTTTTCTTGTTCCTCTTCGTCCACCCCCCGAGTAGGTGTGGTCTTTTCTGAACTGTGCATCGGAGTCTCCTCCAATGTGGTGCTGTGAGTTTTCCTCTTCTCCCCCACCGGTACAGATTTTGTAGCGGTTGGGCTCTTGGGTTGAGTACTGGGGCCGGCGACTCTTTTGTCGGTTCTTTTGTGAGCGGCTTTCTTGATTCTGACCATGGTGACGGTTGGAATTTTAGGGTTTTCAGAAAAAATGGCGAGGTTCGTGGAGTGTGTGGGATGAAAACTGGATTTCTGTGCTTAAATGGCAGATTGTGGGCGACGGTTATGGCGGAGTGGAGGAAGTGGCTGAGTGTAAGGCGGTTGTGAAGGTCGTGGTGGTAAATGGAGGAGGGTTTTCTCTTTCTGACTGATGTAGAGGCGAAGTGACAGTTATGGGAAGTCGAAACAATCAAGGGAATAAAATCATTACCAAATTTTGAAATTCAAATTTCGTGCGAAATCCCAAGCGCCGCAATTATACCAGCCGTCCTTATCAGATGCGCCTCCACGTCACTCCTTGGTTAGACTGTCTCCGTTCCACACACCGGTCTGCCACCTACACACTTTGCATCTCAAAGTGGTTCGTAATCTACCCCGGACCTCCACCTACACACTTTGCATTGCAAAGTGGGTTCAAACTCCAAGATAGACTTTTAAAAAACAACTTGGCCCACATTCTCCAGTTCTGACTTAGTCAAATACTCATTTACTCAAAACAACTAATTAATAACTAATTAAAGGGAAAGCGGTTGTTGTCTTACCGACGACCACTCCTGGGTTGCCTTCCAGTCAGCGCTCTTGTTTAATGTCATGAGCTCGACTTCCAGCTTCTGCTCTTACTGATAAATAGGATCCAGTAAAGAGCATTTCTTCTTGGTCTTCTTCAACTCTGAATAATCGAAGTACGGTTTCAAACGATGACCGTTCACCACAAAAGTATCCTTTCCGTTCAAGTCATAAACTTCGACACTCCCATCAGGGAATAACTCCTTCACGATGTAGGGTCCTCCCCATTTTTATTTAAGCTTCCCACTCATCAACTTAAATCGAGAGTTGAATAACAACACCTTTTGGCCAGACCAGAATTCCTTCTTCCTAAGCTTGGCATCGTGGATTCTCCTTGTTCTTTCCTTGTACAAAACTGCATTGTCATATGACTCCAACCGAAGTTCCTCCAATTCATTCATTTGCAACTTCCTCTCTTCTCCGGCCCTAGTCATACTGAAATTGATTCTCTTGATCACCCAGTAAGCCTTGTGTTCCACTTCTACTGGTAAATGGCATCTTTTTCCGAACACAAGCCTGAATGGTGACATGCCAATTGGAGTTTTGTAGGCAGTGCGGTATGCCCATAACGCATCTCCCAAGTAATTGCTCCAATCCTTACGATTGGGATGAACTACCTTCTCCAGTATGCCTTTGATCTCTCTGTTAGATATTTCAGCCTGCCCATTGGCCTGAGGATGGTATGCAGTCGTGACTTTATGTTTCACCCCCATTCTTTTGGTTAGTGCTCTAATGGTGGCATTGCAGAAATGAGATCCTTGGTCGTTGATGAGGATTTTTGGAACTCCGAATCTACTAAACACCTGTTCTCCCAAAAATTCAGCCACCGTACGAGCATCATTACTGGTTGTAGCCTTTGCCTCGACCCATTTGGATACGTAGTCGACTGCCACCAGAATGTATTCATAATTCCCTGATTTAGGGAGTGGCCCCATAAAATCAATTCCCCATACATCGAAGATTTCCACAGGCATAATAGGCATCTGAGGCATCTCATCTCTTGCGGTAATACCCCCTACCATCTGACACTTCGGACAGCCCTGTACCCATTTCTTGGCATCAGCAAAGATGGTAGGCCAATAGAATCCACTTTCCATATTCTTTGCATTGTTCTCCTCCCACCGAAATGGCCACTACATGCTGTGCTATGGCACATTTCTAATATCTGAGCCTGTTCAAACTCTGGAACGCACCTCCGTATGACTTGATCTGTACCAATCTTTCATAAATGCGGTGCTTCCCAAAAATAGGAGCGAGCTTGTGTTACCAATTTCTGTTTCTCGAACTTGGTCTTCCCTGGTGGTACTTCCTTGGTGAAAAGATAATTTGCTATGTCTGCAAACCAAAGCTCCTTCTTGGTTAGAGCATACAGAGTCTCCATCTCCATATGGTCGCGTATGGCGTATAGCTTTTCATCTGGAAAAGCATCTTCTATTGGTTCGCCATCATCTTTTCCCATTTGTAGCCTGCTTAGATGATCAACTACTAGATTGGCTGCTCCCTTCTTATCTCTTATTTCCAAATTGAACTCTTGGAGCAGCAATATCCACCGGATAAGTCGTGGTTTTGATTCTTTCTTCGTCATGAGGTATTTCAAAGCGGCATGATCAGTGTAAATGATCATTTTTATGCCCAGAAGGTATGATCTGAACTTCTCGATTGCAAAAACCACTGCTAACAATTCCTTCTCAGTTGTGGTGTAGCTACACTGAGCTGGATTCAAAGTCTTTGAGGCGTAATATATAACGTGGCTTTCCTTACCTTTCGTCCCAGTACTGCTCCCACCGCGTAGTTGCTGGCATCACACATGATTTCGAATGGTATCTCCCAATCTGGCGGTTGAATGATAGGGGCTGATACTAATTTATCCCTTAAATTCAGAAATGCCTCCTTACAGTCGTCATCAAAGTCGAATTGTACATCTTGTTGCAACAAACGGGTCATAGGTTGAGCAACCTTTGCGAAATCCTTAATGAATCTGCGGTAAAACCCTGTGTGACCAAGGAATGCCCGTATGTGCTTGACCGTAGTTGGATATGGCAACTTGGCGATGGAATCGATCTTTGCCTTGTCCACTTCGATACCCCTCTCTGATATGACATGGCCCAGTACGATGCCTTCTCTCACCATAAAATGGCATTTCTCATAGTTGAGTACCAGGCTTTTCTCCACGCATCTTTTCAACACTAGCTCCAAATGATTAAGACATGTGTCGAACGAATCACCATATACCGTGAAATCATCCATAAACACCTCTATGCAATTTTCTAACAAATCTGAAAAAATGCTCATCATGCACCGTTGGAAGGTTCCAGGTGCATTGCAAAGACCAAATGGCATTCTTCGGTATGCGAACGTCCCGTACACACAAGTGAACGTGGTCTTTTCTTGGTCTTCTTGAGCTACGAATATTTGCATATATCCTGAATATCCATCCAGGAAACAGTAATAGGCATTACCAGCCAATCGTTCCAGCATTTGGTCGATAAAGGGCAATGGAAAATGGTCCTTCCTTGTGACCATGTTCAGCTTTCGGTAGTCTATACAGACTCGCCACCCAGTTTGTAGCCTTGTTGGAACAAGCTCGCCTTTGTCATTCTCCACAACTTGTACTCCAGATTTCTTCGGTACGACGTGAACCGGGCTGACCCATTGACTGTCGGATATAGGGTAGATTATACCCAACTCTAAAAGCTTTAGGATCTCCTTAAGTACCACCTCCTTCATAATAGGATTCATTTTCCTCTGTGAATCCCGTACTGGTCGTGCTCCTTCCTCCAAGTATATATGATGCATATACTCTGTTGGACTGATACCCTTTATATCTGCCAGGGTCCAACCAATGGCTTCCTTGTTCTCTCTCAATACTCTGACCAGTCTTTCCTCCTGTACTAGGGTTAGATCAGAACTGATAATCACTGGAAGAGTTTCCTCCGGTCCCAAGTAGGCATATTGCAAGTGCTTCGGCATTTTTTTTAATTCCAAGACTGGGGCTTTCACAATCGAGGGCATCAGCTTCTCGTGTTCTCCATACTGAGAGAACAACTCCGGTTTGCCCTGCCCCGATCCTCCGATGGAGTACACTTCCAAGATAATGTCTTTAATCTTCCTGTCAACTTTCACTGCTGCTTTCAATGTGCTTTCCTTTAAAGAATACAACTCCATGATGGTCTCCTTCATCTCGAGGTCCTCAATTTGTACAGCATCTCGATCAGTAAGACCGGCTTGTATAACCCTTTCTGTGATGTCACTTGAGCTGAATGACAGGTTTTGCTCTTGTACCAATGGTTCGAATATGTTAATCATCTCTACCGATTCCAAATCAGGCTTCCGTCTCATGGCTTCATAAATGCTGAATTCTTCTACTACACCATCGAATTCACACGATAGAATTCCAGTCTTCATGTCCAATTTAGTTCCTGCAGTCATCATGAACGGTCTGCCTAACAGGATAGAGTTCTCCTTTGCTTCCAAACCGGTATCCAACACGTAGAAGTCAGCAGGAAAAATCAACTCTCCTACTTTGATAAGCACATCTTCGATCACGCCCTCTGGGTACGCGTTTGACCTGTCTGCTAGCTGTATGACAACTCGGGTGTTCCTTAGTTCCCCCAAGTTGAGTCTGTTGAAAACTGCTAGGGGCATAACATTTATAGATGCCCCCAAGTCCATCATGGCGTTTCTTCCTGCGATGTTGCAAGGGATAGTGAACATCCCCGGGTCTTTCTTCTTAGGTGGCAGTTTCTGCTGTATGATGGCTGACACACTCTCTCCCATGACATATCGAACATCTTCATCAATCTTCACCTTCCTCGAGCAAAGATCTTTAAGGAAATTGGCATACTTTGGGATTTGCTTAATTGCGTCCAGTAGGGGTAGGCTAAGTTCCAACTTCCGAAAGATTTTCATCATATCATTGGCTTCTTTCTCTTTGGCTTTCTGTAGAAGTCTACCCGGATAAGGGGGTTCGATCTGCTCATCACCACCCATTTCTCCTGAAATTCTGTTGCTGGTTCCCTCCTCTCTTTGCCGGTTAACTTCTGCTTCTGCCAAATTTTTTTCAGCTTGCTCATCTTCCACCTCTGTGATTATTACTTGTGCCTGTTCCTTGTGATTGATCCCTTGAGATGGAAGTTTCCCTGTATTTTCTTCTACTTTTGCCAACGCCTTCGCCAGATGACCAATCTGCACGTTGGTTTGATTCATACCAGCTCGAATTTCATTGCGGAACTTCTCACTTTCCTTAGCCATGCTCTCCATGGCATCTTCCCATGGTGCTCTCCTCTATGAGGTGGTTGATACACCTGTTGCTGTTGTGGCTGGTAGTATTGTTGTTGTAGTGGGCCTCCCTGATATTGTCCCTGTTGTTGGTGCTGGGCAAATGGTTGAGATGATCCCGGTAGACCTGCACCATTCTGTTGTGGTTGACCATCCTGCTTCCAGCGAAAGTTAGGATGATCCCTCCATCCTCTGTTATACGTATTTGAAAACGGGTCATGTTTCCTCTGAAATCCTTCATTTCCCCCCATGGCATTTACATCCATTATATCTTCACCAAAGTTGGGGCAATTTTCAGATTGATGCCCCACTGCATCGCATAGGCCACATTGTCTAACCTTCTTTTGCATGGTCAGACCACTCAGCAATGTCTTTATTTCCTTCATCTCCTTTTCCAGATTTGTCAGCTTATCTTTTTCCTCTCCTCTCTCTGGTATCTCTCTGCTTCTTTCATGTCCATCATCTCTGGATTCTTCTGCCATTGTTCCCAAGAGTTTGAAAATCTCTTGAGGTGTTTTGCTCAGCAGTGATCCGTTGCATGCAGCCAATACCAGTCCTCGATCGCTCCTCCGCATGCCCTTCACGAAGCTTTCCACTTGATCTTTTGGAGTAATCTGATGGTGAGGACAGTTGCTTAACAACCGTTTGAAACGAGTCCAATACTCATAAAAAGTTTCCAGTCCGTCTTGCTTAATGTTTCGGATGTCCCATCGCATCCTTTCAACTCTTGTGGCTGGAAAAAATTCTTCCAAGAAACTCTGCTGCATTTCTGCCCAAGTGGTAACGCTTCCTTGGGGCAGATTGTACAGCCATCTCCTTGCGCTGTCCACTAATGAGAACGGAAAAAGAACCAGTTTCACATATTCTTGCTGATTCTCATTGGACTGATGCATCACTGTCATTTCGAAATCCTGGAGATGGGTATGCGGGTCGTCTCCTGGATATCCATTAAATTTCGGTAAGACCTGTATTAATGCAGGTTTCAAGTCAAACCGTTCAGGTGCGAAGGGGTTCATCGGTAGGGTGATCCCGTTCGGCCTGAGATTCAGATTAGTTGGGTAAGCCAACTGCTTGAGGGTCCTCGGCTGCTGTGGTTGGTCGACCATAGCGTCGCGTCTCGCTATTCGTGCAAGTGCGCGTAGTTGTCATTCAGTTCATTCAATATCTGGATCAAAAGTTAATGCTCTTTGTACTCGACGAGTTCCACGCATACACCAATAGTGGAAGATGGAATGAGAAGAGTAAAATTATTGCGCGTCACTCCCCGGCAACGGCGCCAATTTTGACATGCACCCATCGTATGGTACGATCAAAATACCTGTGTATGCCCCAGACGGACAGTACACGCTCCTATGCCCACTACCGGACTGGTTAGTCTTAGCGGCAAGCTAGGGTCGATCCCACGGAGAGTGATAAACCACCTTACTCTTCAGTATACAAATCGAGTTGTTACTATCTCAATCTGTGTATCTGCTCAATATAATAGACGGAAATCAAATATAAAAGGGGGTAAGATTTGGGGTAGGTCATGATCATTGTTGATATGTTTATTCGGTCATGAGCATACTAAAGATCCGTCCATGCTTCATATAAACTCAAGGCGTGGCCCAAAGACATTGGGGCGTTTCAAGAGTTCATACTCCACACTTAGGATGGTTGAATCCCTTGTTGTCGTCCTGGTCCGAAGGTCACGCTTCACCCCGGTCACAAGGCCGTGCTTCACTCCTCCTTAGTTAGTAGTCATACCCGATCTCTCCAAGTATGACCCTCATCAACCTTCTCTTCCAAACTTCCCATGTCTGCACCTACAGAGTAGACACCACTCGCGGGATACTCATTTCCGGGACCACGTCCAACCGGTCATTGCAATGCCTACGATACGCAAGATGAGTCCTTTGGTCGATAACCATGGCTTGATGCCTCGTCACAGTTGATGGGTGATTGTTAGAGAAGCCCAAGACTGAAGAAGGACGCAGTATCCCTTTGTCCAATCCTCACCATCCAGATCTACAACACCATGCCAGGTGCTGCTTAGCTACTCGATCCTGGCACCTCAAACGTTACCGTTTGTCATGCCCTGCCTTTGCTTGACATGGTACAGCTCCAACCGAACGGAGATCACCCGTTAGGTTGGAACTGCCCATGAGTTCTGCTCCAGTCCTTCCGGAACTACTGGACTCAACCGACGGCACAAGTGCCTCACGAATATTTCACATGTCAATAGTCAATCATTTCCCATACCCAAATCTTACCAAGTAAACTACTCACACATAATTGAATATATAATGATAAGCGAGAAAAGAACACATTAATAAAAGAAATACGAAATACTCGGATTAAAAGTACCTAAGGCAATAGCCTTGGATTTGTTCTTCACAGCGGAATGTAAATAAAAGCAGATAAAGATTGTTTTGAGCAGAAAATGTAAAAGTGTTTTCTTCGAACTAGGCACCGTAGACTGATTAATTCTCCAACATTGTGCCAGCCGCCTTGACTGGACTTTTATAGCTGTAGTGGCAGCAAACAAAACCCTAGGCGGGTGGATTGAAATGGCATGATTGGCAGTTTCCATGTTGAGCCAGATTCTGAATATCTGCGATTGGTTGGATGGATGATTGGTGATCTCCGATTGATTGGTTTATTTAGGGTAGGGCGCTGACCTCCAAATCCTTCCTTTCATGGATGTTTGGCAGATATTGGCGAATCTTCACTACGCGGCTTTCCTTCTTGAGCTTTGGCGACAGACTGGAAATCTTTGTAGTGGTCAAACTGGTTGCATGCTTCATGGTTGAATTCCTCGTAGGTAAAGCAGCTGCAAAATCTTCTTTGTTGTTGGGTGCATTGCGTTAATACCACGAATGCTAATGATGAACAACAACTTAGCTTCAGGGTTCACATGGAATCCTCCTTTCAACCTCGTCTCTTGCTTCAATTCATCTCTTGCTCTGCATACTCCTGTGCGTAGTCTTTGCAACCGACTGGATTCACTCCAGTTCTGCTCATTTTGACCACCTTCCCTCTGTTTGACCTGGACTAAGCTTCCTTCCTTCGAACAACAATTTCCTTCCCCTGGACAGACTCTAATGACACAAAAAGACATAAAAAATAGGGCCAAACGGCCCAAAAGTCGAAGACGCATCAGCAATCCCAAGGCGAACCAGCACCACAGAGCATGGAGAAGGGGGTAGGGGCCAGGAGGAAGCTGGATGTCTCAAAACCCCCTTTGCCGCCAAAATCCAAATAAAGTAAAGAGGGGAGTAAGACCAACACCAAAGCACGGTGAGGAAGGATACTGCTGTGGAGAAAGGAAAAGCAAAAGAAGGAGAAGTGAAGAAAGAAGAAGAGAAAGGGATAGAAGAAGAAGAGAAAGTGGAAATGGAGACTATGGACAGCTCTAATTCTGGAGAAATCCCCGCTCCGGTGAAGTCTACACCAAGCATCGCCACCAAGAAGACTGGAATTAAGAAGAAGGGTTTGGTGCGATCTGCTTCATCTGGCACTATCATACCAAGAGACAGTCAACGGTATGCTATCCTTCAGAACAGGGAAATTATCCCTTGGTATTTCCTGCTCACGGAGAGTTTGGAAGGTTTTGGAATAAAAAAGAAGGTGGAGGGGTATTTCAAAGGAATAGGCTGAGGGAATGTGTTGGGATGGAATTACCCAGCCTACAAGAAGCTGTCGTAGGAGTTCATGGGGACGGTCGAGTTCAAACCCCGTGGCAACTACACCATCGAGACCCCGGGTACCCTGCGCTTTCAACTGCAGAGTAGGATGTTCCCTCTCTCTATCAATGAGTTGAACATCCAACTCGGAGTACTCGAGCCACGTGAGGTGTATGAGGATGAGTACAAGGAGGCAGAGACAGTGGCCTCTTCCGAATGGAAGTCTCAGATTGACTACTACTGGTCCTCCATCTCCACCAAGGACAAGTATGTGAAGAACAATAGCAAATCGAATGAGATTTGAGATCCAGCCCTGCAAATATGCCACAAGTGGCTGGCTTACAAAATTTATGGCCGCATGGAGGGCTCGAATGTGGTAACTCAGCAAGAGATATTTCTGCTATAGTGCATGGCGGAAAAGAAAAGGGTGAACTTCGGGTTCATTGCAGCCTTACAGTTTCAGTTTGGAGTGACCCACCACAACAAGTACCTCTCTCTCTGCCCGTTGGTGACAATTCTTGCGAAGAATCTCACCAATTTCAACTTGGAGAAGCCAGATGATCTTCCAGTTGCTGACACTAGATTTCTGGATCAAGGGCGCTTCGTGAGATGGAGGATTGTTGAGGTGGATGAACATGGAAACTACTCATTTGTCTACCCAGAAGGAACAACAGGCAGAGCCAAACCACGCAGGGCAGGAGAGCAGGTAGTACCACGCTTTACCGATAGCGAGGTAGCAACCATGGTAGCAGAACTGAAGGAGCTGTGTGAGGAAGTTGCATTGCTGAGAGATGAGATGGCAGTGATGCATACAAACATGAAGACTGGTTTCGAGGCGTTGATGGCAAAGACTGATGTGGAGGAGGAGGATGCCTCCGACCAAAACGACTAAGCTTCTACTCCCTACTTTTAGATTAGGTTTTGTTTTTCATTTTTGATTTTTTGTGTCATTGTGTCAGTTGGAGTCTGGTGTTGATTAGGTTTTGTGTGTGTGTTGCGCAAGTTATATGAATTGGTGTGAAGTATGCATGTTGTTTGGTTTGACTGGTATGATTGGTATGATGAGCATCATTGCATTGATAGCAGTAGAGAGCATATTGAAGTCCATGCCTGTGAGAATTGATCCGCTACACATTTATCTTCTGGTGTGACTATGCTGCTTAGTAATCTTAGAACTTGTTAATGAATTCTAGCTGGTTGGTGTAGTTTAGAGGACTAGGGCAGTTCTTTCATGATTAGAAGCCCCAGACTTACTAAGTTGAAACATAATTAACTCTTGCTAACCACTTTGAGCCAAAGTATTTCTTTCATAAGCCTTTGATTTGATGTTTAATTAAGAGTGTGCCTCCCACATTATACAAAAGAATAAAGGTAGATTAGTACTTAAAGTGGAAAAGCATAATTGAGAAAAGAAGGCTCACCGCAGAAAAAGGGGTAAAACCTTTGTTTTAAGGGAAGGCATAAGTTGAAGAAAAAAAATAGAATTCTGAATGTTGATCAGAACATAATACATGCCTAAGAAAATAAACAACCCCAGGACAAGAGAAAGAAGAGGTTGAGTGGGAGCACTAGTACTGAAAAGATTAGTCGGTATGACTGGAACTAGGTTTTAAACTACTATCCAGAAATCCCTACCTCTGCTCCGAATGCCCCCTTACAACCAAATAAAAACCCTTTGATAATTTGCACCAAATTAAGTATTTGCCATGAATCCATGAACAAGCCTATAGGAGAGTTAATGCAGCATAAGACGAGAGTAAAACACTAGCCATACACTTGAGTGTGTGAGGGAGAGCTGCTAAAACTGTTATGTGATGTATTTGCTCAATGGGTTTGTGGGATGTTAATATGGTTGATGCATGCATGCTTAAACTGATTCATGTGACTGCACAATCTCGTGTCTTGGAGTTTTATTCCTTTTTGTTCATCTCTCTTCTTGGTGTCTTCTGTGAATCCACCTACATACTTGAGAAAAAGTATGGTTTAAGTGTGTAGGTGTGATGCGTCTTCAACTTTTGGGCCAGTTGGCCCTATTTTTCCTGTCTTTTTGTGTCTTTAGTGTCTGTATAGGGAAGGAAGCTGTTGTTCGTGGAAAGGAAGCTCCGTCCAAGGCAAACAGAGGAAAAATGGTCAGAATGAGCAGTATTGGAGTATTTTCAATCAGTTGCAGGAATATGACTACACCAAGGAGTATGCAGCACAGGAAAGGAAGCACAGTTAAAGCATGAGGCGAGGTTGAAAGGAGGATTTCATGTGAACCCTGAAGCTAAGTTGTTGTTCATCATTCGCATTCGTGTTATTAACGCAATGCATCCAACAACAAAGAAGATCTTGCAGCTGCTGTGTCTACGAACAGAACCTTGGTACGAGACTAACCAAAGCATGCAACTGTATGACCATTACCGAAGTCAGCAGTCAGCCGCCGAAGCTAAAGAAGGAAAGACTCGTGGAAAAGATTTGCACAATATCCTGCGGAGCGTCCGTGTGCAGAAGGATCTAGAAGCCAGTTAATCACCCTCAATCCATCAATTAGACATTTCCAATCATCAGTCTGCTCAATCACGGATAAATCAAGATCATGCTAAACATGGAAAGAATCAATCATGCCGATTCAGTCTGCCAGCGGAGGGTTTCAATTGCCGTCATCTCAGCTATAAAAGTCCAGAAAGTGTGGCTAGCACAACGTTGGTTACCCCTACCATTTGATAATCTTCAGTCTAAGAAACACTTTTACTTTGAGTTCTTTTACAGTTTACGCATCAAACAATTTATCAGCTTTCATTTTATATTCCGTTGTGAAGAACAAATCCAAGGCAGTTTGCCTTAGGTACCTTCTTAATTCAGTATTTCGTATTTTCTGCTATTCATGTGTTTATTTATCTTCGATAGTATGTATTTCATTATATGTGAGTAATTCTCTTGGTGAGATTTGGGTGGGGGAAATGATTACTTGTTGATATGTGAAATATTCATGAGGCATTTGTGCCATCGGTTGGGTCCAGTAGTTCTGGAGAGATCTGAGCAGAATTCATGTGCAGCCCTGACCTAACGGGTGATCTCTGTTCGGTTAGAGCTGTACCATGCCAAGCAAAGGCCATGGCATGACAGACGGCAACGTTCAGTATGCCTATGACCGAGTAGCTGAGTAGCGTCTTCAATGGTGTTGTAGATCTGGATGGCGAGGAACGGGCAAAGGGATTCTGTGTCCTTCCTCGGTCTTGGGCTTTTCTAACAATCACTCACCAACTGTGACGAGGCATCAAGCCATGGTTATTGACCAAAGGACTCATTTTGCGCATTGTAGATATATCGATGACCGGTTGGACGCATTACCAGAAATGTATATCCCGCGAGTTATGTCTACTTTGTAGGTGCGGAGCCGGGAAGCATGGAAGAGAAGGTTAGTGAGGGTCATACTTGGAGGGATCGGGTATGACTACTATCTAAGGAGGAGTGAAGCACGGCCTTGTAACCGGGATGAAGCGTGACCTTCGGACCAAGTGACTACAAGGAATTCAACCATCCCAAGTGTGGAGTGTAAACTCTTGAAACGCCCCAATGTCTTTGGGCCACGCCTTGAGTTTATACAAAACATGGACGGATCTTCAGTATGCCCATGACCGAATAAATATATCAACAATGATCATGACCTACCCCAAATCTTACCCCTTTTATATTTGATTGTTTCCAAGTTATTTTGTGCAGATAAACAGGATTGGATCGTGACAACCAAACTTGTGCACCTGAAGGGTAAACTAGTTCCTCACTCTCCGTGGGATCGACCCTAGCTTACTGCTAAGACTAGCCAGTCTTGTTGTGGGCATAGGAGCGTGTACTGTCCGTCTGGGGCATACACTGGTATTTTGATCGTACCACACGATGAGTGCGTGTCAACGGGTCCGTCACGAGAGAGTTAGATCCATCATTGCAAGTGATCGGTGTATCTCCCAGGGGTTGCATGAGGGGCACATGGGCCCGAAAGCCTGGAGGTTCAATGATCTCAACAGGCTCCAAAGCCTCGAGATGGTCGTACAAGTTGGCGTTCTCTATTTCCAACTTCTTGCATCTCTCCCGCTCTCGGTTCATTTGCTCAATGAGGACGGCGATCTAGGCAGCTAGGTCAGCTTGAGCAATTATGTTGGGTGCATCGGGAGTTTCAGATCCGTCACATCCGTCAGACATGATTGATGGTAGAAGATATCTACGGAAAGTGTTTGATTCGCTTGATTGCTAGGGCCCCACGGTGGGCGCTAAATTGTAGAGGCTAAATCCATAATTGAGGATGACGTCGGCACGTTCGGATCGGTTAGCCACTAGCAACCTGTCAACACAAGAACACGTAAGAGCCCTAGGTTGAGCACCGGGAGGGGGTGTGGACCGTAGAGCTTCCGACGCTCAAGTTAGTACCGGATTATTAAAACGAAATGATAAAGAAGACTGATAAAAGAAAAAGACAAATTGGAGGCAATGGTTATTCCAAGTTGTCAGATGCGTTCAGAGGGTGGGATGGTGACAGTGAGTAGGTTGTAATAGTAAGTTGGTGGCGGAGTAACCCAAGTTGGCTAGATCCGATGTGTGAGAGCGAGTTGGAAAGGTAGCGGAAGTTGAGAGAATGTGGAGATAGATAGTGAGAGCAAGAGTGATTATGTGAGTTGTATGCAACGTGTATATGGTTGTGATTTAGTCGGAATGTATATATAGGAGCAACAAATTTTTAGGGTTTGGCTCCGATCTTATCCGCACATGACCTACGCTCCCGACTGTTATGATTTTGGCGGAATCGTGAAGATATGCTCCCAACTAGGTGGATTGGCTTGATTGGCATTTTGGCGTTGTCAGTTGTATTTTATGACTACGTCAATTTGGTTATCCGACTAGCTTTGACGGGCCCAAGCTTAATGTAAAATGCTAACTTTGTTCTTAGCCCAAGTTGGTCGTGAAGAGGAAATATACAACCTGATCGCAAGCCCAAGTTGGTTACAGGTTATGAAATATCCAACCTGGGTTGGTCCAACTTAGTTTATAACTTGTTGGGCTAGACAAGCGGATTTGCTTTAACAAATTGGACCAATTTGAATCGACCATTGGGCTTGAACTAATAGATGGAATTTGCCTGCTACAGTTTGCCCCCCACTCTACAATTAGATATTTCTAATTGGAGAGTTGATTGTTTTAGCCATCTTGTTGCATGAATCGATACTACCATGATAAATAAATAAATATATAAATATATAGCTTGGATGATCAGTTGATGAATTAACTAATTTCGTCTGCCTTCGCAATTTAAGAATCGTCGCAGAAGTAGACGGCCTGAACCAACTTGAAAATACGTGATTCAAGCTGAACCCGCTTCGCCAACTTGGGATTTATCGATTACCAGCTTGGAGTCGCTAAAGAAATGTAGCAACCCGTACAAATATTTAATTTACCAGTTGGGATATTTTTCAATTTGAGTCTGCCAATCTGTAAGACAAGGCCAAATTAAAAGTAATTTGTAATATACACTCGGCATCACTAGCTTGAAAAACCCAATGCCAAATTGGAAATAGTCTGTAATATACAAGTTGGCATTCCCAACTTAAAATTCCAAAAGCCAAGCTGAATTCACTTTTTACTTATTTATTTACTTGAAATTGCTTGGCCCACCATAATGGGTAAACAAGAATTAGAAACTTGTACATTTTATTTACGAGACAAGTTGAGAGATTTAATATCAATGGGAATGATGGTTTGAGCTTGCGAATTGAATCAATCCAAGCTACAATCATTGTGCGCCGAATAGGTAGAAAAGCCAAGTTGGGATTTCTTTTTCCCTCAATTTTTTTTTTAATTAAAACATGTACACAGCTTGGATGGTCAAATTGACAAATGGGGGCTAAAATTTCCGCTTCCTTTGTGAAGAAATTGTTCCAACTTGTGATTTACTTCTTCGATCATGTTGCCTCCATTTGACAGATCTAGACCACATTAGAGTGTTCCAACCAGCTATTACTTCTTATTTTTGTTTATTTTGTCACAATCCATCTCGGTAGCTCGACTATCGTCGATGGGTTTTAGTTGCCACAGATTGTATTTAGTTCCAATTAAGTGGGTTCTTCAAATTTTCTCCGATTTCAATCCATGGTGTCGATGTCGGTGGTTTAGCAGCTAATTGAGATTCTATTTGGAAGCGCGTAATGGGTCTATCGAATTCGAGTTCTTGCTCGATTAATTTATAAAACATATTCATACCTATAAATACCCCTTCAATTCATTCACTCTTCACACCTCTTCCACTCTTCACTCTGAATTCAAATTTTACTTTCAATTGTTGATTTTTTGTGTTGAAAAATGGGTGACAACGAAAATCAATTCAACTCGTGGTACCAACAAAACTACTTTTCGGCTCCCTTTTCTAGGTTTGGCCAATTCTCCCCTGCTTTCGAGTTTGGCAAAATTTCCCCTTCCGGGTTCTTCCAATTCTCCACGTCTCTCGGATTCGGACAATTCTCCATGTCACTCGGTGGATATTGTTCGTTCGACACGCCGCCCTCAGAAATGAACCAAATCAGACGCATTAACCTCAACGACGACGATGATGATGTTGAGGGGAAGGACAATGAGGAAGCCGAGGATGAAACCGAGAGAGGACGAGGAGGAATCTGAGCCATCATCGCCTCGCCGCAAGAGCAAAGCGATGGCAACAAGCAAGGGCAATGCTCTGACCAAGGGGAAGGGCAAAGCTTCGACAACAAGCAATGAATTCGGAGTTCGAGGTGCTAACTACACACCCGATGAAATTTTGTGGCTTGCTAAGTCCTACATTGATATCGGTTGCGTAAGGGAGACCGCCAACTTCCAAACGCAAAAGCAATTCTGGAACAAATTTACTGCCCGCTTCAACGTGTACATAGCTTCCGTAGAGCCGCGAAGGACGGGTCCTGGGAAGTCGGCGTGGGGTTGCGCTAAGAGAAAGATTGTCCGCTTCAATGGTTGCTACACCCAGCTTCAGAGAGAGCACACGGCGGACGGAATGACCTCGACCTGTACACATTGGCCCAAGATTCCAACCAAGTGCAGTATAGAAAAGAATTCAGGCATAGGAAGTCGTGGGAGGTCTTGAAGAATATCCCCAATTTTTATAACCCGGAGACTGAAACTACACCGAAGCAGGCGAGGATCAATGAAGACGTCGACTACACTTCGAATTCTAGCGCCAACACATCCGCCAGCAATGCAACCTCCGCCCACACTCGTCCTCTTGGGCAGAAATTGCTCAAGAAAGAAAAGAGCAAGAAAACGGCGGCCATGAGCCAACCGAACACCATCGTCGAAGAATTATCCAAGGTGAACAGTGTAAGTGAAATGAAGTTCGCGTACGAGCTCATGATGCGATCAACGAATGATATGGATCCGGAGCAATTGGTCACGCACAAAATAGTCTGTGCACAGTTCGCCAAAAAAATTATTTGGAATTAATTATTGTATTTTTTTTATGCCAAGTAGTGTATTTTTTTTATTTTAATTAAATAAAATTGTTTGGTTTTTAATTTTTCTATTTTATTTAAGTATTATTATTATTATTATTATTATTATTATTATCATTATTATCATTATTATTATTATTATTATTATTATTATTATTATTATTAGAAATACAAAAAAAATTAAAAAATAAAATTATTCAATCATTGTCAATCATTGAATCAACCTAGGTTTATATCAATACGCATTATCAAATTTTCTACCTAAGTTTATCCAATCATTGTGATCCCACCAAAATGAAGAATAGACCTAGGTATATTGAAGACCCCATTGTAAATGCTCTAACTAGGGGTGGACCGGTACGATATGCCGAAATTTTTTGGTCATACCGTGTACCATACCGAAACTTTCGGTATGGAAAAAATCATACCGTTACCATACCGTACCTTTCGGTATACCGAAAATTTCAGTATTGAAAAAATCTTACTGTTACCATACCGTTTGTTGGTATACCATATCCTGATTCGGTATACTGAAATTAAATAATATATTGAAAATTAAATAATATACCAAAAATTAAATAATATATCGAAAATCAAATAATTAACATAAATTTTAGGTATTAATTTAGTTTTATTTATAAATTATAATAATTATAATGTATTATATATATATATATATATATATATATATATATATATTATGAGATATATTTTAACGGTATTTCGGTATATCTGTTAATTTACGGTATGTATCGTTTCGGTATATACCGACGTTTCGGTATATACCGACTTTTCAGTATATACCGAATCTTCGGTATGGTACGGTATATCGCCGGTATAAGAAAAGTTGTATTGTTATTGTACTAAAATATTCGGTACGGTATCATATCGTATTGAAACTTTCGGTATATTGATATTTTCGGTATTTTCAATATGTTTTCGGTACAATAACTTTGGTATACGGCAGATTCGCTATTTCAGCACATTTAGTAAAATAACAGTAGTAAAATAACTAAATACTCCCTCCGTACTTGAAATAATGCCCCATTTACTATTCGGCACAAGATTTAAGAAAGTTGGTAAAGTTGTTGTGAGTAGGGTAAAAGTTAAATAATAGGGGTAATGGTAATGACAAAAAGGTAGTGATATTGACAAAAGGTAGTGATAAAGTTATTGAAAGGTGGGTCTATCAATGACAAATGAGTGTAAATAAAAGAGATTTTTTAGGGTATATAAGTTCATAAAGTGAAACAGGACATTTAATAGTTTACACTTGAAATGTGGTTAATGGGATATTATTTCAAGTACGGAGAGAGTATATTAAATGGTATTTTTATTTTGAGTTTTCTCTTAATTTAAGTGCTGATTTGAGTGATGTGATATGTCTCACAAATTTTGTCATTTGACTTGACAGCTATTTGCATTCTAGTTTTGGAGTTCACATATTTGGATTATGGCAAACACTACAATACAACTAACCACACCTTGCGGTTGATCGTAATCTGGAGATAATTAAGAAGAGTATGGTGTAATTTTAGGGTATTAGGAATAACTAAAATGTTAATAGTTTATTAATCTCAATAATAATTATTAATTTTGATTAGATTTCATTAATTTTAATTAAATTTATAACTCTATAAAATAAATTCAAAATAGAAAACACATAACTCACACCAGATCATTCCTCATGTAATGTAGCTGCAGTTGTCCCTAATCCTAAACCTCTTGTTTAATGATACAGTACACCATACATCTCATGTCAAATACGTTAATTTATGTCCTCCAAAATTCTTCAACTATTACCTTTATTTTATGCCCTTCAAAATTTCTAGAGATGATGTGATGTAGGCAAACTTATTGAAGTATAATGACAACTCAATATGGCAATAACTAATGGATATAAAAATATCTAATGACAATCATTAGTCGAATAAAATCAAATACTACTCCTATATATGAACAGTTTAATCCGATAGAAAGAAGACAACAAAAAAATCAGACTCATCAGGAACCGTTCGTTGTATATCATAACATGTGACTAATGTTTTTTGTATTTTGAGGTTCAAGTCCAGCTACGTAGACAAATACAAATTCTCCAAATTCTTAAATCAGTAACTAACTTTACTAATTTGGGGTTGGTTTAATTTGGTAGGTATATTAATAAGAGGTAATATTGCACAGTGTCCCTTTTTTTAATAAAAAATGCTAAAATGCCACTTACAAAATAAAAGTGTTCAAAATTGGACACTTTTCCTTTTTTCCCTTTTTCTTTTTTTCCCTTTTTCTCTTTTTCTAACAAAAAATTTGGACACTTTTATTTTGTAAGTGGCATTTTAGCATTTTTTGTTAGAAAAAAGGACATTTTGCAATATTACCTCTTATTAATATACCTACCAAATCAAACCAACCCCAAATTAATTAGTGAAGTTAGTTACTGATTTAAGAATTTGTAGTTTGGTGCAAGAAGGAGGAGGCAATGGTACCAGCACCAACAACACCGTCACCGCCAATTATTGCTTCAACACTTTTTCTCAGCTCAAAATCTACGAAACTTTCTTGTTTTCGGTCCCCATTTTCTTCACTTTTATACTTCTCTTCTTGTTGTATTGGTTTTATCTCTAACATCAGCAAATCGACTCTCTTTCTTCTTCTCCGACAAGCTGCATCCCATATAGCTCTTTTGTTCTTTCTTCGTCACTTTATCACTACAATCCCCAATTTTCGAAAAGGCCAAAAATACATCAATAATTCATAATTAAAAATACATAAATGGGTTGGTCAATGTATGAGGAGTAGAGGATGAATAGATTTTTCGTGGCGGCGGCGATGGGGAGAATCTGTAGAAAAGGAGAGACAGAAGAGAGAGAAAAGAGACGGAAGAAGATGAAGAAGAGAGGCAGCGGAATCGGACAGGGAGAAGCGTAGAGAGATGATGGGAGATGGAGAAGCAAAAGTCGACGTCTGGGAGGGTATTGGGGAAAAATAGAGGAATTGTAGGTGTTCCAGTAGAACTTATGAAAATAATAGGGGGGGGGAGATGGTATTGTTTATATGGCTTGAATAGTGAAAATAACAATGTGTTGGGAAAATTAGTACCTAAATTGAACACAGTACAATTTAAATTATAGGTGACATAATGCAGTAATTTGATAATATAATTGGGGGATAATTGCAAAATAATTAAATGCAATAATCCTCTCTGTTAGGAATTGAACACAGATTCGCCACACTCAATTCAGCAAACTCAGAATCAAACTTGATGAAACATAAAACTAAGTAACAATAAGAACCCTAATCATGCAGAAAACTTGAATGAAGGAAATTGACACTGGATTTACGTGGTTCGATAGTAAGATCAACATCCACGGAAGGAACACTGAAACTCTTCACTGATCACTCAAGAAGAAAACGAGTACAACAATGAGAAATCAAAGAATAATAACAACAGTTTCAAGCTAATACAAAACTACTACTTTTTCACCTCTCTTTCTATTTCTCTTGTAATTCTCTACACTCAGAGCTATTCTACCAAATACAACAAGTTATAATAGCTCCAGACTTCAGGTAGTAATTGTCTCTCAAGGATTGATCCAAGCCGCAGAAGATAAAAGGTAGAGATCACACTCTTAGCTCATGGCCAACTGCTACTATAACCGCTTGTCTTCAACTCCACTCTTCTTATTTGTTGAATAGCCCTTTCAAGCAACCTTCTTGCTAACCAACCCTTTCGAGACTTAGTTATTACTTTGCAGTCATAAAAAAAACATGCACAACACTCTTGTTGAATCCTCCGTTATCAGGACAAAGAACGTCGGACCGTCGGCAGTGAACACATGCTCTCTTAATTTCCTAGAATTTTGAGGCAGTTGTGGCAACGTCGATGAGCATCGTAACAGTGCGGGTCGATCCAAGGAGCATATCACGATCAGAATTCGGGGATTTGGTTTATTTTGATTGGTGCGATTTGGAGTGTAGCGAAAACTGAAGCTGCACTGCTATGGAGGATAATGGAAATATGGGAGATAAGGCATAAAAGAAAGAGAGAACACGCGCGTGAGAAAGAGTGTGAGAGTGGGGTGGGTGGTGGTTTAGTTAAAGGTTATTTTTGTCCACTCATATTAAAATCTGATAAAATTTATCTCAAAATTATTTTTTTGACATAAATTATTATTTTTTTAGTAATTAAAGTAAGAAGGGGGGAGGGGGGAGTTCCACACAGAAACTTACAAACCATAATCTGCTTACTAACTCTTCAAATATCTGGCCACTCTAGCATCCTTAGAAATATTGATGCTATTTGAATTTGCAGCTGCCAAACCATGGCATCTTTTGAACAAACCATAACATCTTTTGAACAATATGCAGCTCGAAATATTCTATTATTCCGCTCTCTCCAAATACCATAAACGCAGGAAGCAAGCATTAACATGTTGAGAAGTTGTTTGTGTAATACCCCAAAATTTTATAAGTCTTTGGGTGCGTTTAAATATGTTTATATGTTTAGATAACGTGCCTTGAGTGATAAAATTTTTCAAGAAAAGAAATTTTCTTGAAAATGATCAAAATGCCCTTATGTGCATTGATGTGATTTTTCTCGTTTTGAAATGAGTATGTGATACATTGATTAAACTTTATTATATGAGTTTGAGTAGTAGTATGAATTTCGGAGATTTATGAGAACTTTCACTTTTGACGATTAATGCCGATAAGCCGAGAAATCACTAATCACTAACGGACTCCGAATTTAACCTAATTAGTATCTTTTGAACCTAGAATTAATTCTAAGACCCCTGAGATATGTTAGAGATTTTTCTGAGATCATATGAGATAGTTTTAAAATTTATTCCTTAACGGTTTAATTAACCGATCGATTTTTAGGGTTTTCTTCGTTACTTGGAATTTTGACCTAAAAATTAGATATTTGGATTCCTTGATTTATTTAGTGAGACATGAGATAGAGTTGAGGTGTTTTCGATGTCGGAAATGAGTCGAGGAAAGTTTTTAGCCGTTTTCAGTGTTAACGGAAAAACACGGATACATTCTACCGGAAAACTTTTTCATCCGGAGAAAATTATACCAGTTAAACATGAGATATTTTTTTCTTATCTCTCTCCCTCTCTCACAGCCGACATACACCCCCCTTATCTCCCTAATTATATTCTTTAATCTAGCAAACCTATTTTCAACACCTAAGAGGAATATAATGACTCCTATTTCATTAATTTCAACTCGTATTATTCATTAAGAGATCTAGCTAATATTCTCTCATCACTCTCATCTCTCTCATCTTTCTCTACTCTCTCTCTCTCTCCACCTTATGAAACAAAGAAGAAGAAGAAGAAGAATAAATTTTCTCTCTTCTCTCCCTCTCTTCACCGTGCACACACACACATAGATTTAGGAGAAAAACTCCATTAAAGTTCAAGTATTCAAGCATCCAAGCTCTAAGATCATCATCATTTTCATTCCTCAAACCCTAATCAAGAAGGTAATCTAGTTCTTCAAGTTTTGAGCTCAATTCAAAATCAAAATCATCTCACCTTTATTTTCTATAATTTTCGGCATTTTTGCCCTAAAGAGATGATTAATTCTTGTTTTAATTTTTCTTGAGGTCTAGAGAAGGATTCTTCCATAAAAATTCAAGCAAGTCTTTGAGCTCATTTCCCCTTCACCATCGGTCCAAGCTTCATCAAGAGGAGGAGTTCGATTTATTTTCTCTAAGTATGCTATTCATTCGATTTATGTATATATGTAATATAAAAGCCCTAAAGAAAGAAAAATATGCATGTTTAATTATTGCTTAGGCAAACCTAGGGCTTGTGTTGGTGATAATCGATGATGATGATGTGAGGATATAATGAGAATAACAAACCCTAGAAGTCTATCTAGGAATTAAGAGGAAAGAAAAGAAAAATAACCCTATAAAAATGATTAGGACCGAAAATGAGGAAAAAGAAGAAAGAAAAATAATTTATGTGAGTTCTTGATGATTTCTTGTTGATATGTGTTTTGTGATGATGATTAGAATGATTTATATGCCTAAGAAGTTGAAGAAATTATTTGCCCTATTTTTTTTATTGAAGTCGAAAAATTAGGGTTATGGGAGAGATATTTGATTTGATTTAGTTTGTTGTGTGATGATTTGAATTATTATGCTATTTTGTTGAAAGAAAATCGAAGCATGAGCATGTAGGAAGAAATATGATTTTTGATGATTTTGATGATATGAATGTGTTTAGGATTAAGTTAGAATGTTGGATGTTTAAGAAGAATTTAAGAGATGAAAACAATGAAATTTTAGGAATTAAAATGCATAAAAATCGAAAGAATTTATTGTGTGTTCTAGGTATTTTTGGTGAAAATATGAGTTTATGAGTATGTGTTCTTGGTGTTCTTGGTGAAAAACATGAAGATTTGAAGATGAATAAAATTAATTATAAATTAAATTAAATAAAAATTCAAAATTTTTTAAAAATAAAATAAAATAGAAAATAAAATATTTATTTATGAAGATATAGAATTGAGTAAAACAAAAGAAACATTTCTTCGTTAAGAATTGAGTAAGTAAGAGAAGAAATTCTACAAGTTTAATATTAGAAATTAAAAAGAAAGATAAAGGTATAAGTTGAGAAATAAAAAGAGAAATTAGAATCGAGAATATGAAATTTAAAAGATGAGTATAAAATTTAAAGATGAGTCAGTCGAGGATAAGTTCGTTTAGTCGAACAAGATATAAGAAGGAATTAACCTAAGAGAAATAAATTCTCTTTTAAAGAGAAAAAAATATTTTAAGAGTCGAGCATGAGAACTTAATGAAGAATTTAATCGAGTTTGAGTTTGTTTACTTGTTTTAATTATGAAATTTATCAAGAGTTTTAAAATAAAGATAACAGGAATAGAAATAAATAAGTTGATAAGATAATTTCTTAATGAAATAAATAGTAAAGTATATGAGATTGAGATTTAAATTAATACTTGGATAATTAAATAATGCTACGAAGAAATAGCTCGAATAAAATAAAGTTATGAGTTGAGATCGAATAAGTGTTAATTACTAAAAATGTGAAAATCGAGTTTAAAGAGTCTCAAATGCTTGAATATTAAATGAAAATAAGAAGCGTTAGATGAATAAAAGGAAGTACGAGTTGAAGTCAAATAAATGTTGTTTTAATATGAGAAGCGAGTTAAGAAAGTGTGGATGTTTGAATGTTCGTTTCTTGATAATGATTGAGTGTGAAGAAATTAATAATAATGTTTGAGTAAAAATGATCGAGTTTGCTTTACAAGTATCTTTAAAACCGAGATAAGACGACGAAATTATTAAGAGTCGAGTTTTTAAATATAAAGTCGAATTTCTATTAAATATGGGAAATGAGAGTTTAATTAAGAAAAAGAAGGAAAATATATTGTTATAAGATAAACTATTAAGATAAGAATACATGTGCAAGCAAATGAGAAAAGACGACGTATTTTGAAAATAACGTCGTATTTTAAGTCGAGAAATATTAAATAGTTATTTAAATTTTAAAATTCAAAATTCTTATTATTTGAAATTTATTTGACTTATTAAGAGTTGACGAAATCATTTTTAATGTTCGCTCGAAGATAATATTTTACAAGAATAAGTCGAGCAGTGTTGAGTTAACTATTGATTGTATATGAAATATAAATCATATTTGAGTTTATTATGCTTGATTGAAATTATATGTTGAGTGAAATGTTTATGTTTCATTTATTCGTAAAATGACTTGTTCATTTGTTGTACGTGCTTGTCTATGACGTGATTGATTTGAGATGATGATAGTTGAATCGAGAACTCGAGTAGCATAATCAAGATGAATGGTATTTTCTCACTAGCGAGAAATACTAAAGTAATATTATTTCTAGAAATAAGAATGTGAGCTGAAGTTTATCTAGTAACCGAGTAAAGTTAAATACCCGAGAGCGAGAAAGTCGAGAAAAGATATTGACTTAGTGAAGTTAAAATAATATAGAAAGGACCCGAGTCAAGTAGAAGCCCTTCAGCCAAGACCAAAATCTACTTTACGTCTTACGCGTCAAGAGTCTTGTCCTTATTCGATGTTAAATTGTGAAGGACCAAGAGGGACGGAAAAGTAGCAAGGACACGAAAGAGTAAGTCGCCTAGCTAGAATCTTCGGAAGTCAGGTGGGCTTTTCTAAACTAAAACTTGATGAATGTTATTCATTATTGAGTATGCCTATGTGAGTTTTTAAACAAATTGACTTGCCATTTATTTGAGTTGGTATGATTTGTCATCTGTTTGAGTTATTATTGTCCTGTGTGAAACAAGAATCCACGTGTAGATATTTGAGTTATTTGAGGTGACTGTGTACTTTTCTTCTGTTTAGCCGGTCACAGTGTTTGGGAAGGAGGCCTACTTCTCGACACAGAGATAATATGGTAGATGATTCATACCTGTATGTTTATAATATGATTGACAGCGCTATCTTTTCAAGTAAAATAAAATAATTTTGCATTCACAAGTAAAACGTTTTAAATCTCATTAATGCTTGTGATGTTGTGGCAAGGCAAGTTCAATTGTATAGCTCTAAGAGCAAGTTTTTAAAATGTTTTTGGCATGTGTTCACTGAGTACGAAGTACTCAGCCCTGCATGTATTTCTAAACGTGCAGGTTAGCGGGATGTGGATGGCGTGAACAGCTTGGTGGTGTGTTTTGTTTTGAGTCGAAAGTTAGTTGGCAATTACATGTCTTCATATATGTAGTTGTTGAGAATTGAGTCGAAGTCTCCGCTGCAATGTGATACTATCTTTTGATATGTTTGTGATATTACTCTGATATTCTGTTGGATTCAAGAGCATTGTGCTCGATACAATTTACCGCTTTTCTTTAGTTTCCGTATGATGTGAACTCGACATACTTATGCCTTTTTGGGTCTTCTGATGTAAATTAATTATGCTCGTTGGTTGTTTTATCGTGATTTGAAAGCATACCTTTATTTGTTATCACTTTCAGTCATTATTCCCTTGATTTCCCAAGCATGAACCTTTATGTGAGTTGAGTTAGTGTACGTTTTGATATTGTTCGTCGCACCTCGGGAGTCGGGGTGTGACATAGTGGTATCAGAGCAGGTTGTCTGCTCTGAAGCTTAACTTTCTTTGATGAGTCGAGTCTAGATTTATTTCCTAGACTTATTTGAGTTAGTAACACACCAAGCAATCCCCCATCTCATCCGGCAACCAGGTACGCCTTATTTTCAAAAGCTTTCAAGTTTAAAATATTAATTGAGTTACTCGATTTATGATATGCGCTCGTCTAAAGATAAAAGCTTGATAAGTAGTTTGAATAACTAGATTGCTTTAGAATGTCTTCCCTAATGTATGTTTTATGTGGAAATCGGAAAGGCTGGAACGTTTGTGCAAACGTTTTCGTGAAATGGAATTGCCAAGTACCCCGAGCAATAAAACATCTGTGGAAAGCAAGAACGAGTATGTGGTGGTTAGGAATTTCAACATGATTGTTTAACTGTTTCAGTGTGCTTAACTCGTTCAAAAATTCGTATAGGATGGACGATTGAGAGCGGATGCAGGAGTACCTACATGTGAGGTAGATATATCACGAGACGATTGCTGAGTTTCTAGCTCGATATCATAAGATCTGGGAGAAAGTCAAATACATGGATGTAGGAGTGCTGGATGGTATGATTCATTTGATTCATGCCTTGCCCCATGAGTGGCGTGATTGGGCAGCATTGCTTGTGCCCAGGTTTCTTGGACACCATTACCTTGGTGACTACCTCTACGGCAAGTGCAATGCGTTTATTGCTACTATTTCCGGGCAGTTTATCCAGTACATTGCCCCGCCTCCAGGACCGTACGACGTTGACCTCCCTGCCGTTCCGAATGGTTTTGCTCTTAGTCCCCCGCCTTTTCTCCAGGACGGACCAGCTCCTCCACGTGTCCCTTCACCGCCCCGTACTGAGCCAGAGCCCCAAGCCGCCTATCAGGACTACCCGTACTCGGGAGGTGTGCTTCCTATCCGTGCGTTTGACCCCTTTTGTTTCGTCTAGCTCGACCGCCCCTTAGTCAAACGGGTTTCATAACCCTATCAGAGTCTTGCCGCCTTCACATGATCAGCTTGAGGATTTCATGCGCCGCGACCGCACTCCCTCTCCGGTTCAGCCCTTAGGCGAGCCCTCTAGGCTGACCCGCACCGGCGATAGTGATGACGATGAGTTTTTCGAGGATTTGGCAACCGATGCTATAGTGGGCAGTGGATACCTCCAGGCTTTGCCGAATGACTATTTCTCTGCTCCGTATACGTTTGCTCCGACCCCAGTAGTGAGGCCTGACCAGAGACGTGAGCTAGAGTTTGGCGCTCCAGCCGATGTGGCATCTTACTTCCGTCGTGACGAGAACAACCCCAAGACTCCCCCGTATGAGTAGGAATTGGAGGATGTCAATGCTCGATTTGAGGACGAGGACACTGGAGATATGACCAATCCATGGGAAGCCGTCAACTATACTCTCCGCAACTTTGAAGAGGAGTTAAGGGCGGCCAAGCTTGAGCGCTTTGCCATTATCAATGGAGACACAGATGCAGATCCCGAGGAAGATCCAGAGGAGGATCCCGAAGAGGACCCCGACGAGGAGCAGCGTGATGATTATGATCCGAGTGAGGACGGTTCCGATGTTTAGGACCGATTCAAGGAAGTTGTGGAAATCTCGAACAATATTTACTTTTCTGTCTAAGAGTTGAACTCTTTTTATTTTTTTGCAGTGGTGTATATATTTATGTAGAATCAGACGCGAAGTGTTAGCTCATGTTAGTTCGATTCGAGATGTAGAACGCCATGTTGATGTGTAGGGAAATTTTCAGTTGTGAATATTTATCCCTTATTTTGTTATAAGTCCTCCAAAGAGGCCATCATTCGGGTGATATGAAAGAAAAGCCGTTAGGCCGTTAAAATCAACTTTGAGTCTCTTAAATAATTATATTGATCTGAGTATTCGAAGTTCCCAAATTAAGAATGAAATGAGATTGAGTAACGAGATAAGAGTTGAGCCAATTAAATAAGTTATTTTTTGACAATATTTTTTTTAAACAATAAAGTTTGAGTAAAAGATAATGTGATATATATATATTAATTGTAATAATATTTGAGTGCATGATTGCTTTGAGTATTGAGAAAGATTTATTTTGAGAATATGAGAATATTGAGGTGATGATATTTGAGATTATAATTGTTTGAGATGTTGAGAAATATTTGTCTTGAGAATATATGATTAATGGCATGCATGTCAATGATGATTGATTATTTTTGAGTTAAGAAATGGATTGATTGAGATATATGAACTTGAGATGATTGAGTTGATTGCAGTGATTGCTAAAATTGAATTTCTTTCGATGTGTTGATAAGTACCGATCGAGAATCATATTCCTCTCAAAAGGAAATATTTTCAAAATCGAGAAAGGTTCCGAGTGAGTTAATTCGTTCTTTCAAAGTTGCTTAAAATTTTCTTTTGCATTTCTTTAGAATGCCACCGAGATGAAGAAATATAAGAATCGAAAGAAATGAGAAGAAGGGACAGCGAGACCCTACTCCACCCCCTCCAAATGAACATCGAGTAGAAGAACTTTTTCTTCGCTAGAATTCCCCAACCTTCGACGGTAAAGGCAGTCCGGCAGAAGCTGAGGACTGGATTCGTTCTCTTGAGCAAATTTTTAGATTCCTCCGATGTGATGATCGTGAACATCTCGAATGTATGACGTATCAACTGAAGGGCACAACCGACTACTGGTGGGAAGCTCGACAAAGGACATATACTCAAGAAGAGCGTGAAAACTTGATGTGGGAACAATTTAAGAAAGCTTTGTATGAGAAGTATGTAACAAGGAGTTATCGAAGTAGAAGGCGAACAAATTTGCAAATCTGAGGCAAAGAAAGAAGACAGTGGCCGAGTACGACCGTGAGTTTTGCGAGTTAGCTCATTTTGCACCCGATAAGGTTGATACCGATGAAAAAATGTGTGAGTTATTTCGAGCAGGATTAAGATAGCATATTCGAGTAGTTCTCACCAGTCAAAGTGGTCTGACTTATGTAGAAGCCCTTAATCGAGCCCTAGATATGGAGTTGGCTATGCAGCCAGAAAAAGGAATGCATTCTTCAGTGAATCCTCAATTCCAAAGCCAAACGACGATGACTGTAACTATCCATCAATCTCAGTTCGGTCAGCATGCAAAGAGGAAAGGAAAATGGAGTGGTAGAAGCCACCCAAGCAAAAGGCCATAGCAAGGAAGATGACAACAACAACCTCAGCAAACTCAGCAAAACGAGAGCTCCACAAATTAATCGAAGCAACATACCTACAGGACCCCAAGGGCTCCCTCCTTGTTCAAAGTGTGGTAGGATGCATCAAGGCACCTACAAAGCTGGAAGTAATGTCTATTATACTTGTGGACAACCTGGTCATTTCTCGAACAGGTGCCCAAGTAAATAGCAGGGAATAAGCAGTGGAAGGCCAAATCAGTTTTAGCCTTCGCAAATGAAAGTAGTTGAAGCGACTCGACAACAAGAGTTTCTTCAGCATCAGCGTAAGCCATTACCACCAAAGCATCAACCATCCCAGCAGGAGACGCAGCATTTCCAAAGAGCGTTTGCAATTGAGCAGAAACCTGGAACTAAGGACCAAGGAAATCTCGCATTTGATATCGGTGCTTTGCATTCATTTATATCTGCGCTTGCGTAGAAAATATTGGCTTGAACGTAGAAGAATTGAACCGGGTGCTTAGAGTGGCAACCCATTTAGGTAAGTTGGCATTAGTCTCGCGCGTTTGCTCGAACTTAGAATTTGAATTCGAAAACCGCAAATTGTTTGCGAAATCCCTAAACCTAATCCAGATGTGGGACGTAGACATAATCTTATGAATGGATTGGCTAACCTAGAATGTTGTGACGATTCGATGCGACCATTGGGAGATTTCATTTCAAACCCCTAGAGAAGAGCCGACACTAGTCTTCGAAGTTGAAAAGAAAGTCAAGAAGAGTATGCCGATTATTTCAGCCATGAAAGTAGAGAAGTTAATGAAAAGAAAGGATACGAAGGCGTATATAATTTATTTAAACAAAGATGAGGAGCAAGAGTTGAGTGTTGACGACGTAGCCATTGTGCGAGAATTTAAAGACGTATTCTCAGAAATACTACTAGGATTGCCTCCCGACAGGCAATTGGAATTTACGATTGATCTCGAACCTGGATCAGCCCCAATATCAAAATCTCCGTACATAATGGCCCCAAAGGAACTCCAAGAGTTGAAGATTCAGTTGCAAGAATTGTTAGATTTGGGTTTCATTCGGCCTAGTGTTTCCCCCTGGGGAGCCTCGATTCTGTTTGTGAAGAAAAAGGACGACATTTTGAGAATGTGCATAGATTACCGAGAGCTTAACAAGATTACACTAAAAAACAAGTATCCTTTGCCAAGGATAGATGATTTGTTCCATCAGCTAAAAGGAGCAGGTGTTTTCTCCAAAATACCTGAGCAGGTGCATACCTTGACAATTCACAGAACTTGGCGTCGTACTCGGTTACTGTCATCTTTCCTTGTTTTAAATTATAGAACTCAGCCGTCTTCTGAGCTCTATAGGTCTTAGGTACGTACTTATCATACAATGCTTCCTTAAATTCTTCCCATGTAAAACGAGCCAGATGCTCCGCGGGTATAACTTTCTGCCTAGCCTCCCACCAGTAGTCAGCTGGTCCGGAAAGCTGGAATGCAACACACGACAAACGCTCCTCATCAGTACATCTGAGGAGTTTAAAGATTTTCTCTATAGTTCGCACCCAAAGCTCAGCATCGCTTGGGTTACCGGTTCCTTTAAACACATGTGGGTTTCGTTTGAGGAATAAGTCCTCAATATCACGACTGGGTGGTGGTGGAGATGGTGATGGTGGTGGATGAGTTTCATGATATTCCTGTTCCCCTTCTCTTTCAACTTGAGCTTGACTTCTACCACGTCCCCTAGGTCTACCAGGTCCTCTTCGGTTTACTACTCTTGGCGGCATTTCGAAACTATTGAAAACAAAAATTCACATTAGTACTTTTGCTTTTAATCATTTACTTACTTACTTAACCCCCTTTTTTTTTACTTAGACAAGTTCACGGAAAAGAAATAAATAACAACTCTGATATTAGCTCTTTTAACTTTTTAAACTTCCCAAGTTAAACAAGTTTATTTAACTAAACACGATTCGGAGAAACTTTCACAAAATTAAAGCCCACTCACGGGTCATATATATATATACATGTCAAAAAGAGTACTAAGTTTGCCTTCAACGAGGATTTACACAAAACTAGACTTCAACGAGTCTAAGCTAGGCTAACTGCCTATCTATGTACAGGATGTACTAACATACCACATTTTCTGTACCTACTAGAAGTACTAGAATGGAAACGATCCATAAAAGTCTGTATCCGCATAGAGTACTACAAAAGAAGTCTACTTATCCGGCTATGCACAAGGCAGGGAAAAATTACTACTACGCGTCTAAGACGCTCTTCTCAACAAGCGGCGGTCGAGTCGTGTTGCCATCTACGGCCTGAAAAATATTCGGAGTCCTCCTCTGGATCCTCCTCAGAATCTGAATTAAAAATGAGCTGAAGTGCTTCGTCAACCTTAATCGTGGAGCCGTCCAAAAGTACAAGTGGTGGTGGTGAAGGCACCTCTGAAACGGCCCTCTCCAAGTCTGAAACCAAGTAGTCCAAACTGGTCTCTACTGTCCTCTTCTTTGGAGGTAGCAGATGCTCGGGAGTGAACTAGACTCGTATTCCTCTGTAGAACGGACCCTGGATGATCCTGCCTCAAACTCTCCTCGGACCCTCGCCAACTCTGCACAGATCTCCTCAAGTGGTCTAAATGGGAATGGAAATTCTATCATAGTAGCAAGCTCCGTGCCAATCTCCAGGTATCCTGTCTCTGGAACTAACTCCTCACTGGGTGCAAGGACTAGTGGCAACTCTAACGGTGTAGCCATCTCTGGATCCATGTCCAAAGGCTCCGGCTCTGGCTCTGGAAAATGACGGTAGGGGTGGTGCTCCTGAATGGGAACTGACACTATGAATATGTTCTGAAAGAAACGCTCGTGTACGGCGAGAGCGAATCCTGAGAAATCTTCTATCGACTCGGTGTCATCGCCGAATAGTGCAAGGAAGTACCAAGACATATCATGTGCCCATCCGCGCCACTCATCTGGTAGTCGAATAATCAAATCTGCCATAGCCTGACGCTCTATAACACTATGTCGGGCTGCATGGTAATGTGCGGAAAAGTTACTAACTATCTGTCCAATGTCATCACTTGGGCCTGCCTTGTAGTCACGATACTCATCCAGTATCTCATCTGCCCAAGCACGCTGTGGCGGGGATTGATTCTCCTGAGTCATGTCACTACTTGAAGCCATCCTATAAGGTTTTAAGAAATACGGATCAGTAACTGGTAGGATAATAACTTATCTTAAGAAAATTCTTAAATTTACAATTAGAATACTCCATTATTCAAAATTGCAATACTTAACCACTTAATTACAACTTATCTTAATCATCTAGCAATTTCAAGAAATTGCACTCAAACAATATATAAAAATAAAATTTCAAGATTTTATTTCCATCTTTTTTCTTATTATTCTTCTTCTTCCTTATTATTTCCTTATTACTTTCTTACCTTATTTCTTCCTTGAAGAAAACTTCTTAATGGCTCTTGCTTATTTAAATTAAAGTAACGACTTCTACTTTGTTCATGTTACTTATACAAAAGTAACATTCGTTTCTTTTGATTCCCTTTATTTTGTCCTTCCCGTTCGGATCGCCTCTTTCAAAATCATTTGGAACCAATGCTTCTTAAAACGTCTATGTTCTCAGGGAATCGGAAGAAATCTTAGAGCAACAGTCTAAGTTCTTAGAGAACCGGGAGAAATCTTAGAACAACGGTCTAAGTCTTAGAACATACTTTTCAATAATAAGGAATTCAACTCACATAGTTTCACGTACTTTCACATAGTTCACATAATATTTCAAAGTATAACTCTTATACTTTGATCACATTCATACTTGGCACTTATTGATATCATACTTGCATACTTTATTCACATCATACTTGTACACTTTATTCAAAAAAATTTCTTCTTAAAAGAAATCATACTTCTGAAACTCTTTCCTTTCTTTCCTTTCTTCAGTTGAGTCGACGTAGCGGGAGGTTGAGTTGTCGTCTACACTCTTAAACTTAGTGTTACGACCTAACTTTACTTGAAAGAAGACTCAGGTGTAGAGTATATACAAATAATCTATCTTATTACTCGAAAGAAACTTGTATGCAGAGCAGAAACGATTGCTCTGATACCACTCTGTCACAGCCCCAAATCCCGAGGGATGGCAAGGTCGGGTTGCAACTAGGGATTGCATTAAAGAAGCGGGGAAGAAGGGGGAAATAATAGATAAACAGGCATTTATAACAGAAAATACTATGAACTGGACTTTATTGAAATAAAGAGAGTCGACCTTGAAAGATCGCTCGACAAAGTAGTTCTCAAAAGAAACTAAGTTCGAAGTACGGGGCTTAGACTCAAGATACATTATCTCAAAAAGAAGAGTTTGGCAGCGGAAAAACGTAAACTAGAACACAACTGATCTTCTCTAATCACAACCTTTTTACTCAACCTCCGCCGCTCTCGTCGCTCAACCTGCACATTTTATAAAACATATGCAGGGCTAAGTATTTTCATACTTAATGGACACATTGCCGAAAATATAATATACAAATAGATTAATCAGGCACTTTTAACTGTAATGCATCCGGGTTTTTCTTTAAAGAGCCCGTGCCTACTAAAACATTTTCTTTTCTCATAAATCACTCGGCCGAGCATTTTTTGACAGATGTTACGTTCGATTTGCCCAACATTCCTCACCGTGGCTGGCTACCCCTCAACAGGGTACCACACACATCGGCTAACGTGTACACAAACTCTAGAAAGTCCCCCTTGTATACTAACTCAGAGTACGATCGATTTAGTTAGCCCCATTGTATCTAACTCATAAATTCTGGAAAGCTGTCGGCTAACTCAGAATGGCACAAATGAACTCACATAAAACAAAGCATTTTACGCCTGATAATCACTTTCATAAACACATTTATCAAAGCTGTAAGAAAACATTTTGAGCAACGCTCGTTTTTATTTTGATATAAGAAAAGCCCACCTCAATCGTTTACAGAACAAACTTTAACCTTCTGTCTTCCGTCCTGTCTTCAACTCCGACTTCCTTCTTTTATCCCAAATATTCAAACTTTAGTAATCGATCAAGATGATTAAAGAAAAGAAATTTAATTCGTTTTAGACTTTTAGGCCTTTGCACTTAACTACATTCTTTTGATTATCAAAGAAATAAGACTCGATCAATTCTCGTTTAGAAACTAACTCGGTTCCTTTACTCGACACTTAGGTCAGTAGATAATGGATTTCGATAACTTATAATGACTTAGAAGTTCACAAGGAATGAAGTTGAAAAGGATTCAACTTAAGAATTTAAGTTTTTGGAAACTTTCTGCACAAGTCAGTAGTTCTGGAGTTTGCACAGAACAGAAAACTTAAAAACAGGGGATGTTCCCTATACCAAAAGAAAGCTACGGATGTCTAGTTTACTCTCCAATTTACGGATCTCGATTTCGTTAAGCGAGCTAGGAGTTATGACAGTTTCCGTGCAACGTTGCAAAACAGTCCGCGCGAAACCCTAATGCTCGACAAAACTTGACGCACGATTCGCTAGGTTCGATCAATACTATTCCACTTTTATTTTCACGAAATTTCCATCCTAAGGCAGTCTACATGCATGCCCCTTAATCGGGTACACATTCACGTCTTTTGATTAAACAAACGACAAGCATAAGCCTCGTCCCTTTTCAACTAACCACTTACTAAACCAATTCAATTTCAATTTCTATTTCATTCAACGACTTCTCGTTTATTAACTATAACCCAAATCATCTCGTATCTCGGATGGGAATATCGTCAACTACAATATCGTTCGTCAAACGACAACAATCATTATTATCAAATTGGTTTTCCTTATTCGACTTTTCTATCGGCATTTAATCTCGTTTCTTCGTCTCTTAGAAAAATTCCAATCTTCTTAGAATTCGTTCAAATTTTACGGTTACGATCATTAACTATCAAGATTATCATATATTCAAATCATAGACCTAAATCATTATTCATTCTCGACTTATCGACGATTCTTCGTCTCTTAGCGAAAATCCGACGTTCTCTGATTTCGTTCAAATTTTACAACATCAAACATCATCTATCTAGCATCACTAATATGTAAACCATATGCTCATATCATTAACGAGTTTCAACTTATTGATGAGTTTCCGTCTCTTACGTTTTTCATTTTATTTTTAGAAAAACTCAATAAATTATATAGTCATCCACATACAAACTACATCTCATTTCTATTAACAATTCATGCAAATCATAACATATGCTCATTCAAATCATTGATTCTTTCACTCTTACATTTCTACTTTTATTTTTAGAAAATTCTAAATTAATTCATGTAGTCATCTAACATCATATAGAACACTAATCCATCAATCAAACATCAAGAAAATCGAACTACAACAAACCCCTAAAACTCAGTAAAATTTCGGTATTCATAGATAAATTAGGAGGGATAATTTCTTCATGATTTCAATCCATAAACCCATTTCTAAGCATACTATAACACATATTAAACATAGATTCATCCTCCTACATCCCTTGAAATTTTCGAAAATAATTAAACTTGAAAGATCGAAATTTTGTTCGGTTCAATCTATAGAGGAAGCTCTTACCTTGACGATTATGTGATCGGATTTAAGATCGATCGGTAGATGAACAAATTGTGGAGCTTGAGAGCTTGAAGAACTTGGAGCTTCAATGGAAGAATGAAGAACAAAAGAGAGAGAAATGGGAGTGGAGAGGTGGCGGCCAAGAGGGGAGGGATAAGGAGAAGAAAGTGATGAGGTGTTATGTTTATAAAGTAGAAAATATCTAATAGGATGACTCACTAGGGTAGATGGCGGTTTAGGCCTAGATTTTTAGTCGAAATATCGCGTTTTCGGGTCTACAACGACGTTATAAAAGTCGAGAAATAATTTCTTAGACGGTTACGTTTCCGACGAAATCTAATTCGACTGTTAGATTAGAAATAAATCACATACTCGAAAAACCTAATTCATTTTTCAAAATCCGATAAAAAGTCGGGACATCACAGTCCAAATTTCACCCGGAAAAATAATAAAAACTAACTTTCTCCGGTGAACTCGTATCGAAGAAAAAGTGAATGTAAAGTCTGACGGTTTTTCGATCTGAGTTTTCGGAAGAAAATTTTATCGGACGCGGAAACCCTAATACAGTAGTCGTTCGACCGACTTCTGGAATTTATTTTCAGAAACGGATTTCACCGTTAGTCTTAGAATCGAAAATCCTTAACTTAGGCGTGTAAAGCCTTAATTAATAATCAAATATTTATTTTTCGTCGGAAGAAAATATCCGGGGTATTACAATGTCGGCTGTGAGAGAGGGAGAGAGATAAGAAAAAATATCTCATGTTTAACTGGTATAATTTCCTCCGGATGAAAAAATTTTCCGGTAGAATGTATCCGTATTTTTCCGTTAACACTGAAAAGGGCTAAAAACTCTCATCGACTCGTTTCCAACATCGAAAACACCTCAACTCTATATCATGTCTCACGAAATAAATCAAGGAATCCGAATATCTAATTTTTAGGTCAAAATTCCAAGTATCGAAGAAAATCCTAAAAATCGATCGATTAATTAAACCGTTAAGGAATAAATTTTAAAACTCTCTCATGTGATCTCAGGAAAATCTCTAACATATCTCAAGGGTCTTAGAATTAATTCTAGGTTGAAAAGATACTAATTAGGTTAAATTCGGAGTCCGTTGGTGATTAGTGATTTCTCGGCTTATCGACACTAATCGTCAAAAGTGAAAGTTCTCAGAATTCTCCGAAATTCATACTAATACTCAAACTCATATAATAAAGCTTAACCAATGCATCACATACTCATTTCGAAACAAGAAAAATCACATCAAAGCACATAAGGGCATTTTGGCCATTTTCAAGAAAATTTCTTTTCTTGAAAATTTTTATCACTCAAGGCACGTTATCTAAACAGATAAACATATTTAAACGCACTCAAAGACTTATAAAAGTTTGGGGTATTACATCCTTTCCCCCTTAAGAAAAATTTCATCCCGAAATTTAGTAACCTTGAGAAAATAGCTCGGGATACTTCGCTCTCATCTTTTCCTCAAGTTCTCACGTAGCTTCTTCAAGATCGTGGTGACACCACTTAATCTTAACTAGGGAAATCGATTTCGTTCTAAGCTACTGAACCTTACGATCTAGAATTTGCTCGGGCTTCTCCTCGTAGCTTAAGTCTGGCTTCAAAGCTACATCTTCTTAGCGAATCACGTGCTTTGAATCGAAAACATACTTTCGCAATTGCGATACGTGAAAAACATTATGCGAATTCCCAAAACTAGGAGGCAAAGCTAGTCTATACGAGACAGCTCCAATCCTTTCAAGGATTTCGAACTGTCCTATAAATCAAAGCTTTAGCTTTTCTTTAACACTAAAGCGGTGTACTCCTCTCGAGGGAGATACTTTCAAAAAGACCTTACTTCCTACATCGAACTCTAGCTCGAATCTTCAATTATCAGCGTCGACTCTGTGCTTCTTTAATCTTCTCGCGAATCTGACGAACAGATTCTATCATCTCCTCAATCGCTTCTGGCCCTATGACTTTTTTGTCGCCTACTTCGTCCCAGTAGAGCGGTGATCTACACTTCTTTTCATATAGAGCTTCATAAGGGGTCATTCCAATCGTATTTTGATAGCTATTATTATAGGCAAATTCGACAAGAGGTAGGATCTTCTCCCACTCGGCTCCTTTGTCTAACAACACAGCTCTCAACATGTCCTCAAGAATTTGAATCGTCCTTTCTGACTGGCCGTCCGTTTGAGAATGATAAGCGGTAATAAACTGCAACTGTGTTCCCAATTTTCTTTGGAAACTTTCCCAAAAATGTGCTGTAAACTTCGAATCTCGATCAGAAGTGATCGTACTTGTAACTCCATGCAACCTTACAATCTCTTTAATATAAATCTGTGCCAACTTGTCTGATCCATAGGTGTGGGATATAGATATGAAATGAGCGGACTTCGTTAATCTATCCACAATCACCCACACAACTGTATTTCCTTTCCTTGACCTTGGCAAACTCATCACAAAATCCTTCGTAATACCATCCCACTTCCATTCTGGGACTGGTAACGGTTGTAGAGGTCCATACGGTCTTTGATGCAGAGACTTTACTTGCTGGCAGGGTAAACATCTTTCAACATACAAGGCTACATCCTTTTTCAGTCCTTCCCACCAGAACTGTTGCTTCAAGTCTTGGTACATCTTTGTACTGCGGGGATGGTCGGTATACGGGGTCTCGTGAGCTTCACTCATTATCTCATTCCTTAACTTCTCGTCATTTGGCACACAAATCCTTCCTCGGAACAACAAAGCGTTGTGATGGTCCCGAAATGAGTTACTGGTGTATGGGGAGGGGGGGGGAATACACCAGTTAGGATTTAAAAACTTAAATCTGAAAAATCACTTCAACTGAGTAAAAACGACTCAGTTGGAATCTCATAGCTGAGTAAGCGACCTCAGCTGGAAGAGTGAGGCTGTGCGGAATGTGGTGGAAATTAAACTGGTTAAAAACAACTCACGCAAAACAGCTCGGTTGGTCAAGAACCAAAACAGCTCGGTTGAAAATGTGCAAATGAGGTTTGTATGCCGGTTAGTTCAGTCAGTTAAAAAAAAAGCAATATGAACTAAAAAATTAAACACAGACACACAAGATTTAACGTGGTTCGGAGATAACCCTCCTACGTCCACGGGGAGATGTGAATCCTCACACCTCAGTCCAAGTTCTTCTGGACAGAACCACACAGCTTACCCAGGCTGTGCAACCGTTGTAATAAGTTTACGGGTACTTATCAACCTTCACAGTTAAGTTTACGGGTACTTAACAACCTATGTCAAGTTTGCGGGTACTTGACGACCTGACTACTCAATTACAGGAAGAGTAAGGTCCTAGTACACTTTTTAGGGTGTGAGAGTGGGTGGGATTTCCAACTACAGCTCGATCACGAATGAGAGCTGGATCTAAGGCTTGAACGAATAAACACTCAAACTAAGATCTAAGACAGATTTTCACTCTGTGAACCCTCAGCTACTAATGTTCTATCACTCTTGAACTCTCAGCTGCTGATGTTCTTAGAATAGGATTTTTGCAGATTTTTCTTTCGCTTGATTCTCTTGTGATTGCACTTCTCTGTCTCGCTTCTCTTGTCTGCCGTGTGTGTATCTCTCTCAAATGAGAGAATGCCTCTATTTATAGGCGGAGAGAATCAACTAGCCGTTGGAGAAGCTGTTGATCTCTGATCGTTGAAAGCGAAGGCTTGTCTCTTATCTCTGCAGACTTTCCCGATATGGCATCTGTGCTCTTCTGCTTTCCATCTGAGACAGCCTTGTGTTGGGCCAGATGGGGTAATGACTGAACGGTCAAACCCTCATGTGACTTCCTTTTGAAATTCAAATCTTAACCTCTCTGACAGTCAACCTTGGTTAATCGGTTGAAAGTCTTGATCTTCATCTGAGTGGTCTTCAGCTGATGTTCTGATCTGTTGAACTCTCAGCTGACTTTGAACTTCAAGCAGTTGGACTTCTTGGTTGGATTCTACAACTGAGGTTCTGAAACTGAACACTCAGTTGTCTTCCTTGTATTTACTCAGTTGGGTTTGAACCCTCAGATGACTTCCTTTTCATCTGATGTTCTCTTCCTCTCTACTGCTTCTCATCTGATGAACCCTCAGTTGGTTTTCTTCACAACTGATGCTCTGAAGACTTCCCCCTCATTCCATCTGAACAAAAGAACTCTCAGTTATCTTTCAACATAACCGATGTTCTGTCTGAGTAATGCCTTGTTGCCATCTTCAGCTGGAGACCTGTAGAGATAAAATCTTAACTTTGCTCAAACAGCGAGCCTAAATTAGGTTATGGCAACATCTACTCGGGTGGGGTCAGTCGGTTTTGGAATTCATCAACACTCTTATTAATAAATTTCCCAACAATTTTCCCCTTTTTGATGATGCCAAAACCACTTACAACTTTAAACCACTAAAGATTTAATCCTTACTAACTGATCTAAAATCTCAGCTGAAATTCTAGACAGTCTATAAGATAAAACATCAAAGGGTTAGCACAATTATAACATGGTATTTAAAAGACTGCGATTCATAGCTTGGACAATGAGATATTGTTCGTCAAGTTGAATCGTATTATATACTTTGAAGTTTTTGTTACAACTGAAGGTTACAAGGTTAAGCACAAAACAGATAAAGATACAACAGTTGCTTCAAAAACTACAACATCCAAAAAGAAACTTCATCAGCTCAAAAACTTTGACCGTACTTGCTGAAGATACGGTCAAAGATCTCCTTCTTCGCCTCCGACTCAATCTCAGTGTTGACACCGTGTTCCTTGCAGACTTGCCTCACCTCAGCCATGATCGCATTTCTGTTCGGCGTGCTCGTGCCTTTGATCATCTGAGGGCGGTACCTGCACATCTTCGGAACTGGAACGGTGTTGGGATCGAGCTGAACATTCAGCATAGCTCGCTTGAACTGACTAAACATTCCAGGGTCTCCAGTTCTGAGTTCCCACAGGGCTTCCTTGAAGGCTTGCCTTGGGTCTTCAGTCGAGTAGACTTTCCTGTAATAGAAGTCATTGATGAATTCATGCTTGAATTGCTCCCAGTCGTCGTTCCACTCAGCATTCATCCACTTGTCAACATGTGGGTACCGAGACGGGAGCGGAGCATTCTTCTGCAACTGATGCGTCGACTTCCTAGCCTCAGCCTTCATCTGGTGCTTGTTGATTCTTCGCACACTCCGGCTGGCTTTATTCCTGTCGACGTTCTTCTCTACCTTGGCGAGCTCCTTCTCGAACTTGGCCACCTTCTTGGCCTGATCGGCAGCGAACTTCTTGATCCAGGAGGGATTCAAGTACTTCTCCTTTGACTCCCCCATAGCTTTGGCAGCTTCGATGCAGTCTTCAACAGATATTCCTCCGTCAAGTTCTGCTTCGAGCTCGGCCGTAAGCTCGGCTACGAGGTCGTGGGAGACTTCCAGTTCGGGCTGCGATCCTTCAGCTTCAGCTCCTTCAGCTGGCACTCTTTCCCCCTGCTGAGCTCCTTCAGCTTGCTGGAGAACAACTTTCCCTCGTCCAGCAACAGCTGCTGGCTCCTTGTCTTCCCCAGATGCTGGCTCATTATCTTCCCCCTTTTTGGCATCATCCAAAAGGGTGGCTACAGTGCCATCCAGGGAGGTCAACTTGGCTTCAGCCTGTTGAACTCGGGAAAACAGTTCGTCAACAGCATCCTTCTCAGCTACCTTCTTGGCCAACTCCAAGTCTTGGTGCTCCTGCTCAGCTCGCTGCACAGCTGCAAAGGTCGCAGAGACCTCTTTGTGGAGGGAGACGAACTCAGCTCGGAAAGATGCGAACTGAGACATCCACTCCTGGTCCTGAGTCTGCTGGGACTTTGCGAGGTCAGATTCAGCAACGGTTTTGAACACGTTGAAATCCGAGCTGAGGCTCTGAAAGGCCTTCCTTAGAGCCCAGGCCTCCGAGCTGGAAGAAGTGGAGAGGTCTTCGAACTTGTGCTGCAGAGAAGAGGAGAGGTGTTCCAGCTGATTCTTCAAGCTGGCATTTTCTGCCATCAGCTGCTGCATCCTGTCAGCTTCCTCCTCCTTACTCAGCTGGATCTTGGACAGCATCTCCTGCCTCAGCTGGTTGACCCTCTCTGAGATCAGCTCGCAGATGGCGTCAGTTGAGAGAGCTGGCTGATCGGAAGGTCCGGGCAGAAGTTGTGGTTGTGGCTGGGCAGAAGGTTCTGTGACAGCCAGGGCAGCTCGGCTGGCGAGGTAGGCTTTGATCTTGTCTTCTTCTCTCTTGGCCGCCTCATCAGCTGCATCAACGTCTTCCATGCAGGTGGCATTCTTGGCCAGCATATCATCAAGGAACTGAACAGCTCCAGGGTTGTTGCACAGCTCCCTGGTGTCTGTCCCTTCTTGGATGCTCCTGTCCAGACGACGTCGTAGCACAACCACTTTCTGGTTGTAGGCCACCTCCAGGTTCTGATAGTCGAAGTATTCCCTCAGGTTGGACTCTTCGACCTTCAACCTGTCCCAACCATGGATCCTGAGGGTTTCCTCCTTGACGTACCAGTAGCTGAATATGACGCTGAACTGGTATAGAAGTTCCGTCCCGAATACAGTGAATATGGGCATCGAGGCTGTCTCGGGGAACATACCAATCAGCTTGCGGAAGCAGTAGCTGAGTCTTCCTTCATATTCAGCCAGAATCGCCTGGCGGTTGGTTTCTTCATCGATTGGAGGGGGGTCGATATCGAAGGTTACAGGTTCGATGGTTTCATCAACGTTGCCCGAAGGAATGGTCACAACGTTGGCATCGAGCGAGAGGCTCGGAATATCTGACTGAGGATCAGTTGAGAGAATTGGATCCTCTTTAGGTGGTGAGTCGGCTGGCTCAAAGATTTCTTCAGACACAGGTGGGTTTACCTGGCTGGCATCAGCTCCAGTTTGACTGTCGTGGGACTCCTCAGATGAAGAAGAGTCATCTGAGGAGGAGCTGGAATCCTCCACTTGGATCTCCACATCTTCAGCTGCTTCCTCCTGACGCGGCTAAAGAATGAACCCAGCTGGGTCAACCGATTGGCTGGATTCGGTTGACTCCTTCGCCTCAGCTGGCTTGACTACCACTGGACTTGTTGTGGATGGTTGAGCCGCTGGCTGGATGATCCTGATCCTTGGCCTCTTCTGTAGAGGTTCCTCCTCTTCTTCTTCTTCGTCTTCTTCTTCCTCAGCCACCTCCTCCAGCTGGCGCTTCGCTGGCTTGGTCCTCGAAGGGCGGCGAGCTGCTGACTCCACAGCTGGCTTGGGGGCACCCTTGGGGGTGTAGACAGCCTCCACAACATCCCTGGCCTTCTTAGCTGAGGGGAACAGCGACAACTTGCTGACCGGAGTGTCCTCACTCCCTTCCCATATCAGCGGCAATCCTTTTGTGGCTTGGAGGATGAGGGCGGATATTTTTGTCCCAAAGTTGAGAGTCCCCTTGACACTCAACAGCAGTTCTCCGGACTCAGCTGTCGTCTCGGATATCTTCTGCTTCTCCAACAACAGCTGGCTCTCCAGATATCCTAGCCAGTCGACCTGGTGCAGCTCTTCCAGGGCCTTCTGCTGCTTGAGCTTAGGTCGGCTTATGTCACTGAAGGCTCCACCATATGCGAAGGCGCACTTGGAGATTACGTCGAAGAGAAGTTGGTGAGCCGGCTTCAGCTTCGTCCTCTGCATGCTCCCCTTCAATGGCTCGAGAACAATGAGGATTGTTTGAAGGAAGGTATCAGCTTCTTTGTCAGTGAAGTTCCCCAGCACATCTGTGGCTTCGCGGTTTCTGGGGATGAGCTTCTCCAGCTCTTTGGATACCTTTATCTCCACGACGGTGTCTACTACTGTCCGGGAGGTTCTGTGACGTTGCTTGCACGGAATGATCGTGACAAGCCCGTCTTCTGCAACTCGCTGCAGATTCCGATAGAAATGTACGACCTGCTTCCTGAGCAACAGGGATGGAGAGAGGGTTGCCCAGTCAAGCAGATGGTGGTCGGAGAGAATGGCGGCGACGGGAGCGAGCTCAGGTGAGGAGAGAGCCGCTCTGGATAAAATTTGTTCGAAATGAATCTTCGACATCACCATGTCGAACGATTCCTGGAAAGTTGCAGGCTCTGCGGAAACCATCTTCTTAGATGCTTTGGATTTGGGCGCCATCTCGAGGAGAGTTATATGCAAAGAAAGAAGGAAAATCTTAACTGAAATTGGTGAAACAAAATCGGAGGGGATGATGAATAGTGAGTAAAGATATGCACGAAAAGAGAAGGTAAGGATCACTTCCTGATTTGCCGTATTATATAATCTTTGACTCGGATAATATCAACGGTTGGGGTTAAATCGCGCGTATTTATCAACGGCTGTGATTTCACGACTGTTGAGTAATTTTGACTGATGCTCCACGCGCGCGATTGAGAAGGTGAACAGTTTAGGGTGTCAACCCAATCGCACTATAAAGTAAGGCTATAGGTGTTCAGCCAGACTTTACATTAAATGCGATATGATGGCTTGTTTAGTCTAGTTGACATGTTCAGGAATGTTTGAATTTATTTCAAACATTCTCATTTAATATCATAACACCTTCAGTCATAAATGATACCTGTCAGCTGATGTCGATATCAGCTGTATACCTCAGTTGTGCTCCTCAGTTGCCGCATACCATCAGCTGACTCGAGTTCGTCTATTCAGTTGACGTCTGTTCCATTGTTGCAGCATACCATCAGCTGACTCGAGTTCGTCTGTTCAGCTGACGTTTGATGTCTTCAGTTGGCAATTCGTATCTGAGATTCCTCCTTCATCTGAGCTTCCCTTTTCATCTGAGCTTTCCTTTTCATCTGAGCTTCCCCCTTTATCTGAGCTTCCCCCTTAAATAGATATCCGATTCTTCAGCTCGGATGGATCCTTATCAGCTCGGATGACTATTCAGCTCGGATCCAAGAGTCCTAGAAGATCACACAGCATCTCGAACCGGGCTTCAGGAAGAGGTTTGGTGAAGATGTCAGCTCTCTGAATCTCATTTGGGATCTTCTCCATGGACACATCCTTCTTCTCAATATGATCTCGGATGAAATGATGACGAATGTCGATATGCTTAGTCCGAGAGTGGTGAACAGGATTTAGAGAGATAGCTATGGCACTCGAGCTATCACAATGAATGAGAACCTGTCCAGTTGTGACTTCATAATCTCTCAGTTGCTGCTTCAGCCACAATACTTGCATGCAACAGCTTCCGGCTGCCATGTACTCTGACTCGGTTGTCGAAGTAGCAACACACGCTTGTTTCTTGGAGAACCATGAAACCAACTTGCTTCCCATGAACTGACAGTGTCCAGAAGTAGACTTCCTGTCCAACCGATCTCCTGCTAGGTCGGCATCTGAGTATCCAGTCAGCTGGATATTGTCATCAGTTGGGTACCACAATCCAACATTGACAGTTCCCTTCAGATACTTAATGATGTTCTTTGCTGCCAACATGTGTGCTTCTCTTGGTTGGACTTGAAAACGAGCACACACTCCAACTGCGTATGAAATATCTGGTCGGCTGGCAGTTAGGTAGAGCAGCGAACCGATGATCCCTCTATACTGGCTGGCATCAACGAGCTTTCCCTCAGCTCCTAGTTCGATCTTCCAGTTCGTATTCATAGGGATCTTTGTTGTCTTACTTGTCTGCAAGCCGAACTTGGTGATGAGCTCCTTTGTATACTTGGACTGGTTGATGAAAATCCCTTCAGGTGACTGCTTCACTTGTAATCCAAGGAAATAATTCATCTCGCCCATCATTGACATCTCGAACTTCTCCTTCATAAGATCGGAGAATTTCTTGCACAGCTCCTTCGACTTGGAGCCGAAAATGATGTCATCGACATAAATTTGCACAACAAGTATATCTTCTCCAACTTTGATGGTGAACAGAGTTTTATCAACTGAACCTCATTTGAACCCCGAGTTCAGAAGAAATCCACAAAGAGTGTCATACCAGGCCCTTGGCGCTTGTTTTAGACCATAGATAGCTTTCTTCAGCTTATACACTCTTCCATCTCCAGTCTCAAAACCAGGAGGCTGTTCAACATATGCATCTTCTTTGATATCTCCATTGAGGAATGCACACTTCACATCCATCTGATATACTTTGAACTTGTGATGTGCGGCATAAGCTAGAAAGATCCGGATGGCTTCCAGCCTTGCAACTGGTGCGAAGGAATCTTCAAAGTCAATTCCTTCTTGTTGGCAGTATCCTTGAGCTACCAACCTTGCTTTATTCCTCACAATGAATCCAATGGCGTCTCTCTTGTTCTTGAAAATCCACTTCAATCCAATCACCTTGACACCATTTGGTCTTTCTACCAACTCCCATACACAGTTGCGTAGAAACTCATTCAGTTCTTCTTGCATGGCCGTTGTCCAGTGGACACAGTTGAGAGCTTCCCCAACATTCTTCGGTTCTGGTACATCAGCTACAAAGCAAGAAATCATGGCAACATCTCCAGCTTGCTCGAACTTCTCTAGAACTGCCAATTCTTCAGCATATTGGGCATACGTGTTGGAATCTTCCTCGGTTGATTCTGGATTTGCAACTCTGCTCTGTGTACGCACACCCTCGGTTGGATCTCCGATGATGTCGTCGGTGGAATGAACTTCATACCATCTTCGGTTGCGTCTTCCTTCTTCTTCCAACTGTGGCTGTTCAGAAATCTAAGTTGGAGTCTTCAGAGCTGGTGATTGATCAGCTGTTGAGTCTGGATCTTCAACATTTACAATAGTTCGAGCTGAGTTTGGTTCTGCTTCAGATGTTGATGCAGTTGGAGGGGCATCAGCTGAAGTTCCCCCTTGGGACGAGCTGAGGTCTTCGCATTCATCTTCAGAGGAGTATGGATCCTCATCCTCAGTTGCCCATACCAGTGGTTCAGCTCGGTTGTTTTCCCGAAGTGCTTGCGATCTGGTGAGAACTGGTAGAACAGCTGGATCCGTGTGTTGTTCTTTTACCTGTTCCCTGCACTCAAAGGTAGATTCATCAAAACTAACATGAGGTGTTATTTCCACAACATGAGAGCTGTTGTTGAAAACTCTATATGCCTTGATCCGAGCTGCATATCCAAGAAATATGCCCTTCGAAGCTTTGGCATCAAAAGTTTTCAACTGAGTCTTCCCATTGTTGTGAATATAACATTTAGAACCAAAAACATGAAAATAAGAAATATCTGGCTTTCTGCGTCTCCACAGCTCGTAGGGTGTCTTTCCCAATTGCTTGGTGAGAAGAGATCGATTCTGAGTGTAGCATGCTGTGTTGATCGCTTCAGCCCAAAATCTCTTTGGCAGAGCTGAGCTCGCTAACATGGATGTGGCTGCATCCTTCAGCGTTCTGTTTCTTCGCTCAGCTACCCCATTCTGTTGTGGAGTACGCGGCTGATGTCTGATGGGTTATGCCATTCTTTTCGCAATACTCAATGATGGTTTCATTTAGAAATTCTGTGCCACGATCTGATCGGATAGATATGATCTTCATCTCTTGTTGGTTCGATATCCGATCCATCAGCTTGGGCAGCTCATCTCGGGTTTCACTCTTGTGGCGCATGAAGATGGTCCACGTATATCTTGAGTAGTCATCAGTTACAACCAGGGTATACTCGTTCCCGTTCATGCTCTTTGGTGTAACTGGCACGAAGAGATCCATATGGATCAGCTGTAACACTCGGTCAGTTGAAGGAGTTGACTTCAACCGGAAGGAGGATCTAGCGAGCTTTCCCAGCTGGCATGCACTGCAGCTGTGTGTTGTTGAAAACACTCGATTGGGTATGCCTCTTGCATGTTCTTGTCTGGCGAGTCGGTTCATCGTTTTGAAGTTCAGATGGTTGAGCCTTTTGTGCCATAGCCAGCTCACATCCGAACTGCTCTTTGATAACAGGCAAGTGTCAGGGAGGCTGCTGTTCCAGTCAGCGTAGTAAACATTCCCAGCTGGGGATCGATTTCCCAACAATATCACCTGCTTTGATCCGACATCTTTAACCCTGCAACCCTGTGCATTAAACTTGACAGAAAAACCATTATCACAGAATTGGCTGATGGAGAGCAAGTTATGCTTCAATCCATCAACATAAGAGACATTAGAAATAGAAACATGATCAGTTTCAAGTGTACCATAACCTCTGGTGTAACCTTTTGAGTTATCACCAAAAGTAACGGATGGGCCTTCTTTTTCCACGAAACTTCCAAGCAAACCCTTCAGATTTGTCATGTGTTTCGAGCATCCACTGTCCATCACCCATATTGAAGCTGACGCTTTCTTCTTCCTCAGCTGTTTCTCTTGTACCTGCAAAGAGAAACTCGCTTAGGTTCCCAATTTCAGTTGGGTCCTGGAGGGTTAGAACCAGTTCCCCCTGGAACTGTGCGTCGCTTTTCTCTGTACACTCGAATAGCCTTGTCATTCCAAATGATTTGCCCATTTTCATCAATTATAACAACACCTCGGTTATCCTTAGGCTTGTTGTTAGAAATGATGCTCTGTTTCTTGGAGGAGTTGGATTTCTCCCATGTTGTGCTTTAGGAGGTGAGGCTTTCCCCCTGTTTTGATGGCGATTTTTATCCTGTCTGATTTGTCTGAATGATCGGACGCCATGCTGGAATCTTCATGGCTGATTCTGATTCCAACTTCCTGTGGCTTGTCTGTAGCTATTCACGCCCTGCTGAAGATTCATATTGTGCCATGAATATCTCCAGTTGTCCGACCTGTTCCTTAACTGTTGACTTGGTTGGAACCTTTGGTCGAGCTGATGTTGGAACCGCTGCTGATTCAGATGATTGAACTCTTGCTTGTTCTGAGGTCGGTTCCATTTCTTTTGATGTTGACTCTGAGGATGATATAGAGGTCGGTTCGGATTCTGAGTTCGGTTCCGGTTATGCCTTCGACGCCTCTAATTCCTCTTTTGACTTTTGGAACATTCCCCCTCGGTTGATGTCCCAACCGATGGAACAATCTGTCCTACATCAGCTACTCCTTTTCCCTTCTCAGTTGAGATTCTGTTGGTCGGTTGAACTTGCTGAGAGGTGGAGGTTGAGTTAGCTTCTGGAGACTCAGCTGTGTTAGGCTCGATAGCTGTGACTTCTACTGCTTTGATGAAGGTAGCTGGTGGAATACCAGTATCCTTGACAATATCATAACCGAGTCCTGACACGTCATCCATCTGTCTGCTATAACTTAAAAGGTTTTCGATGATCTTGGATGACTGATACAGCTTGATTAGATTGTCCTTCTCAGTTTTTAATTGTTTGAGGACGGTTATCTGCTCGGTTTTACCATCTGACTCCCTTATCAGCTGGTCGATCTGAGCTTCTTGATTTTTCAACTGATCTTGCTGCTTCCAGATCTGTTTTGTCAGCTCTTCATCTGATGGTGTCTTAGCTTCTTTCAGTTGACTCTTGAGATTTTCAATCTCCTGAGTTTGGCTCTTAATCAGATCGTCCTTTTCGGTTAAGGAATCTTCCAGCTTGGCGAACTGAGCTTGAAGACTCTTAAACTCAACCGACTGTTGATGCAGTTCCTCACTGAGTTCTTGAAAATCATTCCAGGATGGTTCTAACTCATCGCTCAGAGATTCCTGCATGTTAGAAGTATTGAAAGAATTTAAGCGAGCAGGATTAGATTGTACCTTAATATCATCTTGGTCGGTTCCAAGTGCCATGAGGCATTGATCCGGACTGATGACTTTGTTGGTAGAGGTCAGTTCATCCTCATCTTCAGTGTCTGTGAAGATGTCCATATCGTCAGCTGCTTCTTCAGCTACCATGGCCTTGTTCTTTGCAGTTTGCTTGGCCCTCAATGCTTCTCTTTCCTTCTTTGAGAGGTCTGGGCAGTCAGCTTTGAAATGTCCTTTCTTGCCGCATTCGAAGCAACCATTGATGACTGGCTTAGAACTGTCTCGAGTTCGGTTTGATTTGTAGAAGCGTTTGTATTTGCCGAACCGAGTGTCCATGTCGGCTAGCTTCTTTGACAACGCTGCGATGTTCTGTTGTAGTTCCTCTCTGCTCGGCTCCTTTGCAGTCATGTCAGCCGATCTGGTTGGCCTTGACGATCTCGACTTTGAGTAGTCAGCTCGGAGAGCAACTGACTTCCATGCTGAGCCAATATCCTCAATTCTACTTGTCTGCCCTGAGGACTGTGATCTCCTCCTGTTGACCTTATACTCATTTCCTTTTAAGATTGAGAACAGTCTTTCAGTTCCCATTTCACCTAGGTCAGCTCGGCTCTCGTGGATATTGGTGAAAGTATCCCACTCAGCCGGTAGAGCTTGCAACACCTTGAGATTGATTTCTCTTAGTGTGTATTTTCCTCTTCGGATGGACTGGATTCTTCTGATGATGTCCATAAACCGGAGCTCTAGCTGATCGATAGTCTCATCAGGTTGCAGACTGAAGTTGTCAAAATCTTGACATGCATGTGAGAACTTGTTTTCCTTCGTCTCATCTCTTCCTTCACTCAGCAAAGCCAGGATGTCCCACATCTCTTTTGCAGTTTCACACTCCTCTATCCAAGGCAGATAATCTTGTCCAACTGTGGACATTATTGTGCTCTGAGCCCAGATATCCAGCTGGCTCACCTTTACCTCCTCCGGAGTGTAGTCTTCTGGCTGTTTCTCCACATACTCCACCACTGCATCTCCATCGTTGGGATTTGTGGGAGTGCGAACTATTCTGTCTTTTATGACGATTGGTCCAGAAGTGAGAACTTGTTGCATCCTGTGATGCTTTGACAGAAGGATCTTCTTCATCCGAGTTCTCCAAGATGTATAATTGACGACTGAGAACATGACGATGATCTTGTCCTTGACGTCCATCTGCACACAACAAACAGAACAAATATGCAAGCAAATATGCACTAGCGTGAAAAGATCTGTTCAGTTGACCACTGAAGAAAATTTCTCGAATTCACACCTTGTGAAACGGAGTCAGCAGTATTTTTGAACCACTGCTCTGATACCACTTGATGGTCCCGAAACGAGTTACTGGTGTATGGGGGGGGGGGGAATACACCAGTTAGGATTTAAAAACATAAACCTGAAAAATCACTTCAACTGAGTAAAAAGGACTCAGTTGGAATCTCACAGCTGAGTAAGCGACCTCAGCTGGAAGAGTGAGGCTGTGCGGAATGTGGTGGAAATTAAACTCGTTAAAAACAACTCACGCAAAACAGCTCGGTTGAAAATGTGCAAATGAGGTTTGTATGTCGGTTAGTTCAGTCAGTTAAAAAAAAGCAATATGAACTAAAAAATTAAACACAAACACACAAGATTTAACGTGGTTCGGAGATAACCCTCCTACGTCCACAGGGGGATGTGAATCCTCACACCTCAGTCCAAGTTCTTCTGGACAGAACCACACAGCTTACCCGGGCTGTGCAACTGTTGCAATAAGTTTACGGGTACTTATCAACCTTCACAGTTAAGTTTACGGGTACTTAACAACCTATGTCAAGTTTGCGGGTACTTGACGACCTGACTACTCAATTACAGGAAGAGTAAGGTCCTAGCACACTTTTTAGGGTGTGAGAGTGGGTGGGATTTCCAACTACAGCTCGATCACGAATGAGAGTTGGATCTAAGGCTTGAACGAATAAACACTCAAACTAAGATCTAAGACAGATTTTCACTCTGTGAACCCTCAGCTACTAATGTTCTATCACTCTTGAACTCTCAGCTGCTGATGTTCTTAGAATAGGATTTTTGCAGATTTTTCTTTCGCTTAATTCTCTTGTGATTGCACTTCTCTGTCTCGCTTCTCTTGTCTGTCGTGTGTGTATCTCTCTCGAATGAGAGAATGCCTCTATTTATAGGCGGAGAGAATCAACTAGCCGTTGGAGGAGCTGTTGATCTCTGATCGTTGAAAGCGAAAGCTTGTCTCTTATCTCAGCAGACTCTCCCGATATGGCATCTGTGCTCTTCTGCTTTCCATCTGAGACAGCCTTGTGTTGGGCCAGATGGGGTAGTGACTGAACGGTCAAACCCTCATGTGACTTCCTTTTGAAATTCAAATCTTAACCTTTCTGACAGTCAACCTTGGTTAGTCGGTTGAAAGTCTTGATCTTCATCTGAGTGGTCTTCAGCTGATGTTCTGATCTGTTGAACTCTCAGCTGACTTTGAACTTCAAGCAGTTGGACTTCTTGGTTGGATTCTACAACTGAGGTTCTGAAACTGAACACTCAGTTGTCTTCCTTGTATTTACTCAGTTGGGTTTGAACCCTCAGATGACTTTCTTTTCATCTGATGTTCTCTTCCTCTCTACTGCTTCTCATCTGATGAACCCTCAGTTGGTTTTCTTCACAACTGATGCTCTGAAGACTTCCTCCTCATTCCATCTGAACAAAAGAACTCTCAGTTATCTTTCAACATAACCGATGTTCTGTCTGAGTAATGCCTTGTTGCCATCTTCAGCTGGAGACCTGTAGAGATAAAATCTTAACTTTGCTCAAACAACGAGCCTAAATTAGGTTCTGGCAACATCTACTCGGTTGGGGTCAGTCGGTTTTGGAATTCATCAAAACTCTTACTAATAAATTTCCCAACACGTTATCTCTTGATTCTGAAAAATTCTTGACTCTTTCTTTTCTCACCTTCAATCTCAACTTTTCCAATCCTCGTCTTTCCTTTGACCTTCTATGATACGAGACCTCAAATCTGGCATTACTACCAATGTAGCAATCACTTGCTCTACCGTTGTTGGAGGTAGAATTACTTCAATTCTCATTCTTCCAAATTCTTCAATTAACTTTTCTTCCTCAGATAGCAAAAATCTTAGCTCTATTTCTTCTAAATTCTTCGATCTCCTTTTTCTGCTCAATGCGTCGGCTACAACGTTAGCTTTCCCGAGATGATAAGATATCTTGCAGTCATAGTCTTTCACTAACTCAAACCATCTCTTCTGTCTCATGTTTAGCTCTTTTTGCTCAAAGAAATACTTCAGACTCTTGTGATTCGAAAAGATTTCACACTTAGCTCCACAGAGATAGTGTCTCCAAATTTTCAAAGCATACACTACAACAGCTAATTCCAAATCATGCGTCGGATACTTCTCTTCATAGGGTTTGAATTGTCTTTAAGCATATGCTATTAGTCTTCCATCTTGCATTAACACACATCCTAAGCCTTGAGCTGATGCGTCTGTATGAACGGTATAGTCTTTTCCTGCTTCAGGAAGGGCTAATACTGGGGCTGAAGTCAATCTCATCTTAAGCTATTGGAAACTTTTCTCACATTCTTCTGTCCATTTAAACTAGGATTCCTTCTTCAACAAACTTGTCATCGGCTTTGCAATCTTGGAAAATCCTTCTATGAATCTCCGATAGTAACCTGGTAAACCGAGGAAACTACGGATTTCATGAGCTGACGTCGGCGATTTCCATTCTTGAACAACTTTCACGTTTTCTATATCAAATTTAATTCCTTCGGAAAAAACAACGTGTCCTAGGAAATTCACTTCTTTCAACCAAAATTCACACTTGCTAAACTTGGCATACAACTTCTCTGATCTTAGCTTTTCCAACACGATTCGCAGATGCTTCTTGTGTTCTGCCTTATCCTTGGAATACACCAAAATATCATCTATGAAGACAATCACAAATTTGTCCAAAAATTCTTGAAAAACTCTATTCATCAAATCCATGAAGACGACTGGGGCATTGGTCAATCCAAATGACATTACTATGAATTCGTAGTGTCCATATCTTATTCTGAAAGCAGTCTTTGGAACATCTTCTTGCTTGATCTTCAATTGATGATACGCCTTAGGAGAAATTATCGTCACTCCCTTAGTTTTTCTCAAACATAAAATTTAACTTAAGGTCTTTTTAAGATCATAGCAAGCAATCGGAACGTAATAAAATGTTCGACATAGATAAAATCCATGAGATGGATTGATTATCTATTAACTGTGCCATTTTATATGGAGCATGCGCCGACAGAACTAGAAGAGCTTAAGATCCAGCTGCAAGAATTATTAGACCTTGGATTCATTAGACCGAGTGTTTCACCGTGGGGAGCACCGGTTTTGTTTGTCAGAAAGAAGGATGGTTCTATGAGGATGTGCATAGACTATCGTGAATTAAATAAAATCACCCTTAAGAATAAGTATCCTTTGCCAAGGATAGAAGACCTCTTTGATCAGCTTAAGAGCGCAGGAGTCTTTTCAAAAATAGATTTAAGATCTGGGTATCATCAATTGAAAATCAAACCCGAGGATATACCTAAGACTGCTTTCCGAACCAGATATAGCCATTACGAATTCCTAGTTATGCCATTCAGTTTGACTAACGCTCTCGCAGTATTCATGGATCTCATGAATCGAATCTTTCACCCGTACTTAGAAAAATTCGTCTTAGTATTCATCGACGACATTCTCATTTACTCCAAGAATGAGAAGGAACACGATGAACACTTAAGAATAGTATTAGAAATGCTTAGAACTGAGAAACTTTACGCCAAATTCAGTAAAGTGCGAGTTTTGGCTAAAAGAAGTGATATTCCTTGGACACATAGTATCAGTAGAAGGCATCAAGGTAGATCCTGCCAAGGTAAAGGCAGTACGCGATTGGAAATCGCCAACAAGTCCGAACGAAATTAGGAGTTTCTTAGGTTTAGCCGGCTATTATAGGAGATTCATCGAGGGATTTTTTTTTTCCAATCTCTAGACCTATGACACAACTATTAAGGAAGGAAAACAAGTATAAATGGATGGACGAATGCGAGAAGAGTTTTCAGACACTCAAGGAAAAGTTAACTACAACACCCGTGTTAGCTCTGCCAGAAGCAAATAAGGAATACGTAGTCTATACAGATGCTTCAAAGAACGGATTAGGTTGTGTATTGATGCAAAATGGAAAAGGATAGCTTATGCTTCACGACAACTTCGACCTCATGAAGTTGAGTATCCAACTCACGACTTAGAACTAGCAGCCGTAGTGCATGCATTGAAAATTTAGAGGCACCATCCCCTATGGTGTTAGGGTTGAGATTTTTACGGACCACAAGAGTTTAAAGTACTTCTTCGAGCAAAAAAGGAATTGAACATGAGACAAAGACGATGGTTCGAATTAGTCAAAGATTTTGATTGTGGTATCAACTACCATCCAGGAAAAACAAACGTTGTAGCCGACGCGCTGAGTCGCAAGACTCCAACTAAGTTAGGACGTCTCTTTGTTGAGAAAGAATCATTAGTGCCCAGAGGAAGGACGAGTCGATCGAAAAGCTTCGGCTTAAGATAAAAACAGATAAACCAGACGGTTATTTCGAAGCACCAGATAATACGATTTTATTTAAAGACAGACTTTGTATTCCTGAAGATGACAAATCGAAGAATGATATCATGAGTGAGGCTCACGATACACCTTATATAGCACACCAGGGAGTACGAAGATGTATCAAGATTTAAGAAAGAATTTCTAGTGGAACGGTTTGAAACGAGACGTTGCCTCGTTTGTAGAACGATGTTTTGGGCTTGTCAACAAGTGAAAGCTTTACACCAATAACCGCAAGAGATGTTGCTACTATTAAGTATTCTAATATGGAAGTGTAACGTTCGATAGAGATGCCAAATTCATTTCGAAATTTTGGATCATTATGAAGAAAGAGTTAAGTACCGAACTAAAAGTTTAGTACCGCTTTTGTCACAGCCCCAAATTCCGAGGGACGGCAGAAGCCGGGGTGCGACTGGGGTTGGATTAAAGAAGCGGGGAAGAAGGGGGATGAAAGAATAAACATACATACATAACAACTTATCTTTTATGAACAAGACTTTATTGACTAAAGGAAAGAGTCAATCTCGAAAGATTACTCGAGCAAGATACATCAAAAGCTTCTAAGTTATATTACAGAACTTAGACTACAGTGATTAATACACAACATCAAAAGAGTTTAAAGTCTAGCAGTGGAATTGTGAACTATATACAAAAGTCTTCCTTAACTCTATTCAACTCTAACTCAACCGTCGCCGCTTCGTCGCTTCAACCTGCACATTTAGAAAACATATGCAGGACTAAGTACAAAAGTACTCAGTGGGTACGTTGCCGAAAATATAATCATAAGTATAGATAATCAGGCATTTTCGTTAGGGTCATGTTTGGCGAAGGAAAAAATATCGAAATAACTTGTTTCCGGCTCTTAAACGTCGTTTTAAAAGTCGAGAAATATTTTTCTAGATAGTTACAGAATTGACGAAATCTAATTCGTCCGTTAGATTGGAAATAATTTACGTACTCGGAAAACCTAATTCATTTTTCAAAATCCGAGAAAAAAGTCGGGACGTCACAGTCCAAAATTCGTCCGAAAAATCATAAAAACTAACTTTCTCCGGTGAACTCGTCTCGAAGAAAAAGTGAATGTAAATTCTGACAGAATTCGATTCCGAGTTTCCGGGCGAAAAACTTAACGGACGCGAAAACCCTAATACAGTAGTCGTTCGTCCAACTTCTGGAAATTATTTTCGGAAACGGATTTCACCGTAAATCTTAGAATTTAATTTCATGATCTTAGGCGTGCAAAGCCATAATTATTATTAACTTTTATTTTTAAAGACTGTAGAAAAAGTCTGGGGTATTACATCCTACCCCCCCCCCCCCCCTTACGAAAAAATTTCGTCCCGAAATTTGCTTATCTCCTTATACTGTTCGGGGTATTCCTTCCTCAACTCTTCTTCGAGTTCTCACGGGGCTTCTTCTTGCCTGTGATGATCTTATAACACTATTACTAATCGTATCGACTTGCTTCCTAACTTTCACGCTTTTCGATCCAAGATCGATTGCGGTCTTTCTTCATAACTTAAGTCAATTCCAAGAACAACGTCTTGCTGAAAAAACCACGTGTGCTGAATCGAACACATACATTTTCTCAAAATGAGATACACATATAATAAACATTCCATAAACATCACCATGACTATCCGTATTGGAAGCTTATCTTGTTCGAGATTTCCACTAATCATATAAATCTTTGTCGATACTTTATACTTTGCATGGAATTAATCATATTATCCTTTGAAGGATAATCATGAGGAATGTCTTGTCTTCATTCTCTAGATTTAAGCTAGATCGACATATATTTCTTAAGACTTTTATCTTCTTTAAACTTCTTTTTTTTTGTTACTTTTACACTTCTTTCATTCTAACTCATGTCTGCTGAACGATCTCGATCATTTCACTGACCGTATCTGATCCTAGTTTCTTTCTTTCATCTATCGAATTTTAGAAGGCAGTTATCTTAAAACTTCTTCTTCTACAAGGCCTCGTATGGCGTAATACTTATCGTAGCTTAATAACTATCGTTATAACAATTTGATCAACGCCAAAAAATATTCTTCCATTTCTACATGGAAATACTTAATGCTTATAACAACCCGTATGGTCATTAGTGTAAAGCTTTCACTTGCTGATAAACTAAACATCTTTCTACAGACGAGGCAACGTCTCGTTTTGATCAATTCTACTAGAAATCCTTTCTTAAGTCTTAAATTTGTTGTCATCTGGAATACTAAGTCCACTCTTTAATTTCTATAATATTATCCATTTCTTCGGAATAACCATCTGGTTTATCCGTTCCTATCCTTAGTCGAAGCTTCTCGATCCACTCTTCCTTTCTCTAGGCACTTGTAATATTTTCGTAAGTCTGGTGTAGCTACGATTACTATTATTTGGCTTGTTTTCGCTTCAGTTGTATTGAGCACCTCTCTATTCTTCATCTCGAATTCTCATATAAGTGTTTCTTCCTTGATGAAGAAACATTTAAACTTAGTTGGGGTCTTTCAACTCAGCATGCCTGCTACTACACTTAGCTTTTTCCTAGATGGTAATTGATACTATAATCATAATCCTTGACTAATTTGAGCCATCATCTTTGTCTTATGTTCAATTCCTTTTGCTCGAAAAAGTACTTCCAACTCTTATGGTCCGTAAAAATCTCAACCCTAACACCATAGAGATGGTGTCTCCAAATCTTTTAATGCATGCACAACGGCTGCTAGTTCTAAGTCGTGGGTTGGGTATTCAACTTCGTGAGGTCGAAGTTGTCGTGAAGCGTAAGCTGTCACCTTTCCATCTTGCATCCTAACGCACTCTAATCCGATCTTTTAAGCCTCTGTAAATGCTTCGTATTCCTTATTTCTTTCTGGAGGGCTGAATCTGGTGCGATAGTCATCCTTTCCTTGAGCGTCTGCGAACTTATCTCGCACTTGTCAGTCCATTTAAACTTATTTTCTTTTTGAAGTAGCTGCGTCATAGGCCTAGCAATCGTTGAAAATCCTTCGATGAATCTTCTGTAATAACCTATTAAACCTATCCTAATTTCGTTCGGACTTGTCGGTGATTTCCAATCGCGCACTGCCTCGACCTTGGCAGGATCCACTTTAATGCCTTCTGCTGATATGATGTGTCCAAGGAACATTACTTCCTTCAGCCAGAACTCGCACTTACTAAACTTGGCGTAAAGCTTCTCGGCTCTAAGCGTTTCTAAGACTATTCTCAAGTGTTCATTATGTTCTTCCTCATTCTTGGAGTAAATGAGAATGTCGTCGATAAATACTAAGACGAATTTGTCTAAGTATGGGTGGAAAAAAATTCGATTCATGAGATCCATGAATACTGCGGGAGTGTTAGTCGAACCAAATGGCATATCTAAGAATTCGTAATGGCCATATCTGATCCGAAGGCGGTTTTAGGTATATCTCCGGTTTATTCTTTAACTATTGTTGTTTAGACCTTAAGTCTATCCTCGAAATATACTTGTTCCTTTTTAAGCTTATCAAGAGGTCTTCTATCCTTATAAAAAGGCACTTATTCTTAAGGGTTATCTTCTTTAACTTGTGGTAGCCTATGAACATTCTCATAAAACCATCCTTCTTTCTAACAAAAAAACTGGCGCTCTCAAAGGTGAGACGCTTGGTCTGATAAAACCAAGGTCTATTAGCTCTTGCAATTGGATTTTAAGTTCTTCTAACTCTTTCGGTGCCATCCTATATGGGGCTTTAGATTTGGGGGCCGATCCTAGTTCCAAATCAATCGTGAAATCTACGTGACGATCTGGTGGTAAACTAGATAGTATGTTTGGATAAACGTTCTTATATTCGTTCAGAATTTTCATGTCTTAAATGATCCTCTTGGCCCCTGGTTCTCCAACTAGGTATATAAGATGAGCTGTGCTATCTTTCTTCTTTATCAACTTCTTGACTTGTAGGGCGGATACTTTCGGTACTCTCCTACCCATTGAAAACCCATGAAATCCTGTTGGTTCTCTACCCGGGGGTCGAAAAGAGATCTTTCTCTCGTTGCAGAGAATCGTAGTGTAATTCTCAATCGACTAGTCTATTCCTAATATTATATTTATGCCGAACATTATATTACTTTTCGATTGTTTGCTATGATCTTAAAAAGACCCTAAGTTAAATTCTATGTTTGAGAAAAACTAAGGGAGTGATGATAATTCCTCCTAAGGCGTGGTCATTTTTATTTTACGATTAGCGCACTCTGGTCCTACTCTTATAGTGTCGACATGCACTAGAAATAACGACTGTAAGGTTTTGGTATGAGGTAGAAGAATGACAAGGTAATTAAGAAGTTTGTCCTATACCTGCCAACTTTCCTTTGCCCTTATTGCACTTCTCCTGCTTAATCGTGTATGCTCTTGCATTCTATTTTTGTTGTGTCAGTTGTTGCTGTGACTGGGCTGGGATTGCGTTTAATGGTTGGGACTGGTCATACTGGTTTGGTTCCACCGTTTGAAACCGCATTGAGCAATTCCTCTTTATATGCCCCGTCTGCCCACATTTAAAACAATTACTCGTGCCTGCTTGACAAACACCGTCATGTTTCTTCTTACAACTAGAACAAGTAGGAACATCATGTTCCTGTTCTACCGCTTGCCACGGTTCTGGGTAATTTCTTCTCGCATGTCCTTTCTGGCCACAACTAAGACATCCATCAACGTTTGCTAGACAATTACCGAAGTGCATCCTATTGCACTTAAGACAGGTAGGTACATTGATTTCTCCTTGGTTACTGTTCCTTTGCTGCCTTTGAAGCTGTCCTTGTAGATTATTTCCCTTCCTTTGTCCTGATTGTTTATTTCCTTGTGGTTTATTCCTTTGCCACTTCTTCTTACCATAGTTGTTATTTTTATTTGGCTGCTGAAAGCCCTGCCGATTTCTACTCTGTTTCCCTTGATTGTTGTGGCGCTGGTAACAATCACTGCTACTTCCTTTCCATTTCCTTTTTCCCTTATAGTTAATATTAAAGGTTTTGGGTTGAAGTCTGGGTTGGTGCTGATATGGGCACTACCCTCTTTCCTTTATCTGGCACTGCTGCCTCTATTTCTAGGACTCGTTCTAGTAGTTCTGCATAGCTCAGTCCTTCGTGTCTAGCCAATGCTATTCCCAGTTTATACTTAAGTTCTCCTTGAAGTTTTCTTGCTATTTCCTCTTCAGTTTCCACTTGATCGAATACATACTTATCATAATATGCCTCCTTAAAATCATTCCAAGTGATTTGAGCCACTTGCTCTGCCGGCATAATTTCCTGTCTAGTCTTCCACCAGTATTTAGCTGGTCCGGCTAGCTGAGACGCAGCACATACTAGGCGCTCCTTATCACTAAATCTAAGAAACTCAAAAATTCCTTCTATAGAGCGTACCCAATGCTCAGCATCACTTAGGTTACTACCCATTGAAAACTGGTGGATTTCTTCTGAAGAATAAATTTTCAATGTTACGTTGTTGTGGAGGTGGGGAAAGTACAAGGGTTACTTGATGTTTTTGCTTTTCTTTACCTTTACGTTGTTCTTGACTTCTATCAGATCCTCTAAGACTATCAGGTCCTTTTTGGTTGTTAACAACTCTCAGCGACATTTTGGAACTATAAGATACAAAAAATTTTCTCATTAGCACTCGTTTTTTAAGCCTTCATTTACTCACTAATCCCTTTCCCAACTTAACAATGTCACGCAAAAGAAAAATAATATTAACTTCGATTCTAGTTCTTTCAACTTTTAACCTTCAAGGTTAAATTAAACTCTCCTTACACGAGTTCATTTGACATTCTGGTTTAGTTATACAATTCATAAGAAACTTTCTTGTGATCAAAACCCTCTCACGGGTCATGTATATATATATATATATATATATCAAAAAGAATATTAGTTTTGCCTTTAACGAGGACTTATACAAAAGCTAGACTACAACGAGTCCAGGCTAGGCTGACTGCCTACCTGTACAGGATGCACTAATATATTGCATTACTATACTACTGGAAGTACTAGAATGGAAACGATTCATAAAACTTCTTACCCGTCGGGGTACTACAAAAACTAGTTACTGATTCAACTATATACAATACAAAAAGACTACCACTACTACTACTACCCGTCCCTGACGCTCCGCTCAACTAACTGCGGTCTAGTCTGAACTGCCCTCTACGGCCTATAAACTCTCGGAGTCCTCCTCCGGGTCCTTCTCTAAGTTTGTCTAAGACTAACGCAACTATTTTGCCAAACCTAGTTACAGTGCTGTCCATTTGCACTGAGGGTGGTGGTAGTGGTATCTCTGGAACGACCCTCTCTAAGTGTAGAACCAACTCGTCAAAGCTGGTCGCTGTGATCCTCCTCTCGGGAGGAAACAGGTACGCATGGTGCGAACTAGGCAAATATATGCCTCCGGGGTAGGGACTCCTAATGGTCCTACCTCAAACTGTCCCCTATCTCTGGTCCAAGACCGAGCTAAATCCAATATCAATTCCACCTCCTTAACAAGCGAGGCTAACTCTGGGAGGAATTTGTTAAATGGAGCAAGTACGGGTGGTAACCCTAGCAACTTTGCAAACACTAGGTCCATCTCGAAGAGTGACCTTGGTTCTGGAAAACCGGTATGTAGCGAAAAAGGGTAATGGGGTAGTATAGGAACAGATATAATACGTCTAATCTGTAGATGTCGTGCCTGGATTGCTAACCTGGATTTAACAAGGTTTCCTGTAGTTCTATAGCGTATCTCATTTAAGTGAGATAGTGCCAGGCGGTGTTGTTCGCCCATCCTTGCCATTCCTCAGGCAGTCGACCGATAAGGTCCTCCATAGTTTTCCGGTTATCAACAGAATATTTGGCCGAGTTATAGTGTGATGCGAAGTTGTTGACAAACTGTCTTATGTCATGATCTAGGTCATTCACGTAAATAAGGTACTCGCGTATAATCCGCTCTACGACGGAACGCTCTTTTAAACAAGAAGATCCTAATATATCCTACTAAAAGAGGTTTTGCTCACGGGGCAGAAGACCCATATTACTGAGTTTCTTATCATGTGGGTTGATCAAGTCCACATAACAGTCCCTCAACCACATGGAACCTCTGTCCCGTTCAATCAAAACAGAAATAACCTACCTTAATCATCTAGCAATTTCTCAAATTGCAAACAAACTCTTAACGTTTCTTAGTTTACCTTAACCATCTAAACTTTCTTAATCATCCTAGCTTAAATTTCTTAGCTTTCTTGAAGAAAAACTCTTAACCGATAACCACGTATCGTTCTTACTTTATCTAATATCTGATCTGCCCAAGTGCGCTGTGGCGGGAATTAGCTTTCCTGTGCCGTGTCGAATCTAGTATCCATCCTACAAGGTTTTTATGAAACACAGATCAGTAACGGGTTGGAAAATAACTTATCTTACGTAAATACTTAAATTACAAAATGAATATTCCTTATTCAATTGTAATGTCTCCACTTAAACCGACAAACTTATCTTAAACATTTAACAATTTACAAAGAATTACTCTTAAACAATATATAGAAATAAAATTTCAAGATTTTATTTCCATCCTTTATCTAAAAATTCTTTTGCATTCTTACTTTATTTCCTATTACTTTCTTTCTTTATTCCTCGTTTCTTTCTTTCTTTATTCTTTCTTACTTTCTTCCATTATTTTAGAGAAAATTTCTTAACGATTCTCACTTATTAAAACAAAGTATGTCTACTTTATTCATGTTACTCATTCAAAAGTAACATTCATTTACAAAAGATTTTGTCCCTCTCGACACTTGAATCTAATACTTATCGTGTTCTTCGTTCGATTATGCATTATGAAACGAATTTCGAAAAGGAAATGGAATAATTACTGGAGAAATAACTTTAGAACCCAAGTTCTAGTCATCGTTAGAATCGATCGATCGTTGGAAATTAACTACAATTCATACTTGATTCGTGGTAATTATAACCGATCTTTTCTTGAAGTTCGAGCGAGGCGAACTCCAACTGAAAATGACTCTGTTCATGTTACTTTTATGGAAGTAACATTCGTTTCTTTCATTTACTTTGATCCCCTTTATTCTGTCCTTCTTGACCCGATCATTTCTTTCTTATTTCGAAGCCAATGCTTCTCAAACGTCTAATCGTTTCTTTCGTTTATTTGGTACAAAATTTACCTTCCTTATCATTACTTATCTTATTTTCTCGAAGGAAACTCTTATCGACTCTTGATTATAAAAACAAAAATCAACTCTACCGAGTCTTTGTTCATGTCACTATACGCACGTGATATTCGTCTACAGAAGTTCTTCCCGTTTTACGATCTCCTTTCAAAATTATTTGGATCCAACACTTCTTAAAGCATCTATGTTCTCAAGGAATCAGAAAGACCTTAGATTCAAAGTCTATGTTCTTAGCGCACCGGGAAAAATCCCTAGAATCAGTCTAGATTCTCGTGCCATCATACTTTCAAATAAAAGAAATCACTGCGCAAATAATTTCACATAATTCACATAGCAGAAACAAGTATGATTCTCATATTTTCACAATTTCATTCTTGGCACCATTATCATTTCTTAGCTTTTTGAATATTTATTCAAAATTTTTCTTAAAAGAAACACATTTCTGAAATTCTTTCCTTTCTTTCTTTCTTTCCTTCGTTGAGTCGACGTAGCGGGAGGTTGAGTTGTCATCTACACTCTTAAACTTAGTGTTAGGATTCTATCTTACTTGAAGAAGACTCGGGTATAGAGTATGAACGAATACTCTATCTGACTACTTTGAAAGAAGACTTGTATGCAGAGCAGAAACGATTGCTCTGATACCACTCTGTCACAGCCCCAAATCCTGAGGGACGGCAGAAGCCGGGGTGCGACTGGGGTTGGATTAAAGAAGCGGGGAAGAAGGGGGATGAAAGAATAAACATACATACATAACAACTTATCTTTTATGAACAAGACTTTATTGACGAAAGGAAAGAGTTAATCTCAAAAGATTACTCGAGCAAGATACATCAAAAGCTTCTAAGTTATATTACAGAACTTAGACTACAGTGATTAATACACAACATCAAAAGATTTTAAAGTCTAGCAGTGGAATTGTGAACTATATACAAAAGTCTTCCTTAACTCTATTCAACTCTAACTCAACCGTCGCCGCTTCGTCGCTTCAACCTGCACATTTAGAAAACATATGCAGGGCTAAGTACAAAAGTACTCAGTGGGCACGTTGTCGAAAATATAATCATAAGTATAGATAATCAGACATTTTCATTATAGTAGCACATCGGGGTTTTCTTTTAAAAGGCCCGTGTCTACTAAACATTTTCTTTCCTCATTTTCATAAGATAGCTGATCAACATTTTTCATAGATGTTACGTTCAAATCTTGACCAGTCATAATTCACCGTGGCTGGCTACCCCTCAATAGGATACCACATACACTACAGGCTACAAATGCACTAACTTTAGAAAGCCTCTTTTGACTAACTCAAAGCCGATCATTAGTTAACCCCTTTTGATTAACTTATAAATCTGGAAAGCACGACGGCTAACTCAGAATGATACAAGAGAACTCACATAAAACATAAAACAGTTCATGCCATGATTATCATTTTGAAAACACGATTATCAAAGCGATAAAGAAAGGTTTTCGAGCATTGCTCGTTTTATTTGTATATAGGAAAAGCCCACCTCGAATTTATAGAACTATTATACGAGCTTCTGTTCTTCAATCTTCCGTCCTATCCTCGTGCTGACTTCCTCCTTTATCGTACATAATCATACATTGATAAGTCGTCGATATGATAAATGAAAACAGAAATCGAATACGAAATCGAAAATAGTCTTTTAAGCTTTTAGGCATTTGCACGCTAAACTAGATTCTTTTCGTTAAATGGGAACCGGACTTGAACATATCTCATTTAGAACTCAAATGGTTCCTTACTCGACACTTAGGTCAGTATGAAGAAGGTAGTCGATAACTTGAAACGACTAAAAAGGTCGAAAGAGTTCAAGTTGAGAAGAATTCAACTTAAGAAACTACATTTTGAACATACACTGCACGAGGTCAGTAAGTCTGTCCAGAACAGGGGATTGCGAAACAGGAGAATCTTATAACGAAAGAAAGGTACGGGTGTCTAGTTTACTCTCCAATTCGCGGATCTCAATTCCGATTAACGAGCTAGGAGATATCGCAGTTTCCGTGGAAGGTCGCAAGAACTGCCGAGTGAACCCTAATGCTCGATAAAATCGACGCACGTTTTTCTAGGTTCGTTCTATGTTATCGAACTTAAATCTCACGAATTCACTGACTCAAAACAGTGTACTCGTATCATTACACGTGATAGACCCCTTTTCATTTCTCGTTTATAAACACGACGTTGTAAAACGTGGTCTCATTAACTACGCAATTACTATACCAAATCAAGTTCAACTTCTCGTCTCTACTTCTCGCTTATAACTAAAACTCATCATTTCATAACTCGGACGAACATGTCGTCAACTACAAACTCATTCCTTAATCATTAATAATCAACAATATCTAATTAGAATCATTAATTGACTTTTCTATCGTTACTTATCATCAATTGTTCGTCTCTTAAGAGAAATCCAACATCTTTAGAATTCGTTCAAACTTTACAACATTATTCATCATCTATCAAGAATCATAAATACGCAAATCACATCCTCATATCATCATCCATTCTCGATTTATCGACCGTCGTTCATCTCTTACGTAAAATTTTACGTTCTCCGTTTTCATTCAAATTTTACGACAACGATTATCATCTAACGAGCATTACTAACATGCAAATCATATTATCAAAACATTATCGAGCCTCGACTTATCAACACATCTTCGTCTCTTACATTTCTCGTTTTATTTTTAAAAAAATCTCAATTTAATATATATTCATCCTCATGCATCGTATATCTCATTTCCATTAAACAATCGAGCATATCATAACATTTACTAACCTAAATCGAGCCTTGTTCATCTCTTAGGTTTTGGATTTTATTTTTAAAAAAATCTAAAACAATTCATACGATCAATTAACAACATAAGAAACACTAATCTAACATTCAATCGACAAAGAAATCGAGCACGAATCAAAAGCCCCAAATCTGAAAAATTTCGGTAATGACTAGAGGTTAGGGTTCTTGATTTTTCTTCATGATTTGATCCGTAGAACTCGATTCTAAACATCCTAGAACATGTATCGATCAAGAAATCACATGCTATTCAATCCCCAAAGTTTTCGAAAAAAATAAAAGAGAGAGAAAAGGAGATTTGTTCAGTTCAAACTAGAGACGAAGCTCTTACCTTTCGTAATATGAACTCGGATTTGGATTTGATCGGTAGACGGAGGAGTATTGATCTTGGAGAGAGCTTGAGATTGAGCTTCTATGGAGGATGATTGAAGAAGAAATGAGAGAGAATGGGGAGGGTGAAGGTGGCGGACATGGGGGAGATAAGGGGGAGGTGATGACTCACCTATGGTGAGTCATAAAGTGATGAAAATATCTAACAAAGTAAGGTGAGTCGTTAGGGTCATGTTTGGCGAGGGAAAAAATATCGAAATAACTTGTTTCCGGCTCTTAAACGTCGTTTTAAAAGTCGAGAAATATTTTCCTAGATAGTTACGGAATTGACGAAATCTAATTCGTCCGTTAGATTGAAAATAATTTACGTACTTAAAAACCTAATTCGTTTTTCAAAATCCGAGAAAAAAGTCGGGACGTCACAGTCTAAAATTCGTCCGGAAAATCATAAATATAACTTTCTCCGGTGAACTCGTCTCGAAGAAAAAGTGAATGTAAATTCTGACGGAATTTGATTCCTAGTTTCCGGGCGAAAAACTTAACGGACGCGAAAACCCTAATACAGTAGTCGTTCGTCCGACTTCTGGAAATTATTTTCGGAAATGGATTTCACCGTAAATCTTAGAATTTAATTTCATGATCTTGCGTGCAAAGCCATAATTATTATTAACTTTTATTTTTAAAGACTGTAGAAAAAGTTTGGGGTATTACAGCTTGTCACTCCAGACGGATGGACAATCTGAGAAAACAATTCAGATACTCGCTAATATGCTAAGAACGGTAGTATTGGATCTAAGTGAGAATTGGAAAAAGATTTTGCCATTAATTGAATATGCGTACGACAATAGTTATCAGACTATGATAAGTATTGTGCTTTACGAGGCCTTGTATAGGAAGAAGTTTTGAATAATGCCTTATTATAATAAGGTAGGTGAAAGAAAGAACCTAGGACCAGATACGGTCAGTACAAAAATGATCGAGATCATTCGGCAGTTTCGAGTAAGAATGAAAGGAGTTTAGAGAAGACGAAAGTCTTATATGATATACGCCGATTAGAACTTAAATTCGAAAAGGGAGATAAAGTTTTCTTAAGATTTCTCCGTTGAAAAGAATCATTAATTTCATGTCAAGTATAAGCTTAGACAAGGATTTATGTGATTATTTGATATCTTAAAAAAAGATAGTTTTAATGTGTATAGATTGGCCGTGTTGCCAAGTCTATGGAATGTTTATTATATTTGCGTATCTCATTTGAGAAAGTACATGTTCGATCTTAAACATGTAATCCTCCAGCAAGACGTTGTTCTTGAGTAGGATAAGTTATGAAGAAAAGGCCGCAATCGATCTTGGATCGGAAAGTGTGAGAGTTAAGAAGCAAGTCGGTATGAGTAGTGAAAGTGACATGAAATCACCACGGGCAAGAAAAAGCCACGTGAGAACTCGAAGAAGAGATGAGAAAGAAGTACCCCGAACAACTTAAAGAAGATATGCAAATTTCGGGACGAAATTTCTTGTTAGAGAGGTAGGATGTATGATGGTCCCGAAACGAGTTACTGGTGTATGGGGGGGGAATACACCAATTAGAATTTTAAAACTTAACCCTTAAAAATTACTTCAACCGAGTAATACGGACTCAGTTGGAATCTCACAGCTGAGTAACCAACCTCAGCTGGAAGAGTGAGGCTGTGCGGAATGTGGTGGGAATTAAAACTCGTTATAGCAACTCACGCTTTTTAGTGCAGGGTTGGTCAAAAACCAAAACAGTTGAATATGCAAAGATGCAGTTTGTATGCTGGTTAGTTTGATCAGATAAGAATGCAATAAGCAACTGAATAAAAACGAACACAGACACACGGGATTTAACGTGGTTCGGAGATAACCCTCCTACGTCCATGGGGAGATGTGAATCCTCACACCTCAGTCCAAGTTCTTCTGGACAGTTCCACACAGCTTACCCGGGCTGTGCAACCATTGCAATAAGTTTACGGGTACTTATCAACCTTTACAGTTAAGTTTGCGGGTACTTAACAACCTATGTCAAGTTTGCGGGTACTTGATGACCTAGCTACTCAATTACTGGAAGAGTATGATCCTAACAGACACTTTTTAAGGTGTGTATGTGGGTGGATTTTCCAACTACAGCTCGATCACGAATGAGAGCTGGATCTATGGCTTGAACGAATGAACACTCAAACTAAGATCTAAGATATATTAAAACTCTATGAACCCTCAGCTACTAATGTTCTATCACTCTTGAACTCTCAGCTGCTGATGCTCTTAGAATATGATTTTTTGCAGATTTTTCTTGCGCTTGATTTTCTTGTGATTGCACTTCTCTATCTCTTGTCTCGTATATCTCTCGAATGAGAGAATGCCTCTATTTATAGGCGGAGAGAATCAACTAGCCGTTGGAGGAGCTGTTGATCTCTGATCGTTGAAAGCAATGGCTTGTCTCTCATCTCTGCAGACTTTCCCGATATGGCATCTGTGCTCTTCTATTTTCCTTCTGAGACAGCCTTGTGTTGGGCCAGATGGGGTAATGACTGAACGGTCAAACCCTCATGTGTCTTCAGCTGATGTTCTGACTGAACCGTTGAACTCTCAGCTGACTTTGAACTTCATGCTGTTGATCTTCTTGTTTGAGTTCTACAACTGAGGTTCTGAAACTGAACCTTCAGTTGTCTTCCTTGTATTTAGTCAGTTGAGTTGGAAACTTCAGATGACTTCCTTTTCATCTGATGTTCTCTTCCTCTCTACTGTTTCTCATCTGACGAATCCTCAGTTGGCCTTTACAACTGATGTTGTGAAGACTTCCCCTTCATTCCATCTGAACAAATGAACTCTCAGTTGTCTTTCATAACTGATGTTCTGTCTGAGTGATGCCTTGTTGCCATCTTCAGCTGGAGACCTGTAAAGATAAAATCTCAACTTTGCTCAAACAGCGAGCCTAAATTCTAACATTAGGTTCTGGCAACATCTAATGAGTTGGGGTCAGTCGGTTTTGGAATTCATCAAAACTCTTACTAATAAATTTCCCAACAATGTAATACCCCGGATATTTTCTTCCGACGGAAAATAAAAAAATTTGATTATTAATTAAGGCTTTGCACGCCTAAGTTAAGGATTTTTTATTCTAAGACTAATGGTGAAATCCGTTTCTGAAAATAAATTCCAGAAGTCGGTCGAACGACTACTGTATTAGGGTTTTCACGTCCGATAAAATTTTCATCCGAAAACTCAGATCGAAAAAACCGTCAGACTTTACATTCCCTTTTTCTTCGATACGAGTTCACCGGAGAAAGTTAGTTTTTATTATTTTTCCGGGCGAAATTTGGACTGTGATGTCCCGACTTTTTATCGGATTTTGAAAAACGAATTAGGTTTTCTGAGTATGTGATTTATTTCTAATCTAACGGTCGAATTAGATTTCGTCGAAAACGTAACCGTCTAAGAAATTATTTCTCGACTTTTATAATGTCGTTGTAGACCCGAAAATGCGATATTTCGACTAAAAATCTTGGCCTAAACCGCCATCTACCCTAGTGAGTCATCCTATTAAATATTTTTCTACTTTATAAACATAACACCTCATCACTTTCTTCTCCTTATCCCTCCCCACTTGTCCGCCACCTCTCCACTCCCATTTCTCTCTCTTTTGTTCTTCATTCTTCCATTGAAGCTCCAAGTTCTTCAATCTCTCAATCTCCACAATTTGTTCATCTACCGATCGATCTTAAATCCGATCACATAATCGTCAAGGTAAGAGCTTCCTCTATAGATTGAACCGAACAAAATTTCAACCTTACAAGTTTAATTATTTTCAAAAATTTCAAGGGATGTAGGAGGATGAATCTATGTTTAATATATGTTATAGTATGCTTAGGAATGGTTTTATTGATTGAAATCATGAAGAAATTACCCCTCCTAATTTATCTATGAATACCGAAATTTTAGGGAGTTTTAAGGGTTTGTTGTAGTTCGATTTTCTTGATGTTTGATTGATGGATTAGTGTTTTATATGATGTTAGATGACTACATGAATTAATTTAGAATTTTCTAAAAATAAAAGTAGAAATTTAAGAGAGAAAGAATCGATGATTTGAATGAGTATATGTTATGATTTGTATGAATTGTTAATAGAAATGAGATGTAGCTTGTATGTGGATGACTATATAATTTATTGAGTTTTTTCTAAAAATAAAATAAAAAACGTAAGAGATAGAAACTCATCAATAAGTTGAAACTCGTTAATGATATGAGCATATGGTTTACATATTAGTGATGCTAGATAGATGATGTTTGATGTTGTAAAATTTGAACGAAATCGGAGAACGTCGGATTTTCGCTAAGAGACGAAGAATCGTTGATAAGTCAAGAATGAATAATGATTTAGGTCTATAATTCGAATATATGATAATCTTGATAGTTAATGATCGTAACCGTAAAATTTGAACGAATTCTAAGAAGATTGGAATTTTTCTAAGAGATGAAGAAACGAGATTAAATGCCGATAGAAAGTCGAATAAGGAAAACCAATTTGATAATAATGATTGTTGTCGTTTGAGGAACAATATTGCAGTTGACGATATTCCCATCCGAGATATGAGATGATTTGAGTTATAGTTAATAAACGAGAAGTTGTTGAATGAAATAGAAATTGAAATTAAATTGATTTAGTAAGTGGTTAGTTGAAAAAGGACGAGGGTATGCTCGTCGTTTGTTTAATCAAAAGACGTGAATGTGTACCCGATTAAGGGGCATGCATGTAGACTGCCTTAGGATGGAAATTTCGTGAAAATAAAAGTGGAATAGTATTGATCGAACCTAGGGAATCGTGCGTCGAGTTTTGTCGAGCATTAGGGTTTCGCGCGGACTGTTTTGCGATATTGCACGGAAACTGTCATAACTCCAAGCTCGCTTAACGAAATCAAGATCCGTAAATTGGAGAGTAAACTAGACATCTGTAGCTTTCTTTTGGCACAGGGCACATCTCCTATTTCGAAGTTCTCTGTTCTGTGCGAACTCCAGAACTACTGACTTGTGCAGAAAGTTTCCAAAAACTTAAATTCTTAAGTTGAATCCTTTTCAACTTCATTCCTTGTGAACTTCTAAGTCGTTATAAGTTATCGACATCCATTATCTACTGACCTAAGTGTCGAGTAAAGGAACCGAGTTAGTTTCTAAACGAGAATTGATCGAGTCTCGTTTCTTTGATAATCAAAAGAATGTAGTTAAGTGCAAAGGCCTAAAAGTCTAAAACGAATTAAATTTTTTTTCTTTAATCGTCTTGATCGATTACTAAAGTTTGAATATTTGGGATAAAAGAAGGAAGTCGGAGTTGAAGACAGGACGGAAGACAGAAGGTTAAAGTTTGTTCTGTAAATGATTGAGGTGGGCTTTTCTTATATCAAAATAAAAACGAGCGTTGCTCAAAATGTTTTCTTACAGCTTTGATAACTGTGTATATGAAAGTGATTATCAGGCGTAAAATGCTTTGTTTTATGTGAGTTCATTTGTACCATTCTGAGTTAGCCGACAACTTTCCAAAATTTATGAGTTAGATACAATGGGGCTAACTAAATCCATCGTACTCTGAGTTAGTATACAAGGGGGACTTTTCCAGAGTTTGTGTACACGGTAGCCGGTGTGTGTGGTACCCTGTTGAGGGGTAGCCAGCCACGGTGAGGAATGTTGGGCAAATCAAACGTAACATCTGTCAAAAAATGCTCGGCTGAGTAATTTATGAGAAAAGAAAATGTTTTAGTAGGCACGGGCTCTTTAAAGAAAAACCCCGATGCGTTACTGTTAAAAATGCCTGATTAATCTATTTGTATATTATGTTTTCGGCAATGTGTCCACTAAGTATGAAAATACTTAGCCCTGCATATGTTTTATAAAATGTGCAGGTTGAGCGACGGGAGCGGCGGAGGTTGAGTAAAAAGGTTGTGATTAGAGAAGATCAGTTGTGTTCTAGTTTACGTTTTTCCGCTGCCAAAATCTTCTTTTTGAGATAATGTATCTATCTTTTGGGTCTAAGCCCCGTACTTCGAACTTAGTTTCATTTGAGAACTACTTTGTCGAGCGATCCTTCAAGTTTGACTCTCTTTATTTCAATAAAGTCCAGTTCATAGTATTTTCTGTTATAAATGCCTGTTTATCTATTATTTCCCCCTTCTTCCCCGCTTCTTTAATCCAATCCCTAGTTGCACCCCGGCCTTGCCGTCCCTCGGGATTTGGGACAGTGACAGACATACACCCTCCTTATCTCCTTAATTATATTCTTTAATCTAGCAAACCTATTTTCAACACCTAAGAAGAATATAATCATTCATATTTCATTAATTTCAACTCTTATTATTCATTAAGAGATCTAGCTAATATTCTCTCATCACTCTCATCTCTCTCATCTCTCTCTCCACCGTATGAAACAAAGAAGAAGAAGTTGAAGAAATTTTCTCTCTTCTCTCCCTCTCTTCACCATGCACACACACACATAGATTTAGGAGAAAAACTCCATTAAAGTTCAAGTATTCAAGCATCCAAGCTCCAAGATCATTATCATCTTCATTCCTCAAATCCTAATCAAGAAGGTAATCTAGTTCTTCAAGTTTTGAGCTCAATTCAAATTCAAAATCATCTCCCCTTTATTTTCTATAATTTTCGGCATTTTTGCCCTAAAGAGATGATTAATTCTTGTTTTAATTTTTCTTGAGGTCTAGAGAAGGATTCTTCCATAAAAATTCAACCAAATCTTTGAGCTCATTTCCCCTTCACCATTGCTCCAACCTTCATCAAGAGGAGGAGTTTGATTTATTTTTTCTAAGTATGCTATTCATTCGATTTATGTATATATGTAATATATAAGCCCTAAAGAAAGAAAATTATGCATGTTTAAATATTGCTTAGGCAAACTTAGGGCTTGCGTTGGTGATAATCGATGATGATGATGTGAGGATATAATGAGAATAACAAACCCTAGAAGTCTATCTAGGAATTAAGAGGAAAGAAAAGAAAAATAACCCTATAAAAATGATTAGGACCGAAAATGAGGAAAAAGAAGAAAGAAAAATAATTTATGCGAGTTCTTGATGATTTCTTGTTGATATATGTTTTGTGATGATGATTAGAATGATTTATATGCCTAAGAAGTTGAAGAAATTATTTGCCCTATTTTTTTTATTGAAGCCGAAAAATTAGGGTTATGGGAGAGATATTTGATTTGATTTAGTTTGTTGTGTGATGATTTGAATTATTATGCTATTTTCTTGAAAGAAAATCGAAGCATGATCATATAGAAAGAAATACGATTTTTGATAATTTTTTATGATTTTGACGATATGAATGTGTTTATGATTAAATTAGAATTTTGGATGTTTAAGAAGAATTTCAGAGATGAAAATAATGAATTTTTAGGAATTTAAATGCATAAAAATCGAAAGAATTGAGTTTGGAGATTTAGTGTGTGTTCTAGGTGTTCTTGGTGAAAATATGAGTTTATGAGTATGTGTTCTTGGTGTTCTTGGTGAAGAACATGAAGATTTGAAGATAAATAAAATTAATTATAAATTCAAAATTTTTAGAAAATAAAATAAATAAAAAATAAAAAGAAAATAAATAATTTATTTATGAAGATATAGAATTGAGTAAAACAAAGGAAATATTTCTTTGTTAAGAATTGAGCAAGTAAGAGAAGAAATTCTATAAGTTTAATATTAGAAATTAAAAAGAAAGATAAAGATATAAGTTGAGAAATAAAAAGAGAAATTAGAATCGAGAAGATGAAATTTAAAAGATGAGTATAAAATTTAAAGATAAGTCAGTCGAGGATAAGTTCGTTTAGTCGAACAAGATATAAGAAGGAATTAACCTAAGAGAAATAAATTCTCTTTTAAAGAGAAAAAAATGTTTTAAGAGTCGAGCATGAGAACTTAATGAAGAGTTTAATCGAGTTTGAGTTTGTTTACTTGTTTTAATTATGAGATTTATCAAGAGTTTTAAAATAAAGATAATAGGAATGGAAATAAATAAGTTAATAAGATAATTTCTTAATGAAATAAATAGTAAAAAATGAGATTGAGATTTAAATTAATACTTGGACAATTAAATAATGCTACAAAGAAATGGCTCGAATAAAATAAAGTTATGAGTTGAGATCGAATAAGTGTTAATTACTAAAAATGTGAAAATTGAGTTTAAAGAGTCTCAAATGCTTGAATATTAAATGAAAATAAGAAGTGTTAGATGAATACAAGGAAGTACGAGTTGAAATCAAATAAATGTTGTTTTAATATGAGAAGCGAGTTTAGAAAGTGTGGATGTTTGAATGTTCGTTTCTTGATAATGATTGAGTGTGAAGAAATTAATAATAATGTTTGAGTAAAAATGATCGAGTTTGCTTTACAAGTATCTTTAAAACCGAGATAAGACGACGAAATTATTAAGAGTCGAATTTTTAAATATAAAGTCGAATTTCTATTAAATATGGGAAATGAGAGTTTAATTAAGAAAAAGAAGGAAAATATATTGTTATAAGATAAACTATTAAGATAAGAATACATGTGCAAGCAAATGAGAAAAGACGACGTATTTTGAAAATAACGTCGTATTTTAAGTCGAGAAATATTAAATAGTTATTTAAATTTTAAAATTCAAAATTCTTATTATTTGAAATTTATTTGACTTATTAAGAGTTGACGTAATCATTTTTAAGCCGCTCACAGTGTTTGAGAATGAGACTTACTTCTCAACACATAGATAATGTGGTAGATGATTCATACATGTATGTTTATAATATGATTGACAACACTGTCGTTTCAAGTAAAATAAAATGATTTTGTATTCACAAGTAAAACGTTTTAAATCTCATTAATGCTTGTGATGTTGTGGCAAGACAAGTTCAATTGTATAGCTCTAAGAGCAAGTTTTTAAAATGTTTTTGGCATGTGTTCACTGAGTACGAAGTACTCAGCCCTGCATGTATTTCTAAACGTGCAGGTTAGCGGGATGTGGATAGCATAGACAGCTTGGTGGTGTGTTTTGTTTTGAGTCGAAAGTTAGCTAGCAATTACATGTCTTCATACATGTAGTTGTTGGGAATTGAGTCGAAGTCTCCGCTGCAGTCTGATACTATCTTTTGATATGTTTGTGATATTACTCTGATATTCTGTTGGATTCAAGGGCATTGTGCTCGATACAATTTACCGCTTTTCTTTAGTTTCCGTATGATGTGAACTCGACATACTTATGCCTTTTTGGGTCTTCTGATGTAAATTAATTATGCTCGTTGGTTGTTTTATCGTGATTTGAAAGCATACCTTTATTTGTTATCGCTTTCAGTCATTATTCCCTTGATTTCCGGAGCATGAACCCTTATGTGAGTTGAGTTAGTGTACATTTTGATATTGTTCGTCGCACCTCGGGAGTCGGGGTGTGACAGTTTGCGAGTCTTGGACCAACATTGCGACTCCATATATCTTTTCTCATGTTCCCAATCATTACAAGAATCGGGAAGTCCGCACTATGCTAAGATTTGCTTCCAGACACTCGATGAAAACTTACACTTAAAGAAGAGATGGTTGAGGGATTCATTTTCTTCAAGACATAAGATATACAATTGATCACAATGAATTCCAAACCTTTGCAGTTTATCACATGTTGCCAATTGACCCAAAATGGCTAACCAGGTAATGAAAAGGGTCTTAGGTGGATCCATGCTTTTGCTTATCATCCTGTGCCCATCAACTTTGGGAGATTTACTAATAGAATAAGCAAGATCAGGTCTAGTATAAATCATTGTATACATGATACTTCCAACTACATTAGCATATGGAACTTTGCATATCTCCACCTTCTCCTCTTCAGTCGCTGGCCTCAGCAATAAGAATATCAACACCCTTAGCTTCACACATATTAAACTTCCTTAACACCTTACCAACATAATCAGCCTGTAGCAGCATCAACTTCCCTTCTTGCTTATTCCTGAATATGTCCATTCCAAGTATCCTTCTAGCACTCCCAAGATCTTTCGTGTCAAACTCAGAACTCAAAGCTTGTTTAACCTTGTCAATCTCAGACCTCAACTTGCTTGCAACAAGCATATCATCAACATAAAGCAACATATATATCAAGCTTGAATCAGTATATCACTACAACAATTTTGTTAATAGACATCAGTTATTACCCATTTTCGTAGCCATTTTAGACTGTTGTCAAATCCAGTGGGGTAGTAGGTTCTGGGTCATAGACAACGATTTCTCAACCGTGTCGTAGACTCTAAGACAACGGCAATACAACGAGTTTCCACCGTTGTTGTAGACTTATATCTTGGAACAAATGACACATACAACAATGGTTAATAACTGTTGTTCTTGCCGTTATCGTAGAATCGATTACAACGCTAGCAAACCGTTGTCTATGACTAAGTATCTACTACAACATTGGATTTAACATCTCGAAATGAGTACGACAACGGTTTTTAACCGTTATTGTAGAGGAATACAACAACGATTATTAACTGATGTCCGTATCATTGTCGTAGAAGTTTATGCAACAAGAAAATATGTCTACAACAACAATACAAAACCATTGTAACAACAATGATTACTCAGTAGTGTTTTCTTACCGTTGTTGTAGATTTATTTTAAGAACAGTTTAAAAGTGTTGTCTGATATATCACATCCTATTGTATAGGTATATGACACAACATTTATTAATAACAATGACAAAAAAAAGAATAGTTGAAACAAATTACTAATATAAATAACCCACATTACAAAGTACCATAATGTATAGAACAATTCATCATTACAACACTTCAATTAACACAACCAGACTACACGTTTCATATGGATGATAAATAAATCAAGCGTCTGCACCAGAGCTAATCTAATAAGGACGCTAATTTCTGCATCACCTTTGAATTTCTCCTTCTGTCTGTCATGCATAAATAAACATCAATATCATAGGACAAAAATTGTTCATGCTTACAGTAAAAAAATATGTACTTAAGACTTCAAAAAGAAAATATTTTGGTTGATTGTCAAAATTCTCATATTGCACAGCATATACATTAGCGTATTAGTTATTAACTAAATTTGTATCAGTTATTCCTAAAGTCAGATTAAATCATGTAAAAATGTATGATTTAACCATGCATTTCATTTACCTGATAAATTGGTATCAATTACTCTTTTCCAAAGACATTTTTTATCTGTTAGATTTGAGCTCAGTAAACTCAAAAATTGGTTCATGTACTTGATAAAATTCGGTATAATAACACTACCAAACAAAAAGAATCCAGTAAAATAGGACGGGAGTAATTCAATAAACACATCAAATACTCTATTTGTTATGCCTAACCTTTATTTATGCTTCCCAAAATCACTTATATATACACCAGTATCAAGAATCAGATCCAAATCAAAAAACGAAAAAACTGGAAAATAACCTAAAAATAAATTAAACAATATATGATAATAGAATTCAAATTCTCGAAGTAAAAACAACAAGAAGTTCATTACCTTATACTAATATATTTAATCTTATACACATTGCGCCAATTCCTTAAACACTTCATTAATCTACACACGAGTAACTTGTTTTCCCAAACTGTTAAGTACAAATATACATTATAAATAGATATTTATCACCTATACATATATACAAAGCAAAAAACTAAAGAAAAGTATTTTATAACAAGGAATTCTCGCAACTTCAAATCAGATATTAGCAATCTATTATGTTAAGAAATATTTTGTTTAGATCTATATAGATCTAACAAAGTTTATACAGACCACTACTTCAGCATTATCTATTTGGGAAATCAAAGTAACATAGTGAATATTATTTTAAGTACTATATATTGTGAAATACCACATTCAAGATCACTATTATGTTTGTTAAATAGTTTAGTAGTTAGAAAGACATATCTATTTTAAGACTATAAAGATTGAGGAGCTCCATACAGAGGAAGCAAAGCGCGCACCTGTACTACAACAAATTTTTGAGGAATTTGTAGAAATTCTTATCTTTTGTTCCAACCATGGTATAGATAAATCACAAATATCTAATTCTTTAAAACAAGAATCTCTTCTCTTGGCAACCAAATGGTAACAAGAAGTTGAATACATATATGAATACAACACCAAAGACGAGTAGTTGTATAAACATATAACCTACATTACTATCACCCATAAACAAGATGCAAATTAAAGTATAAACAAAAAATTATTATCTTAATAAAAAAAGAGATAGTAATTCAAAGTGGAGAAATAGGCAACATGAAAATCAATTAACACCTCTAGCCAAAAGAAAGAAGACGCATTGGTTTTGTTCCACAATGTAGATTATCTTTTCCTTGAAATAACACCAAAAGAACATAATATCTTATTTTATTAGACTAGAATATCTTGGTATTAACATTGTAAATTATAAAATACTCAAAGCTAAGTTAATTATAAGGAATACGAAAATTCTCGATACAGTTTGGATGGAAATCAGAAGGACCTTTATCTCTAGCTCTTTGTCTCTCTCTCAGACAATTCTGATTTTGATGAATTAATTATGAAGCGAGTTCGATGGACTACTACAAACAGAAATTCAAGAGCTCGTTGTAATATGTTCCTAATTAAGATAACCAAACCTACTAATAAAGAAATTAAGTTCTAAGAAAAATGAAAACATAATCCAAACAACAAGTTAGCAACAAACTTAATCGGAGCACTTAAACGAAAATTTAGTAAAAGAAAAACATACCTAAATGGTTTTGGCGGTGCGATGTGGGTTGAAACTGAATAAAGTAATTGGAAGGACCGTAATCTCCAAAAACCTCTAATAACTGACTTGAAGACTGAGACGATGATTATAGGTGGGCTGGTAGGGCAACTGAGATGTGGGTTGGCTGGGCAACCGACGGTGGGCGGTGGAATGTGGGCGGGGATTGACGGAATTGTGGAACGGAAACGTTGGGTAGGGTTTTTACTTTTTAATTAGGGGATGATTTCCTGTAAATGAAAGAGAATTATCTTTAAGAATTCACATTCATAAACTAAGGGGGACTGACTTTCATTGAACTTTATAAGTCATTGGAGTTGGGAAGTCTGTGGATTTCCATTGGACTTTTGTATGATTTCGCGGATTTATGTTGGAATTCTGTTGGAGTTCGCATCGACTTCTGTTGGAGTTCAAAAGTCCATCAACCCAGCGCTCGTTGGTATCCAGCGCACGCTCAAAGTTCCGAGCGACTGTTGGATTCCAGTGATCGCTCGAAAACGTACTGTATATAATATAAATGCAGACCAATATGCAGTTGAATCCCATTCATAACACAATTCTCTCCAAATCAAATCCACAAACATAACCAATATCCATTAGTTCAAACAAAGTACCAAACAATATCAAACAAGTTCAATTAATTCCTAAAAATGCATTGCTCGGCATTGTTATCTTCATTTTCATCACCGTTCTGTGGCGGCCTATTCTCCCACATAGCATTAACCTCCGTTCTTTGTTGTAGTTGGCTTTGAGAAAGCCACTCAAAGTTTTCATCTTCCATGTCGTCATGATGTTTAGCTCCATCTTCTTCATTCTCGACTGGAAATTCATCAGAACGGCACTTTTTCCGAAGAAAGTTGTGTAATCCGGCACAAGCTAATACTAATTCTGCCTGTGTTTGAAATGAGAATGGAGGTGCGGTTTTGAAAATTGTCAAAAGAGATTTGAAAATACCAAAAGTTCTCTCAACCACGTTTCTAAATGATGCATGCCGAAGATTGAATAACTCATTTGCATTTCTCGGGTGATGACCTTGACCCCCAAAATCTTTTAGGTGATATCGAACACCACGTAACGGTGCTAAAAATTGACGTCAATTAGCAAAGCCACAATCGACGAGAAAATATTTACCTACACATTTTTTTCATGTTTAACTATAAGAAAGTTGATGTAATAGAAAAAGTATACAAAGGTAAAAATAATACCTTGAGGCACGTGAAGTCCATTTCGTCTAGATAATGCTTCATTTAAAAGTTTTGAGTCATGTGTCGAACCCTCCCATCTACTAAGCATATACATGAACGAACGATCAACACACGAAGGCATTGTAGCAAACTTTTCCAATAAAATAATTACCGCCTTAATTGCCACCATCAAACCCCTAAGGTTTTCGTATAAGTCATTCTTCTCCTCTTCGTGTAATTCTTGTTCCATTTTCTTGTCTTCTTCATCTTCTTCTACTATTTCGTGATAGTCCATGCTGCATTTTAACAATAATAGTTAGTAAAGCACATTCTGTACACTATAAGTTACCGGAGTACAAACCAGCGACCGCTGGTGTCCAGCGCTCACTGAAATAAGTTACTGGAGTACAAACCAGCAACCACTAGAGTCCAGTGTCCGCTGGACTTGAGTCCAGTAACATACTGTATACAGAGTAGTCATTACACAATGTGTCCGAATCAAATTCACAAACATATCCAATATCCAAAACACAATTTCAACATTTCCAAAGTCCAAAACATAACGGATAATATTTTCAAAATCCAAAACATATCCAATATCCAAATCATAAAACAAGATGTCCAATATCCAAAACATAAAACAACATGTCCAATATTCAAAACACAGATGCAACACATAACAAATTACAAATTACAAAACACAAACAAGCTATCCTCTAAGCTTATATGCTATCCAACTTGCTCTTTCCTCTACGGTCATTTTCAAAAAACTATCCTTCTTTGACTTCGTGTCAAGCATATCAAGTGCTTTGAGGCGAATGTGTTCATCCAAATTTGGGATCTCTTTGATAGCATCCCAAGTTGTGTTCGATCTTTCTTGTTCTCTTTTCTCTAGCATGCTCTCTCTTTTCTCTAAAAGGTTATGAACTCCATCAAATGTTTTGGTTAATTTTCTAATTTCTTCCACGAATATATTCTCACTAGAGCTAGAATTCTCACTAGGGCACTTCAGGTTACACCAAAGGTGGTGTGGAACCGGATAGTGGATCATTTTGAAATAGTCCTACAAACATCTCATTTTCAGTATCATAAGTAAAATCTTCTACGCGTAGAGACCTATTTTCATCCTGTTGCAATATTCTTGTACTAGTTGCACTACCCAAACCAATGGAATTTTTCCCTACCGCAACACCATTTCCTATAACGATTTCCAAGTCCTCATAATCTGGACATTCCGAATAGCGCAAGTTCGCATCTTTTGAATGAGCCTATCATGAATAAAATAAAAATAATTATTAACTATCAAAATGATACTATTCTATTACTTTATTAAAATATTTATGCTTAAAAAGCTTACCGCTAAGTAATCGTCCCATACTTCATCTAGAGCTATGAACTTTTTAGTAATTGAATCATACCCAAAATCGGAGCTAAATTTCATAAGATTTGAATAAGCTGTCCAACGAAGTTTGAACCATTTAAGGTGACTTTGATAATTGCTATAATTCTTATTACACCCAAGTTTTTGATTCAGAACAGGACGTATTCTTTCTTACACCATTGCTTTGCTAAAAATGCCATTATTGTCACGCCATCCCTGACGAGCAACATCAGCCATAAGTTCTAATAACACGTCACTTTGTGTCTTACTCCATGATTCGTAAGCTTACTTTCTTTTGATATCTTGTTGTGTATCATGTGGTTGTGAATCCCTCATGCTTATATAACTATATATTAATAGACAAATATATGGTCTTATTTTTTAACAAAGATCTGCACAGCACACAACAGAGAATTCCAGCGTTCACTCATAGTCAGTTTCCGCTGTCATTGCAACGGTCGCTGACTTCCAGTGCTCGTTGGCCAAAATCTAGGAATGAAGAACATGCACGAGTTCAGAAACACTCCATCCATCCATACATCCAACATTATGCACAATGTATATGAAAAATCATACTCCATATCCACAATATATTTCTGAAATTTATACCCAAAGTTCAAGATTTCTAAAATAGCATTACACATTTGGACAAATTCATAAATATTTCAAATTATCCACACATGCAAACTCATAAGAACAACTTGTTCCAATAAAAAATCAAAAAGAACCTACAACAACAACAAATAAAATATCTCTAATTATATCTTGTAGAGAAGAAACTGGTAAATGAGAATGATAGTGTGAAAATGCTCCAACTCCAGCTCCACCAAATCCAGCAGAAAGAAAGCTCCAGCAGAAAGCAAAGACGAAAATGGTAAAGTTTTTCAAAGTGAAGCCTATTACACTACAGCAGACGTTTCACCTTTACCGCAAACCAGCGATCGGTAGCTCCCAGCGCCGGCTGGGAGCCTCGAGCAACCGCTTGTCCTCACCCGGCACTGGGGATGCATTAGATTTCAATTCTCATCGATATCGATCGGATTTCATCATGCCTGTTTCCTTCATCAAACTCCAACCAAACTCCATAAGTAAAAAGTCGATAGAATGTTAAATACACCAAGAATTCAGAAATCCAACATAAGTCGTAATTGAATACACCTGGATTTCAGAAGTCCAACAGAAGTCTAGATTGAATACACCCAGATTTCAGAAATTCAACACAAGTCTGGATTGAATACACCCAGACTTCTGAAGTCTTTAAAATCCAATGAAAGTCTGGATTAAATACACCCCCTAATTCTCTTCACACTAATACTTTAGATTAATATAATATATTTTAATTCTTTTTTATTTATGTGCACAATTATTTTTGCATCAATAATTAATAATAAAATTATGAAAATTAAAAATAACACTTATTTAAATATAATGATTGAAATGTTTTGTAATTAGTGTAATAATGGACATCAGTCACGAATGTTTTAGGAAAAAATGTAGATGGTTAAATTCTCACATCGTAAGGAGTGTGATCAAGCCGAGTCGAGCCGAATAATGTCTTTGATCAAACTTGATTCGTTTAGATGAACGAGCTTCTAAATTTAAAATTAACATTAAAATATTAGTTTTTTTTATCAAAAATATAAGTTATTTTATCCACAATAATAATATATTTAATATGTTTTTGTAAATAAATAAAGTTGGTTGGTTACTTAATCAAAGCTAATTATAGTATAAGATATAACCCTATCGATTGTAATTGTGGCTACTGTAAAAGCAAAGACGGTTTCAATAACGTGTTTCCATAATTAATTTTATAAACCTTTAACACTAGTGAGCCAACAATAGTTGCACAAAGTGTTGTCGTAGTTAATGTTGTATACCTACAACAACATACAAACAACAATAGGTAAACAAAGTGTTGTTGTACATAATATTATATGCTTACAACAACATATAATGACAACAGTAACCAATATCGTTGTCATATATAGTGTTATTAAACAACAACAACATACCTATGACAACAAAAAATAAGCGTTGTCTAAGATGGTGAAAAACAAAGGACGACAACATTTTTCTTACAACAGCATAGCAAACCGTTGTCTATGAGCACCTTTATTAGCTCATAGACAATGATTTAGACTACAACAACACTTATTTTCATTGCGACAACTCTTTCCTAATAAAACTATTGTCTTTAAAGCGTTGTCATCAGTTTTGTTGTAGTGGTAGCTTCCTTCAGATATACACATCTATCATGCAAAGATCTCTTGAAACCAGTACTAAGCATAAACTCATCGAATCTCTTATTCCACTGTCTTGGACTTTGTTTTAAACCATAGAGAGATTTCTGAAGAAGACATACCTGAGATTCGCAGCTTGGAACTTCAAAACCTTCAGGTTAATTCATGTATATGGTTTATTCCAAGTTTCCATTAAGAAAAGTTGTCTTCACATCAAGCTGATCAAGCTCTAAATCTAGTTGTGTAACAAGAGGTAATAACAATCTGATAGAATTGTGCTTCACAACAGGTGAAAAAATCTCATAGAAATCCACCCTTTCTCTTTGTGTGAAACCCCTTGTTACAAGTCTTGCTTTATATCTGACAATCTCTCTTCCATCAGATACCTCAATCTTCTTCTTATAGATCCATTTACAGCTCACACATTTCTGATATTAGGCTTTTCAACTAACTTCCAGGTCTTGTTTTTTAGTAAAAGATCAATTTCTTCTTGCATAGCTTTGATCCATTTCTCCTTCTCTGGACCATTAACAGCTTCCTTGTAGGTAGTAGGCTCTCTGTATGTTATTTCTTCTGCAACAAACAAAGCATAAGCTATAAAATCAGGTTATCCAAATCTACTTGATGGTCTAGTAACTCACCTTTCTCTGTCCCTAGATAGTTAGTAAGTGCTCAGATTTGTGTCATCAGATATCTCATCTTCATGTTGTTCTTCTTGAATCTCTTCAATAGGTGTTGTTCCAGTAGAACATTTGTAATACCAACATCACTAGAAATCTCCACCTCAAACTGAGTACACTCTCTTTTCTCAGTTTCAAATTTATACTTCTCAACATATGGCATAACTCTTTCTTTGAACACTACATCTCTACTCACAATAGCTTTTCCCTTCCCAGGTTCTATACACCACAACTTTTATCCTTTAACTCCAGACGGATAGCCAATCATCACACATTTCATTGCCCTTGGCTCAAGCTTGTCTTGTCTGATATGTGAATACACCAAACATCCCAAAATCTTCAAGTGCTGATAATTTGCAGTCCTTCCACTCCACATCTCTTCAGGAGTTGATGGTCCCGAAACGAGTTACTGGTGTATGGAGGGGGGGAATACACCAGTTGGGATTTTAAAACTTAACCCTAGAAAAATACTTCAACCGAGTAAAAAGACTCAGTTGCAATCTCACAGCTGAGTAAGCAACCTCAGCTGAAAGAGTTGTGCGGTGCGGAAAGTGGTGGAAAATAAACTCGTTATAACAACTCACGCTTTTATGCTTGGTTGGTCAAAAACCAAAACAATTGAATATGCAAACTTGCAGTTTGTATGTCGGTTAGTTTGGTCAGTTGAAAAATGCTATAAGTAACTGAACAGAAATAAACAAAGACACACAGAATTTAACGTGGTTCGGAGATAACCCTCCTACGTCCACGAGGAGTTGTGAGTCCACATAACTCTGTCCAAGTTCTTCTGGAAAAACCACTCAGCTTACGCCGGTTGAGCAACCGTTATGGATAAGTTTGCGGGTACTTATCAACCTTATAGTTTAGTTTACGGGTACTAAACGACCTAGCTACTCAGTTGCAGGAAGAGTAGAATCCTAAACCTTTTCAGGTGAAAGAGAAAATATGTTTCCAACTAAAAGCTCGAACGGAAGGTGAGCTGCGATCTAACTCTCTACGAACTCTCACTAAGTGATGTGCTCAAGGTTCGATCTAAAGATACAAAAGGACTATCTAACTCTAGAACCCTCAACAAGTGATGTTCTAAGAGATTCAGTTCAGTTCGTAAAGAATATTGCTCTTTTCTTTTTGCTCTCAGATTTCTTCTCGCGTGTGTATCTAGTATCCTCTTCGAATGAATGAGGGCCTCTATTTATAGGCGGGGAGTATCAACTAGCCGTTGGAGGAGCTGTTGATCTCTGATCGTTGAAAGCGATGGCTTGTCTCTCATCTCTGCAGACTTTCCCGATATGGCATCTGAGTTCTTCTGCTTTCCATCTGAGACAGCCTTGTGTTGGCCCAAATGGGGTAATGACTGAACGGTCAAACCCTCATGTGACTTCCTTTTGAAATTCAAATTCAAACCTGTCTGACAGTCAACCTCGGTAAGTCGGTTGAAAGTCTTGATCTTTATCTGAGTGGTCTTCAGCTGATGTTCTGTCTGAACCGTTGAACTCTCAGCTGACTTTGAACTTCATGTTGAGACTTCTTTATAATTTCCCCCTTCTTGAAACTTTCTCTTTATCGGATGGCATTCTATAGCTGATGTTCCAACTAATCAGTTGGCTTGAACTCTCAGCTGTCAAAAAGCATAGCTCTCTCATCAGGCAGTCTTGTAACTGATGTTCCTCATCCGATCTTTCATCCGGGGTTGTATCCGAGTGTTGCTCTGTTGCCGTCTTCAGCTGGAGATCCGTAAAGATAAAATCTTAACATTGCTCAAACAGCGAGCCTAACAACTAACAATAGGAACTGGCAACATCTACTCGGCTGGGGTCAGTTAGTTTTGGAATTCATCAAAACTCATACTAATAAATTTACCAACAGGAGTCTTCATGTTTAAAGTTGTAGAAGGACATCTATTGATGAGATAAGCAGCTGTAACAACAGCTTTACCCCAAAACCTTGCTAGCAATCCAGATGTACGCAACATACATCTCACCCTCTCAAGGAAAGTCTTATTCATTCTCTCCACCACTCCATTATGTTGTGGTGTACTAGAAACTATTCTATGCCTCTTAATTTCTTTCTTCTTAGAGTAATCTTGAAATTCTTCAGAGATAAACTCAAGACCATTATCAGTTCTCAAGCACTTGACCTTACTCTCATTTTCATTCTCCACTTCTCTACACCATTCTGTGAATTGATTGAATGCATCTGACTTGTGCTTCAAAATATACACCCAAACTTTCCTTGTCCAATCATCAATCAGAGATAGGAAATAGTTTTCACCACCAATGGTTGTAGTTTTTGAAAGACCCCATAAATCTGCATGAATATACTTAAGAGGAGCACTAGATGTATGCTTACCAGCTGTGAATGGCAACATTTTGCTCTTTCCTAACACACACTGTTCACAGTCACTTAGCTTGAAACTATGATCACTTTGAATAACTCCTTGTTTCCCAAGAATCTTCAAACCCTTCTCACTAACATGCCTAAGCCTTATATGCCAAAATCTTGCCTCATGACTCAGCACATTTTTAGACTCTCCCACAATGGTTTTGGCTAAAACTGTACCTCATATCCTTTTATGACCTCCATAACACCATGGTTTGAGCTAAAACTGTATCCCTTCGATTCCAAAGTGCCAAGAGATTTGAGATTTCTCTTAAGAGAAGGAATATACCTTACTTCTTGTAAGTGGTAACAACTTGACAGAACCATCATGTAGTCTTTGCTTAACAGAGCCAATTCTTTTTACTCCACACATCCCATCATTTCCCATGATTAGTGATCTATAACCTCCAATCTGCAACTCATGAAACCAAGACTTATTAGGGCACATGTGGAAAGAACAAGCTGAATCAAGAATCCAGTTATCACTAAGCTTAGAAGCTTGAACATTCAATGATTCTAATTCCTTAGATTCATGTATACAATAAGAGCTTCAGCTTCTACATACTCTTCAGCAATATTTGCAGTGTCTTCCTTCTGATTCTTCTCTGTTTGCTTCTTCTTCCAATTGAAACAGTGCTTCCTAATGTGCCCAGGCTTCTGACAATAATGGCATTTTCTTGAATCTTCCTCACCATTATTTTTGCCTTTATTTTGTCCAGATTTCTTGAACTTCTTTCCTTGCTTCTTGGATTTCTTCTTCTTGAATTTCTCTTTCACATTCAACCCTTCACCAACTGAATCTTTCTTGGGCTCATTGGCTTTCTGCAATTCTTTTGACCTCAATGCATTCTGCAGAATCTCAAGAGAAATCTTTGTTTCTCTCCCAAAGATCATAGCATTCCTCATGTGATCATAGATATTAGGAAATGCATTTAATAGCATAATAGCCTTATCTTCATCATTTATTTGAACATCAATATTCTCAAGATCATCCAGTGATTTATTAAACTCATCCGATTGATCTTCAATTCTCTTTTCTTCAGAGAATTTATATGAGTAGAGTCGTTGCTTCATGTAAAGCCTATTTGCCAAAGACTTAGTCATGTAAAGCTTCTCCCAAACCGTTGCAACACTCTTCTACTTTGCTACTTCACGAAGAACCTTATCACTTAGACTAAGAATGATAGTGTTGTGTGCCCTTTGCAAGATCTCTTCAAGACCAATCTTAGAACTAGAATCAGATGACTCATCCGTTTTCAACTTCCCTTCAGCCTTCTCCTTCTTTTTCTGCTTTGATTCTTCCTCCAAGGCAATTCCTTGTTGAACCAGTAGAGCTCATATCTTGATCTTCCACAATGCGAAATCATTTTTCCCATTGAATTTCTACTTCTCGAACTTAGCCGTACTCATCGTCGATGATTCTCTTCTCTTCAATCTGGATATTCTCAGATCAAGATTTCTAGAAACCACCTTAATTGATCATGGTAGTTAAACTTCCCGTACGACAGCGCCACTTGTTAGGAATTGAACACAGATTCGCCACACTCAATTCAGCAAACTTAGAATCAAACTTGATGAAACAATAACCTAAGTAACGATAAGAACTGATGGTCCCGATACGAGTTCTGGTGTATGGGAGAGGGGGAATACACCAGATAGGAATTTTAAAAACAACCCCCTGAAAATTATCACAACTGAGTAAGAAGATTCAGTTGGAATCACAACTGAGTAAGAAAACTCAGCTGGAAGAGTGGTGCTGTGCGGAATGTGGTGGAAACAACAATAACTCGTATAAAATAACTCACGCTCAGATGCAAGGTCGGTCAATAACCAAATCAGTTGAAAATGTAAAGATGCAGTTTTGAGTGCTGGTCAGTTGGTCAGTTGGATATGCAATAAGTAACTGAACAGAAAACACAAACACACAAAGGATTAACGTGGTTCGGAGAGAACTCCTACGTCCACGGGGAGTTGTGAGTCCACACAACTCAGTTCAAATTCTTTAGGACAGCTACCACAAATCTTACGCGGGCTTTGCAACCGTTCAGATAAGTTTACGGGTACTTATCAACCTTACAGATAAGTTTACGGGTACTTATTAACCTTTTTACTCAATTTCGGGAAGAGCAGGATCCTAACAACCTTTTTAGGGGATGTGTATAAGGGTGGGTTTTCCAGCTACTAGCTCTAACACAGAAGTGAGCTAGGATCTAAGCTTGAACAAATGAAGACTCAAATTAAGATCGAAAACACCAAGACAGATTGTAACACTCTATGAACTCTCAACTAGTGATGTTCTTAGAGAATAATTGCAGTTTAGCTTGTGTGCAGTTTTTCGTCATTCTTTCGCTCTTTAGTCTTTTCTCGCACTTGTCTATCTTCTTGGTGAATGAATGAATGCCTCTATTTATAGGCGGTGAAAATCAACTAGCCATTGATCTCTGTTCTGTGAAAGCGATGGCTTGTCTCTCATCTCTGCAGATTTTCCCGATTTGGCAACTGTGAACTTCTGCTTTCCTTCTGAGACAACCTTGTGTTGGGCCAAATGAGGTAATGACAGAACGTCAAACCTTCACGTGACTTCCTTTTCGAAATTCAAATTTCAACCTTTGTCTTTCAACATTGGTTGGTCGGTTGAGAAGTTTGGTCTTCATCTGAGTGGTCTTCAGCTGATGTTCCATCTGATCGCTACCTTCATCTGACATTCTGTTTGAAGAGGAACAGTTGAACCCTCAGCTGCCTTGAACTTCATGTTGTCGATCTATCAGATTGAGTCCTGCAACTAATGTTCCATCTGATCAGGTGGCATCACATCTGATGTTCCATATCCGAACAGTTGGCTTGAACGCTCAGTTGTTTTTCTTCCATCTGATGTTCGGTCTCTTGAACGCTCAGTTGTCTTTCTTACATCTGATGTTCTGTATCTCGAACGCTCAGTTGTTTTTCTTATATCTGATGTTCTGTATCTTGAACGCTCAGTTGTTTTTCTTACATCTGATGTTCTGTCTCTTGAACGCTCAGTTGTCTTTCTTACATCTGATGTTACACATCTGAATTTCCATCTGTAGTTTTATCCGAGTAAAGCCATATTTCCGTCTTCAGCTGGAGTCCTGTAAAGATAAAATTTGAACCTTTCTCAAACAGCGAGACTAAATACTAACATTAGGAAATAACAACATCTACTCGGTTGGGGTCAGTTAGTTTTGGAATCAATCAAAACTTTACTTAAATTTCCCAACAATTTCCCCTTTTTGATGATGTCAAAACCCTACTGATCTAAACCCTACTGACCTATCTAAAATCTCAGCTGAAATTCTAGACAGTCTATAAGATTAAACATCAAAGGGTTAGCACAGATATAACATGGTATTGAAATAACTTTACGATTCAGAGCTTGAACAACTAGAGATTGTACGTCAAGGTGAATCGGATATATGATGAAAGTTTTCATTACAACTGATGTTTACACAGAAATGCACAAAAATCAAAATAAATCAGTTGCTCAAAAACTCTAACTTGGCTAATACTTCAGCCCATACTTGCCAAAAATCCTGACAAAAATATCTCTTTTGGCATCTGAATCCTTCGAGATATCCACTCCATGTTCCTGACAGACTCTTCTTGCCTAAGCTGCAATCTTCTGTCGGTTAGGATTTCTTGTCTCTGGAATGAATGGAGGGAGATATGTAACCTTCTGAGAGACAGGGACTGTGTTCATATCCAGCTTTGCATCAATCATGGCTCGTCTGAACTGGCTGAACATGCCCGGATCCCCAGAGTGCAGCTCGGTCAGGGCTTCCTTGAAGGCTTTTCTTGGATCCTCAGTAGCGAACACCTTCCTGTAATAGAAATCATTCACAAACTCTTGTTTGAATGATTCCCAATCATCATTCCATTCAGCTGGCATCCACTTGTCCACATGCTTGAAGCGTACCTGGAGCTTGATCTTTCCTGGCAGTCTCTGTTGCTTCATCCTTGCTTCAGCCTTTACTTGATGTTTCTCAATGCATCGACGGCATCGAGAGGCAACATTCCTATCCAAGTTGTTGGTAACCTTGGCAAGCTCTTCCTCAAATTTGTTGACTCTTGTAGCTTGGTTGGCTGCGAACTTCTTTATCCATTCAGGATTCATGTAGTCCTTCTCCGGAACATCCATAGCCTTAGCAGCAGTAATACACTCTTCGGTTGTAATGCCATCGAGTTCAGCATCGAGCTCGACTGCAATCTCGGCTATGGAGTTGTAGGAAACTCCATACTCCTTCGCTTGCTCCATGTCTTTAGCCATTTCGTCTCCTCCGACAACAATAGATTTCAGCTTTTGTTGTTTTTTGTCTGTTGGCTTCGGAGCGGACTTCTTCTTTAGAGCTGTCTTCTTCGGCTGGGTCTTCTTCAGCTGAGATTCTTTTCCGGCTGGTATCTCTTCTTCAGCTTCTTGCATCTCAACTTCCTGGGTCTCATCTTCCCCAATCTCCTCTTCCCCCTTTCTGGCATCAGCAACAAGGCTTGCGACTGAGCCATCTAGAGAAGTGAGTTTCTGTTCAGCCTGCTGAATCCGGTTGAAAAGTGATGCTCTTGTTCATTATCACGGTGCTCTTGATCAGCTTTCTTCAGTGCAACGAAGGTTTCATTGACTTCGGTTTGGAAAGCGATGAACTCAGCCCATCTTGATTCGAATCGAGAATCCCATTCTTCGTCTTGCGTCTGTTGAGATTTGGCAAGGTTGGATTCTGATATGGACTTGAGCACGTTCAGTTCTGATTTGATGCCAAGAACTGTTGTCTTCAGGTCAGTGATGTCTTTGCTGGTGGATGTTGAAAATTCATCCAGCTTCATCTTCAGCGCATCTTGTTCTTCCAGCAACTTCTTGTGTTTCTCCTTCTGAGCTTCCATCATCCTCAGCTATTCTTCTCTGTTGAGCTAGATGTTGGCAATCATCTCCTTCCTCAGCTGATTGACCCTCTCAGCGATCAGCTCGCATATTTCATCTGTGGAGGGTGCTGGCTAATCAGCTGGTGCTGGTTGGTCAGAAGGTGCGGGCTATTCAACAGTGACCATGGCTTGGCAATTGGACAAGTACTGTTGAAGTTCTTCTTCCTCCTGCTTGGCTGCTGCGGCGGCTGCGTCAAGGTCATCCATGAAATCAGCAGATTTTGCCAGCATGTTGTCAAGGAAGGCGACACAATCTTGTTCGGCTGTCTCCCTTGTGTCTTTTCCTTCTGCCTTGCTAATATCTAGTCCACAAGTCAGCAGTGCAACCTTGTTGTTGTACGCAACTTCAAGGTTGGTGTAGTTGAAGTACTCCCTTATACGCGACTCATCTGCCTTGAGCTGGTTCCAGCTGTGTATCCTGATGGTATCTTCCTTGACATACCAGTGGCTGAATATGATGTTGAATTGATACAACATCTCAGTTTCGAGCGTGGCAAAGGTAGGCATGTCGCGCACCTCGGGGAACATTCTGATCAGCTTCTGAAAGCAGTAGGCCAACTTGCCTTCATGTTCCAGCGCGACAACTCGACGATCAGCTTCTTCGTCGATGGGGAAGGGAGAGAGATTTTCGTGAGGAATCGGTTCAACGGTTTCCTCAACATTGGCCAAAGAAGTGGTCGCAATGTTGGCATCGAGCGGGGAGCTCGGAATTTCTGACTGTGTGGGGATGTTGTGATCGAGAGGTTCCTCAACATTAGCCAAAGAAGTTGTCACAATGTTGGCATCGAGCGGAGAGCTCGGAATTTCTGACTGAGTGTCGATTGAGAGAATCTCTTTGGGCTGTACGACATCAGCTCCTGCCGTGGGGGAGGATGGAAGATCTTCGGATTCCTTGGATGAAGAAGAAGCTGCATCCGAGGAGATGTTCGGCTCATCTTCCGGATCGGTCTCCATCCCTTCTTTCTCATCTTGATAGGGAGACCTCTCCTTCCCAGTTCCACTTTCACGAGGAATGATTTCAAACGCATCCTTGTCAACTAAGTGACTCGACTCAGATGGTTCCTCCTCAGCTGGTACCTCCTCAGCTGGTTTTGCAACTGACTTCTTCTTGATACGAACTCATAACTTCTTCTTAACATGTTCTTCCTTCTTATCCTTTTCAAACTCATCTCTGAGTCGTCGTGCAACTGTCGATTTTGAAGTACGGCCGGCAGCTGGAGGCAGCTCCTCAGCTGTATCTTTCTCCTCAGCTAGTTTCACAGCTTCCCTTTTGTCTTTGGGAGTGTAAACACTCCGAATCACATCCAAAGCCTTCTTGGCTGTTGGGAACAACATCTGCCTTTTGACTGGGGTCTCCTCACAGTCTTCCCACACCATGTTCTGATCCTTTGTGGCGAGAAGGATCAGGGCAGAAATTTTAACTCCAAAGTTGAGAGTTCCCTTGACACTCAAAAACTTTTCTCCGGAGTCAGTTGTGGTTTCTGAGATCTTTTGCTTCTCCATTGCCAACTGGTGTTCAAAGAACTTGAACCAGTTGATGTTGTGCTTGTGCTTGTGCTCCAAAGCTATCAGCTGCTTGAGCTTTGGTCGGCTGATATCTCCAAAGGCTCCGCTGTATCCGAAGATAACCTTGGATACAACATCGAACAAAAGTCGATGCTCGGGCTTCAACTTCGTTCGCTGCATGTTGCTCCTCAATCTTTCTGGAGTGATAAGAGCATTCTCCATAAATAGATCCGCATCTGCATCTGTGATGTTCTCGACGGTGTCCGTGGCAGTCAGATTTGGTGGAATTATTGAGCTTAGCAACTCGGAAACTGGTATGGAGATGGTGACACGGCGGATCGTTCTGGTAGAGATGTCGCGCTGTCGACCGGAGATTTCTAAAACGAGACCATCTCGGCTGTCGATAGGAGATTTCAGGTTCAAGTAGAATTCTCCGACTTGACGCCTGAGAAGGTGAGTGGGGAAGAGCATCGCCCACTCAAGAAGGCCATTATCCCTGAGAAGATCGGCGAGAGGGGATAACGCCGGCGAGTCCAGAGCGTCTTCTGACAGAATCTGCTCAAAATGAATTTTGGAGAGCATCATATCAAAAGACTCCTCGTACGACGAAGGGACTAAAGCTAGTCCAGAGGATGCCATCTTCTTTCCTTGCGAAGAACCTTTTGGTGCCATTTAATATTGCAATGAAGTTTATATATAGAGAGAGAAAGAACTTAGCAGAAATTGTGAGACAGAATCAGAGACGAAGATGAACAGTTATTGCAGATAAACACAAGTATAGAAGGTAAGAAATCACTTCCTGATTTTCCGCCTTTTATATACTCTATATTAAGTATATCGTTTTCTTAGTTATCCAAATTGCAACTTGCATCGGTACGTGTCTTCATTTTCTTCTAATAGAGTCATGACTATCGAACCCTACACCCTATAGCCTATATAAATTTTTCTATAAATAGCAAGTGTTTGACGTCCATTTCATTCACTCATAGTATATCATTCAGAAAAAAAAAAGAATTTGTTTTCTCATATAAAGGTTTAGGTGGTATTTTCTTGAAAGGTCCAGTCAAATTGGAATACTCTGACTTTTTTAAATTATCAGGTGAGTTATATATTTCTAAAATTATTTTGAATTAATAAATTTTGATATTTCATGCAAAAGAAAATGGTTATTTGTAATATTTCGAATTTTTCTAAATTTTAAAGTGCGTATTAAATAAGTTTATATGCCTACATGATGTATTTTGCGTGTTAAAATTTTTTAAGAAAATAAATTTTTCTTATGGAATGATGAAAATGCCCTTACGTGCTTTGATGTGATTTTTCTTATTTTGATTATTCAAATTGAGTATGTGATGCATTATGTGAGCATTAATATATTAGTGTAAGCATAAGTTTGAATTTCGGAAAATTTTGAGAACTTTTGTTTTTTGATGAATAGTAACGTTAATCAAGAAATCACTATTCATCGACTGACTACGAATTTAGTCTAGTTAGTATCTTTTGAATTTAGAATTTATTTTAAGACCTTTGAGATATGTCGGAGAATTTTTTCGAGATTGTTTGAGCGAAGTTTTAAAAAATAATTGCTTAACGGCATAATTAGCCGAGCAGTTTTTGAGTTTTTCTTCGTTAAATGGAATTTTGATCTGAAAATTTGATAATAAGATTCATTAATTTATTTAGGGAGATATAAGACGAAGTAGAGAGATTTTTGACATCGAGAAAGAGACGAGGAGGATTTTTAATTGTTTGAGAGATTAAATAAAATAATAGGGATATTTTCTATCGGAAAACTTTTATTCCGGGCGTTTTTAGCAGATAAAATCTGCATACTTATCCAAAATAATTGGACTTAAACCTATCCCACTCTCACTATGGAGAGTGAGCAACACTCTCCCCGTAAACTCTCCAAGTCGGCCCCCCTCTCTCTCTCTCCAAATGTCTCGATATCTCTCTCTCTCTCAACTAAATACATCACCCTTGAATTATTAGCTACATTCATCAACTTTCATCCCTCATCTCTCTCCCTCATTTTCTCTCTTTGCCGAAGCCAAGAAGAGCAGCAGCTCTCTCTCCCTCCTTCTTCTCACTTCACCATCGAAACAAGAAGGAAAGCAGCCCCTCTCTTTTTCCTTCTCATTTCATCCATACATATATATATACATACAAAATAAATTCCTCCATGGCAGGAGCTTGGAAGTTTGGTTTCTTGATGTTGTTTATCATCCTCAAACTCTAAGATCATCAAAAGAAGTAAGTTCATATCTATATCAAGCTAAGAAATCCTCTCTTTACTACTTATTTTCATCGATTTTCTTAGCCTTCCAAGTAAGGAGTTTTATCCTTGTTTATTCAAGCCTTCATCTTGATACCTTGTATATTTTTTAATGCAAGGAAAGGAGTGAAAAATCCATCACCTCTCTACCCTTCAAGCTGCCGAAACCAACAAGCCAAGAAGGAGTTTAAGTTTTTATTTTTAAGTATGTTATTCTTTAAATTATTGTATATATGTATATGTATGTGGAGAAGAAAATAAGGAAAAAGATCCATATTTACTTTATGTTTAGGCAAACCTTAGGATTATGATGATGAGATGATCAACATGAGTTTAAGAAACTAACCTAGGACATTAAAAGATGAAGAAAAAGATTTCAATAAAGAAAAATACATAAAAATCGAGTAAGAAAAAAAATAGGAAAATAATTCCTTGATAATTATTTGATAATTATTTGATGATTATTTGGTGATTTTTTGATGATATGATGATGATATATGTTTATAATGATGATTTGAGTGATTTATATGCATAGATGTGAAGTTGATAATTTTTGAGAATTTATTTGCATATATGTCGATTTATTTGCTATAAAATAAAGAATATATGTTTAAATGCTTATTTATGGATTTAATGATATTTTTGATTAATATGAGTATGATGAAGCATGAAAATATGGTTAAGATGTGATTTTAAGTGATTATATGAATTTTATTATTGGAAAAGTTCGAGGTATATATATATATATATATATATATATATATATTTTGAAGAAAATAAGTTTTTGATGATATAAAAGAAGTATGATGATATTGATGATGATGATGATGTTAAGATGATCTTTGTAAATACAAAATATTGTATTTATTCAAATAAATATAAGTTTGAATACAAATATAAGAATATCGAATATATGCGGGTTCAATCTCTATTTGATCCTCCGATTCTTCTCTTCACTTTGACCCTCGAACAGTCTTCAAGCAGCCCTTGAGATTTGTTGTAGAAGTATGCTTCCTAGATCTCCTTGAACTTGATCTTCAAGCTTTGTAACGTTGATACGGATGACTTTCGCCTTGCTTTCGAAGTAAATGTTGAGCTTTGATCTTTGTGCTTGATCACGTTGACTTGAGCTTTGAGGTTAATGGCGTTGACTTGAGCTTTGGGGTTGATGGTGTTGATGCGAAGGACGTTCGCCTTATTTCCGAAGTAACGTTGAGCGTCGAGCTTTATAACGTTGATGTGGAGGACTTGCGCCTTGTTTCTGGATCAAACGCCACTTGAGATATTTCTGCTGAAGAACGCGTTGCTTCCCAGGAAGAACGTCTTGAATCTCACCGGGACACCTTTAATATTGAGAGAGAAATCTTGGAGAATTTCTCACTTCAATTCATGAGCTCTTGAAGATGATTTTTAGGTGTGATTTGAAGTTGTGTAGAGATCCCTAATTATAGTTGTTGGAAGAGAGAAGTTGAGTGGGCTTGGGACTTCATCATAGGCTCTAAGGGCTTAGGTGGCGCAATTTGATTAGCTCTTTGAATATTTATGCATATCTTTTACTTGTTGCCAAAGAAATAGATATTTATCACCATATAAAGATATATTTATCAATTAAATAACTTACTTAACAATGGATATTATAAGATTCCATAATAAAATAAGATATTAAAATTAATAAAATATTTTATTAAAATTTCGATCTCTACGAATGCCCTCTCGAGACTTGTTCATGACAACTTGTCGTGAAAATGAATGAGTCTCGATAAATTTGAATTTATTAGATAGTTTATACTCATATTAAGGACTTCTTGAACTTCAACTTGTGAATAGTTTATACTCATATTCAAGAGTTCTTGAATTTGCTAGAAAGTTTAAACTCATTTCAATGAGTTCTTTGAATTTGAAAGAAAGTTTATAATCGTTTTAAGGAGTCTTGAATTTGATAGAAAGTTTATACTCGTTTCAAAGAGTTCTTGAATTTGATAGAAAGTTTAACTCGTTTCAAGGAGTTTTGAATATGTTTGAAAGTTTATACTCGTTTCAAGGAGTCTTGAATTTGATAGAAAGTTTAAATTCGTTTCAAGGAGTTTTGAATTTGATAGAAAGTTTAAACTCTTTTCAATGAGTCTTGAATTTGGACTTGATTTTAGATAATTTATGCTCATATCAAAGAGTTTGATGGACTTGTAAATTTTTTATACTCGTGCTCAGAAGTTTATAGACCTTCTACACTCGTGTCAATAAGTTTTCACTTGATTTGAATTTGTAAACAATTTATGCTCGTGTTAAGGAGTCTTTGACTTGGACGATTCTTCAAAAAATTTGATTATAGTTTTAAGGAGGGACGTCGTACACAGTTTATACTCATGCGGGCCAGGAGTAACATGCAGTTTAGACTCGTGCGTCATGGAGCTATGTAGATAGTTTAGGCTCTTATCAAGGAGCACCTTGGCTTCATGGACTTCAACATACATGGGAAATACAGATTTTGAACCCGCATATATTCGATATTTCATTAAAATATTTCATTAAAATTTCAATCTCTACGAATTCCCCCTCGAGACTTGTTCATGACAACTTGTCGTGAAAATGAATGAGTCTCGATAAATTTGAATTTATTAGATAGTTTATACTCATATTAAGGAGTTCTTGAACTTCAACTTGTGAATAGTTTATACTCATATTCAAAAGTTCTTGAATTTGCTAGAAATTTTAAACTCATTTCAAGGAGTTCTTTGAATTTGAAAGAAAGTTTATACTCATTTTAAGGAGTCTTGAATTTGATAGAAAGTTTATACTCGTTTCAAGGAGTTCTTGAATTTGATAGAAAGTTTAACTCGTTTCAAGGAGTTTTGAATATGTTAGAAAGTTTATACTCGTTTCAAGGAGTCTTGAATTTGATAGAAAGTTTAAATTCATTTCAAGGAGTTTTGAATTTGATAGAAAGTTTAAACTCTTTTCAAGGAGTCTTGAATTTGGACTTGATTTTAGATAGTTTATGCTCGTATCAAAGAGCTTGATGGACTTGTAATTTTTTTATACTCGTGCTCAGGAGTTTATAGACCTTCTACACTCGTGTCAATGAGTTTTCACTTGATTTGAATTTGTAAACAATTTATACTCGTGTTAAGGAGTCTTTGACTTGGACGATTCTTCACAAAAATTGATTATAGTTTTAAGGAGGGGCGTCACACACAGTTTTTACTCATGCGGGCCAGGAGTAATATGCAGTTTAGGCTCGTGCATCATGGAGCGTTGTAGATAGTTTAGGCTCTTATCAAGGAGCACTTTAAGTTCTTTGTTTGAAGTGTTTAGATGGTTTTTACTCGCATCTAGGAGCATTTTAGACAGTTTGAGCTCTTATCAAGGAGCATTTGAAGTTATTTCATTGAAAAGTTTAGATGGTTTTTGTTCGCATCTAGGAGCTATGTGGATCATTTAAGCTCTTATCAAGGAGCATTTTAAGTTATTTGATCGAAAAGTTTAGATGGTTTTTGCTCGCATCTAGGAGCCATGTAGATAGTTTTGGCTCTTATCAAGGAGCACCTTGGCTTCATGGACTTCAACATTCATGGGAAGTACTTGTGACTAAACTTGTAGTCTCTTCTTCATCTTCACTTGTAGCTTCTTCATCACTTGAACTTTCTTTAGGAGATTTGCTCTCATGGGTTGCTTCTTGATTTTCTTCAAAGTTGTGATCCTCTTCAATCGAAAGATCTTCAACTCCCTTTGCGATTATGCTTAACTCCATGTCATGAGCTCTTGTAGCCAATTCTTCAAAGGTCTTTGGCTGAATTCCTTTAAAGATGTATCGAAGACTCCAATGCATGCCTTGGATGCACATCTCAATTGCTGAAGTTTCAAACAAACGATCTTAGTCGGAGATTTGTCACCATCTTTTGACTCCATGAAAAGCTTGGTTTTTTTATCGTCCTTCTCTTTTTGGCTTCTCGTATCCAAAGTATCTGCATTTTCCAGCTTTGCGAGTTGAACATCTCGTTGTTTCAAGCGTTCGGCAAGTCCTTCAACAAGCTTTGTCAACTTTGTGATTTGCTCCTCAAGAGTTGTAGATATCTTTGGTGAAAAGAAGAGATGAAAGGTAGGGATTGTCCTACTGAGCGTGCCAAAATCTATAAATACAAAATATTGTATTTATTCAAATAAATACAAATTTGAATACAAATATAAGAATATCGAATATATGCGGCTTCAATCTCTATTTGATCCTCCGATTCTTCACTTCACTTTGACCCTCGAACAGTCTTCAAGCAGCCCTTGAGATTTGTTATAGAAGTATGCTTCCTAGATCTCCTTGGGCTTGATCTTCAAGCTTGTAACGTTGATATGGATGACTTTCGCCTTGCTTCCGAAGTAAATGTTGAGCTTCCAATCATTTTTCGTCCAATGCTTCTAACTTCTCAAGGCGTAGACGAGCATTCTCTTCTATGGTCAAACCTTCTTGGATGGCGATCAGCAAAACGAGAATTTGAGTTTGAGAATTTTCTAGAAACCGAATAAAGACGATAATCCAAGAATGAGAAACCGAGAAAAATGACGATGTAAAAAAGCTAAAATGAGATAAGAAAGACCCGAGTCAAGTAAAAGTCCTTCAGCCGAACCCTAAGTCTATTTTACATTTTACGAGTCGATAAACTCGTCCTTATTCGATGTTATTTTCAAGGACCAAGCGGGACTGAGAAATAGTCGGAAGCATAAAGTAAGCAACCTCGACTCAGTTTTCCAGAAGTCAGGTGGGTTTTTCTAAAACCAAAACTCTGATGAATGCTATTACTTATTGAGTATTATTATGTGAGCTTTTAAAATTAATTGATTTGTCACTTATTTGAGTTTGGTATGCTTTATCATCTACATGAGTATTTACATCCTGTGTGAGGCAGGAACCCACATGTGATTATTGAATTGATGAAGTGACTGTGAGCTTTACTTCGGTTTAGCCGGTCACAGTGTTTGAGAAGGAGGCCTACTTCTCGACACAATGTTGATGTGGTAGATGATTCATACCTATATTATATTATGTTTGACTGCGCAGTCGATTTCAGAAAAATAAAATAATTTATGCAATCACAAGTAAAATGTTTTCAAATGTACTAACACTTGTGATGCAGTGGCAAGGCAAGTTCGATTATATAGCTCTAATGAGCATTATTTTCAAAATGTTTTTGGCATGTGTTCACTGAGTACGAAGTACTCAGCCCTGCATGTATTTCTAAACGTGCAGGTTAGCTATGGATGATACTTGGTGGTGTGACCTTTGTTAAGTTAAAAGATTGAGTCGGCAATTACATGTCTTCATACATGTAGTTGTTGGGAGTGAGTGATGTCTCCGCTGCATGATAATCTCTTTTGATAATCCTTTTGATATAAAACTCTGATGACATGTTGATACAATGAGCCGTTTGCTCAAAACTATTTCCGTTTGTCTTTTATTTCTGCTTGACTTGAATTTGAAATACTTATTATATTTTGTAAAACCAATGTAAATTATTCGTGCTCGTCTACCTTGATCAGCCATTTGAAAGTATGTTAATATTGTTAATGTTGCTTGTTGACAAACACTTATCCCTGAGTATGATTCTTGTTGAGTCAAGTTTTATTTGATGGTTTCACATTCTTAAATCGACAAAATTAGAGTATTGTTGCATCTCGGGTTGAGTTGTGACAAAAGTAGTATGTTTAATTGGATGGTTTCACCTTCACACTCCAATGGAATCTAGTCGTTTCTACACACCGGATTTTGGGTTGTGACATTATCCACGGTACTATTTAGTGTGTTCTATGTGTTTAAGGTTCCTACGATACCAAACGGAGTCCTTTGTTGGTCTAACACACTAACAATGGGGTGTGTACACGTGGTTAGAAGTTTAGTGGATTGATCACCATCGTTTTCTAACGAGAAAATATGTTTTGGATCCGATGGGTTAAGACCGTGATCTCTTGTTGTGGTTGAAACGAGAAATATAATCGTACCACGAAATGATAGGAATAACACTAGAACGACACTGTTGGCGTGCAAATGAAAAAGGTTTGATGTATCTTAGAAGTGGCTTTATGTTTTGAAACCTTCTAAGTTTACGAGTAAAACTGGAATATACCAACTGTTTTGTTTTTATAAAAATTATTTACAAAAATCTTACCCACTGAGTACACTAGTTCTCACGCCCAAAATCTTTTCAAAATATTTTCAGGTCAGGAGGCAGGTGATGAGACGCGAGGCTGGGGAAGGGGTTGTTGTTATTGTTGTCGTCGTTGTTGTTGTTGTTGTTGTTGTAGCTATTGTGTGCTTCCGCTATGTTATTTAATTGTGCAACTTTGAATATGTCTCTGTGTGTTATTTATTACTACGTCCGTCCGTTTCAACTTTTCCCATTTGGAATCGGCACAGAGATTAAGAAAAAGAGTGTTAATGAGTTAATGGTGTGATTAGTGTAATGAATAAAGTGATATAAAGTATTTTTTAATTGATAAAGTGATATATAGTATTTTTAATTGATAAAGTGATATAAAGTGGTGTTGAAGTGACATAAAGTGATATAAAGTGGTGCTGAAGTGATATAAAGTGAATAAAGTGATTTCTTAATTATTTCCTTAAAAGGAAATGGGACAAGTTGAAACAGACACCTGAAATGCCAAAATGGTACGAGTTGAAACGGACGGAGGTAGTATTTTTATGGAGAGTGCCTTGTGATCAGTTTCTCTTGGACGCTCGAATTTCCACTCCCTCATGATAACATCATTTGGTGAAGTGGATGCTTGACTCCTTTTGTTATGCTAGACATAGGTTTACCCCATACTTTATTTTAATGGGTGTAGTGCGGTTGTCGCCTCACTTTATTGTATTTGCATGTTAAATTGTTGTGTGATCAGTTAAGCAAGCCCCTTTCTTTCCCGCCTCTTTATTCCTCTTCATCGCGTCTCGATTTATGGGAACCGGGGTGCGACAAAATTGTATCAGAGCCAAACCTCTCTCAGTACGGTGTGGTTCGGGGATGAACCAGTGGAAGCTGGTGGGCCTGTAATGCCCGGGGCAGAAGTAAGGAGTGATCGCCGGTGCAGAGGCACAGACAATGAGCGGGTCCTATAAGACTTGAAAGTGGAGGGGACAGGAATGAACTGAAACACATCCGAATGATAGTGATACCAAGAATATGTTGGTATGGGACGACATATTCGAGGTTATCTTTGGGAATGACTCTGAGATCATTAATCTATGTGCTAGGTCTAAGATTAGCATTTATAAATTGATGTGTGTGCCACAAACCCTCTCAGCTCGCCGTCACACTGCCCTCAACAAAATTTAAAGGTATTTTGCGTTTGAATTTTTTTTTTCTGAAATCGTAGATTATATTTCAAGTATGTTATGTTGCAAAAACAAAATGATTATTGCTTTTGCAAATGAATCAAGAAAAATGTGTGTTTCAAGAAACATTGTCATGTTGAATCCACATGAGTTTTCCCTGAACAGAGAAAGTTGTCATTTAAAGGGAAAATGTTTTTAAGAAGTGAGGAAATGTTATGTTTTGTTGTGTTGGAACTCCTTGAGTTCACCAACCAGGTTTATCTTGTCATCTTGTGTTGGAACTCCTTGAGTTCACCAACCAGGTTTATCTTGTCATCATAGTATTTATATGAGCCATGCTAAATTTCGGGGATGAAATTTTTTTAAGGGGAAAGGAATGTAATACCTTTAAATTTTCTAATAAGTTTAATAGGAAAATAGCATCTCAGGAAAAATCTTTTGAACTCCAACAAAATTAAATTTTCAAAATCGAATTTTTTTATTTTGTCCTTCTAATAAAGTTATTTTTTTTAAATATATAACCAACTTATATTGATATATTAATGCCGAAAGTATTATGTATATAATACATGTATATATACATATATATTTGGTTTATATATATATGCATAAACACACATGTAACCTATATATATGTTTGAAGTTATAGTTAGCAAGGTATCGTATTTATATACTCTATATTAAGTATATCGTTTTTTTAGTTATCCAAATTGCAACTTGCATCAGTACGTGTCTTCATTTTCTTCTAATAGAGTCATGACTATCGAACCCTACACCCTATAGCCTATATAAATTTTTCTATAAATAGCAAGTGTTTGCCGTCCATTTCATTTACTCATAATATATCAATCGAAAAAAAAAATTTGTTTTCTCATATAAAGGTTTACGTGGTATTTTCTTGAAAGGTCCAGTCAAACGAGAAAATATGTTTTGGATCTAATGGATTAAAATCGGGATTTTGTGTTGTGGTTGAAACGAAAAAGTAACCGTACCATAAAATGATAGGAATAATACTAGAACGACATTGTTGGCGCGCAAATGAAAAAAGTTTGACGTATCTTAGAAGTGACTTTATGTTTTGAAACCTTTTAAGTTTACGAGTAAAACTTGGATATACCAACTGTTTTTTTTATAAAAATTGTTTACGAAAATCTTACCCACTGAGTACACTAGTGCTCACGCCCAAAATCTTTTCAAAATGTTTTCAGGTTAGGAGGCTGGTGATGAGACGCGAGGCTGAGGAAGGGGTTGTTGTTGTTGCTGTTGTTGTTGTTGTCGTTTTTGTTGTTGTTGTTGTTGTTGTTGTTGTAGCTATTGTGTGCTTCCGCTATGTTATTTAATTGTGCAACTCTGAATATGTCTCTGTGGGTTATTTATTATTTTTATTGAGAGTGCCTTGCGATCAGCTTCTCTTGGACACTCGAATTCACACTCTTTCATGATAACATCATTTGGTGAAGTGGATGCTTGGCTCCTTTTGTTATGTTAGACACAGGTTTACCCCATACTTTATTTTAATGGGTGTAGCGTGGTTGTCGCCTCACTTTATTGTATTTGCATGTTAAATTGCTATGTGATCAGTTAAGTAAGCCCATTTCTTTCCCGCCTCTTTATTCCCCTCTGTCACATCTCGGTTTATGTGAAACGAGGTGTGACAGATTCATCTTCTTCAAGAAATAAGATATACAATTGATCATAGTGAATTCCAAACCTTTGCAGTTTATCACATGTTGTTAATTGACCCAAAATGGCTAACTGGGTAATGAAAAGGGTCTTAGGTGGATCTATGTTTTTGTTTATCATCTTGTGCCTATCAATTTTGGGAGATTTACCCCTTAGCTCACAATAAATCTCTCGATTATAGAATACATGTTGCTCTAGCTTATCCATCTTGTTGGGAAAATTAAGAAAGTTTTAATTAATACATGACCTCAATTGAGTAGATGTGCCTTAGAGTCTTTTTGATAGATTCACTGTTTGAGCATAGAGATTTATCTTTACAGGTCTCGAACTGAGAGGAAGATTGAAGAAGAAGTTCAACTGATCAAGTCAGAAATAATCACAGTTGACTTCGGATCTTAAGTAACACAGTTAGCTCATGTTGTACTCAGAACCATGGCAGTCATATGTGAGAAGAAGATTGAAGCAAAGACTTGGATCATAATTGAAATTCAAAAAGCACAAGATCACGTGAAAGTTTGACAGACTATTATTTCCTGATGTGGGCAGACACAAAAGATGTGTAGTTCGAAAGCAAGCTTCACAGTTGCTATTTTAGGAAAGACTTGCAGACTTGTGAGAAGAACCCATCACTTTCATTGCAGATGTCAAATGACTCTTTCCAATGGCTAGTTTGACATCTCTATCTATAAATAAAGGTTCATTCTCAATATAAAGATGACTGAAACTACTGATTCTACAAGCGATTGTGAGTTTACAACACCAGAAATATTGAAGCTTACAAGTGCTAGAGTACTCCCCTCTCCTTGTGCTCTATTAAACTTCTTAGCTCTCCTAGAATTCGTTCTAGGATTAAGTCTTAGAAGTTTCATCACTCGACTCCTAAGCCTTAACACTCATTCAAGAGTTTAGCCTTAGAAGTGGGAATCAACACTATTGTCAGTTGATTTTTATAATTTAAAACCCCCCAAAACCTTTTTCATACCTTAACGATGTTAAAAAAGATTCTAGGTTTTTCTATACCCGCAAACAGAAAGGTTAGGTCTTGTTATACCCGTAACACAACTGTAATAGGTAGCTTGGTACCCGCAAACCAAGTGAAAACATTTTAGTAATGCACATAACTGCTAAGTTGATTACCAACAGGAAAGCTGGTCATGGATGTTGGAGTTCAACTCTGAACCACATAAAACTCTCTTGTGTGCATTTACTTTAAGGTATTGTTTTTTCACTAACTAAGAACTAACACTAAGTATTTTTATGAACTACACTAAACATTGTGCAATCTTGACCTTCGCATTGGATTTTCTATAAAAACAAGTTAACATAAATTCCACCAAACTTCCGCACTACACTTAAAACCTCAGTCGGTTGATATACACTTGACCTCCAGTCAAAGAAGTCAACCGTATTCCTAACAGAGTGTCTACTCCGACTGAGTTTCACAATTGTCGAGTAATCAAAGTTGTGTTTTAATTCAAAGTCCGTACTGGTGTATTCCCCCTCCATACACCAGTTTACTCATGTCGGGACCATCACATCCCATTAGCCACTTGAGCAAGATATTCTCTAGCACCAAGAATCTTCTTAATAAGCCATGCGCCTGAGTTGGGGTCTACATAGTAACCCATTCTTGTTCTTGATGTAATATCCATGCACCCCCGAATCCATATTTTATCTTTCTTCTTTGTTAGATTTCATAGTAACTTGCAAATGGCTGCTCTATTCCATTCCATCATGCTAGTTAAATTCCAACCACATGTTTCCTTTGATAGGCATAAATTATTTTTACTAACACATAGTTGTTATTCTACATGATAAAATCTTTTTGTTTTCAAAAACATATCTAGTGAAAAACCTTATTTGGTAGCGCCTATATACATAATTGTTTTGTGATGAAAAATAAATTCTTGAAGTGTCATTCCATTTTTCAATATTTTTCTATCTTGATCTTAACCAAAGTATGAAAAATTATTTAAGTCTGTATTCTACAAATGAAAATGGTGTTATGATTGCAAAATAATGTTTTATACAAAATTATAAGGTTTATGATGAAATTATTGAAAATAGAATAATCACTTAGCAGTTCAAGATTCAATTTTCTAGCTTCATAAATAATACTCCGTAGATGTGATTATGATGCAGCGAGAGAGTATAAATGGTAGGTTAATCCGTTGATTCTCAAGAATCACGAAAACTTCAGTGCATTGGTGCACTATATGAGACAGGTCGACCCCCGATTCCCAACCCGCCCGCGCATAAAATGAAAAAACTTGGCACAATACATATATAAATAATAGTTTCTCTGCAAAGGTTCTGAAGTTTGTCCGTAGCCTAGCGGTCATTGTCTTCGCTAACAACCTGGACGTCCCAGGTTTGAATCTTGGTAGGCGCAAATTGTTTTCCTTTCTTCCTATTTCATTTTCTTGGCAGCGCTATTTTCCCTTTCTTCCTATTTCATTTTTTCTTGTTCTATTCTCATTTTTTGTTTTTTCTTTTTCATTTTTCTTTGCCATTTCTTTTTTCGTTTTCAATTCTTTTTTAATTTTTCATTTTACTTATTTTAGTTTTCCTTTTTTTGTTTTTTCTTTACCTTTATCACTTTTCCTTTTTCCATTCTCATTGTTTTGTCCTTTTTTGATTTTCTTTACACTTTCTTTTTCAATTCTTTTTTAGTTTTCCATTTTACTAATTTTCAGGTTTTTTTTATTTTTTTTAGTTTTCCTTTTTTATTTTTAATTTATTTCGTTTCCCTTTTTATATTTTTCTTATTTAGTTTTCCTTTTTTTTCAAATTTTATTCACGATAAAAATATATACAACGTTTTCTCGTGAATTAATTATTTATCTTCATGAGAACTTGTACTTAAAGTTATTTGGTTAATTTTTGTAGTCATAAGCATAATAAAACTATATAAATAATTCAAATAGTTATTGTCGTAAAAAAAATTATTTGGTTAAGTAATTATTGTTGTAAGAAAAAGTAATCATTAATATAAAAAAAAAAAGCAATGTTTCAAAAATATTACTTTCCTTCACGACAATGTTTACTTTTGTTCATGAGAACGTGTTCTTTAAGTTATTTGGCCTATTGGGAAAATTAGTAAAGGTTTCGATTGATACCAAAATTCAACTTATCCCAACCGAGTAGATGAAAAAGCCATCAGTCTGAACTTAGCTAGAGCTCACAGTTTGAACGTAGAGATGTTATCTTTATAGGTTTCAGGCAGAAGAAGTCAGCCGGACTGAAGAAGACAACTCGTTAAGAACACAGTTAAGACCCAAACTCAGTTGAGACCAAAGCTCAATTGTACCACAGACTCAATTGGAAAGCAACTCAGTTGACTCCTCAACTGATCCATGCAGCTCAAGCATGAAAAGAAGTTGTGTCGAAGTCATACGTTGCAAAGCGGAGAAGAGAATACTTTGAAGACGTTGAAGGCAGAGAGTTGAAGTGCAAATTCAAATCTACTCGGAATCACAAGTCAGTTTGAGAACTTACCATAAATGGACCGACAACAGCGACGTGCATAAAGCAAAGGTTGCAGTTACCATTTTAGGAAAGTTTTCAGAAAAGCAGGTGGAGTGCTATACTTTTGGCAGAAATCAAACGGCTCTTCCCAATGGTTAGTTAGATCTTCCTCTATAAATAGAGGTCTCCGCATCAAAGCTCATGGGCATAGAAAAGTAGGCGAAACGGAGAGAAAAATTAAGAGTGAAAAAGCAGCAGCAGCAAACCACCTCACTCCCCAGCAAGAAGACCTCAGCTGAAGACCATTAGAAGTCGAGTGTCCAAACCTCCTTCTGTTCTTCCATCTAGTCTCTCAAAATGCCCCTTCTTTGATCGAGTCTAGAATATAGAAACTGGATTATCTTGTTTCTAACCAGACTATCTTCAAAAAGATTGAGTTTGTAGCCTTAGGGCGAAGCCTCCACTTCTCTCTGTGTAGAAGCCTTCTTAGTTGGAAAAGCCCCTAACCCCCCAAACCTTATGTCCGACTTTGAACCTGTAATCAAAGACTAGGTCCCTTTGAACCAATAATCAAAGACTAGGTCCCTTTGAACCCGTAATCAAAGACTAAGTCCTTTAGAACCCGCAATCTAAGACTAGGTCCCCTTAGAACACGTAATCTAAGCTTAGACTGTGCACTTGCTCGTAAAAGTATTGTATGGTCTTGTTCGAACCCGTAATTAAACTGGTTAGGTTGCTTGGTACCTGTAAACCAAGTGGAACGTTTAGTAAGCATGCCTAAGCTTATCTAGTGGATTACTTCCCCGAAAAGGAAGTCGTGGACGTAGGAGGTCAATCTATGAACCACGTTAAAATATTGTATCCTTTGCATTATGTACTTACATTCAGTATTTTACTCAGTTACCTAACCAACTGACACAGCATACAAACTGCATATTTACAAACTGCACTAAGTTTTGGGAACTTGACCTTCCCAGTTTTTATTAAGGTTTCAGTTTAAGTAACGACCTTAATTTCCACCAAGTTTCGCAATGCTTAACTCTTTGAAACCTCAGTTGGAATACACAGCTGACCCTCTGTCAAAGAATTCAGTTGTGCACCAACTGTATGAATAGCTCCAACTGACCTTCCCAGTTGTTGAGCAGCTCCAACTGACTTTTCCAGTTGTCGAACAAACTGACCTGTGCAGTTAACACAGTGACAAGCTTTTATAAAGCAAAACAAACATTGCTATTGGTGTATTCCCCTCCCCTATACACCAAATACTCGTTATCGGGACTATCAAGTGGTATCAGAGCAGTGGTTCAAAAGACTGTTGACTCTAGTTCACAAGGTGTGAGTCGAGTAGATTTTTCAGTGGTCAACTGAACAGATCTTTTCTGAAAAACCTTAGTGCATTCTTCTTTATATTTTCTTGTTTGTCTCTTGTGGTGTGCAGGAACAATGAACCCAACGTTGCTTGGAAGCTTACCGGAGTACTCCGTGGATGACTATTCCACGTGGAAGTTACGCCTGAAGATGGCACTAACTGCCAGACATCACAGGATGTGGGAGACTATTGAAAATGGTCCCGTTCATGTAACTCAGTCAGTACTGGTCCCTTCAACCACTCTAGAAGAAGGAGAGATAATGATGAAGGAAGAACCAAAAGGCGCAAACACGTACACCAAGGAAGAAAGAGACATCGCGCAACTAGATGACATTGCAAAGAGTGTCATCTCTTCCATCATCGGCAAAACCTACCTGCCGAAGATTATCAATTGCTCCACAACAAAAGATATGTGGGAAGCCTTAGCTGCACTCTGTGAAGAATCTGACGACATAAAGAAGAACAAGTTCACCTTAGCTTGTCAGAAGTTTCAGAATTTCTCTCAGCTAACCGGGGAGTGCATCGACAAAATAAAGCTTAGATTCACAGAGGTCCTAATGGACATTGAGAGTATTAGGAAGGGCAAATACTCTTAGCGTGAGATAAACTTGAAAGTTCTCTCCGCATTAGGCGAAGATTATGTGGTCTACAGAGTCGTCCATCAGAATCGAAGTGACCTCAGTTCGATGACAACTGAGAAGGTGTTCTCCATGCTCAAGGCAAATGAGTATGATATCCTCCGACTGAAGCAAAGCAAGCTTCAAAAACCATAACAGATCGAGCAGAGCTCAGCTGCTAAGCCAGTGGCGCTTTGAGCTGAATCGGGCAGATCCAAGTTCGCTAGACCCTTACGGTCCGCTGACTCCTCAGCTAGGGATCAACCAAGCAGGTCTAAACTTTAGAAGAAGGTCGACAAAATGACCAAACAACTCAAGGAGACGAACTCTAGATACGAGAAGTATAGAAGGATCAACAGGAGCAGGCGGAGCTCAACTGAACCCTTCTCAAGGAATCAAAGCGAATGATGCTTTGAATGCGGCAAGCCAGGATACTTCAAAGCCGACCATCCTGATCTCTCCAAGAAGGAGAAAGAAGCCCTCTGAGGAAAGGCCAAGGAGAAAACCAAAGCTATGATTGTTGAGGATAACATCGATGACACCGGCGTATTCACAGAGTCAGAAGAAGAAGAACCTGATGTTAGATCTAAACGAACACTTTATACATATAAAGTTATTGCGTTACTGGAAAACTTAGCACAGTCAGTATAATAGAAATAATAAACTGTGCTGAAATAAAAGACACACAATATGGTAACCCAGTTCGGTTTTGCAACCTACGTCTGGGGGGCATTTGCCCAAGAGAGAACCAATCCACTATTAGAAGAAATGGCTACAGAGGATCTTACACATACAGGTCAACACCTGATGCTACCCTTTCGCTCACCCTCTTCCTAACTTCATATGAATTCGTGATTGATCGATCTACAATCGCTCAACCTAAGCTCGAACCTCCAGTCCAACCCTTAACTCTCTTACAGACTTAATTTATCAAAGATAAACTCATAATAATTCGTGCTCTCAAAATACAATACTCTCAAGAAAATATAAACACTCAAACAATAAAACAAACGGCCAACCCTCACAATTGTTGATGTCGAATATATATAGATGTGAAACCCTATATCTCTTCGCCATCATGTATATCTCTTTAGATATCTTCTTTCCTTGTGAGGATAAGGCTTGAGGAACACGTTCAATATCTGCTTGATATGTATCTTATCCGCATCTATCACAATCATGGAAAAGATCCCGCAAAATCCATGCAGATATGGAAAGTCTCTGCCAGACTGTTCCAGGTTCCCTTAGCACAGACTGAAGCACACATAACAGAGTTTGTTCTACGCAGCGGCTTCGACACTTCAGTTGTACTTTTGGCTACATAAACTTTGCCAACATCTTTGAGCAGCATCACCTCTTGAGCAACAATGGCTCAAATCTAACAATCTCCCCCTATGGCATTTATGTAGACAAAACCAATCATCAAGAAAATAATCAACCATAAGCATCTTCATACCTCCAAATCCTCCAAGTCTGAACTTTTATGAAGTATGCCAAAGCTCCCCCTCCAACTAGCAATTGGAGAAATCTGTGTTGAAACTCCCCCGAAATCAATGCATGGAGTAAACCGATCACCAAGTAAATCTTCAATCATCGAGCGGATGATTGATGAGCCCATGTTTTGTGCTCTTGTCATGTGTGTTTAGGTCTAGATCGAGTCTATTTTAGTGTCTTTTGTGTTTGTTTTGTGTCTGGGAGGACACTTGAGTTGGCAGGGCAAGGAAAGGCAGGAATTGGGCAAGACTGGAGTCAGAACATGTAAAAAGAGAATGAACTGGCGATACGAGGCTATGAGCATAGTAGCCGTGCTCGTGGCTCAAGCTACCGAGGGCATAAGTCCAAATCAAGATGAAGAGTTGCTCCACTTTCAGTGGTATGGTCAATCCAGACAATTGTGTGTTTCACTCCAGAAAGCAAGGTGCAGGCTGTCGTGGGCAAGAGATGGCAGAGAGACTGGGGAAGGCAGAGTGCAGAGCTTGGGCAACGGCGCTGGCGCGTGAAGATGCAGCTGTTAGAGTCCTACAAGGAAACAAATTCCTTGAGGCACAAGATTTAGATCGATGTTTCCTACTCTGACAGCAACACGTCTTAGCGATAAGGAAGGAATTCTTTCCAACCTTATCCAATCCTTACATGGAAGCAGCCGGCCTATTTTCTAGAAGGCCCGTTTGTGGGTTTGCCCTAGTTCTTGTACTCTATAAATACATCCATGCATGCAAGGTGCAAGATACGATCTTTTACCTCATTCTTACGTTGAAAACAATTTTATTTTCTGCAGTTTACGTTCTTAGATACAATTTGTGATTATTGCTAAGTCCCAATAGGGCGAACATCTTTTGCTTATCGTATTAATTCAAGTATGTTTTTCTTTATCTGTTTTGATTTCGTTATTTACTTTATGTCTTGCTAAGCCTTTAAATCCAGGTTTAGGATAGATGATATGATGTATAACTTGTAAATCTCGTGAGGTCTAAGTGTTCTTGATAGTTGTATATAAGTGTGTTCCCGAGGCATTGGGCAATGATTCCAAAGAAGTTCGGTGGTCATGGGTAACTCGGAAGGCCAAGGAGCCCTGGGCACATACGGATTTCTACATCGTAGGAGGGTTATCAAATGCTGGTCGGACTTGCCTTACGTTCCTCGAGAGCGGCAAGAACGGATTGTATGTCTTGGCCTAGACCTGCAAAGATGTGTCAATGTTGAAGTAAGTCGGATGGAGATCCTCGATATCTCATGATACCGGAGTGGGCCCATCTAGAACCAAATGCTGCTTGACCAACATGTGCCTTATAAAGTGTTATGTTGGGGACTTTTGGGCAAGCAAGAGGATTGGCTAGGGTGTCCCTGTCAAGACCTGAACATAAGGATGGAGCTAGGCGGACTATGTAACGTACGTGGCGGCGTGACAATTGGGGACCCTTCATAGTTTTAGCCTATAACCATTGACACACTTACACAACAAATATTCTTGAATCAATGATCGAGATAAAGTTATACTCATGGATTCGAAACCTAAATCTAGATTATCTTTATTACTAATCTTTTTTCTTGTCAAGTTACAAATATTTACTTTTAGCAGTTTGCCAAAGGTAATAGTGACAGTTGCCCAAGGCTATAGTAGATAGATACACAATTCAACCTTTTTGTACCCCAACCAGAGATTATCGCGAGCAACTCCCTGTGGAATTGACCATGTACTTGCCAACTAGCTGTTCCTAGGGGTAGGCATAGGAGTGAAATACAAATTGTATTTTGTTGCAGCTTAAACGACGGTTGCGTCAAAATTGGCGCCGTTGCCGGGGAGTTGATTACAGTGGTAATTTCTGTTGTGCTAATTTCTTTGATCTTATTTTATGCAAGAAACTAACCTTACAGGAAAGGAAGGAGAAACGTGGTACGATAATAACATAAACCTGACCTTAAGAAAGATTCGAGCAGAGAAGAAGAAGAAAAAAGAGGCATTGGAAGGAAATCCAGAGGAAACCTTTGACGAGGAAGAACTTTCCTTGTCAAGCGAAGCAGAAGAAGACAATCAAAGCGAAGCGTCAATGCAGCACCCAGTGGAGGAGGAGAAAACCTTAAGGGTGATGGTGTTTCCCAACACCATGAACCTAAGGCCTTCAGGCATAACTTTGCCTACACCCACGCGAGGATGGGAACTAAAGTCCCACTTTATTCAGATCCTGCCCAAGTTCAGCGATCACCCAGGCAAAGATCCTCATAGACACCTGCAAGACTTCGAGATGGCTTGTAGAACCATCCATACTGATGGAAATCTGAGCAAATACGTAAGGCTCATTGCCTTCCCATTCTCTTTGCAAGACAACGCAAGGGAGTAGCTTTATTCATTGCCCACCGGATGTGTTACCACTTGGCAAGAGCTACAACAAAAATTCTTGGAAAAATATTTCCCAGCCGCCCGAATTCAGAAGATGAGGAAGATGATTACAGGCATTAAGATGGGCATTTGAGAGGATTTTTACTCGTACTTCCACAGATTCAAGCAGATGCTAGCAAAGTGCCCTCACCATCAAATTTCGGAACATGATTTGATTCAATGTTTCGTGGTTGGACTAAGAACGAGTGAGAGGGCATTGGTCAATGCAGCTTGTGGAGGGTCAGTTATGAGAAAGCAGCCAAGTGTCGTATTCAAAATGATTGCTGAAATGGCAGCGGGGCTGAGGGATGATGGGGAAGAATTGCCCAAGCTAACAACAACGACAACCAAAGCACCACCGACTTCAACTGGAATGGAGGATAAGCATGACCAGATGTTCAACAAGATGGATGCCCTGGTAACCGTTTTATCAGGAAACAACAAGAAGGCGGTGCGAGCTTGTGGAGTTTGCATGGAGATCACGCATGCGACGGATCAATGCCCGAGCTTGGAGGAGGAGGTCAATGCAATTGGGTTCAACAACAACAACCAAGGGAGGCCATATGATCCGAACTCGCAATTCTATAACCCAAGATGGAGGAATCATGAGAACTTGAGGTATGCAAACAATAACTACCAAGGGTTTGGGCAACAGCAACAAGTACAACCTCAGCAACAGCAGCAATATCCTCCTAAAGATCAGAATAGGCCAAGCCTAACGGACCAAGTAACTTTAGTCGCCAAGGACAACATCAGGACATAACAGGAGCTTGAGAAGTTTAGGATGGAGACAAGGGGAGCCATCCAGAGCATGACCAACCAACTGACTAACTTGGTCAATGCTATGGCGAGATTCGAAAAGAGGCAAGGTGAACAACCTGCCCAACCTGAAGTGTCCCCTAAGGCCCAAGTCAATGCAGTCACGCTGAGGGGAGGAAAGGCGTTGCCCGACCGAGTGCAGATGCCGGATTCTGACACTGTGTTGCCCAAAGAAAAGGAGAAAGAGGTAGAGAGCAAAGATAAGGAAGTAGATGAGGAGAACGAGAAGGAAGTAAATGAGGAGAAGGATGACGAAGAAGAAGCTCCAAAATCTGTTTATGTCAAACCGAACCCAGTGGTTCGTGCTCCTTTTCCTACTAGATTGAGAAGAAATAAAAAGGATGAAGAGTTGCACGAGATGTTCAAGATCTTTCAAAAAGTGGAGATCAACTTGCCCCTCCTCGTAGCACTACGCAACATGCCCAAGTACGCAAGATTTCTGAAGAAGCTTTGCTCAAAGAAGGTGAAAAGCGTGGACGAGTCTAAGGTTCTCTTAGGAGAGAGAGTGTCAGCAGTCCTAAAGCGAGACTTGCCCAAGAAGTGTGGAGATCCAGAGATGTTCGCTATTCCCTGCGTAATTGGAAATATGAAGATTGAGCGCGCCATGCTTGACCTAGGTGCGTCAATCAATGTGATGCCATTGTCCATGTACGATGAAGATGTTATGGGACCACTTATGAGTACAAGGGTGGTTATCCAATTGGCGGACAGGTCTAATGTGTACCCTGAGGGCATACTGGAAGATGTGCTAGTCAAGGTGGAGGACTTAATTTTCCCAGCAGATTTCTATGTCCTTGACATGGGCAAGACAAGAGCTAAAACATCGGTTATATTATTAGGAAGGCCATTCATGAAGACTGCCAAGACTAGAATTGATTGCAACTCAGGGCAACTAACATGTGAATTTGATGGGGAATCAGTTACTTTCAATTTATTTAAGGCGATGGAGCACCCCCAAGACATGGAGATGGTCGATTACATTGACTACGTTGATCAAGCAGTAGAAGAGGCAGTCCCTTTTCTTGGAAGTCAAGATCCCTTGGATACAGTCATTCAATGAGGAGTTGGAGAAAGCCCGGATAATTCTTTCCACGTTAGTTGAGCTTTGGAGTACTTAGGGTCAGAGGAATTGGATGGACCCCGACTGTTCCCATATGCCTTGCCCAAGATCTGAGATGAAGATAGATCGGTGCCTTCACTTGTTCGAGCACCGAAGTTGGAACTTAAATCTCTCCCCACTCATTTGAAGTACATCTTTTTGGGAGAGAATGATACATTGCCAGTGATTACAAGTTCGAAGTTGAGCAAGAAAGAAGAAGATGGAGTTCAAGATATCCTTATGCGTTATAAAGATGCAATTGGTTGGACCGTTGCCGACATCAAAGGCATTAGTCCATCTCTTTGCACTCACCATATCTTGATGGAAGATGATGCTAAACCGATTAGAGATCCTCAAAGGAAGCTAAACCCAGCCATGAAGGAAGTTGTCATGAAGGAGTTACTCAAATTGTTGGACTTGGGCATTATATACTCAGTTCCAGATAGCAAGTGGGTAACTCCGGTACACATGGTGCCCAAGAAGTCAGGGATCCAGGTGGTCAAGAATGAGAAGAATGAGCTTGTGCCTACAAGGCTCCAAACGGGATGGCGGATGTGTATTGACTATAGGAAGCTTAACAAGGCAACAAGGAAAGATCACTTTCCTTTACCGTTCATTGATGAGATGTTAGAAAGGTTGGCAGGGAACAAGTACTTTTGCTTCTTGGATGGATACTCTGGATACATGCACATATGGGTTGCCCAAGAAAACCAGGACAAGACAACGTTTACTTGCCCATTCGGGACATTTGCATATCGCCGCATGCCCTTTGGTTTATGCAACGCCCCAGGCACCTTTCAACAGTGCATGATGAGCATATTTTCAGATTTATTGGAGAATTGCATCAAGGTGTTTATGGACAATTTCACTGTCTATGGAAAATCTTTTGAGGCTTGTCTTGGGCATTTGGAGTTGGTTTTGAGTAGATGTGTGGAAAAGAGCTTAGTGTTTAACTATGAAAAGTGTCACTTCATGGTACGAGAAGGCATCGTGCTTGGGCACGTGATTTTAGAAAGAGGGATATAGGTTGACAAGGCGAAGATTGATGTCATCTCCAAGTTGCCGTATCCAACCAACATCAAGCAATTAAGAGGATTCTTGGGACATCCTGGATTCTAAAGGAGGTTTGTGAAGGATTTTGCTAAGATTGCCCAACCAATGACGAGATTTCTCCAAAATGAAGTAGAGTGAAAATTCAATGCATATTGTCAAAAGGTGTTTGATGTGTTGAAGGAATGCTTGGTCACGGCACCTGTAATTCAACCCCCTGATTGGGGAATGCCATTTGAGTTGATGTGTGATGCAAGTGGGTATGCCGTAGGAGCAGTGCTTGGTCAAATGAGGGGTAAGGAAAGCAATGTTATATATTATGCCTCTAAAACTCTCAATGCAGCACAAATCAATTACACCACCACGGAGAAAGAGCTTTTGGCTGTTGTATTTGCCTTTGAAAAGTTCAGATCTTATTTGCTCAGGGGCAAGACAATTGTCTACACTGACCATGCAGCGCTGAGATACCTTATGAACAAGAAGGAGTCAAAGCCAGGGCTTATACGTTGGATTTTGATTTTGCAAGAGTTAGATGTGGAGATTAAAGATAAAAGTGGAGCTCAGAATTTGGTGGTGGATCACTTGAGTAGGCTAGTTAGAGAAAAAGACTCCGTGCCCATCACGGAGACTTTCGCTGATGAGCATCTATATATGACTGAAGCTCAATTTCATGGAGAGCCTTGGTATGCTGACATTGCCAACTTTAAGAGTACAGGGGAGGTTCCAAACGATCTTTCATACTACTAAAGGCGCAGAAGATTCTTAAGGAGAGTCAAAATTACATTTGGAATGAACCTTACTTATGGAAGAAGTGTGCTGACCAAGGATTAAGAAGGTGCGTGCCCGACTGGGAGACAAAAAGTATCTTGAAGCATTGCCACAATAGGGAATGTGGAGGTCATTTTGGGCACCGAAGGACTGCAAGGAAGATTTTTTATTGTGGTTTCTTTTGGCCTATGATTTTTAGATATACTTATGAATGGTGCAAGAATTGTTTCAAGTGTGAAAAGGAAGGCAATGCAACTAGGAGGGATGAGATGCCCATGACCCCAATCATGCCGGTGGAGATCTTTGACATATGGGGAATGGATTTCATGGGCAGACTATGTAGCGTACGTGGCGGAGTGACAATTAGGGACCCTGCATAGTTTTAGCCTATAACTACTGAAATACTTACGCAACAAATATTCTTGAATCAATGATCGAGATAAAGTTATACTCATGGATTCGAAACCTAAATCTGGATTATCTTTATTACTAATCTTTTTGCTTGTCAAGTTACAAATATTTACTTTCAGCAGTTTGCCAAAGGTGATAGTGACAGTTGCCCAAGGCTATAGTAGATAGATACACAATTCAACCTTTTTGTGCCCCAACCAGAGATTATTGCGAGCAACTCCCTGTGGGATCGATCCTGTACTTGCCAACTAGCTATTCTTAGGGGTAGGCATAGGAGTGAAATACAAATTGTATTTTGTCGCAGCTTAAACGACGGCTGCGTCAATGATCTTCAACACAGCATCAAAGTAAATCATCTAAACCATAAGTCATAAACTGGGAAACTAATATATATATCCATCAAAAATCATCGAGGAGTAGAGAGAGATTAACTCCTTGGAACCAAAAACTAAATTTGTGCATAAACTGGCACAGACACTAGAACACTAACATAAAAACCAAAATAAATACAAATTCTTCTATTTTTCTTCTACTCCCCCTTTTTGTCTGACAGAAATGACAAAGTAGGGGAGTCTTCCATCTAATCTTCATAAAGATTGGGATTTTTTCTTCTTCACAGCTTGAGCTGATGCTTGAAGGTCTTCTTCATCTTCTTCAGTTTGGGTATCTTCATCACCAAAGTCTTCTTCGGCATCCTCAGCACCATCCTCACCTGCTTCTTCATCACCATCGTCATCAACAGCATCATCATCATCATTTCCTAGCACAGACCTTTCAACCTGTGTCGCCGATCTAGATGGCACAGCTTCTCCTCCAGCAAAGACTGCTTTGGTATCATTGAGTAATGCCGCAATCTCATTCTTGCGCATACGAAGCCTTTTCATCTGGAACAGAATGGAGTTGTACTCCCTCTCCAGCTCGTGCAGCATCCTCGTAGAAATAGCCCGGAGATTAGGCTCCCTCAGCACAAGAGCTAGCACAGATGATGTTGGCTTCTTCCTTTCCATAATGAGGACAGAGGGACCCTCGATGTCCTTGGGATGAACAGCCTTGTTGAATAGCTTGTCATGGATGACAATGCTTTTTAGAGTGCACTCGAACTGCTCTCCTACATACATTACTTCCGGAAATTGAGATGAGATGATTCCAAAAATCAGATCAGGATAGCCTAACGCCTTAGGCTTCTTCAAGTTTTCAGCATGTCGAGTGACGAGGTGCTTGCTTCAATCCATAAAGTGCCTTGTTCAACTTGTAGACATGGTCAGGAAACTTCGGATCGATGAATCCTGAGGGCTGCTCTACGTAAACATCTTCTTGAAGAGTACCATTGAGAAAAACACTTTTAACATCCATTTGATATAGCTTGAAGTTCATGCAGCAAGCCATTCCAAGTAATAGTTGAACGACTTCTAGGCGAGTAACTGGAGCAAATGTCTCTTCATAATCAATATCCTTCCATTGAGAGTTTCCTTGAGCAACTAGTCTTGACTTGTTGCGAATAATTTCCTCCATCTCATCCGTTTTGTTGCGAAAAATCCATTTTGTCCCAATCACATGGGCATCAATAGGACGAGGCACAAGATACCAAACATTGCAACAAACAAACTGGAGCAATTCTTCTTGCATGGAGGCAATCCAATCTTCAATCAATAAGGCCTCCTTGACATTCTTCGGAAGAACTTTAGAGATATAGCACATGAACGCAATATTTGCCACCATATATTTGTAGTCACTTGCTACATTTCTTGTTACTCTTTCTCCAGTGACATCTCCAATAACATTTGTTAGAGGATGATTCTTGGATACTTTTCTGGATGGACCTGGAGTAGTAGGGACTATCTCGTCTGAGGTGGAATCAGCTGGAGCTTCAACTTCGATGGGATTAGTGGCAGTGTCACAAGGTCCAGTCAGTGCATTTGAGGAAATTGACATAGACTCTGGAACAAGTAACAGCAGTTGAGACTCATCTTCTGCTTTTGTGTCAGTAGAATCAGTGAAGACCATATTGATAGGTTCCATAATAGTCTTGTTTGTATTGACATAGACTCTGAATGCTCTGCTGTCACGAGCATATCCCATAAATATTGCTTCAAGACCTCGATCATCAAGCTTTTGTGTGTATTTCCTGTCGTTCAGAACATAGCACACTGTCCCAAACACATGGAGGTGTTTGAGGTTGGGCTTTCTTCCCTTCCAGATTTCATAGAGAGTCTGATTTGTCTTTGGACGAAGATAGACTCGATTCACTATATAGCATGCCATATTCATCGCCTCAGCCCAAAACCTGTCAGCCACATCATTCACCTTGAGCATAGTCCTCATCATCTCTTGTAGCGTTCTATTCTTTCTCTCAACAACTCCATTTTGTTGAGGTGTTTTTGGAGCTGAAAACTCATAAGCAATTCCTTTTTCAGCACAGAAGTTGATGAACTCTTCACTTTGAAATTCTCCACCATGGTCACTTCTTATTCTTCTCAAGGAAAGATCCTTCTCTAACTCCACACGAATGCACAAGTCCTTAAAGCTCTTGAAAGCTTCTGATTTGTGTCGGAGAAATTCCACCCAAGTGAACCTTGAATAATCATCAACGCACACAAGAATGAACTCCTTCTTTGCTATACTTTGAGTGGGCATTGGTCCTACTAAATCCATGTGCATCAATTCAAGAATGCTGGAGGTGGTGATGCTTCGAACTTTCTTGTGTCTGACTTCGATTTGTCCCAATTGACAAGGTCCACACACAACCTTATCATCAATCTCGAGCTTGGGAACTCCACGAACAGCATCTGCATTCAGTAGTTTCTTCATACTCCTCAAACTTGCATGTCCAAGTTTCTGATGCCAAGTCTCAGTCATTCCAGCACTAACTTGCACACAGACATGTGCAGGTGTGACAAGATAGCACTTGTCATGAGATCTGCGACCAATCATAAATTCAGTTCCATTCTTCACTACTTGACACATACTTTCATCAAATATGACCTTGTATCCTTCATCACATATTTCACCAACACTGAGAAGATTGGCTTTAAGTCCATCAACCAAATACACATTCCGTAGAGGTGGCATTCCAGGAATGTTTAGTATTCCCCAATCACTGTAGCTTGATTACCATCTCCAAAAGTAACGTGATCATCGAAGATATCAACAATATTGGTTAGGAAATTAGGATTCCCTATCATATGCTTGGAGCAAGCACTCTCCATGTACCACCTGTTATCCGCTCGTGCCCAAAGAGATGTTAGAGCAACATATGCATTTTAGTTGTTTCTAGATTAAAACATTCTTCTCCTGTCGCTGAGATAGTATCTGAAGTTGACGAAGCGCTGTCGTCACACTCTTCGCACAAATGAATTTATAAACACCTCTTGCCCAACAAGGTAGTAGTTAATGGTAAGTGGGGTCGATCCCAAGGGACTTGGTGTAGATCTGCTCTTCAAGTCGAACTCAACAAAAAGGGTTTTGACTGCGATGTATCTTGTAACTCAACAAGTAACAATATCAAATAACAAAAGAGTTTGGATTGGGTTTCAAATCCATGATCCTAATTACTCATCACTCGTTCATTGGTGCATAGATATTCAATTAACTGATCTTATTACTTGGTTTAAGATAAAGATTAGTTTACACCGTAAAGGTCACGAAGTCACGATATAAACACACTTAGCCTATGTCTATTCAATTTTACAGATCTTGTCTAGAAGGCAAGATCTCCTCTCTTGATCAACAAAGTCACGAAGACACTTCAGTAATGGTGCTGCCCAATAGGCATTAAGAATAAACAGACCCAAGACAGCTAAGGGGTAGGTCACTTCATCTACATCCAACCCAAACCATAAATTTAGCTAGACATAATAGTAAACGTAAGCACAGAATATATAAAGGAAATCATACTTATCATAAGTCTGAAAACGGGTTGCTGCCCAAAAGCGTAGTCAGCAACCAAGGTCTTGGCTTTACGCCAACAACTAAACTAAGAATCCAATCCTTCTCCTCAAACTAAATTGCCAGTAGGACTTGTTTCTTCCTCCCTTCCCCTCAAACTAAGAATGCAGAACTAAGAATAAAAATCGCACACATTACATAAAGGAGTCGGCCATATATATAGGCTATGGAAATTAGGGTTTAGGGAAGTTTCTTTGTTGATGAAGGACTCTTCCATGCATATTCGCCTCTCTCTCTCATGCATGCAACCATGATTCTCTTTCCTTGCTTGGTAGATATCTCCTTTGATTAGGTCCGGCTAGGATAAGGAAAGAAAGATCCAATCCTTATCCTTTTCCTTGAAGGAAAAGAAATCTGCTGCTGGCTCGACTTGCTTCTTGCCCACGATGTCTGCATCCTAGTTTGCTTTCTGTGTTGACCAAGATCCTGGCTCTTTCGGGTACTCTGTCTATTGGCTTCAAGGATATGGGGAGGTACTTCCTAACTTGTAGAGCATGTAAAACGTTGTTGCCCAACTACAAGCCTCCAGCCTTATGCCCATTTGCATCGTATCGCCATTTCAGCATCTCAACAACAGATTTTCCACCGAATTTGCCCAACATCCCACCTGTTCTTCCCTGCACACCATCTCTCGACTTTGTGTCCTCCCAGACACACTTTGACTCGATAAAGACTAAAAACACAAGAAAAATACAAGAAAAGATGGACACAAATATGGGTTCATCACACCCACACACATGAATTACACTTGCCCTCAAGTGTACGGTTGCAACTCCACCCAAGACTCAAACACAGAAAAGACAAAACAAAAACACAGACTCAAAAGATTAGCACAACAACATGTTAGTACAACAGAACAGGTAAGCAGATATTGCCATCAAAAAGGTCAAGATAGAGTTATTGGGCAACATGGGTATCCTCACCAGCACTCAACTCTCAAGTGTATATGGTTAAATGTATACGCTCTTGACCAAAATCAACAATGTTTTTCCATAGGCTTGCCTGCCCTGTACATCTCTACTTCTTTAAATAAAATCAAAATCACTTATCCTTAGGTCTTTATTGGGTTGTAACGTAGCTTAAGGCAAAAGGTAAGGAATGTATAGGAACTGGCTAAGTCAAAAACTCGGTTCTTGAGCAACAGATTGCCCTTAATTCCTCACTCCTCATTATCACTCCACCCTAACACACTTATTATTTCTTTCTGGACTCTCTTTTTTTCTTCTTTTATTTATTTTGTTTTTTTTTTGTTTTTTTATTTTGTTTTTTTAATTTTTATTTTTTATATGATAAAGGATACTGCTCAGCATGTGCTACCCAACATTTTCCTTACACCCCTCATTCTTCTCGACCTAAGTTCTTGACCGGGATGGCTTGTAAATTCAGGCTACTATAAGTAATTTGAAAGAATTATCATCAAGCTCAAAGGGGCTAAACGAAGGGTAAATATCAAGGTAGGAAATTTTGGCCATGGGCTAATTAGAACAAAAATGCATAATTCATCTAAGTAATTCAACTAAGTCACACGAAGTTTTAATTAAGAAATGCAGGCAAGTTCTAGATCAACAAGTGTCAACTGGTCTTTATCACACAAGAAAGAATGGTGTTGCATATGTATATAGCAGTTAAAGCTCAAAAACCTCACAGTTCATGCCCAATATCTCATTCCGTCCTACCTATCTACATACGGCATCTTCTACATCAACATACCTATTCTGACCTATCATGCCACACGCTGATCAACAACTAAAACAAACTTTAAAAACACAAAACTGACCAACTTCCCAACACCCACACACTTTGCCTTAGGCAAAGTGGGTACAATGTTGGGCAATTACAAATACAAAACAAAAAACTGACTCAACAAATATTTACTGACTAAATCTAGAAGGAAATTCTAAGGCCTTCACCACACAATTTGCTGGGCAAATTGTGGGTGAAGGCAGTAAGTGTACCTTCTCGACTAACAACACACAACACAAAAATAAAACACAAAAAACAAAAACAAAAACCTACACTAACATAAAAGTGGGAGGAACATAAAATCAAAGAGAAGATTCAGGCGGGTAGCTGAATCCTTGGTGTGCAAAGAATGCCAACTGGACATCCCTGATCTCGATCAACATCTTCTCCATGTTGGCTAGTCTGGTCTCGACTTCATTATTGGGCAACACCACTGCGCTGGTGCTTGCCTCTTCCTTCTTGCCCAGGGGTGGTCGCTTGGTGGATTTTGTCCTGCTGTAGTCGATGAACACGTATCTGCCATTCCTCAGCTCAATATCGTTCATCTTCTTCAAGGCAGCTTCTCCCAACTTGTTGACCGCCATCACCGGCTTCCCTCTCAATGCATCGTAGACCCCAATTCCATTTGCAAAGGCTATGACGAAGTGGCCACAAGTGCATTCCAAAGCCTGCTTTGCCAGCACCGTCTTGATCTGCTCACCAAGGAAGGCCGCGAAATTCACCTTAGTCTTGGTGTGCATACACCACAACAAGTACCTTTCCTTGTTGCTCAGGCTGTTGCCACTATCGTTCTTGCCGTACAAGTTGTAAGCAAGAATGCGATGGCAAAGCCTAAAAGCATGAGTCTTCAGCTCGGTTCCCTTGTTGTTGGCCCCGTTATATGGTGCTCCATTGCCGATCTCCTTCCACTGCTCCTGGTAAGCTACATCTCCTGGGGGTGGCACCATGGTCTTGGCCTCTATGAACTCCTTCTTGGCTAAATCCCTCAAGCTCACCATCCCCAGAATCTGGTTAAGGGCGCTCACTTGGAAATCATACTTCTTGCCCAACAGCGAAAAGGAGATCATACTCACCCTGTTCTCGGGATCACTGGTCACTGCCGCCGTGCTATATACCTCATTGACTTGCTCCTCATAAACCTCCACAGGCCACTCCAAAAACTTGCTCCAACCTATCCCCTCAAATAGCTTCCTCACTTCTTGGACAACACCTAGGTTCTCGTATAGTTTGAAATCGAGAACCCTAGGTGCACTCACCTTCCAATCACTGGGCTTCCTACAAGTCACCACTGTGGCGCCCTTCTTCTTCTTCTCGTTCCTACCGCTTGCTGGAGTAGACTGGTCATCATCCCCTTCTTCCTCAACATCGTTCCCTACTTCTTCCTCACTAACCCTCGATGGGGTTCCGACAGCTATCCCTTTCGAGATCGACGGCTGGACGGACCCAGCGTCCGAAACAGCAGATTTGTGCTTCTTCGCCACCGTGAGGGCGCTTCATGGCAGTCCGCCCACTCTTCATCGCCGGCCTTTCCTTGGCCTTGGTCTTTGCCTCCGCCGCCAGCCCTGCAACCACTTCTTCTATTGCCTCATCTAGGTCTTCTTCTTTATTCTCTTCGTCTTCCACATTATCACCTTCTCCTTCACCATCTTTCTCGTCCTCTTCCTCCCCTTCGTCTTCTTCCTCCTCTACTTCTTCTTCCAGATCTTCCTTCTCAAACACGGGTTTCGACTGGGCCTCCTCCTCCGGCTACTTCGTCGTCTCATCTATTAGACTAGGGTTCTCGTCACTCATCATGAGTGCGGCATCAACCGGCGGGCTTTTGGGTACGCTCGCCCCGATGGTAACGGAAGGGTTTTGGTCGGCAGAAAGTTTGGCGGGTTCCATGGAAAGTTTCCTTTTAGTGGTGGTTTTAGGTTTCGTGGTGGTGGTGGTGATAGTATCGGTGGTGAGATCAATGTTTGTTCCGGTGGAGATTTTGTTGAGTTTTCTATTTCTTGGCCGAGTGGACACCATAGTAGGGGTTTGGGAGTTTTGATAGCGAGAGAAGAGGGAAGATGAGAAGTTGCAGAGTTAAAATTCAAATTGGTAGTGGGTGTGGTGGAGATGACGTGATGTAATAGGTTTATAGGGCGCGGTTTTTAAGGGAAACAGTAACCGCCTTGGAAAGTCTTTGACCAACAACTTGGTTCTTGATCTCGTCCTCTGTTCAACACCCTGCTTCTTTCTTAATCTTGGTTCCTAATCTACAACCTGCATCTTGCTTAACATCTCCTGCACAATTAAAAACACAAACATACTTCGAAACAACTCTCCCCTATGGTTAGACTCAATCATATGATGCTTCAAAATAAAACACTATGAAATAAAATACTTAAAACATAAACTAACTAATATATATTTTTTTTTTGGATTTTCATAATTTTTGTACGAAAATAAAGAATAAAAGAAAAAGAAATAACAAACAAAAAAAAATAAAAACTAACCAGGTTGCCTCCTGGACAGCGCCCAGTTTAAAGTCTTGGGCACGACACCCCCCCTCTTTAGAAGTCAGAGGTCCTCCTCGATAGGAAACCCAGATGGCTCCCCCTCAACAAATGGTTCTTGCCCAAGATAGGCCTTCAAGCGCTGACCATTGACTTTAAAAATCTTCCCGTTCTTGGGATCCTTGATCTTAACAGCTCCATTTGGGAATTGAGCTTGAACTTCATAGGGTCCTACCCAGTTGGTCGAGAGCTTACCCAAAAAAAGCCTAAATCGTGTTTGATATAGCAACACTTGTTGCCCAAAATGGAACTCCTTCTCTTTAATCAAAACATCGTGGGTCTTCTTCATTATTTCCTTGTACAAGCCAGCATTGTCATAGGCCTGGAGTCTTATCTCATCAAGTTCTTGGATCTCGAGCTTCCTTGATTCACCTGCCTCATTCCAATCGAGGTTGAGTTGGGCAACAGCCCAATGTGCTCGATGTTCCAGCTCTACGGGCAAGTGGTATCTCTTGCCATAGACCATGCTATAAGGGGACATGCCAAAAGGTGTCTTAAAGGCAGTCCTACATGCCTATAATGCATCATCGAGGCGCATACTCCAATCCTTCCTTGTAGTGCCCACAGTCTTCCTCAAGATCATCTTGATTATTCTATTGGAAAATTCCGCTTGTCCATTGGCTTGTGGGTGGTAGGCTGTTGACACACGATGAGTAACTCCATACTTCTTGAACAAAGCGGTTACCGTGGTGTTGCAAAAATGAGAACCTTGATCACTAATTATAGCTCGAGGTACACCAAACCTATTGAAGATTTGTGTTCTCAAAAAACTGGAAACCACCTTAGAATCATCCTTGTAGGACGCACGAGTCTCTACCCACTTCGAGACATAGTCTACTGCCAATATGATGTACTTGTTGCCTTTGGAACTCGGCAAGGGTCCCATAAAATCTATGCCCCATACGTCGAACACCTCCACGGGCAAGATCGGTATCATGGGCATTTCGTTTCTTCTCGTGATGTTGCCTTCCCTTTGGCACTTCTCGCACATCTTGACCCACTAATAGCAATCTCTGAACAATGTTGGCCAATAAAAGCCACACTCCAAAATCTTTCTTGCAGTCCGTTGATGCCCAAAATATCCTCCGCATTCCTTATTATGACAATGCTCAAGAATGCTCTTTTGCTCTTTATCCTTGACACACCTCCTTATGATCTTGTCCGCACACTCCCTCCATAAATATGGCTCGTCCTAAATATAGAAACGGCTCTCGTGTTTAAGCTTGTTCCTTTGATAACGCCCAAGGTCGGAGGGTATCTCTCCAGTTACCAAGTAATTCACGATATCAGCATACCATGGTTCATCTTGGGCAAGACTCAGGTGCTCGTCGGGAAAGTCTCCTTGATCGGCACCCCATTATCAGGCTAGAGGATTCGACTTAGGAGGTCGGCAACTTGGTTTTGGGCACCACTCTTGTCTTTGATTTCTATGTCAAATTCCTGCAACAAGAGGATCCATCTTATCAATCTTGGCTTGGACTCCTTCTTGCTCAACAAGTATTTCAATGCTGCGTGATCCGTGTACACTATGGTCTTGCCTCCAAGCAAATAGGATCTAAACTTTTCAAAAGCGAAGACAATAGCTAACAACTCCTTCTCCGTAGTGGCATAATTGCATTGGGCAGGGTTCAATGTCTTACAAGCATAATAGATGACATAGCTTTCCTTTCCACGTTTTTGCCCAAGAACTGCTCCCACAGCATAACCACTGGCATCACACATTAATTCGAAAGGCATCCCCCAATCCGGAGGTTGGATAATGGGGGCTGTGATCAAGTTCTCCTTCAAGGCATGGAACGCCTTCTTGCAATCTTCATTGAACTCCCATGGCACATCATTTTGAAGTAGTCTCGTCATTGGTTGTGCGATCTTGGCAAGATCCTTGACAAATCTTCTATAGAACCCAGCATGCCCTAGGAATCCTCTCAACCTTCATAGATCTTGGGTATGGTAACTTGGCAATAATGTCGATATTTGCTTTATCCACTTCAATTCCTTTTCCTGAAATGACATGCCCCAAGACGATTCCTTCTTTTACCATGAAATGGCATTTTTCATAATTCAACACAAGGCTCTTCTCAACACATCTTTTCAGGACTCGATCCAGGTTGTTGAGGCATGATTCGAAGGTCTTGCCGTAGACGGTAAAGTCGTCCATAAAGACTTCGATGCACTCTTCAAGAAGGTCTGAAAAAATGTGCATGATACACCTTTGAAATGTCCCTGGTGCATTACACAATCCAAATGGCATTCTCCTATATGCAAATGTGCCAAACGGGTACGTGAAGGTGGTCTTGCCTTGATCCTCGTCAGCAACCCAGATCTGCATGTAACCAGAATAACCGTCAAGAAAGCAATAATAATCATTACCAGCTAACCTCTCAAGCATCTCGTCGATGAAGGGCAAAGAAAAATGATCATTTATTTTATACCCTAAAGGTCACGAAATCACGATATAAACACACTTAGCCTATGTCTATCCAATTTTACAGATCTTGTCCAGAAGGCAATATCTCCTCTCTTGATCAACAAAGTCACGAAGACACTTCAGTAACGATGCTGCCCAACAGGCATTAAGAATAAACAGACCCAAGACAGCCAAGGGGTAGGTCACTACCGACTGCTCTCCAACACTCTTTACCTTCTTGGGCACGAAAGACACTCTCGAGTTAAATCTCAATTCCTGTTAATGCCTTAACATCAACATCTAGATGGTGATCAATCATATGTCAATATCAATTAAGTCTAGAATTATTCCTAAGTGTTTCGGAAAAAAAAATCAATTAACGAACTAACACAATTAGACCTCACGAGTTTAGAACGAGTAATTTAGGATCACTTCATCTACATTCAACCCAAACGATAAATTTAGCTAGACATAATAGTGAACGTAAGCACAAAATATATAAAGGAAAACATACTTATCATAAATCTGAAAACGGGTTGCTGCCCAAAAACGTAGTCAGCAACCAAGGTCTTGGCTTCACGCCAACAACTAAACTACTACAGAAAATATAAAACCAACGTAAAAGTAAATTGCCCGTAGGACTTATTTTTTCCTCCCTTCCCCTCAAACTAAGAATGCAGAACTAAGAATAAAAATCTCACACATTACATAAAGGAGCCGGTCATATATATAGGCGATGGAAATTAGGGTTTAGAGAAGTTTCCTTGTTGATGAAGGACTCTTCCATGCATATCCGCCTCTCTCTCTCATGCATGCAGCCACGATTCTCTTTCCTTGCTTGGTAGATATCTCCTTTGATTAGGTCCGGCTAGGATAAGGAAAGAAAGATCCAATCCTTATCCTCTTCCTTGAAGGAAAAGAAATCTACTGCTGGCTCGACTCGCTTCTTGCCCACGATGTCTGCATCCTGGTTTGCTTCCTGTGTTGACCAAGATCCTGGCTCCTTTGGGTACTCTGTATTTTAGCTTCAAGGATATGGGGAGGTACTTCCTGACTTGTAGAGCATGTAAAATGTTGTTGCCTAACTACAAGCCTCCAGCCCTATGCCCATTTGCATCGTATCGCCATTTCAGCATCTCAACCACAAATTTTCCACTGAATTTGCCCAACATCCCACCTGTTCTTTCCTACACACCATCTCTAGACTTTGTATCTTCCCAGATACACTTTGACTCGATAAAGACTAAAAACACAAGAAAAGATGGACACAAATATGGGTTCATCAGCAGTGTGGCCTTATATGTCCAGGAATATCACAGTAATGGCAGACTGGTCTGAACAGCTTCTTTTATTGTGGTGGTTGTCCCCTCCTTAATTGATGATTATGCTTTCTTGGAACACTCCTTGCCACATGTGTCTGCATATGTGTCTGCTTCTGCAAATTCTTTTGAGGAATTCTCTTTTGCCTCCTATTGTTGGAAGGGTTTGACTTGGGAGCTGGATTTCCCTGAGGTTTCTCCTTTTGAGGAACAAACTTCACCTTCTTCTCATTGTCTTCAACAACCACCCACTGCTTTCCTTGGAAGCCCAGACCGGATTTGCTGGTCGAGCTCTGTCCAGTTTCAATAATCTTGTCCAGCTTGTTAGTTGCATCACTATTCATCATCTTAACAAACTTATCCATCTGATCCATCTTGTGGAGAAGCATGTTGTTTTAATCGAGCAGAGACATATTCAAGACTTTGAGATTGTCTCTTTCTCTCGTCACTTCCTCAATCTGAGCATAGAGGGTTAGATTGATTCTTCCAACTTCATCGCACTTAATGATCAGATATTCATACTTTTTTATCATTGACTCCTCATCCACGCTGTCTGTATCACTTTCTTCATCCGCTGGATTGTTCCTGCTAGTAGGCACAGACTCAGGCATAGGTGTGGACGGTTGTACTACAGAGATTGCAACATGAGCAACCTTTTCTTCAGTTTCACTCTCACTATTATCAGTTTCCTCATCATTGTAGGTAGCAACGTATGACTTGCCTTGCCTCCGTGTCGTATTGATGCATTCACGCTTGACATATCCATAACCATGACACTTATGGCATTGAGGTCCAGTCTTTGGAGTGGACTAGAAGTTTTCCTTATCTAGTTGGCTTGACTCAGCTTTATTTCATTTCTTCTTGTCAAGTCCTCGTTTGGCAAACTTCTTGAATTCCTTCTTGAATGATTTTGTGATTAGAGCCATTGTTTTAGCAGCTGCTAATTCTCCTTTTGGCACAGACGACTCCTCAGGATGCCAGTTGTGAGCTTGAAAGCCAACTCCCTTTCTTTTAGCACTTTCACTCTTCTTCCCTATCTCAAAAGTTCTTAGGGATCCGATGAGCTCATCTAGTTTCATGTTAGAGAGATCTTTTGCTTCTTCAATTGCTGTCACTTTGTACTCGACCTATTGGTGAGAGATCTTAAGACTTTTCTGACAAGATATTCGTCATTGAACTTACTTCCAAGTGCCACACTTTCATTAATGATTTTCAACAACTTTGCATGAAAGTCACTGATTGACTCATGTTCTTCCATCCTCAGTAACTCGAACTGGGTCGTTAGTTATTGTAGACGTTGCCCTTTCACACGATCATTTCCTTCAAAGAAAGTCTCCAAAATATCTCATGCTTGCTTTGCTGAGGTGCATGTGGAAATAAGAGAGAATATTTCCACTGTAACAGACGCTTGAATGGCATTCAATGCAACCTGATTCATCCCAGATTCTTTTCGTTCAGCTTCCGACCATTCTTTCCTGTCTTTGACTTTTCCAGCATTGGGTTCACCAGTGGCTATGGTGGGAGGTTTGAATTCTGACTTGATCGTCTCCCACGCCTCTTCATTGATGGCTCTGATGTGTGCCATCAAACGAATCTTCCAATATCCATAGTTGGATCCATCAAGAATTGGTGGTTTCATCATCGAACTGCCACCTGTGGAAGTTATTGTGTCTTATCACGAATGCAGCAACACATTTAGATGTTTCCCCTAAGATCAACACCTGTAAGATCGGTGTACCGCTCTGGTACCAATTGTTAGATCTAAACGAACACTTTATGCATATAAAGTTGTTGCGTTATTGAAAAACTTAGCACAGTCAGTATAACAGAAATAATAAATTGTGCTGAAATAAAAGACATATAATATGGTAACCCAGTTTGGTTTTGCAACCTACGTCTGGGGGGCCTTTGCCCAAGAGATAACCAATCCACTATTAGAAGAAATGGCTACAGAGGATCTTACACATACAGGTCGACACCTTATGCTACTCTTTCGCTCACCCTCTTCATAACTTCACGTGAATTTTTGATTGATCGATCTACAATCGCTCAATCTAAGCTCGAACCTCCAGTCCGACCCTTAACTCTCTTACAGATATAATTTATCAAAGATAAACTCACAATAATTTGTTCTCTCAAAATACAATACTTTCAAGAAAGTATAAGCACTCAAACAATAAAACAAACGGCCAACCCTCACAATTGTTGATGTCGAATATATATAGGTGTGAAACCCTGGATCTCTTCGCCATCATGTATATCTCTTTAGATCTTCTTTCCTTATGAGGATAAGGCTTGAGGAACATGTTCAATATCTGCTTGATATGTATCTTCTCCGCATCTATCACAATCATGGAAAAGATCCCACAAAATTCCCGCAGATATGGAAAGTCTCTGCCAGACTGTTCCAGGTTCCCTTAGCACAGACTGAAGCACACATAACAGAGTTTGTTCTACGCAGTGGCTTCAACACTTCAGCTGTACTTTTGGCTACATAAACTTCGCCAACATCTTTGAGTAGCATCATCTCTTGAGCAACAATGCCTCAAATCCAACACCTGACTCGCCATCAAGCTTAGTAGGGAAAGACCAGTGCTTCATGGCATTGCCGGAAGAGTCAACTGATGAGGTAAACTCTTCTTTCCATCCTTCTCATATTATATTTTCTGTTAATCAATGTACAGGAGAATTACAAGAAGACGTCCAGCCATCTTGGGATGAGGTCGAACACCTGAGCAGATTGTGCACTGAACAAGTTGCACAATGCAAGGAATTGCAAGCTGAGTTTGACAACATGAGCAATGAGCTGATCATGAAGGATCACGATATAGAGAAGCTTGTGGAGGAAAACCGAAGACTCTATGAAGAAGTTTCTCATTCAACCAACAGTCAGGTAATAAACTTGATCAATATGACCAGTACTCAAGTGGAATACATATCTCAATTGCAAACGGAGCTGAAGTATGCACATGAGAAATTGGTATCCCTTCATGCCTCGAGCGCAGCTCTGGAGAGCATGTTAAGCCATCAAAGACCTCACAAAAGCGTTGAAGGTCTTGGATACAATTTAACGACGGATATTGGAGCTCAGCGAGCTCAGTTCGTCAAGATGACTGGATCATCGACTGAGGCACCTCAAGTTCAACTGAACTCAGTCGAAGTCACAGTTCAAGAGACTCAGTCATTCCTCAGACTATCGAGACTCCTATGAAGGATGAAGGAAAGAAGGTTCTAACTGAAGAACCTAAGGAGCAAGAAGCTGGTACATCAAAGGATGCTGAGAGATCCTCATGTAAGTCCAGACCCCAAGGACGTAGAGTGAGGGGGAACAGATGAAGTAGACCTTCGTAGCCAAGGCAGAATCAGCCTAGGCCCAGGCTAAACTACTCAGCTCAGCATCAGCAGCAAAGGCATCCGAACTGGGATAATCCTCAATTCTATCATCAGACATTCTCAGTGCCTCATTACTACCAGCAAGCATATCAACGACATGGAAACTACAATGATCAGTTCAATGGTCCTAGTTGTCCACAGTTCGGGTATGCTCAAGGAGCAAGAAAGTTTGGGTTATTTCCCAGACAGTTCTCATCATGGATGAATCGACCATCTCATCAGAGTCAATACCGCTCTCCACATTAACAGAGACATCCACTAAGAAATTGGACTGCTCGTGCTTTAAGATTAACTCAGTTAGCAGTCTATGTGGATAAAGCAGGAAGAGTGATTCGAATTGATCCCTCAGTTTGAGACATCGAGGAAACCCAAGTCATTAACCTTGCAGGACCCAACTGAGTGTGGGTTTCTAAAGTTCTTCTTGTGTTTCGTAGGACCAGGATGAACTGAGGAAGAGAAGAGCTGCAAAGTCAGTATAGGTGTTGGACAGCGGATGCTCCAGGCACATGACAAACTAGAGGAATTTTCTCACCGACATTAAGTTTTGAGAATGAGGTATTGTACCTTTGCTGATGACTCTTAGGGTAAAACCAAAGGATCTGGTACATTCGAAACTCATCTTGTGATGATTAAAAATGTTTCCTTGCCAATGGGATTGAAGCATAACTTGCTCTACATAGGCCAACTCTGCGATAATGGTTTTTCTGTGAAGTTTGATGCACATGGATGCAGAGTGAAAGATGTCAAGACCAAGCAGATTCTCTTGATTGGTAGACAATTTTCATTAGGTGGAGTTTACTACACAGACTGGTCGAGTAGCTCACCAGAAATGTACGTCATATCCCAGAGTAGTTCGGAGATAAGTTGGCTATGGCACAAGAGACTCAAACACCTCAACTTCAAAACCAGAACATGTTAGCTCGCCAACAACACGCAGTTGGAATACCGGATTTGAAGCACAGTCCAACGCATCACTGTAGTGTCTGTCAGCTTGGAAAGTTGGCTAGAGCATCATTCCGTCTTAAAATGACGCTATCCACAGATCGTGTTCTGCAATTAATACACTCTCGTAGTCACCCCGAAGAGTCTGAGAGGGAATTAATACACTCTCGTAGTCACTGATGACTATTCGAGATACACCTGGATGATCTTCATGGCTCATAAGAATGAGACGATGGAAGAATTGCCTAAGCTAATGTATAGACTTGCGAATCAACAAGGGAAATCCATTGTCTCCATTAGATATCATCACGGAACTGAGTTCCTCAATGAGACCATCATTGAGTATTGCGAGAAGAAAGGCATAATTCATTAAACCTCAGCTGCAAGAACTCCACAACAGAACGGAGTAGGTGAGAGGAGAAATAGAATGCTGAAAGATGCAGCAACCTGCATGCTAACCAGCTCAGCCTTGCCAAAACGATTTTGGGCTGAAGTAGTCAATACAGCATGCTACACACAGAACCACTCCCTCCTCACAAAGAGACAAGGAAAAACTCCATACGAACTATGGAGAAATAGAAAGCCTAATATCTCTTACTTTCGTGTATTCAATTCTAAGTGTTGTATCCATAATAATGGGAAAGCTCGGTTGAAAACCTTCAAGCCAAAAGCTGTCAAAGGCATATTCTTAGGATATGCTCCTAAGATTAAAGCTTATCGAGTTTTCAACACCATCACCAAAATTGTGGAGGTAACACCTCATGTTATGTTTGATGAATCTACTTTTGAGTGTAGGGAATAGGCTAAACTGCAGGTAGTTGAAGAAAACGCACCGACACAGCCTGCTGAGACCATATCTCAAGCCCAATGACTGAAGAATCTTGCAAAGTCGCTCGTCTCGTCAACTGAAGAAGAAGAAGTATATTCTTCTGACGATGAGACTGAATATCCCAGCATCGATCAAGTGCCAACTGAAGTTGCCAATCAGCCAGCATCAGCAACTGACCAGCCTCCCAGTCTAGGACCTTCTAGTCCAAGACCAGTCAGCTCCCTAGTTCATTCTCCATCTCCAGCTGAGGATCGAACTGCACCAGAAGTTAGAACCAAGCTCGACACCTCCAACATCTCCAAGACTGGATTACTCCATCACAATGCTCGAATTTGCTAAGTGAGCATGGAAGCATAAATGGTGGTATAAAAGCCACGTCAAATATTCAGTGATAGGAAACCTGGAAGCCGGTGTTCGAACTAGAATATTAGCTCAAGTTGTAGATCCCACAGATTATGTTCCGACTCAGCCAACTCAGCCAGGAACCTCAGCTGATGATGAACCAAATTTGGAAACGCAGTATGCTGATGAGCTTAGGATACTAGGAAAGCTTAAACAAGCAGGAGATGTGAGCATGATTCCATACTTCATAGCAGACGTGCCAGAACCCAAAACTATCTTGGAAGCTTTAGGATGCATCCACTGAACTCAATCCATGCAAGAAGAGTTAAATGAGTTTCTCAAAAACTGTGTTTGGGAACTTGTTGAGAGACCTGAAGGAGTAAAGGTGATTGGCTTGAAGTGGATATTCAAGAATAAGTGAGATGCCATTGGATGTGTAATGAGAAACAAGGCTAGACTGGTAGCTAAAGGTTATTGCCAGCAAGAAGGAATAGATTTTGAAGACTCCTTCGCCCTTGCTCATCTAGAAGCAATTCGAATTTTCTTAGCCTATGCCGCTTACCACAAATTCAAAGTATACTAAATGGATGTGAAGTGCACATTTCTCAATGGCGATATTAAAGAAGATGTGTATGTAGAACATCCTCCCAGTTTTTAGACTGGTAATGGTAAAGTCTACAAACTGAAGAAAGTCATATACGGACTGAAACAGGCTCCGCGCACATGGTACGAAACTCTGTGCGGCTTTCTAGTGGAGTCAGGATTTATCCGAGGCTCAGTCGACAAAACTCTCTTCACCATCAAAGTTGGAGAAGATATCCTGGTGGTGCAAATATATGTCGACGACATCATCTTTAGATCAAATCTGAAGATCTGTGCAAGAAGTTCTCCCAACTCATGAAGGAAAAGTTCGAGATGTCCATGATGGGAGAGATGAATTATTTCCTTGGGCTGCAGGTGAAGCAGTCACCAGAAGGAATCTTCATCAATCAGTCCAAGTACACAAAGGAGCTAATCTCCAAGTTTGGACTGACCTCAAGCCGAACAATGAAGATCCTAATGAACACCAGCTGGAAGATCGACCCAGGCTAGGAAGGGAAGCTCGTCGATGCAAAGAAGTACAGGGGGATCAGTGGCTCGCTGCTCTATCTAACTACTAGTTGATCAGACATCTCCTATGTAGTTGGAGTCTGTGCAATATTTCAAGTTGAGCCTAGGGAAGCTCACTTGCAAGTAGCTTAGAATATCATTAAGTACCTCAAAGGAACAGTTCATATGGGGCTGTGGTACCCAACTGATGATAACATTGAATTGACCGGCTACTCATATGCAGATCTAGCTGAAGACAGGGTTGATAGGAAATCAACCTCAGGATACTGTCAGTTCATGGGAAGCAAATTAGTTTCCTGGTTTCCGAAGAAACATGTGTGTGTTGCCACCTCCACAACTGAATCGGAGTATATGGCAGCTCAAGTTCTTTGGCTGAAGCAACAACTGAGAGATTACGAAGTGGAGACAGGTCAAGTACCCATCTTCTGTGACAGCTCAAGTGCAATAGCCATCACGGTGATTCCAGTTCACCATTCTAGAACCAAGTACATCGACATCAGACATCACTTCATCCGTGATCATGTTGAAAAGAAGGATGTCATTGTTGAGAAAAATCACACTGACATTCAGAGAGCTGATATTTCCACAAAGTCTTTGGTGGAAGCTCGATTCAAGATGTTGTGTCAACTCCTTGGATTGCTCAACCCAACAAAAGAAGACGCCATGAAGATGGAGATCATAAGTTGAGGGAGAATCTCAACTTGAGGGGGAACTGAAGAAGTTCACCACTCCATTTAGTCCAGCTGAACGACGGAGTCAAACCTCGACCGAACTGACGACTTGAGTTAGTCGAGTGTAAGCTAAGAAAAGAAGACAATCGAGATTCACGCCGATTGAGCGGTACTCTATGTTAACTTGTTCTTTTTTTTAAGGCGGGTCTTTTGAAATAAATTCAAACATCTGTTTACAAGTTATTCACATTGAATAAGCTAAGTGGTCACATTCATTGAAAAATTCGTCTAAATCCATAAACCATGCTTCTAGATCGTGAATGGGCTGACATAGAACTACCTACTCTCCTCACGCGCGTGAGTGTCACTCACTGCTATTAACGTGTTCCATCACTGTCATTCCTTGGAGTAGCTTTTTCTGAAACGGTGCATTGAAGACTACTATTTATCCCTAAGAAGACTGCACGATTTAATCTAATCTAATGATTAGGATCTCATCCCTCCTATAAATAAAGGAGCCTTTCAATTCACTTTGCACACCATTTCAGATTTTCCATATCTCAACAACTCCAAGATTTTCTGTCTTTTCTCATGAAATTTTGCTTTGTGATTTTCTCTCTTGCTAGGGTTTATCTTCCTCTTCAGAAAATCCTACCCAGATCGAGAATATGGCTTCCCACTCTCCAAAGTGGTTCTTTCTTTCCGCCAGCCCTGAATCAGTGAAACAATCGGTTCAGCAAGAACGCTATGTTCATGGCTACATGAGACGCAGACGCCTCAAAGGACAACTGATGATGTGGGTGCTTCATGATGTCAACCAGCTAATGCAGCTCCCTGAGATGTTCTTCCAATTGTATGTCAGGTTGAAGATCTGCAATCCCACGTCACCAGAACAGGTCATTTGTTACCTGTCCATCAGAAGTCGCGCTCAGCCCTAGGCATTACCTCCTGAGATTGCTTCGTGCAAGGTCATTCCCTATTCACAAGCTCTTTTCAATCAAGTAGTTTTCTCCCAGAGTTGCCTCATCTGTATGAAATACAGAACTTTGAGTCAACAGACGGTGAAGAAGACATAGATTTCTGCTTTCTAGCGAATCTATGATGTAATGCCTCATGCGTAAGCTTGTACTTGATCTTCTTTTTGTTGATGACAAAAAGGGGGAAGAAGTGCAGGTATCACCTTCATCGGGTGGATACGCAGGATCAAAGAGGAAACAGGCTGAGAAGAAGAAGGCTGACAAAGGATCAGTTGCCTCACCTTGTTTGAGGTGGGTATTCAGGTGGATGTATACCCATAACTGATGTCAGTTGTCTCCAGCTCTGCGGCAGAAGAAAATCAAGACAAGGCCGTTGAAGGAAAGGCTGTTAAAGGTCAGAGAAAGGATGACCTCAGCCCCCAGCCTTGGTAGATGAAGATGAAAACCCTCCATTAAGGAGGTGGAGGAGTCGAAGACGAAGACACTAGAGTAGGTTAGAATGTTAGGACTGTAGTTTAGAAAGAACTCTGTTGTAACTGTAATCACTCCCCAATTTGTTATCTACAATAACAAGTTGCTGGTTATTAAAGGTCTTCAGTTATTGACCTCACTTGACGACAACCATCTCCTTGTCCAAGTTTGAGGTTAATCTTTTTAATTTTTATATTTTATCTTGTGCTAACCCCTTTTCTCTTATAGACTAAAATTGAGTTTATCTTTTAGTCTTTTTGGTATCAGTTGTATGATATCAGTTAGGAAAGTTAGGTGATGTCAGTTTAGAGTTTTGGCATCATCAAAAATGGGGAAATTGTTGGGAAAATTAGTAAAGGTTTCTATTGATACCAAAATCCATCTGACCCCAACCAAGTAGATGAAAGCCATCAATCTGAACTTAGCTAGAGCTCACTATTTGAGATTAGGGATTTTATCTTTACAGGTTTCAGGAAGAAGAAGTTAGCCAGACTAAAGAAGACAGTTCGTGAAGAACTCAGCTGACCCTCAAACTCAGTTGAGACCAAAGCTCAGTTGTACCACAGACTCAGTTAGACAGCAACTCAGTTGACTCCTCAACTAACCCATACAGCTCAAGCGTGAAGAGAAGTTGTGTCGAAGTCAAACATCACAAAGTGGAGAAAATAAGACTTTGAAGACGTTGAAGGCAAAAGAGTTGAAGTCCAAATTCAAATCTACTCGGAAGCACAAATCAGCTAGAGAACTTACCATAAATTGGCCGACAACATCGACGTGCATAAAGCAAAGGTCGCAGTTACCATTTTAGGAAAATTTTCCAGAAAAGCAGGTGGAGTGCCATACTTTTGGCAGAGATCAAACGACTCTTTCCAATGGCTAGTTAGATCTTCCTCTATAAATAGAGGTCTTTACATCAAAGGTTATGGGCAGAGACAAGCGGACAGAAATGGAGAGAAAAATCAAGAGTGAAGAAGCAGCAGCAGACCACCTCTCTCCCTAGCAAGAAGATCTCAGTTGAAGACCAGTAGAAGTAGAGTGTCCAAACCTCTTCCTGTTCTTCCATCTAGCCTCTCAGAAAGCCCTTTCTTTGATAGAGTCTAGAATATAGGTTTTTGCTTATCTTATTTCTGACCAGACTCTCTTCTAAAAGATCGAGTCTCTAGCTTTAGGACGACGCCTCCACTTCTCTCTGTGTAGAAGGCTTCTTAGTTAGAAAAACCCCCAACCCCCCAAACCTTAGGTTGACTTTGATCCCGTAACCAAAGACTAGGTCCCTTTGAACCCGTAATCAAAGACTAGGCCCCTTAGAACCCGCAATCTAAGACTAGGTCCCCTTAGAACCCGTAATCTAAGCCCAGGATGTGCACTTGCCCGTAAAAGTGTTGTAAGATCTTGTTCGAACCCGTAATTGAACTGGTTAGGTTACTTAGTACCTGTAAACTAAATGGAACGTTTGGTAAGCAAACTTAAACTTATCTAATGGATTACTTCCCCGAAAAGGAAGACGTGGACGTAAGAGGTCAATCTCTAAACCACGTTAAAATATTGTCCTTTACAAATGGTACTTACATTCAGTTACCTAACCAACTGACCTAGCATACAAACTGCACTAAGTTTTGAGAACTTGACCTTCCCAGTTTTCATTAAGGTTTCAGTTTAAGTAACGACCTTAATTTCCACCATCTTCTGCAAACGCTTAACACTTTGAAATCTCAATTGGGATACACAACTGAGCCGCTGTCAAAGAAGTCAGTTGTGCACCCAACTGTGTGAACAGCTCCAACTGACCTTGTCAGTTGTTGAGCAGCTCCAACTGACTTTTCCAATTGTCGAGCAAACTGACCTGAGCAGTTAACTCAGTGAAAAGATTTTATAAAGCAAAACAAAAATTGCTATTGGTGTATTCCCCCCTCCCCATACACCAGATACTCGTTACCGGGACCATCATAGCCAAGTAATTATTTTTGTTATGAAAAATAATCATTGATATGAATAAAAGTAATGTCTCAAAAATATTATTTTTCTTAATGATAATGTTTACTTTTATTCATGACAAATTGGACTTTTACTTTTTCGGTCAAGTAATTATTGTTGTGATGGAAAGTAATTATTGATATTAAGAAAAGTAATGTTTCAAAATTATTACTTTTCTTAATGACAATTGTTATTCTTGTTCACGAGAAAATATACTTTTAATTATTTGATCAAGTAATTATTGTCGTGATGAAAAGTAGCCAATGATATAAAGAAAGGTAATTTTTCAAAAGTGTTACTTTACTTAACGACAATTGTTATTTTTTTCACAAGAAAATATACTTTTGATTATTTGCTCAAGTAATTATTGTTGTGATGAAAAATAATTATTGAAATGAGAAAGGTAATGTTTCAAAAATATTACTTTTCTTCCAGACAATTGTTGTTTTTATTCACGAGAACTTGTATTTTTAATTATTTGGTAAAGTTATTATTGTCTCAATGAAAAGTAATTATTGACATGAACAAACGTAATGTTTCAAAAATATTAATTTTCTTCAAGACAATGTTTATTTTTGTTCACGACAACTTGTACTTTTATTGGTCAAGTAATTAATGTCGTAATGAAAAAAAAAATCGTTGATTTAAAGAAAAGTAATGTTTCAAACTTATTACTTTTCTTCACAACAAATGTTATTTTTATTTAAGAGAACGTGTTATTTCGTCATATAATTATTAATATAAAATAAAAATAAAGAAAAAATTAAAAAAATCGGGTCATTAATCAAAAATTGAAAACACAAAAAGAAGGGAAAACACAATACACAAAGTGAAAATAATAAAAAGAAGGAAAGAAAAGTAAAAGGAAAACATAAGTGGAATAAGAAAAAAGGAAAGCAACATGAAAGCAAAAAGGAAACAAAACAAAAAGGAAAAGAATAAAATTCCTTCAGGGGGATGCGAACTCAACATAGTGTTGATAAGTTGTAGGCGGCATGTTCAACCACTTGGCTGCGGATTACTTAACCGAAAATAATTTTATATTATAACGTTGTAAAAAAAATAAAAATAAAAATAGGGCGTGTGAGGTACATGTGCCGGTCGTGGCGGCCAACGCATGTATCTCACGTGCCACGAGCGGGTCAAGTTTTTTTGGGTCAAACCTGTCTCATGCTGTGCAATAGTACACCAAAATCTACCCCCACAAGAATACTCTGGAACTCAATATACGAAAGGAAAAAATCCTATCAATTTCATTCGATCATCCACCATTAAATTGAAGTGCAACAAACCATATATATAGGTTGCGTAGGAAATCCTAAAGCAAATATCTAACTTGGGAGCGAAATAAAAGATCTAGTTTTAGAGCAGTCACAACGGAATTTTCAAAATTTTGATTTTAAATTAATTTTAAAGTTTTCCCTATACTATTTATAGACTAGCCCTTATTTTACAAATGCATACAATATTTATACTATTTTGCATTGATCATTTTATAAAACTTGTGGGTCCAACTCAATTTGTGAGATAAACAATATTGGATACACCTTTTAACTCATTTTTAGTTATTTTAACTTAAATTTTGAGTTAAAATGAATTTTAAGAGATGTGTTAGGAGTGCTCTTAAATAACCGAAACAAACAATACTAACTTAATAATCTAATTATTTATATCGATGATCTCCATCAGATTTGTTCACAAGCTTGATAGTACTAGTACAATTAACGTGCACTCGCATATTAAAAACAATAATTATTACAAAGTTTATGATAAAGCTCATAACTCACACATTAGCCATTTGATTTTAGAGTTTAAAGTATAACACATATATTTTATCAAGTGTTTACTCTGAAAAAGAAACTATTCTCTCCAAGTAGATAATATTCCTGTTTTGCATTCGTTGCATGAAAAAAGCACATTCTAAAACAATTATACATTATTATCATTGTCTAATTTTAAAATATTTTATATATGTCAATTCATCATTCTATTAATTAAGAACATACAATTAGTTTCAATCTCTTCATGTGTCACAGCCCCAAATCCCGAGGGACGGCAGAAACCGGGGTGCGACTGGGGTTGGATTAAAGAAGCGGGGAAGAAGGGGGCTAACTGACTAAACATACATGAGAGGCATCGATAAACCATGAACAAGACTTGAATATAAATAAGAAAGAGTTAATCACTAAGGATTACTCGACAAAAGTACACAGTAGAAACTAAGTTCATATTTACAGACTTAAACTACAGTGTATTATTCAAAAGATACATCTCAAAAGATTTAGAGTTCTGGCAGCGGAAGAGTTCTAACTAAAGCAACCTATCTTTCAACTCAACATCAACAGTCGCCGCTCACCGTCGCTTCAACCTGCACATTTAGAAAACAATGCAGGGCTAAGTACAAACGTACTTAGTGGGCACGATGCCGAAATCATAATCATAAGTATAGATAAATATGGCATTTCATAATTGTAGCACATCGGGGTTTTATTGAAAAGGGGCCCGTGTCTACTAAACATTTTCTGACTGATTTTCACAATTTACTCGGCCGAGTATTTTCAGGTATGCTATGTTCAATCTTGACCAATTCTCATTCACCGTGGCTGGTATCCCTCAACAGGATATCACATACACCACAGGTTACAAAGTGTACTAACTCTGGAAAACACTTAGCAGCTAACTCAGAGCCGATCGTTAGTTAACCTAGTTAGATTAACTCTAAATCTGGAAAACACGAATGTTGACTCAGATAGGTACAAGAGAACTCACATAAAACATAAAACAGTTCATGCCATAATATCACTTTGAAAACACAGATATCAAAGCGATAAAGAAAGATTTTCTGAGCATTGCTCGTTTTATTTTGTATATAAAAGCCCACCTCGATATACAGAACTAAAAGCAATAGCTTCCAAACTTCGGATCTTCCGTCCTTTCTTCACAGTTGGCTTCCTCCTTCATCGTAAAATAATAATACTTAATAACGGATCGTAAAAGATAATCGATCAAGGAGAATCGAAATAAGTTTTAGTCGTTTCATTCTTTAGGCATTTGCACGCTTACTAGTTTCATTTTACTTAAACAGGAACGAGACTCGTTCAAGTCCCGTTTAGAACTTGAAATGTCTCATACTCGACTCTTAGGTCAGTAGAGAGGGTATTCGGTAACTTAATACGACTTAAAAGATCATTAGGAACTAAGTTGGAAAGAATCAACTTAGGCGATTTACGTTTTAGTTCATTAAAAGACTTATGAAATTTCTCGCTTACTACTTCTTTGTTTGAAAGGATAAGAGATAAGATCTCGACTGGTTTTCATCACTCAAGGCCTTGTACTTGACTCTAGGGTCAGTAGGGAGATATTCGTTAGCTAAAACGGCTTAAACGATTGAAAGAAACTAAGTTGCGAACAAAACAACTTAGAAGAATTGAAACTGAAATTTCACTGCGCAATCCAGTAACTCTGGAGACTGTCCAGAACAGAGGATTTGGAAACAGGGGATGAGCCCTGTACCACTGGAAAGTTTGGGATGTCTAGTTTACGCTCCAATTTACGGATTGCAAATCCGATAAACGAGCTAAAAGTTATTACAGTTTCCGGCGAGGGTCGCAAAACTGCCGCGAAAACCCTAGTTGCTCGATAGATTCGACGTATATCGTCTTAGGTTCGTTCTAAGCTCTCGTATTCAATTTCTTTAGAAACTGGACCCTCAAGGCAGTCACCACGTACTCCCGTACGTGACGAACTCCTTCTCAAAACTCGTTCAATAGCACGATGTTCTAAATGTCGGCTTTCAACTAACAATTACTAAATCAACAAGTTATTCAAAACGCGTTCTAGTTCTCGACTATAACTATAGCTCATATTATAATAGCTCGAAAGCTTATGACGTCAACTACAAAGTTGTTCTCAAGTCCATCATAGACAATAATATCAAATTAGAATTCTCATTCGACTTCTCGGTTATTAGTTACGACTAATTGTTCGTCTCTTACACGATTTTCAAAGTTGTCGGATTCCGTTCAAATTTTACGACATCAATCTACATCTAACGAGAATCACTTCTATGCATGCAATCAATTCATACCATCATTATATTTCAACTTATAACGTGTTCTTCGTCTCTTACATTACATACAATATTTTTAAAAAATTCTCAATTTAATTCTATAATCAATTAACATCAATTGCAACTATATTCCATCAACAATTCATCAACTAACATCAACACATGAAAACCCCTAATTCTTACTATAATTTCGGTTTTCATGCTATGGATAAGAGGGTGATTTTCTTCTCCAATTAACACCATTTATTCATTAATCAACCTATTATAACAACTATTAATCAATTGCAATCCAATTACATATTATCATGCATAAATCCCCAATTTCATTACTCAAACCCTAATTGAATTTCACAAAAACATGGGGCTTTCGATTCCTCTTTGTTCTAATCACTAATTAAACATCTCTTAGGCATGAATCTATCATCAATTGAAGAAATCCAAAATCCTACTAATTATCCCTAAATTTTCGGTATTTATGTAGTATTAGGGTTCTTAAATTTTGTTCAATTTTAAACCCTAATTAACCTATCTAACACATCCAATTTCATTAATCCAAGATCCAATCATCTAAAACAACACTCTAATTTTCGATCACAAGAAGAAAATTAAGAGATGGAAAATCCAATTGGATAGAAGTAGAGAGGGGAGAATTACCTTGCTAATTAATGAAAGGAGAAAGAGGTTTGGATGGTTGGATCAAGACTTGTGTGTTTCTTCTTGGTGTTCTTGAAGGATTCTTCAATGGAGGATGATGAAATGAAGATGGGAGATGGAGGTATGGTGGCTGCCGAGTTGTGTGTGTGTGGAGGGAAAGAGATAGTTTAATTTGTTAACTTATGGTATAAGATTTGCAAGGTGTAAAGTAGGAATAGTGTTGCATTAGGTGTCCCTTAATTAACTAATAAAAACACCTAAAAATCTAACTAAAGGGAGGTGATGTCGGTTGGGTGAGGGAAGCGAAAAAGAATACGCGCTTTTCCGGCGCGGTCCGACGTTACGGAAAACGTTCGACGAAAAACGTCGCTCAGCACAAAATCGTCGCGATCCGATTTGACCTAAAATTTTAACGTACAAAACTTAATCGGAAAATAAATTTACAAAATTTATTTTGACAAAAACTCGGGACGACACAGTCCGAGTTTTATCCGGAAAATCATAAAAACGAACTTTCTCGAGCGAGTTCGTATCGCGATTTCGTGAATGTAAAAATCAGACGGTTTTTCGTTCTGAGTTCACGAACTAAAAACTTTTCGTACGCGCTAACCCTAAATACAGTAGTCGTCTAGCTGACTTCCATAATTTATTTTTAGAAACGGATTTGACCGTTAGTCTTAGAATTCAAAATCGTAAACTTAGGCGTGCAAAGCCATTTATTTAATTTACTTTAAAATTTTAAGAAAGTAAGGAATTTACGGGGCATTACATCCTACCCCCTTACGAAAAATTTCGTCCCGAAATTTGCTTACCTTCTGCAAAAAGATGAGGATATCGCTCCTTCATCTTCTCCTCGAGTTCCCACGTGGCTTCTTCTTGCCCGTGGTGGTTCCAAAGCACTTTAACTATTGGTATCGATTTGGTTCTCAATTCCTGAACTTTTCTATCCAAAATCGATACCGGCTTCTCTTCATAGCTTAGGTCAGATTCAAGAACTACGTCTTGCTGACTAATGACGTGCTTAGGATCGTAAACATATTTTCTCAACTGAGAAACGTGAAAAACGTTATGAACGTTTCCTAGACTTGGCGGTAAGGCCAATCTATAAGCGACGGGTCCTATTCTCTCGAGGATTTCATAAGGTCCTATAAACCTGGGTCTTAGCTTACCCTTAACTCCGAACCTAAGGATTCCTTTGGTCGGGGATATCTTAAGAAAAACTTTATCTCCTATTTCAAACTCAAGATTAGTTCGACGATCGTCGGCATAAGACTTCTGTCGGCTCTGGGCTTCTTTCATTCTATCTCGAATCTGTCGAACTATCTCAATCATCTCATTTATCGCATCTGGGCCTAGATTCTTTCTTTCACCTACTTCGTCCCAATAAAGCGGTGATCTACATTTCCTCCCATACAAAGCCTCAAACGGCGCCATTCCTATCGTGGCCTGATAGCTGTTGTTGTAAGCGAATTCAACTAAGTGTAGAATTTCTTCCCAATTCGCTCCTCGGTCCAAAACTACTGTCCTCAACATATCGACCGAATTTCCATCCATATCTTTAAACAGAAGAATACTTGTTGTCAACTTATGATACTCACACAATTATTTTGTTTCTATCTCGGATTATAAGAATGTTTATAAAATTGTCTAGTCATGTAAAACAACAAAATATGGTGTCACATATAATCATATATTGTCAACTTCTAATAACATAGAACAAAAGAAAAATGTAGCTATCTCCATAATCTTTAGACATAAATAAATCATTCATCTCATACAATGAATATCATGTTGATCTTCCTAAAATAAAAAAAAAAGAATAAATCCTAAAGATTTCACTTTTTGTTGGTTCTTTCAAACTTGAATTCATTAAATTAAATTTTGAACGATCATACAATACAATCCAAAAGAAAAAGGGTTATCAATAACAAATAAAATCGAGAAAAGAAAAAAAAACAACTTATCTTGAAAAATGAAACCTAAACAGTTTGATCCTAAAGATATATGATCGAGAAAAGAAAAAAAAACAACCTAAACTTGCTGCTTTTTTTTATCGTTGTTTTCTTTGCATTAATAAAGTGGCTTCTTCTTACTTCTGTCGAGAATAAAAAGAATATATTAACAAAAAAAATATATGTATAGAGAAATTACCTTAATATGGTTTATCATGAATATATACTATACGTTTAGGTTTTGAAATATGCAGATGCAGTAGACCTTTTTGATGGACCATGAGTGGGAATATTATTAGGGCCAAGTTTTGGTACCTCGAAAAGATTAAATAGTTGATTGAGCCTAAATAATATTTAAGAATTTTAAGTTGTCATGTTGAAAGATTGGAGGCAACTTGAAGTTACGAAAGTAAAGAAAAAAGGCTGCACAAGAACGTGTAAAATCACGTATTGAGAAAATAACAAGATTGGTATCACATATTAACAAGGATATAAATACATGATAAGTATATTAATAATATATTTCTTTCATATTATAATATAAAATAAGATAAAATAATATATATTATCAATAAAGTAAATTTGTATTTCTTATGCCATATTATATAATATATCTTATATTACGTTATTACCCTTAATTTTGATAAATAGTAAGGTTATTTTAGGCGATTCAAATTTTATAAAATAACGTCTTTTTTATATAAGCATAGATAGATTATTTAGGGAGAAAGAAACAAATGAGTCGAGTAAACTCATCAATTAACTATTCAAATATCGGCTCGTAAAACTTTGTGCAAGTTTGATAGCACTCGTCTAGTTGGCTCGTGAGTATACTTGCCAAATGACTAAGCAAAAAATGCAGTTGTAAGTAAATGCACCAAATAATTACTGGTGGTTTATTGTTATTCTTCGTCATATAATTCTTTAATTTCTACCTCCGATTTTAAGTAATCAATCCAAGTCCAACCCTCCTCCATAAAAAAAGGAAAAGCAAAATACGGTCTTTACAAAAATTAGGAGCAAATGTAGGAGTATAATTTATTTTAAAATAATTTTCTTTCTTTTTTTAAATGATACTTCCTCCGTCCCGCCGAATACGGCCTAATTCATATGGGTACAGAGACTAAGAAAAAGGGTAGTGGGAGTAGGTTAGTGGAGTTTAGATGGGATGGTGGGCAATATATATAAACTAATTGTTTACTTTAAAGGAAACAGACCAATACTTCTTCTGTCCATCATAAGTGTGGTCCGATTTTTTTTTAATACGATAAGTATGATCCAGTAAAAATTGGACATGACTATTTATCTCTTTATCTATATCTATATTAATATAAAAAGAGTCTTGTTTTACAAAATTTGATTTGCGTAAAATATCCTTATTATAAATTTAATGTAAGTTTAATGTAAGGGCAGTAATGTAATACAATAATATGGCATTAGGAATCAAACTTACCTTATTATACTAGTTTATTACATTAAGAAACAAATTTACCTTGTAATTTAAAATAGAGATTCTTATGCTAATTAAGTGGTCGATGTTTACCTTATAAATTAATATATAGATCAATATACAAATGGGAGGATAATTTTGAGATCAAATCTTTTTCCTTCTTTAATAAATTGATTATGTCTATATATTCTTAGTCGGCCAAAAAGTTTGAGAAGAGCACTTATCTTTTACCAAATTTATTTGATTTTATTCGTTAAAATAGACTTTTTTATTTAATAGTAATTATAATATGTATGCTTTCACATGATTGGTTGAGATATATTTTTTTTTTGTTACTAATCTGTTTTCACTAATTAATTATTATATAATTCCATTATATTTTTGAATAATTAGTTCCTGATAATAATTTTCAGCAGTTATAATAAATCTCAATTATCAATAAAGGGTTACAATCAAGTCCAATTATGCTAGATGCCATAAACTTTGAATTTAACTAATTTATTAATGAACTTATTAAAGTTTAATCGCATAAATGAGACTTCTACAATTATATTTAGATTGGAATAGTAATTTACTCAAACGTATCTTCTATTTATGGTGTTAAACATGCTCACATTGAACTGTATCAACATAAATATTTGTTTAGATAACTCGTGCACAATTAAATAAATCCCAAAGAATCTATTTGATACAGTTAACTATTTGAACCAAAATATAGATTTTGTAACTAATACTTCTTCTGTCCAATACTTCTTCTGTCCATCATAAGTGTGGTCCGATTTTTTTTTTTAATACGATAAGTATGATCCAGTAAAAATTGGACATGACTATTTATCTCTTTATCTATATCTATACTAATATAAAAAGAGTCTTGTTTTACAAAATTTGATTTGCGTAAAATATCCTTATTATAAATTTAATGTAAGTTTAATGTAAGGGCAGTAATGTAATACAATAATATGGCATTAGGTTTCAAACTTACCTTATTATACGAGTTTATTACATTAAGAAACAAATTTACCTTGTAATTTAAAATAGAGATTCTTATGCTAATTAAGTGGTCGATGTTTACCTTATAAATTAATATATAGATCAATATACTAATGGGAGGATAATTTTGAGATCAAATCTTTTTCCTTCTTTAATAAATTGATTATGTCTATATATTCTTAGTCGGCCAAAAAATTCGAGAAGAGCACTTATCTTTTACCAAATTTATTTGATTTTATTCGTTAAAATAGACTTTTTTATTTAATAGTAATTATAATATTTATGCTTTCACATGATTGGTTGAGATATATTTTTTTTTTGTTACTAATTTGTTTTCACTAATTAATTATTATATAATTCCATTATATTTTTGAATAATTAGTTCCTGATAATAATTTCAGCAATTATAATAAATCTCAATTATCAATAAAGGGTTACAATCAAGTCCAATGATGCTAGATGCTATAAACTTTGAATTTAACTAATTTATTAATGAACTTATTAAAGTTTAATCGCATAAATGAGACTTCTACAATTATATTTAGATTGGAATAGTAATTTACTCAACGTATCTTCTATTTATGGTGTTAAACATGCTCACATTGAACTGTATCAACATAAAAATTTGTTTAGATAACTCGTGCACAATTAAATAAATCCCAAAGAATCTATTTGATACAGTTAACTATTTGAACCAAAATATAGATTTTGTAACTACGAATAGTAAATTATATTTTGTCGTCAATCATCTTAATGACTATTTTAAATGAAGGCAATATTATCAAATAATAAAAAATTCATCATTTTGAAAAAATATTTCAAAGTAAAAAATTATAAATAGTTTAAACCATATTAGTTGGTTATTTTTATTAAGAAGTACTTTTTCATCATTTTATGAATTTTAATAATTTGTGTTGCAGTAGATTTAGTAGTAGTGATTTTTTATAAATAGCAGTTACAATACAATTCAATCTAAGCTAATAAATAAAATATTATAGTGGTGACCTACACACAAATTAATTCGAGGTGGTAAAGTTGAGACATCACAAGACTCTCTGTAATGAAATGTCTTAGGTTCAATCTTATCTGTGTGTGGTGACGTAGAATTTCCATATATTTAGTGGTGTAGCGTAAAAGACAAATTGTAATTGTAATGATAAATTAACTACTAATACAAAAAAATAACATCTTACAAACAAAATAGAGATAATTGGAAAAAAAAAAAAAAACGCTTACGAAAGAACTTGACACAAAACAAATTTAAAGTGACAATAATACGAGGGCATGCATGTCACAAATTACAATATTAATGATTTATTTGTAACAAAAGTAGGAGATTATTTGATCTTTAAAGTAAACATTAAAGATGGATATCTTTTCCCCCTCTTATTATTCATTTAGTATCAAATGTGTATTTAATCTTGAAATTTGTGCTATAATTTTGATTAGAATAAGTCAAAATATTTCCCTTGTGCTTTTGAAAAATGTGAAACGAAAAATTTATATCAATTAATTAATTATATGAACTTTATCCCCTTACGTTTTTACCAACTAAAAAGGATTCCTACTCATCAAGATATTTAGGAAGTATAATAGAAATAAGAGTATTTCCAAAATTATAAAATAATAATTTAAAAAAAATATATTATTTGATATAATTTTCTTTCTCATGAACAAGAGAAAACCCTTGCTTATGAACTATCTATCTATGATTTGCGATTTGATTGTTTGAATCGTCTTCCCACCTACATTAGGTATATATTATACTATAATTTATCCATACAAGAAAAGGATGAATATGTTAATTTTATTCGATTAATGTAACAGGATTTGAGAAATTTTACTCGGTTAAAATTATAAGGTTTATGATAAGAAAATCTCACTAATGTATGTTTTATTCTGTTAGAATGATCATATATACCTCTAATGAGGGAAACAAATCCACAACATTGATATTTTATCAGATATATTAGAATGGTCATATGATATTTCATCTAGGATTTTCATTATGATGATGCACCTAGTCAGAGTGGGAAATTTTTCTATAGGAGACAGGAAGCCATGGATCTTCGTTCAACTACTACAAAGACTTGTTTTGATTATTGATATTTCTTGCTTTGTGTTGATTGATATTTCTTACTTCAATTTGACTCCCAACTATTCATACAGTCTTGTCTTATTTCTATCATATTACAAGTCGGGAAGTTTAAAATAAAGAAAGTGGAGTTCACCAATTTGATGGACTCAAACAAGAATTAAAGATTTTTCATTATTTTTACAATATTGATGAATGTGTCATCAAAATTTTCTTTAGAGTATCTAAAAGAAATATTTGGCACATGATAAAAAGAGCTTTAGCTTTCTTTCCGAGTAAGTTCCTTTCTAAAAATTTTAAATTTTCTCACTTCATTCTCTCCCCGTTATTAAATTTCCGCGAAGGATCTTGGCTTTAAATCTATGAACATTGTGCTGCTATTTGTTTGTTTAGACTTCCACATTATAATTGCATTTGCTAAGTTTTGTCATTTGCTATCCTTTCTTTTTAATTACTGGTGATATATGATGAATTTAATGAGAATTATGAAAGGTTGATGACAACAAGATAATCACTATCAACACACATTGCCTTTATTACCACTAAGGAGGAAAACTAAATTCTCAAATTTTTTCAAGTAAGAAATCAAATTCTAAAAGTGAGAGATCAAATTCTTTACACATATTCATTTTTACGCTATATTTTTTCAGTATTTTTAATGGTATCGTATCTACTACTGTTCACATCTAAATAATTTTATTATTCTTTATTTTTTATGAATAATGGATTATTATATTTTAAAAATTGCAAAAATTCGATAAAAAGATAGTAAAAAACATAAGTGTAAATTTAAAAATAAATTAATTCATAAATATTTATTTAATAGTCATTAATTTTAACGTGTGAATCCACGTTAATTATACTAATCCTTATAAATCTCTCTATTTTCCACCCACGTAACAAATAACTCTAAACTCACATTCTCCGCTCAATATTTTTTCGTTCCCAAATACATTAGGAAAAACAACAACAAACAAACAGTCAAAGCAAGGAAAAGTGAATAAAGAAGGCGCCCGTGTTGTGTTATCAACGTTTGTCAGGAATTTTGTCATTATCAATATATTACACTGAAGAATCTCAAACCCAAAGTTGCCACCCTAATTTTGTCCTACTTTACCATTATAGAAGCTGCATAAATTTAATCGAACCCACTTAATTTAATATTTATGATGTTAATAATAGCTCAAAACCCAAATGTTAAGCAAGCTGTACGGCTCTTCTCTCTCCCTCTCTCACCCAACTTTACTCTTTCCTGTCGGAAACTTACAACCGCAGGCAGCAGCAGTGTTTTCTTGCATTTCTAGCATAGCAGCTCCATAATTGTAAGAATTTTATCATCATAACTCTTTTGATCCTAAGTTTGCATCGTTTTAGTTGTTTTAAAGTGGGAAAGGTTCTTGCTTGATGCAATATCAAGATCATTTCTTTCTTGTAAATATTTTGGGAATTCTTTGTTGGAAAGATTGAATCTTGAAGAAATCCCATTTTGCATATGGATTTTAGTGTTTCTATTTCTGGTTGATTGGATCTATAAGAGAAGTTGATGCTGGGAGGTAGAAGGTTTGCTTTTGAGTGAGAATACTTTGTTTGGGTACTTACATTTGAAGAAAGTCAATTTGAACTTAAATTTTGTATCTTGATATTTATACTTTATCTTCGTTTTCAGTGATCTTGATTTATGTTTATTCAAGAGCCCTTATTTTGCCAACCGTTTTGCATTGTAAGGGGGCCCTTAAAGAAAGGCTGTTTCTTTTGTCGGTGGCGAGTTGGGAATCTTGAAGCCGTTGCTCTATTAATATACTGTATAGCTTTTTTCATTGAAGAAGAGAGCTTTGAGATACGTAGGGTGTGTAACTATTTAAGAAAAAGTTTTGAGTTTTTTTTTTTTTTTTTCCTTTCTTTCCTTTTCCTTAAAAAAGTGGAGGGGATAAGAAATGAGGAAAAATGTTAATCCTCATTCAGGAAGAATATTTAGTGATAGAAGATGGAAAATACCCTTCTTTGTGAATTTACTAGTGTCGATTACTTTATTTACTGGCACCATTTTCGAATTATATTTGTCACGATATGGTCGTGATCAATTGCAATCGGATACTTTGTCGTTTGAAGATGCTGGGGAGTCAGAGGGGTATTTCATAGAATCTGATTTGAGAAAATCTTTGGGAATGATGGAGGTTGCTGAAGTAGAGCCACCGAGACTTGCTTATCTAATTTCAGGAACAAAAGGAGACAGCCAGAGGATGTTGAGGACATTGCAGGCCGTTTATCATCCCAGAAATCAGTATATTCTTCACATGGATCTCGAGGCTCCACCCAGAGAGAGGTTGAATTTGACAATATCAGTGAAGAATGACCCAACCTTTAGCGCGGTGGAGAATGTGCGTGTAATGGCTCAATCAAATTTGGTGACGTACAAAGGTCCTACTATGATTGCTTGCACTCTACAAGCTATAGCAATTCTGCTGAAAGAGAGCGTAAATTGGGATTGGTTTATTAATCTGAGTGCTTCGGATTATCCTCTTATGACTCAAGACGGTGAGTTCTCTGCCTCCTCTACACCTCATTATTATAATATGCTTTTGCATTCTTTTGTGCCATGAACTTTTGGAAGGGTGCTTAGTGATTAGATTTTAGATTTGGAATGGATCGACCTTGTTTGTCTTCCTGATCTTTAGATTTTAAATTATACAAATGGAGACTAATTGGCATGACATCAGTATGATATGTGTTTTATGTGCTCTTGTAGTAATTGGCTTACATTGGATTTCTACATCGTATATATTGCATAGTAGCTTGAGCTAGGAAGAAGGAAGAACTTATCTTTTAAATAATAAGAAAAGCAGGAGCTAGGAATATGATGACACTATCACACTATGATTACAAAATTATAGATATTCTGAGAAATTGTTTGTATTTTGGGATATTATTTCTAATGCAAGTTTAAAGTATTGAGCATATTTTGTGCATAATGAATATAATATAGTTGGATTGAGAGAACTGCAGTTTCAGTTTTCTAAGTAGTGCTCTTTAAGCCAACATTTGGGATTAATTTGGCCATACATGAACATTGGTTTTTAAGAATTTAGAAAGCTTTAGATTCTTTTTAGTACTCGTGACTTGTCTCTATATGCGAAGAAAAAATGACATAAGCTTATGATTTGGGACCATTCTTGGTTGTCTGATCATTGTGGCTCGACATTTAGTTAGGTGTTACATTTCTTATTAGTTACTGCTTTACCTGCTACATAAACATGTGACACAACATAGAAGCCAATTTTGGTCAAGTGTTGAGCATTCGAAGAAAGAATGTGTTCATTTTAAGCAAAGCACCATTGCGTGATTTTTGTCCATATACTATTTTCTGAAAATAGTATGTATTATATGGTTATTACCAGTTACAATACTTGTGTAATAAAACTATTCCTGTCTAGATGAGATAGCAGGGTGTAATGTTGCAAATATACATCATTGCTAGAGTGACAACTTCAACTTCCCCATATTTTCGTGTCACATTATACTTATTAGTACTATCTTTTTTCATAAAGCTAATATCCTTAATAATGTATTTGATAGATTTGTATTAAAAACTACTGCTACTAAAATTGAAAATAAAACTGGCCGGTCATAATGTTCTTACATATTATCTTTTAAACAGTGTTTTCTCAGTCCATATGTTCTTTCCATAAAACTAATTATCCTTTTTAATTTCAAGGAATTTTCACCACCCATTGTGCCTTTGGAATTCCGACAACTTTATAATAATCCAGCATTTTCATTTTGTATAGAGCCCTTGTTGGAGCATGGATTTCATTACTCTATGCAAAATTTGTTAATTTATTAAGCAGTGATATGCTTTTTTGGTGCTTGTTCGATTCTATAACAAGATTAACATAAAGTTCAATTTTTTTGGAGAATGATGTGCCTAGTTGTGTGTTATCTGATTTGAAGATATTTAAGTTTTATAATCTTAGATATTCATCCAATTTCTATACATTTTGCAGATATGCTTTATGTTTTCTCATATCTGTCTCGAAATCTCAACTTTATCGAGCATACACAAATCTATGGCTGGAAGCTGTAAGTATATATATGTACTTGAGAGAAATGCTATTAGTGTGACACATTTTATTAAACAGAAATATGACTTCGGTTATTATACCTTTTTCCAGGAACCAGAGAGCAAAGCCTATCATAATCGATCCAGGTCTATACTTATCTAAAAAATCCGATATTGCCTGGACTACTCAGCGCCGCTCTCTCCCTACATCTTTTAAGTTGTTTACCGGTGGGTTTTTCTTCCCAGACTGATGAGGTTTCGTCACTTATGCATACTAGTACATCATGCATTTCAGATAGTACGCCACTGTTCTATGTTGTCATAATTGCATACGTTTGTCATAATTAGTACGCGGCTCTTAAGAGTCTTACTTGTTAACGTTGCAATTTTTCGTAGAGCTCGGAAATCTAAAAGATAAATAAAAAGGGGGACCTTATTAATAATCTGTTGAGTTTCAAGAAAATTATTCTGATCACTCTCTAGAACAGGAATGCATGTCAAATGTGAAGTAAGCTTCTTATTATCGCCTCTCAGCATTTCAATTTTCTGGTAAAACCAAAATCTCAAACTATAAATTTAGTCGAACATTTCTTATATTATAAGTGTGAATTCTTGTTTTTGCTTCTTCTACAGGGTCAGCTTGGGTGGTTTTAACGCGCTCGTTTGTGGAATACTGCATATTGGGATGGGATAACTTTCCACGAACTATCCTCATGTACTATACGAACTTCATTTCATCTCCCGAAGGCTATTTTCACACAGTTCTTTGCAACACCGAAGAGTTTCAACACACTGCCATAAGTCATGATCTCCACTACATTGCTTGGGACACGCCTCCGAAGCAGCATCCGCGATCTTTGACGATGAAGGACTTCGACAAGATGATAAACAGCAGCTCGCCTTTTGCCCGAAAGTTTCACAAGGATGATCCAGTTCTGGACAGGATTGACAGAGAGTTGCTCGGTCGAACAAACCGTTTTGCTCCCGGGGCATGGTGTGTGGGAAGCTCGGAAGGCGGGGCTGATCCTTGCTCTATACGAGGTGATGATTCTGTGTTTAAACCTGGCCCTGGTGCTCAGAGGATGCTAGGGCTGATCAAGACATTGTTGTCTGATGATTTTCGTAGTAAGCAATGTTTGATGCAGGGATGAGAGAGAGAGAGAGAGAGAGAGAGAGAGAGGAGAAGCTGTTTGCAATTTTTCAAAGCAAGTAGTGTTCTCCCTAACAGGTCAAATTGGGAAATGTACATTAATGTGTTGATAGAATCTGTATAATGTAGAGTTTCCTTATTCTTTTTTCTTTTTCAAGAAATGTATTTTTGTTCTTGGCCTATGATGCGAGATGATCTCTCTATTCATTCAATGGTTCTGGTTTTTAGCATCTTTGTATGCTTGAATTCCATGTGGGATTTTAATTTGTACTGTCGTGTTGCAGTCTCAAATTTCATTTTATCAATGAATATCATTCTCAACACATTAATATAATAGAAATATGATACTATAAGAATAAGAATAGCTGAGTTAACACATTAATATAATAGAAATTAATATAAGAATAAATAGCTATTGAAGATGAATAAAACGTGACGTAGAAGGATACAGTTGATTTTGTGTGGCAATTACATAATACAAATAAAAAATTTAAGACTAAGTACCAAAAACTTGAGTCAAACACATTTTTGTATGGAAGGGTGAGCTCGCATCCAATTGCTCAATTAATTCGGTGGTGTGCACTCCTTTTCTGCAACTGCAAGTATAACAAGACAAGCACAAGAATATTATGAAAATTAAAGTTGGCCTGAATCTACGCCTTCTTTTCTCGCTTCGTCCATTCTTGCTTTCTCCGCCACTACATAGTAAATCATAACTGCATGTGTTGCTGTCTCTGTGGGGGTGTGTGTGTGTCTTTCTCTCTCTAGAACGCATACAGTAGATAATAAATAATGCAGGGTGCATGAATTGTGTATAAGCGTGTGGAAGAGAGAAAATAATGCTGGTTGAAGGCCTTTTTGACATGAGAAGCAACATGTATTTTGTGAGCAGCTAGCGCTCCAACCCCATCACCCTCCCTCACTAGTCGCCATTATCCTTCATTCATCTTCCAATCACTACTACTACTACGATTCGAGAGAGAGAGAGACAGACAGAGACAGACAGAGAGCAGATGGGGGGAACAATGAAGGGGGCTGGGCTGCATATGCATGGAGGTGGGAGACGGAGATGGAGCAACGTGTACATAGTAATGGTGATTGTGTGTTTTGTGTTTGGATGTGGATTACTGGGCCTAATGGGCCTTCACAGGCTTAGAGAGAGACGCTCTCTGAGTCTCTTAATCAAACAAAAAGATGATCAAATCCTCTCTCTTCATCTTCTCTTGCAGGTTACCTTACATCTACTTCACCTACTATCCTCTCTTATAAATAATGCACTGAAATTCTTTCTGCATTCTCAACTTTTGCGCGTTTGAAATTTAATTTTTCCAACCAACATGCATTTTTTTTCTTCTCTGAATACACAAACTTTATGGAGTATAATTTACTCATCGTGTTTCAATTCTCTAAAAACAAATAAACAAATAAAAACAGAAAGAAAGAGAAGAGATGGTGGAAGTAAAGAAGAAAACAGAGGAGATGAAAATGAAGATATTGAGGCTTGGATCACAAAAGGTAGAGCTCAACAGCAGGATATCAGAGATGGAGTCCACCATTTCTTCTCTCAGAGAAGAACAGAGGACAGTTGAATCAGACTTGCAAGAGAAGCAAAACGAGGCTAATCTCATGAGGGACAAGTATACACAACAGCTCAACGATCAACACCCTCAACTCGAAGCTCTAAAGGAGGAGCTACGGCTCAAGCAAGGCGAAATCGAGGATTTGAAGCGTCACCTGCAGCCACTTGGTGCTAATGTTGGATCAGTGCGCTTGCTTCTACCATCAAATGCAACGGCTGAGGCCAACGCGACACAGAGTGAGGCGAAGGTCCATGAGAACGAGCAGGATGGAGGAACGGAAAGCTCAACGACGAGCACAGAAGCAACCCACACAAGTTCTGAGAATGGAGGGACTAATGCAGATCGAACAAGTGATGAGGCTCAACCAAAGAGCAAGGAAGAACAAGAGAATGGGAAGATCGCGGATTTGGGAAACGAGAATCATGCTCAGACACAAAGTAGTGATAATCAACAACTGGGAGTTGATGAAGGTTGGAAGAGAATGGAAATGCAGGAAACTTCTCGTAGATTTAGAGGGAAGCGGGGTTATCTGAGGCACGCAAAAGGGAAGAGATGGAGATCGATTGGTGTACAAACAGAAGGGAAGAGGACGACTTCTCTAATTAATGGAGCTTCAACAATGGCGGATCAAGGCACGTTGAGCGCGAGAAGAAACTCGAGTTCAGAGAGCACTCATGCTTCTATAGAAGAATCGGCAAAGAATTCAGCAGGCAACATGGATGGTGTGCAACATACAGAAGAAAATGAGAAGTCGGGAGATGAGATCAGTATCACGAAGAAAACAGAGGACGAGAACGAGCAGCAGCAACATACCGAACTTCTGGGACGAAAAGAAGGTTCTGGAAGAAATGGAGAGGAACAAAATACCGTCCAAAGTAGAGATTCTGAAGAAAGTGAAGACCAACAAGAAACAGATGAGCCAGAATTTTAGTTTTAATGTTTTTGTAGTTGCATATGTTTATTGCAGTTAGTAATTTCCGAGGATGCTAGAGCTACTTATTCTGTGCTCAAATCCATTTCACAGTTCTCATGCTTCAAATGTTGATTCATTCTGATGCTTATGCCCCCATTTAAGTTTGCACTAGTAGAAATAAAGAAAATAAATCAAACACAATACTCCAAGTAATATTCACAAAAACTTGTATGAGACGGTCTAGACCGTAGGGTTGAAATCACACATTAACAGAGACTCCAAGTAAGGATTTAAGAATATAAATGATGTCATTGTATTCTGCTAAGAAGCATCGATAAGAAAATAAACCAAGTTTTGTTTACTATCTAATTATTTCAAAATTCATTAAATCTTGTTGCAAAGTAATTATATTATAGTTTCTTAAGCAAGTTATAGTTTGTGGCCGGAACTTTGACCGTTTTACACTTTATTGCACCTACGTCTTTCAACTACACTTCGTGGCATTTTACTTTAGACCGTTGTACACTTTATGACACGCGGAATTTGCTCCAACGGTCCAATGTAGTGACCGTTTTTGTAACTAATAGAAGTACAGGCTATAAAGCAAGTGTACAAGAAGCCAAAGTTCATGCCAAAAACTATATAATTAACCCTAGTTTATGACGAAGCATAGATCTATCCCAGCAAAACCTTGAAAGAGACTTAGAATAACATGAATTAATTGTAATAAATATCAGTAGCAACGATTCTTGGATAGACCCCAGAGACATTAATTTAACAAAGAAACTATATGCTATTGCTCAACATTATATTACAACAAGAACTCAACAAAGTTGGATAACTAAATATGAAGGACTAAACCCATTTACCTTGCATGGTTGCTTCAAACCATCCAATTGTACAAAACAATTGGCTTCAAAACTTGGTTTTGCAATGCATAGAGTCCCGATGCTCAAACTCGAAACTAATGAACGTTGCAGTGTTGCAACAGAGGATGGCTATAATCTACATATTTATCCCAAAGGGGTTTGTATTTCTCCATTCCAATCTTCAACCAAGGCTTCGAGTTCCCATTGAAGTGCAGAACTGCTCCCTTCTCAATCACGTGTGGGTCGATGTTCGTGTAGCCCAAACCTAACACGTGCCATGAGGGGTTCAAAGGTTCGGTCAATCCATAGAAGGTTAACAAACCAGGAGGCAGAGTCCCGAGTTTCCAGAGAGTTCTGTCGACATTCTTTTCCTGCCAGTAGTGGTAGATTCCCGTGACGTTCCTTCGCCTCCATTCAACTAAGTCGAAAACATTCATCCCGAATGCCCAGCCACAGGCGTCGGGATCAAAATGCTCACGAATGAGTGGGTGGGAGTAGTTCAAGTACTTGTGGTATCTATGGAATGTCTCCATGCATGTCTCAACAGCACCATTTACGTTGCCGTTCAGGTTGAGAGAGAACAGCGGCGAAAGATCTTTCTGCACCACAACATCGTCATCAAGAAACACCACCTTCTTAAGAGCAGGAAATACTTCAGGAATGTAGAATCTGAGGTGGTTGAGCATGGATAAGTATTTAGGGTTCCTGAACTTGATCGGAGTCCGATTGTCGCCACCACTACCGGAGAAGTAGTAGCTCTGGGTTTCGGAGTCTTGGAGCTGTTTGAGAACAGGAACATACGATGCATTCAACCAGCTAAAGTCTTCGATCTTCTGAACATCAACAGTCACCCCTCCAAAAGTATTCATGGTGAACCAAGCCTTCATCGCTGCATAATTGACTTCGTCGGTGACAAGGTGGAAGACGACCTCATCAGGATTTTTAGAATTCAAAGATGTAGAATTCACGACTACTGAAGTTGCAAGGATGTTGTCGGAGAAGACACAAAAATGATACAAGCTGTTATCTTTGAGCTTCAAAGCAGTTTGTTGATTCTCTTTGAGCTTCCTCTGCAAATACGCATTCCTAAACCATTCACCTGTCAACCGAACTCCGAGACAGAACAAACTCTTTGGGACTTCTTCAGCTGCAATTTGTCCATACTTTGCACTCTTCTCGTTGATCGAGCTCATTTGTTCTTCAAGACCTTGTATCTTAGCCTTTAATCTCATGATCATGGTAGCACTATCGTAATGGAGTTGCTGAGCCTGGAAGAGTAGTAGTGCCATGTCACGAACAGCAGTTTCTGATTCACTGATTGTCAAAGGAGTTCTTCTTAAGGCAGCATTTGATAGAAGGATCTGCGAATTACGAATCTGAGCACTAAGTTCCCATGCAAATTGCAGATTGTTGCTTTCTTTTGCAATAACCAGAAATCCCTTCGCCAGAGAAATTTGATCATTCAGTTGCCTTGTTACAGAATCAGGACTTAGCATTTCGTCCGTGATGTTAAGGCCTTCCATAAATTTTTCATTTCTAGGAGATCTCTGCATAGCATAAAGATAGATATTGAATTCAGAGTTGCAACAATAATTTGATAGTAAAATGACGAAGAAACCAATTAATACGTCAGTAAACTGCACAACATATAACGAATGATGGTCTCTGTTTTTGATATTTACACCCCATTTCACTCATCTGCCTGACGCGACATAATATTTACATTTATAGAATAATCCAAAACAAAAACATGCTTTCATATGCTTTGAGGCAACAGACTTCAGCACCAAAACAAAAAAATTAGTAGATCTGTTCCAACCAAAACAAAGACTGCATTTTGTATGATTTCATGTTACATATTCTTCAAATTTTTCAGACAGAAAGTTTCAGGCATGCAAAAATTCAAATGTAAAGGAATGGGCAGAAAAAGATCACAACTAAAATCAATCACATATTCCTTTCTTAAGCTAATCTCCTCACCAAGACCCATAGGAATATGAGGATCTGTTCACAGGCCAAAGTTGTTCGTGCAGGTTTTTAGTTAATATCTTTTCCGCATTGATCAAGAAATTTTTGATTGCGTGACTTTCCTCAAGCAGCTATATTTGTACACTCTGTCCATCCTCTACATGGATTTCATTCAACAAACTGCAGGATGTCAATTACTATAGTCGGTCCATCTCCTTGCCTAGGGATGTTTACCGACACACAAAGCAAAGGGAGCTGAATACAGCAGGAATACCGAGAACCATAAAGAAGTTCCTGCAATCTGCAAGAGCTATGTAGGTAATCTCTGTGATCTTGCTGACTAACATCAGCACAGAGCAAGACAAAATCAATTTAATTTGCTTTATACTATATTTTCTTCAACATCACTGGTTAAATTTCTTTCTTGAGTATTCGTATACATTCGATTTCACCTCTCTAGTGACTTACATCACACAACTTGAGTACCTACTTTCCATGGAATATAAGGAAATAATAAGATGGTTGAGATCCTTATTTATTACATGTCGAAAAATGCTCAATATGAAGGATTTTTCCATATCTTATACTCCCTCCGATTCATTTCAATAAGCCCATTTTCCTTAATTGGACAATTCATTTCATTATGACCATTTCTAAACATGGAAACTACAACATACATTAACACTTTACAATATATGCCACAAAAAGCTACTAACTTTCTTCTCTCCCCTACTTGGTTTGACAGAAATACATCCAAAAAGTTACTTTATCTTTCCAACTTTATCATAAACAACTCAGTTTCTTAACATCTGTGCGCGGCCAAATGTGCTTAATGAAATGTATCGGAGGGAGTAAGTCAAAAATATCAAGAAGCAACTACAATAATAATGCATGAAATTAAGGAATTATAAAGGGATTATACTTGATCTGCATGTAAAGTTTCCTTGTTATCTGTTTAAGCTGTTATCAAGTTTTATGTCCGTCACGATTACTAGACTCATGTGATTGGTGGCATACTGTTGTCGGGTCATTTAGCATTAGCAAAACTAAAGTACAGTTCACCAAATCATCTTTTTTTTACCATGTTTAACAGATCTCGACTGCTCAGAAGTTCCAACCTTAAAACTTCAGCAATCACCGCAGCTAATTATTCAATACCAACAAATGGCTAGCCCATCCTAATAAAAAGATTTATTCTTTCTCCACTTGTTATATATAGCCTTTTTGGCTATAAAAATCACTTCTTAAGTGAAGTTTCTGGTCAAAGTATTAACAACTAGAGTAGGGCAATTATGTCCTAGTAAGACGATATTGCTCTCAGTTGACAACAATAACATGTGAAAAAACCAAATATCACTTTGAGATCAAATTGTAAAACTAAAACACACTTGTTAATGTCAGCATCAATACTTCAAGATAGTAGCATTAGAGCCTGGCATCAATCCTTAGTAGCATAATTATTCACTTCAAACCAATAAATTTTCCACAACTTCAACATTTGAATAGAGCTAGTGCAAGTGATCCCTCAAATCACAGTTAAATAAGATCGCAATGCATTTACGCAGATTCAGCCAACATTTCTGGACTAAATCAACCAACAGCAGTAAAAATCTTAACTTCAACAACTATCTCTAACACTATAAATCCTTTGGCGCACAAAACGTGCATTATTACTTTCAACATTCTTTTTCAATATTAAAGCTAATTTGGGCACTAAAAAATAAATGTTCAAATTTCAATAACAAAATCAACTATCTGCTGCATTTCCAGTCATTGCATCAAGAATTACTAGCCCATGCCCTTTTCTCTACTGTAAAATTCCCATTAATTAAAAAAACAACCCATCAAAGAAACTACAATAAAATTCAATACGACTAATCCAAGCTGGGAGTCGAAACAAAGCACACAAATTGCTCAAACTAAAATTGCTCAAACTAAAAGGCAGAAATCGGATCGATAAAATTACCTTGGTATAAGTCGATCTCGAAGTGGGATGCTGATTCTCGCGTCTCAACACCAAAATGAAGAGCAAAACCACAAAGCCACAAAACGTTAACAAGAATAGATTCGGAATCTTCCGCCTCACCGGCCGTCGGAAATCTGTACCTCGCCGCCGCATTTACTCGGCGCGAAAAATATCAGGAAAAATATATGAAAACCTATGAAATTGCGATTCGGGTTACTCGGGATTGAGAAGTCGCAGCTCAATCTGAAGCGGGCGTCTGGTTTTTCGCGAATTAAAGCAAAAATTCAGCGCAGACTGTAGTGGAAACGGGCAGTGACGAGATACTGCGGGAGAGAGATCTCAGTTGGTTTTGTGCAAAAATAAAAAAATAATGAAGAGGATGTGGAAAAATTGGAGAAACCCAAATTAAAGAATTGAACAAAGTTTTTATCTAATTTACTGGCGATAACGATTTTGAGATGAGTTGTCCTGTCCAATCAACCAACGATGAAGGCCAATTCCTCTTTTTCATGGCCGATTCTTTACTTTGCCTTTTTGGTTACTTAACAGAGAGAATTAAGAGGCGATGATTAAAATTAAAATTCTATAAAAGCGAAATAAATGGGTAGGTTTTATTTTTATTTTTTAATTCGTGGAATTCACAGCCGCTGCTTTTGATACTGTAATCCCATTTTTGTGCAGTAGCCTGTAAATCATACACGACGGGTAAATTATACCTTCCAAATACTCCTCAATCGTACCTTCCAATCGTACCTCCTCAATCGTACCTTCCAGGTGTGAGAGACTTAACCTATAAAAGTATCACTAGAGATTGAACCCAAGATTTCTCAGTCATAAATAATCCACTCTATCATTAAGCCATCTCAAGGGGTATGGGTAGATTTTAACTTTTATGACAACTGGCGAAGAAAATTTTAGTTTCATTACACCTCTAATTAGTCCTTATTATTGTTTATCCCTCGCCCCAACAATAACATTAATAAGTGTCACTCTCGTCACTGTCCATATGTGTATAATAATTCATATTTATACTCCTCTCCTAGACACGTACATAATTACTATACTCCCTCCGTCCAAACTTACTTGCCCCATTTGAATGGTGATATATAATTTAAGAAATGCTCAAAAAGTGTAGTTGGTGAAGGAAAAAAGACATTGAGAGGTAGTGGATAGTGTGCAATTAATTTCTTAATTTTTTGATTAACAAAAGGAAGAGAGAGAGAAAATCCTGGTTTCATTTCCGCCGCTTTCTTCCTCATCTCCTCAAAAAATGAAGAGGTAATATTGTAAAATGTCACTTTTTCTAAGAAAAAAATGTTAAAATGTCACTCACAAAATAAAAGTGTCCATATCGCATTTTACTTTGTTAAATGTCTATAATACCCTTAATGAGAATACAAGAAGGCTAACTTCAATTTTAATCATACACGAAGACTAACTTCATGTATGAATTTCCGACGGTAAAATTTTCCGACGCCGACAGTGTAAATTCTGGCGCGGTGGTGCGATCGCCGGCGAAAATTTGAATCATACATGAAGCCTAACTTCATGTATGCATCATACATGAAAACTAATCTTCGTGTAATCTTCGTGTATGATATAAATTTGAAATGTTTTGAAGGCAAAAATTTCCGTGTATACATGAATGTTAGTCTTCGTATATGATTTATATATGAAAGTCAGGCTTCGTGTACGATGCATACATGAAATGTGTGACGTTGAAAATTTTCGTGTATGATGCATATAAGAATGTTAGTGATGGGGTCAAGATTTGTAACCTTTAAACATACCGATGTTCAATGATCATTAACACATAATATGTACCTTGTATCGAAGTGATTATGTTGAGAAGAGCTTCTCCACGTGGATTTAGTCCTTGAATTCCGACCTGAAAAGCGTAACGTCGGGTTATGTTCCGGCGTCGTGTCTCCGACGATCAAGTCAGTGTGCGTTCAACACAAGAACTTGAGAGAAACCAACGAGTTCTATGGTATTTCAGAGATAATGAATATGTTACCTGATATTCTGCAGTAAATTTGTATATATACATGTGTTGGTAAGGGTATTTTAGCCATTTCGGGAAGACTTGGGAAGTCTCTTAACCGACTTTGGTAAGGGGAAACTTTCCTACTTTAGTTGATGTGATAGGTCGGTACCGACATCTGTCTAGGATATTTATGTCTCGATCCGTACTGTACTTTAGACCAGCTGTCGATAAAGTATAAGTGGGGAAGATTACCAAGTGGTAACCTTCCGCAAGGGCAAGATTCCAAGATGCAGGGCATACTTCCCCCACTATTACGAGTGTTAAGGCAAGGTTGTCATCCAAGTAAAGAAATATTGAGAGTATGAGAGCAAGGTTGCCGTGTGGCAACCATGACGTACCGAAGGTGTCCCATCAACTCCTCTCCCCTCAAGTCTGGAAAGAGGAAACTTGTCCAGATTAAGTGAGGAGTTTTCAGTAGTAACATTCCACCGAAGCAACATTGTCTGTTTGGATAAGGTAAAGCAGTTGAGGAGTTTTCTCTCACTGTCTCTGCGAAATCCGTTTTTTCAGTGATGGGACATCCCACGTCGCATCAGCTGCACACGTAGAGCGTTTTCAAGGAAGAACCACCTCAGCATGGTAATAATTTGAATTATTACCGTTTCTTCATTTATTTCATTTCGCGCTCCACTTCTCTCTCGTCCTACTTCTTCAATTTTTCCTTTTCGCCGGAATTCCTTACCGTCGCCCCAATTTTCCCGTTCATCCTTTCAAGTACTTCACTGTTACTCTCCTCTTAAGTTTTACTTCTTTTAATGATTTGTAGTTGTAACGTCATTCGTGCCTGATTTGGGGAGAGGGTTTGACCTAAACCCTTCCGAATCGTCCACTCGCCGGACTGTTTCTGCCGTGGAAGAGGCTTCTTCCCCTTCTGCCCCTATTTCTGTACCGTATTTGTCTCCTAACAAGAATGGGTCAAGGTTGGTTTCATTTCCTTTGCCTGTGGAACCCGATTCTTCTTCGAGTAGGGATAATTGGAATTTAATTACTATATCTCCTTCTCTTGTTAAGCAATCTGAAGTTCAGGCCTTTGTCAAAGATTTGAGGATAGAGGGATTCCGCCTTCAGGTTCCAAACCCTAGTGAACGGCCGAATTATACAACTCCCCCCACTTTGCCTTTCTGGAAAAAGCATTTTGAGGTGGGCCTTAGGCTTCCGATATGTCAATACTTAGCTTGTGTTTGTGATCTCTTCCGTGTTTGCCCTAGTCAGATTATCCCTAATTCCATTAGGACTGCTCTGTCTTTTTACACAGTCCTGAAAGCCTACGGAGGTAATACTACTCTGAATTGGCATATTTCGGTTTTGCTCCTCCTCCTCGTCGTCCTGCCACTCTAGGGATGATTAGGTGTTCGCTCCAGTGTTTGGTTAAATTCAAACACTTCATGCATCTTGCAAAAATGTGACAATCTCTATTTTTCTGATTATTGCAGTTATGGACTGGTTGAAAATAGCTCAAGGCGCTGAGGAGGAGGATGATGTTATCGTGGTGGGATCTACCCCAGGCTCTGTTCATTTCCCTATGTTCCTAAAGCTTGAGGCCAATATTCCCAAAAGAAAAGTTGTTGAGAAGCAAACTTCCCGAAGAGCATTCTCCAGGGGCAAGTCTACTCTTGTTTCTCCTGCACATCCTTCTTCAGAAAGAGTGCGTACTAGGACTTGCAGTAGGGAAATGACTGATCTGCCCCCTCCTCCTCCAGCCAAGAAGAGGAAGGGTTCCAAGACATCTGGGGGCAAGGTTCCTGCTATGCCTATCCAACAATTTTCCAATCAACTCGAAATTTATCTCCATGTACCACTAACTTCCATGGAGGGTTCCCAATGCGTGGCTCTGTTCGCCACATGACCAACTCTTCCAAGAGAAATCAAGCCTCTGGATTCTCTACCGAAACCCTCCACAGTGCCATAGGGTGTGCATTGATCCAGGTTTGTATATTTTTCAACAATTGCTTCTAAGTATAAATTTTCATCATTTTTTGGCAAAATGACTTACTTGTTTTCTACTCAGGCCAGTGCTTTCTTGGCCGAGGCTAAGGAGAGGAGGAAGTAAGGTTTCACTGCCTCCTTCTGAGCAAAGAACAAAGAGATTGCTAGAGCCCTTCTTTAAGTTTCCAATCTGGAAACTAAGTGCAAAAAGATAGAAGACAACCTTGCTGATGCCCAGGTGCAGATGGATTCCCTCAGCAAGCTTCTCGCTAAGACTGATGAAGAGAAGGCTTCCCTAGAGAAGAATCAGGCGGAGAGTTTGGTCAGACCTCGCCAGGAAGGATACGAGGGTGGCATCCATGCTTGCCAACAAGGTCTTTTCCGTACAGCTGCAGGTCAAGCCTTTCTGAAGAAGCTGGCAGAGGGGTTGGTGGAAGCATACAAAGGAAGTGGTCAGTACTTGCATGATCTAGGTCGTACCATTCACCACTTTGTCCATCAGAGAGCCTCCAACCTTGCTGCACAGATGAGAGAACCTTCCTACTTGGGAGAGGTGAACACAAAGGCTCTCATGGACAACCTTGAGCTCCCTCCTCATCTGCAGCCCCTGAATGACCTTCCTCCTGGACCAGAATACCAGCTTTCCGTGGTGCAAGCCTGCACAAGGAAACTTGCCTTTAGCCTTATCCTGGATCCCTCCTTAACCGCCATGGAAAATCCCTTCTATGATATTTCTTCTGCAGATGCCTCTAGCTCTAATCTGATTGAGTTGCCAGCAATCGAGGATACTTCCGTGCCCAATGTCACCACTCCTCCTGCAGAGAAGACTACTTCAGAGGTGGGATTCCTTTCTCTTCAGAAGGAATCCTCAGGAGAGGAAGATAGAGTTGAAGAAGGAGATCAGGCTACGACCAACTCTGCCTCGGAGGAGAAGCAAGAAAGGTAAAGTTTTTTAGAACCCCTCTGTGTAGGGTGAATTATTGTAATTTCTGCTACAATGGTGCATGCTACAATGGCTTTCTAGCCGCTTTTATTTTTGTTTTTGATACAATGGCTTTCTAGCTGCCACTTTATTTCTGTTTTTGCTACATTTTCCTTATGCTTGAACAATCTGTGCCCTGTGAGCCTTTATGCCAATCGTGCCTTTTGACCATCTTGCGCAGAATTTTCCTTGCAATTGCTCTTACACTTTGCTCTTTTCTTTGCATTCTGCTCCCTCCACTTTCTTCTGAAGAAGTAGGAGTTTGTCAAACGAATAGTTGTTCAAAATATTCATTCTGGGTAATCATTGTATTCGGGCAAGATTGTATGTCTACAATCTTGTTCCACCCGTAGCATAGGGGCATGGCTACCATCCAAATGCTGATCTCCAGTAGCGCATGTAGCTTTTGTCGGGCCAAGGTTGTCTGTCGATAACCTTGCTCACCCTAATTTTCCAGAGGCGCATGTAGCCATTGTCGGGCCAAGGTTGCCTGCTGACAATCTTGCTTACCCTGATTTTTCCAGAGGCACATGTAGCCACTGTCAGACCAAGGTTGTCTGCCGACAACCTTGCTCACCCTAATTTTTCCACAGGCGCATGTAGCCACTGTCGGGCCAAAGTTGCCTACTGACAACCTTGTTCACTCTAATTTTTCCAGAGGCGCATGTAACCATTGTCGGGCCAAGGTTGCCTGTCGACAACCTTACTCACCCTTGGAACGCTCTGGTTCCCCATGGGCAAGATTGCTCATCAGCAACCTTGAACCCATTTCCCGGTACTAAGGCTCATGTAGTCATAAACTTAAAAAAAAACTGCATCATATTTGTGTTCAAAAAATCTGATCTTTTTGTACAAGTAGGAAAACAACATCTGCGCATTAGGCAGGAATGAGTCATCTACGAGTAGTGATAAAAAAGTAGGGGTTATACTCCCCTACACATAGTACTTCTTCAGCTTGCTAATACTCCCCTACACATAGTACTCCCCTACAAAAAGTAGGCTCCGCCAGCCAGGACTTCTGCAACCTTGTAAGGTCCTTCCCAATTGGGCTCAAATTTCCTAGTTAGCTTCAAGGCATCATGCAGAAGTGAGCATAGGAAGCCCTTTTGGATGCAAGGGAACCTTCCGTGCATCTTCATGTCATCAAGAAGTGTATGATGGGAACTCTCCAATCACTGATTTCCTCAATAGCTCATATATCCACGATAGCAAGCCTCTCTTCCTCTTCGAGATATGTAATTGGGCCGTTAATTCCTTTTTCTACAGAACTGGCCAACCTTGCCAATTTGTCTGCCTGGGTATTTTTCTCTCGGGGATTTTGCTCCATTCGAAATTCAGTGAATTTTGCCTTCAATTGTATCACTTTTGCTACATAATTGGCCATCCTTTCTCAACCCTCAAACCTTCCATAATCTGCATAGCTTGCACTAATGTTTCATACTTAGCTTCATTGTTCGAAGCTTTGAATCCCAGCTTGATTGAGAATTGCACTTCTTCTAAGCTGGGAGGAATAATCAATATTCCTACACCGCATCCTTCCTTGGTAACAAAACTATCAACGTAAGCCTACCATTCGGCCAGTTCTGAAATTCGGGTAGTTTCCTGAATGAAATCTGCCAAGGCTTAAGCTTTTATCGCAAGTCGTGGCTCAAATTCTATGTCGTATTCTCCCACCTCAACAACCCATTTTACCATCCTTCCTGATAAATCTGGTTTGCTGAGGATGTTCCTGAATGGGAAGGTTGTCCTTACAACCACCTTGTGCGCCAGAAAGTAAGGGCGTAACTTTCGAGAAGTCATAACCGCCATGGATGCTTTCTCCACATCCGAGTAGTTAGCTTAAGGGCCTTGAATCATTTTATTGGTGTAACAGATGGGTTTTTGTTCACCACATTCCTCTCGTATCAACACCGAACTTAGAGACTCCTTTCCCACCGAGAAGTATAGATAAAGGATTTCTCTTGTTAAGGGCTTTGTCAGCAAAGGCAATGCGGTCAGGTGTTCTTTCAAAGCATTGAAAGCTGTTTGGCACTCTTTTGTCCATTTAAACTTGTTACCTTTCCTCAAGATTTTGAAGAAAGGTAAGCTCTTTTTGGCTGAGTGGGCAATAAACCGGCTCAGTGCGGTAATCTTGCCATTGAGTTTCTGAATTTCATTCAAGTTTCATGGAGCTTGCATCTCCTGCACCGCAACAACCTTTGCCGGATTCACTTCAATACCTCTGGGAGTGACAACATAACCCAGGAACTTTCCAGATTGTACTCCAAAAGCACACTTAGCAGGATTCAATCGAATATTATTGTTTCTAATCACTCCAAAGACTTCTTCCAAGTCTGTTGCGTGGTCGACAACTTTGAAGCTTTTGACTAGCATATAGTCGACATAAACTTCCATGATTCTTCCAATTTGTTCCCGAAAAACCAAATCCACCATTCTATGGTACGTTGCCCCCGCATTCTTTAAACTAAAGGGCATTTTCTTGAAGCCAAATGTTCCTCCTCTTACAATGAAGCAAGCTTTCCGAATATCCCTTGGATTCATCAAGATTTGGTGATATCCTTGGTAGGCATCCATAATTAATAGCAATTCACATTCAGAAGTGAAATCTACCAATTGATCGATTCTGGGTAATGGATAGTGATCCTTCGGGCATGCTTTATTCAAATCCCGAAAGTCTATGCACATTCGCCACTTTTCCCCCTCTTTGGGTACTATGACTGCGTTGGCAATCCATTCAGGGTACAGTACTCTTACAATATGCCCAACTTTGAGCAATTTTTCCACTTCAACCATGATAATCTTGTCCTTCTCCGGATCAAATCTTCTTAACTTTTGTTTGATGGGGCGGACAGCTGGATCCACATTCAAATGATGCATAGCAATTTTTGGATCAATGCCTTTTAAGTCATCTGTACTGAAAGCAAACAAATCAGTGTTCCTCCGCAGGCAAGCTATCACTGCCTCAGCATCCGCATGCACCATCTGAGTTCCTATTCGAGTAGTATAACCTTGCTTGTTGGGGTAGAGTTCCATAGGCATAAGTTCCTCTCCGGGAGATATTTTCATCTCTGGATGTGTTTCTTTCATTTTCATTTGTTTCATCTTCTTTCCCATGGAATCTCTCAGTCCTTCATTGGGTCGCTTGACAGCCTTACCAGACACCTTGACTTCTTTGACATAACACGCTCTGGAAGCATCTTGCTCTCCAGCCAATTCTCCCACTCTATCTTTCACAGGGAACTTCAATTTCATGTGGAAAGTGGACACTACTGCCTCGAATTCATTGAGGTCAGGTCTGCCCAAAATCACATTATAAGATGTTGTATCCACCACCAAGAAATTTATCATGCGCACCTTCCTCAAGGGGAACTCTCCCATTGCCATGGGCAATAAAACTAATCCTCGAGGATGAATAGCTCCTCCCGCAAATCTATACAGAGGTGTTTCGATGGACTGCAACTCAATTTTTAACTTCATGCTTTCGAAGCAATGACCAAATATTACATTCGCCGAACTTTCACTACAAGAAAAAAGGTTATAGACGACGGGGAAATTGCGTTGTCTATGAGAAAAACCCCCGTCGTCTATAGCCGTGTAGTCTATTATGGGCGGTTATAGAAGATGGGGAATCCCCGTCATCTATTTGGTTATAGACAATGGGAATTCCCCGTCGTCTATTAGGTTATAGACAACGGAGATTCCCTGTCGTCTATATATAATAGACAACGGTTTTTGTTTTGTAGACTACGTATTTTACTCGTTGTCTATATTAAATGCAAAAATTGAAAAAAAATTAATAGCCTATTTTATAAAATAGGCTAATCTTTTATTTTAATAAAAATTTAATAATATTCATTACACTTGCTACCAGTTTGCACCGAATAACATTTACACAAATACAAATCTACATTAACACAAATTCTAAATATGCTTCCTCCTCACTATATACTCTTCTTCCTCCTACATCTCTTCCAACTTCATCATCCGCTTCCTCTCATACATTCTGCTGAACATGCCTAAACATGTAAATGAACATACATACAGACCTTACTTCAGGTGATAGCTTATATATTTACACAAAAAAATACAGTTAAAAACTTACTTCGATGGACCGAGCGATTTTGAGCTTTGTGATCATGTAATTATTCGAATAAATAATTCTACGTATTATCAATCTAATTAATCATTTAAGGTAAACTCTTCAAACAGGATTGCATCAGATGCTAACCTCAAGTTAATAATAAATTATGGGACAATATTATCGTTCACGAGCGCAACGGCACATCCACCCCATCCAGCTCTGGTGAGCCTTGCCCCAAGGGCACCAATCTCACTTCTTCAGCCTATCTTCTTCACTGCAAGTCGATAATTTTGCAGTTTTATCATTCAAGCTTGAATGTAGGAGAATAAGATGTATATATGACATGACATGATGATTTATATCTTTGGAAACAAAGACACGTTTGGTCTCTGAGTATGAGCACGTCACTGAAAATTATTAGAAGATATTAAGAAGGCTCTCAGACCATAAAATAGTACCTCGAGAATTAGGAAAGGCAAAGACACCTAGTGTAACTTGAATTGTGTGGCAGCGCTTAGAACATCAAACGAAGGAGGAGAATTGGCCAAAACAACAACCAACTTTTCATTGATGATTTCCTCAATATCTTCGGCGATGTAAGGTTCTTCCTTTAAATATTCCTGCAGGTGTGTAAATTTGGTGCTTAAAGAACTTCGACAAAGCCAGCCAAAGTTAATATAATATATCGATATCTAGTAAATATTTATAAAAAAATTCAAGAACAGATTTTGCATGGAATGTTGGTTTGGTTCCCTATCATCATTGCCTCAATCATAGTAGCAATCATTACTCGATCCAAATTAAGTTAAGAAGAGCATTGATTTGGTTACTCAATATTGGAAGGCAAGAAACGATATTCAAAGAGAAGTTCAAGATATATAAAAACCAACCACAATATCAATAAGGGATCATCTTCCATAGTCGATTTACAATTTGAAAGTTATCGAAATTAAAACATAATTATGTTATTCTGGTATGAGGATAACAAAGGTTGAAGCTTCAATCTACAAAAAAAAAGCATACAACTACTAATATTTACGATCTTCATGTTAAGTCGATCGTCATTGTACAAATGATGCCGCGAGTAGTAGTAGCAATGCATTCAAACAAGTTGATGAGGTACACAATCATACAACTATTAATATTTACGATCTCACTCTCTTATAACACATTTTTAACAAACTCAATCAATCATATTCTGAGCTCTCAAGACTAGGACCTTCCTACAAATGTTGCCAAATCAACTAACTATATTCAACTCAAGGCCAGCCTACATCTTATGGTCAACAACTAGAATTAATCGAGTTCATAAGAAGAAAATATAGCTAACTTTTCTAATATTAATCTATTACTTTTTAATAATATTGAAATAATACGCTGAAGAGGGGAAGACACTGGACACAGAACATTTCTACTAGCAGCATATCAAATTAATAATCCATTTCGATAATTTAACAAGAATGTACCAAAACTAAATTCCAACGGCAATTAATATTCAAATCCTATGTCGATAAGAAGCAAATCCATCTTTCCGTTCCAATAAGACTCCATCTTTCCCTTCCAATCCTTTAAATACGAAATAAAGTTTCAAATTTTTTAATTATTCACTGGAAAAGCAAAACATACCAATCTACATGGGCACGCTGATCATATGAAGAGATAGAAGATTCACCACAAATCCCCAAACGAAGAATCACTAACTGTATAAAAAAAATAAATTGAGCAATAAGAAAATACTAAAAACATGAATAATTCAGGTGAATTCAACGACTAAGAGTCCAAACTTACTGAATTCTCCTTCCTCTTCTCTCTTTGATTTTGTTTAATTCAGGTGAATTCGCTGGGGTTTTCTTCACGTATGAATTCGTAGAAACTGAGTGACGAAGTGATGTCGTTACACTCTTCGCATAAATAAATTTATATAGGCGATGGAATTAGGATTGAGGTAGTTTCCTTGTTGGTGAAGGACTCTTCCCATGCATATCATATCCGTCTTCTCTCTCATCTATGCAGCCACGATACACTTTCCTTGCTTGGTAGATATCTTGTTTGATTAGGTTCGGCTAGGATAAGGAAAGAAATCTTCGATCCTTATCCTCTTCTTTGAAGGAAAAGAAATCTGCTGCTGGCCCGACTCGCTTCTTGCCTTTGATGTCTGCATCCTGTATTGCTTCTTGTGTTGACCAAGATCGTAGCTCATCCGGGTACTCTATCTATTGGCTTCATGGATATGGGGAGATACTTCCTGACTTGTAGAGTGAATATTTCGATGATTCCCCAACTACAAGCCTCCAGCCCTATGCCCATTTCGTATCACCATCTCAGCATCTCAACAATAGATTTTTCACCGAATTTGCCCAAGATTCCACCTGTTCTTCCCTGCACACCATCTCTCGACTTTGTGTCCTCCCAGACACACTTTGACCCGATAAAGACTAAAAACACAAGAAAAATACAAGAAAAGATGGACACAAATAAGAGTTCATCACACCCACACACTTGAATTACACTTGCCCTCAAGTGTATGGTTGCAACTTTGCCCAAGACTCAAACACAGAAAAGACAAAACAAAACATAGACTCAATAGATCAGCACATCAACATGTTAGTCCAAACAGAACATGTAAGCAGATATTGCCATCAAACAGGTCAAGATAGAGTTATTGAGCAATAAGGATATCCTCACCAACACTCAACTCTCAAGTGTATATGGGTAAGTGTTTACGCTCTTGACCAAAATCAACAATGCTGTTCCATAGGCTTGCATGCCCTCTACATCTCTACTTCTTTGAACAAAATCAAAATCACTTATCCTTAGGTCTTTATAGGGTTGTAATGTGGTTTAAGGCAAAAGGTAGGGAAGTATAGGAACTGGCTAAGTCAAGAACTCGATCCTTGAGCAACAGATTGCCCTCGATTCCTCACTCCACATCATCACTTCAGCCCTAGCACACTTATTCTTTTTCTGGACTTTTATGTTTATTATTATTATTATTATTATTATTATTATTATTATTATTATTATTATTATTATTATATTCTTTTTTTTTAACCCAACACCTCTAACTTAGGTGATATTGCCCATTAATTGCTACCCAACATTTCCCTTTTCATCCCTTCTTCTTTTAGACCTGAGATCTTGACCAGAAAGGCTCATAAATTCAGGCTACTATAAGTGAATAGAAAGAATTCGATCCAAGCTCAAGGGGGCTAGACAAAGGATAAACGTTTAGGTAAGAAATTTTAGCCATGGGCTACTTTGAACAAAAATGCCTAATTTATCTAAGTAATTCGACTAAGTTATATGAAGTTTTAATTAAGAGATGTAGGCAAGTTCTAGATCAACAAGAGTCAATTGGTCATTATCACACAAGAAAGAATAATGTTGCATATGTATATAGCATTTAAAAGCTCAAAACCTCACAGTTCATGCCCAATATCTCATTCCGTCCTACCTATTTACATACAACACTATCAACATATCTATTCTGACCTATCATGCCATCATGTTTATCAACACTAAAACAAACTTTAAAAACACACAAAACAGACTAACGCCCCAACACCCACATACTTTGCCTTAGGCAAAGTGGGTACAATGTTGGGCAACTACAAACATAAAACAAAAACTGACTCAACAATTATTTACTCACACAACTGAGAAGAGAGTTCTAAGGTCTTCACCGCACAATTTGCTGGGCAAATTGTGGGTGAAGGCACTAAGGAAATCTTCTCGACACAACAAAAAAAAACACCTAACAAGACTCTACACAAAAAAAAAACGGAAAACATAAACCTACACTAACACAAAAGGGAGGAACATAAGTCAAAGAGAAGATTCAGGCGAAAACCTGAATCCTTGGTGTACAAAGAATGCCAGCTGAGCATCCCTGATCTCGGTCAACACTTTCTCGATGTTGGCTAGTCTGGTCTCGACCTCAATGTTGGGTAGCACCGCTGCACTGGTGCTTGCCTCCTCCTTCTTGCCCAAGGGTGGTCACCTGGTAGATTTTGACCTGTTGTAGTCAATGAACACATACTTGCCATTCCTCAACTCAATATCGTTCATCTTTTTCAAGGCAGCTTCTCCCAACTTGTTGATTATCATCACTGGCTTCCCCTTCAACTCGTCATAGACCCCGACTCCCTTTGCAAAAGCGGTCACGAAGTGTCCACACGTACATCCCAAAGCCTGCTTTGCCAGCACCGTCTTGAGCTGCTCACCAAAGAAGGCCGCGAAGTTGACCTTAGTCTTGGTGTGCATACACCACAACAGGTACCTCTCCTTGTTGCTCAGGCTGTTGCCACTATCGTTCTTGCCATACAAGTTGTAGGCGAGAATGCGATGGCAAAGCCTCAGGGCATGAGTCTTCAACTCAGTTCTCTTGTTGTTGGCCCCGTTGTATGGTGCTCCATTTCCGATCTCCTTCCACTAATCCTGGTAAGCTACATCGCCCGGGGGTGGTATCATGGTCTTAGCCTCCATGAATTCTTTCTTGGCCAGGTCCCTCAAGCTCACCATCCCCAGGATCTGGTTAAGAGCACTCACTTGGAAATCATACTTCTCGTCCAAAAGCGAGAAGGAGATCATGCTCACCCTAGTTTCGGGATCACTTGTCACTGCCGCCGTGCTGTACACCTCCTTAACTTGCTCCTCGTATACCTCCATAGGCCACTCCAAAAATTGACTCCAGCATATCCCCTCAAACAACTTCCTTACTTCTTGGGCAACACCCAGGTTCTCGTATAGGTTGAAGTCGAGAACCCTGGGTACTGTCACCTTCCATTCCCTGGGTTTCCTACACGTCACCACCGTGGCGCCTTTCTTCTTCTTCCTATTCCGGCCACTTGCTGGAGTAGACCGATCATCATCCTCTTCTTCCTCAACATCATCCCCTGCTTCTTTCTCGCTAACCCTCGACGGAGTCCCGGTAGCCATCCCTTTTGAGATCGACGGCTGGAAAGACCTGGCGTCCGAAGCAGCAGATTTATACTTCTTTGCCGGCGTGTCTTCGCCACCGTGAGGGCGGTTGCTGGCCAGCTGGAGACTTTTTGTCTTCGTCGGGCTTTCCTTAGCCTTGGTCTTCGCCTACGCCAGTGCCTCCGCCGCCAACCTTGCCGCCTTTGCTTCAATGGCCTCATCGATTTCGTCATCGCCATTGTTGCCTTCCCTTTCATTGCCTTTATCTTTCTCTTCCTCCCCGCCATCTTCTTCCTCCTCTGCTTCTTCTTCCAATTTCTCCTCCTCGAATACAGGCTTCGATTGAGTCTCCTCCTCCGGTTGCTTCGTCGTCTCGTCCATCAGACTCGGGTTGTCGTCATTCATTAACAGCGTGGCGTCGACCGGCAAGCTCTTGGGCACGCTGGTTCCGATGGTGATGGAAGGGTTTTGGTCGGCAGAGGGTTTGGCGGGTTCCATGGGTAGTTTCCTTTTGGTGGTGGTTTTGGGCTTTGTGGTGGCGGTGGTAGGGTTGCTGGTGGTTAGATCGATGTTGGTTCCGATGGGGATCTTGTTTAGTTTGTTTTTAGGGTTAGTGGACACCATGGTAAGAGTTTGGATGTTTTGATAGAGAGAGAGAAGAGAGAAGATGAGAAGTTGCAGACTTGAAATTCAAATCAGGTAGTGGGTGTAGACGTGCTAGGGTGGTTTTAAGGGCGCGTAGTTTTAGGGGTACAGTTGCCACCTTGAACAGTCGTTGACCAACGACTTGGTTCATGCCCAAAACCTTGACTCCCACTTACTTCTCCATCGTGGTTCCTGGTCTACAACCTGTATCTTGCTCAACATCTCCTGCACATTTCAAAAGACAAACTCCGAAAATAAACTCTTTCCTATGGTTAGACTTGAATATAAAATGCTTCAAAATAAAATACTGTGAAATAAAATACTTAAAGCATAAACTAACTAATTTTTTTTTTTGGATTTTCAATAATTTCTACGAAAATAAAACGAATAAAAATAACGAAATAATGAAAAATAAAAAATAACGCGAAAATAAATAACACGAAAATACTAACCAAGTTGCCTCCTGAACAATGCCCCATTTAAGGTCTTGGCACGACACCCCCCTCCTTAGAAGTCAGAGGTCCTCCTCGACAAGGAACCCAGATGGTTCCCCCTCAACAAACTGTTCTTGCCCAAGATAGGCCTTCAAGTGCTGGTCATTAACTTTAAAAACCTTCCCATTCTTGAGATCCTTGATCTCAACAGCTCCATTTGGGAATTGGGCTTGTACTTCATAAGGTCCTACCCACTTGGTCGAGAGCTTACCCGAAGAAAGCCTAAATTGAGTTTGGTACAGCAGCACTTGTTGCCCAAAATGGAACTCCTTCTCTTTAATCAAAAGATCGTGGGTCTTCTTCATCATTTCCTTGTATAAGCCGGCATTGTCATAGGCTTGGAGTCTTATCTCGTCGAGTTCTTGGATCTCGAACTTCCTTGATTCACCTGCCTCGTTCCAATCAAGGTTGAGTTCAGCAACAGCCCAATGTGTTCGATGTTCCAGCTCCACAGGCAAGTGGCATCTCTTGCCATAGACCATGCGATAAGGGGACATGCCAAAAGGTGTCTTAAAGGCAGTCCTATACGCCCATAAAGCATCATCGAGGCACATACTCCAATCCTTCCTTATTGTGCCCACGGTCTTCTTCAAGATCGTCTTGATTATTCGATTGGACAATTCCGCTTGTCCATTGGCTTGTGGGTGGTAGGCTGTTGACACACGATGAGTAACTCCATACTTCTTGAACAAGGCGGTCACTGCCACATTGCAACAATGGGAACTTTGATCACTAATGATAGCTCGAGGTACACCAAACCTATTAAAAATTTGAGTTCTCAAGAAATTAGAAACCACTTTAGAATCATCCTTGTTGGAAGCACGAGCCTCTACCCACTTCGAGACATAGTCCACTGCCAATATGATGTACTTGTTGCCTTTGGAAAAGGGTCCCATAAAATCCATGCCCCATATGTCGAACACCTCCACGGGCAAGATCGGTATCATGGGCATTTCGTTCCTTCTGGTGATGTTGCCTTCCCTTTAGCATTTCTCGCACATCTTGACCCACTCATAACAGTCTTTGAACAATGTTGGCCAATAAAAACCACGCTCCAAAATCTTCCTTGCAGTCCGTTGATGCCCAAAATGCCCTCCGCATTCCTTGTTGTGGCAATGCTCAAGAATGCTCTTTTGCTCTTTATCCTCGACACACCTCCTTATGATCTTGTCCGCACATTCCCTCCATAAATATGGCTTATCCCAGATATAGAAATGGCTCTCGTGTTTAAGCTTGTTCCTTTGATAACGCCCAAGGTCGGAGAGTATCTCTCCAGTCACCAAGTAATTCATGATATCAGCATACCATGGTTCATCTTGGGCAAGACTCAGGTGCTCGTCGGGAAAGGTCTCCTTGATTGGCACCCCATCGTCAGGCTGAAGGATTCGACTTAGATGGTCGGCAACTTGGTTCTGGGCACCACTCTTGTCTTTGATCTCTATGTCAAATTTCTGCAACAAAAGGATCCATCTAATCAATCATAGCTTGGACTCCTTCTTGCTCAATAAGTATTTCAATGCTGCGTAATCCGTGTACACTATGGTCTTGCCTCCAAGCAAATAGGATCTAAACTTTTCAAAGGCGAAGACAATAGTCAACAACTTCTTCTCCGTAGTGGCATAATTGCATTGGGCGGGGTTCAATGTCTTGGAGGCATAATGGATGACATAGCTCTCCTTTCCACGTTTTTGCCCAAGAATTGCTCCCACGGCATAACCATTGGCATCACACATTAATTCAAAAGGCATCCCCCAATCCAGAGGTTAGATAATGGGGGTTGTGATCAAGTTCTCCTTCAAGGCATGGAACGCCTTCTTGCAATCTTCATTGAACTCCCATGGTACATTATTTTGAAGTAGTCTCGTCATTGGTTGGGCGATCTTGGCAAAGTCCTTGACAAATCTCCTATAGAATCCAGCATGCCCTAGGAATCCTCTCAACTCCTTCACAAATCTTGGGTAGGGTAACTTGGCAATAATGTCGATCTTGGCCTTGTCCACCTCAATACATTTCCCCGAAATGACATGCCCCAAAACGATTCCTTCTCTCACCATGAAATGGCATTTCTCATAGTTCAATACGAGGCTTTTCTCAACACATCTCTTCAAAACTCGATCCAGGTTGTTGAGGCATGATTCGAAGGTCTTGCCGTAGACGGTAAAGTCGTCCATGAAGACTTCGATGCACTCTTCAAGAAGGTCTGAAAAAATGTGCATCATACACCTTTGAAACGTCCCTGGTGCATTGCATAACCCGAACGACATCCTCCTATATGCAAAGGTGCCAAATGGGCATGTGAAGGGGGTCTTGCCTTTATCCTCGTCAGCAACCCAGATCTGCATGTAACCAAACTAACCGTCAAAAAAGCAATAATAGTCATTACCAGCTAACCTCTCAAGCATCTCGTTGATAAAGGGCAAAGAAAAGTGATCTTTCATCGTCTTTTGGTTGAGCTTTCGGTAATCTATACACACATGCCATCCGGTTTTCAATCTCATGGCCACCATCTCGTTTTTCTCGTTCTCAACAACTTGGATTCCTGACTTCTTGGGCACCACGTGCACGGGACTTACCCGCCGGCTGTCAGACACGGGGTATATGATCCCCAAGTCAAGAAGCTTGAGTATCTCTTTCATTACTACTTCTTTCATGGCGGGGTTCAATCTCCTTTGTGGATCCCTTACTGGGGCAACATCCTCCTCAAGCAAGATGTGATGAACACAGTCCAAAGGGTTAATGCCTTTGATGTCGGCCAAGGTCCACCCTATTGCCTCCTTGTATTTGCTCAGCACCTCACCAACTCGGACCTTCTCCATGCTTGACAGCTTGGATGATATGATCACGGGCAAAGTCTCGTTCTTGCCGAGATATATGTATTTCAGGTGCTTAGGCAAAGGTTTCAGCTCCAACATAGGGGCTTTTTGCAGTGATGGCACCAACTTGTCCTCCAGCTTCAATTCAGGGATGTTGAGTGGTTCAAACCCCTGAGGTTGCATGTTGCCCGGAACCCTGGCATAACTGCATTCTTCCACATCTGCTGGTTCATTGTTCTGGACAAGATCCTCTTCTGTATGCAAGCCGGCATCCTGCTCAAGAACTGTCTGTTGCCAAAATTTCTCTACCAACTCCTCAGTCTCATCATGGGGTAGTTACTTGAGTTTCTCATCAAATTCGTCTTTATCTTCATGGAAGTTTTTAGAAGTGTTGTTGTCCTCTAACTCCTCATCCGTGCCGTAGTCTTCATCGGTGGAGTCGAAACTATGTCCATGGACTGACTCCTCCCTGAAATCTTTATCACTTTCATACTCATCACCTTCGTAGAACTCTAACAAGGCACCGTCTTCCTCATTATCCTCATCTTAGTTGAGATCCAGGTCAAGACCCTGTATTAGATTGAGTTCTGCCTGGGTTGCATCCTCGTTGTCGTCTAGGAAACAACTTAAGTTGTTCAATGTCTCTACTTGCTGACCAAATGCATTGAGGGTGTTGAGGTGTTCTAGGGCATCATCCTGATTTTGCCGATAAGTGTCAAACTCGACGACTTCTCCAGCTACTTGAACTGTCAACCTTCCGGTATCACAATCGATTTTGGTGCATGCCGTCCTCAAGAACGGCCTCCCGAGCAAGATCACTGGATTATTGATTGCTTTCTTTCCCATGTCAAGACAATAGAAGTCGGCTGGGAACAGAAGATCCCCTACCTTGACCAACACGTCTTCCAAACCTTATCTCGTCGAACATGGCCCTTGACATTACATTTATCGAAGCTCCTAGATCAAGCATTGCCTTGGGTATTGACATAATACCTATTGTGCATGAGATAGCAAACATGCCAGGATCCTTCTTCTTGAGCAGAATGTGGGAATTCATAAGTGCCGACACATTCTCCACATGGAAACGGGCATTATATGGGTACTTGGTCTTCTTCAAGCACATCTCTCGCAAAAATTTTGCACACTTTGGCATGGATTGTAATGCCATCAATAGTGGCAGGTTTATCTCCACTTTCTTGAACACCTCCATTATATCCTCCAACTCCTTCTGATCACGATCGTGGGCAAAACGTCTTAGACACGGGATCTTTGCCTTAGCAGTGCGAGGAACAGTCCTCTTGGCCAAAGCCTCTGCTTCTTTTTCAGCCTTCAAAGAATCCAACAACACGTCATCTTTATCAAACCCCAGCTTTGATCTCTCCATCTTCACGTAATCAAACAAGGCTTCATCGTCCTTATTATCGAAGACGGAGTTCTTATTGGCCTTTATCCCTTCTTCACGCTTTGCCTTCAACTCTACATAGAGGTCATGATATCTCCTGAGCTCATCTTAGTTTCTTCTACTCGAGCAGGTCCCTTGAGTTCGGTCTTGGGCAGCACCTCTGACAAATCCTTACCACTTCACAAAGTTACAGCATTGACTTGCTCCTTGTTAACCTCCACTTGGGCAGGAAGTCTTCCACTCTTGTCATCTACCAGCTTTGACAGTGTCTGGTTTATGTGAGTTAATTGAGCTTGAAGGTTATTTGATTGACCTCAATTTTCTAATTGAAAGTTCTCATAATCTCTCCTAAGCCTCTGGTTCTCATTAGTAAACCTATCGATGATCTCCATCATGAACTCTGTCTTTGCTAGTTCTCGATGTGGAGGAACATAGTTATGTTGTTGTTGAGGCTGCTGTTGAGGTGGAGGCACATATTGCTATTGAACAGGCTGTTGTGGTTGTTGGTGGGCAGTAGGCATTTGATAATGGTTATTGCCATACCTCAGATTCTCGTGCTGATTCTGCCTATAGCCGTTGTTGTTGCCATAGTTGCTGTTATTGCCATACTGGAACCTTTGTTGTCCACCACCTTGCTGGTTCTGACCTATTGCCTTCACCTCCTCTCCTTCTTCCACGAACCAACTGGGACATTCCGAGGTAATATGGCATGTTGCCTGACACCCCTCGCATTTCTTCACAGCTCTGTGAACTTCCTTGCTATCAACCTTCTTTTTCAAGTCCTCCATTTGACCACTCATCTTGGTCATGAAGTCTTTCATGGTGCTGACCAAGTTATCGGAATTTCCCTTGCTGCCTTCATACCACCCTCTTGGGATATCATCTTCATCTCGTGATTGATCTGCCATAGCAGCTATTTTCTTGAACACTTCAGTTGGCGATTGATCAACTATTGCTCCCCCACAAGTTGCAATGATCCACTTCCTCTCAGATGCCCTTAATCCTTTTAAGAAATGCTCGATCAAATCAATGTCCTCAATCCGATGCTGAGGACATCTTGCTATCAACTTCTTGAACCTTTTATAATATTCATTCAACGACTCACTTTCACCCATTTTGATCGAGGAAATAGCATTCCTTCCACTTTATATCCGGCCAACGGGTATGTACTTGTCAAGGAAAGCTTGCTACAACTTTTTCCAAGTATCGATGCTTCCCTCTGGCAAGGTGTAAAGCCACTCACGTGCTCCGTCTAGTAGTGAAAATGGGAACGTGAGTAACCTTACGTAGTCTGGAAACGTATCTTGGGCAGCATCTCGGGCAGGAGGGGTATTGTTCCTTACAGTGCTAATCGCCATCTCAAAGTCTTGAAGATGGGTATGAGGGTCTTCTCCGGGATGATCGCTGAACTTGGGCAGTATCTGTATGAGCGAATGTTTGAGCTCCCAGTTGCTATTGATGGTGGGCAACTGGATACTTGAAGGTCTGATCCCCTTGTCGTCAGGGAACATAATCTGACAGATGGTTTTCTCTTGTTGTCTTGCCATGGTTGTTGATGTCTCTGCTTCTGAACTAGATGTTGACTTCTCGCTTTCTGTACTCGCTGTTGGGTAAGAATCGTCTTCTTGCTCAATATCCTGATCTTCTGTCAAGCTTGACAACTCTGAAGGTTCGTTGACGCCTTCTTCCAGATTTTTCTTCTTCTTGCGTTGTTCTGCTCGATTTCTCCTAGCTATCACCTCCGAGCAAACACCGTGATCTTGTAGATCTCCATCACTCCATAGATGTGGCTTGGGCATAAACAGTGCTCACTCAAGCTAGAAGAGCAAACTAGCTTAAAATCAAGTCCCCAGCAACGGTGCCAATTTGACGAAGCGCTGTCGTTACACTCTTCGCACAAATAAATTTATAAACACCTCTTACCCAACAAGGTGGTAGTTAATGGCAAGTGGGGTCGATCCCAAGGGACTTGGCATAGATTTGCTCTTCAAATTGAACTCAACAAAAGGGATTTTGACTGCAATGTATCTTGTAACTCAACAAGTAAATTATCAAATAACAAAAGAGTTTGGATTGGGTTTCAAATCAATGATCCTAATTACTCATAACTCGTTCATTGGTGAAAAGATATTCAATTAGCTGATCTTATCACTTGGTTTAAGATAAAGATTAGTTTATACCCTAAAGGTCACGAAGTCATGATATAAACACACTTAGCCTATGTCTATCCAATTTTACAGATCTTGACCAGAAGACAAGATCTCCTCTCTTGTTCAACAAAGTCACGAAGACACTTCAGTAACGATGCTGCCCAAAAGGCATTAAGAATAAACAGACCCAAGACGACCAAGAAGTAGGTCAATACCGACTGCTCTCCAACACTCTTTACCTTCTTGGGCACGAAAGACACTCTCGAGTGAAATCCCAATTCCTGTCAATGACTTAATATCAACTTTTAGATGGTGATCAATCATATGTCAATATCAATTAAGTCTAAAATTAATCCTAAGTGTTTCAGGAATAAAATCAACTAACGAACTAACACAATTCGACCTCACGAGTTTAGAACGAGTAATTTACGATCACTTCATCTACATCCAACCCAAACAATAATTTAGCTAGACATAATATTAAATAAAAACACAAATCAAATAAGGGAAATCATACTTAACATTAACTGGAAAAGGGCTGGTGCTCAAAAGCGTAAGTCAGCAACTGAGGTCTTGGCTTCAAATCAACAACTAAACTAATGTAGAAAATATAAAACGAACATAAAAGTAAATCGCCCGTAGGACTTATTTCTTCCTCAGTTTCTCTCAAACTTAGAATTCAGAACTAAGCTATGAACTCGAATAAAAACGGCACACATTACATTGTAGAGTCGGCCATATATATAGGCGATGGAATTAGGGTTGAGGTAGTTTCCTTGTTGGTGAAGGACTCTTCCCATGCATATCATATCCGCCTTCTCTCTCATCCATGCAGCCACGATTCACTTTCCTTGCTTGGTAGATATCTTTTTTGATTAGGTTCAGCTAGGATAAGGAAAGAAATCTTCGATCCTTATCCTCTTCCTTGAAGGAAAAAAAATATGTTGCTGGCCCGACTCACTTCTTGCCTTCGATGTCTGCATCCTGTATTGCTTCATGTGTTGACCAAGATCCTAGCTCCTCCGGGTACTCTGTCTGTTGGCTTCAAGGATATGAGGAGGTACTTCCTGACTTGTAGAGTGAATATTTCGATGTTTCCCAACTACAAGCCTCCAGCCCTATGCCCATTTGCATCGTATCACCATCTCAGCATCTCAACAACAGATTTTCCACCGAATTTGCCAAAGATCCCATTTGCCCAGACACACTTTGACCCGATAAAGACTAAAAACATAAGTAAAACACAAGAAAAGATGGACACAAATATGGGTTCATCACTGAGATGATAGAAACGCATAAAGAAATAATGAATCGATTGGGTTAGTGGAGAAAAAGAATAAGAGAACTGAATGGAGAGAGTGACGGCGGGCTGGTTGTGACGGATGAGAGACGGAGGAGAGGCGGGCTGATGGTGGCAATGGTTTTATTGGGGGAGTGGTGGTGGTGGGAGGCGATCTTCCTGGAGTGAAGAAGAGAGGAAGCGGAGAACAGAGGCGAAGAAGAGAAGAAAGCGGAGAAGAGAGGCGGTGGATTTCACATTTGAAGACAAAAATTAGGGATTAGGATTTTTCAATTAAAAAAAATAGTAAAAGAAAAATTAAAGAAAACGACGACGTTTAGATTTTTTTCTAGGAAATACGGTCATAGACGACGGGTTTCAAAATCATGTCGTCTATTACATAAAGAGACGATGGGGAATTATATCTGTCGTGTATATCTGTTCTAAAGAGCTAATAGACAAAGGGATTTTGCTCCCCATCGTCTATTTGAATCCTGATAGACAACGGGATTTTGATCCCCGTCGTCGTATATTTATATAGACAACGCGACTCGGATCCCCGTCGTCTATCATGTGTAGTCTATGTCCGTTTTTCTTGTAGTGTTTCCATGTCTACAAGAACTCTGGAGACATCGTAACCACCAATCTCCATGGTGAACACCAAGGCATCATCATGTGGTCGTAGAACAACAATCTCATCTTCAGAGCTGAATTGTATCAAGGGGTAGTTCTCACACTTCTTACTTCATGCACTCGCTCCACTGCGTGCATATCTGGAACTCTGGCGAAGGCCATTCTTGCATTGTTGGAATCTCCCCCTGAAGGTCCGCCTACTATCATGTGAATGTGTCCATTTTTCTGAGAAGGCTCCTCTCTTTTTGGAGATCTAAGGTGCTCATACTCTTTTTTTGGGGATCGGGGGCGTTGATACTTCTTCCCATCATCTTCCTTACTTTTATGACCACGTTCCTTCTTCACAAACTCCACTAGATTGCCATCTTTTACCAAGTGTTCTATGTCATCCTTCAAATGTCTACATTGATTTGTTTCATCACCAAATTCATTATGGTATTCGCAATAGAGACCCACTCTGGGATTTTGAGGTTCCCTCCGATAGCTTCGAGGTAGAGGGAACCCTGTCTGCTGTCTGGGCAGTATTGCAAAGAGTTCAGCGGGTGCCACTGTGAGAGGGGTGTAAGTGTAATTGTCCTTATCAAATCTTTCTTTTCGAGGAAAGTTGCGAGGTTCTCTTTTTCTATCATTCTTTTCCTTCTTTTCCTCTACCCCATAAGGAGTAGTTTCTGGGATAAGCAAGAATGCTTCCTGGCGAGGTCGGATGGTTCGATCTTCTTTTTTCTTCATCCTCCTGGCCTCTTCCAAGTTTACAAACTTGTCCGCTCTAGCTAAGAGATCTTCAAATAAAGTACATGTCTTCTTGGCCAAAGAACTAAAGAAGTCTCCATCATACAAGCTTTGCGTTAAGGCTTGCATATTTACCTCCGAGATAGCAATGAGAACTTCCAAGGCTGGCAGAGTTAAATCTTCAGAGGTAATCTCTGAGGTTTTCATGGGAATCTTGCCTAAGGGACATCAAATATACAGAAGTGCGAGTCTGCCTTCGTGCACTTGAGAATTGATGTCAGAAAAGGTTGCTGAAGTCAGTAAAAGTCTGTATGCATGCCGGATTTAACTGGCTAAACCATCTTTGCACCGATTTAGTGAGAGTTGTGAGGAAGACTCTACACTTGACTCCATAGGTATACTGGTGAAGGGTGGAACTGTTCTTGAAACTCATGAGATGTTCCATGGGATCCGTAGTTCTATCATATTGCTCTCATATCCCTCTGAAATTTGTGGGCAAGGTTTCTTGCAGTATTGCATAACTGAAAGGAGAATTCATTTCATCAAAATCATTTGGATCCAGGCTTCAATAAACGCCTTTTCATTTCTCTCATTTCTTTCCTCAAAGCAGCCACCTCTGTGCCAGTGGCAAAAGCTGATTCGGAATAAGGCTAGTAGGAGGCAGACTGATCTTCTTCATTAATTCGAACTGCCGAGGTAGCTTCCAACCAGTGTTTTCTATTCAAGCGACCCTTCTCGAGAATGTAGGGCACTCTTGACCTCAGGTCATACCCGGAATGTTGTCCATCATGAGAAGAAAACCTTCTCTCATCGGAATGTTTCCTTTGTTCCTGACTAGGATTTTTCGGAATTGTTTCTAAGCGTTCTCTCTGGCCTTTTTCATTTTCTCGCAATAATCTTTCCAGTAATTGTCGTATCTGATTTAGATCCAAACCAAACATGTGCTCTGTGTTTGAGGATGAAGCAACCATGTCGGGTTGAGTAACCTGATTAGGTTAATTCTACAGGAGTGCTGATAACCCCAACTCTTCTCTGAGAGTTTTTTGGAAGCTTCCTCGCCTGACCCCAGTTGCAGAGGGAGGGCCTCCCAGGATCGTTTGGCTATGTGGTGTAACAGATTCCTCAAATTCATGCCCCAGATTTCTGGGATAAGTTGTCATTACCTATAACATTCGAGGAATAGCTTTAACTCTTCGTTTCGCCTTTTCATGGCTCGAACAGATAATAGGTAGCCAAATAATATCCCATAATATCCATGTAAATGCGCAGTCAAAAGTATCTATCAAAACCACATATTTCTAGCAAATAATCATGCTTCGCCATGCTTGAAGGTCAAATATGCAGATATGGTTTTGAGAAAACGAGTTCATGCATATATCGATCTTGATATTCAAGATGTTTTTTGAAAGAAAACTGTAAAGCGGATCTCACGCCTTAGTTTTGACTTCCCACAGACGGCGCCAGTTGATGGGGTCAAAATTTGTAACCATTAAATATACCGATGTTCAAGGATCATTAACACATAATATGTACCTTGTATCGAAGTGATTATATTGAGAAAAGCTTCTCCACGTAGATTTAGTCCTTGAATTCCGACATGCAAAGCGTAACGCCGGGTTGTGTGTCGGCGTCGCGTCTCCGACGATCAAGTAAGTGCGTGTTCAACACAAGAGCTTGAGAGAAATCAACAAGTTCTATCGTATTTCAGAGATAACGAATTTGTTACCTGATATTCTGCAGTAAATCTGTATATATACCTGTTATGGTAGGGTATTTTAGCCATTTCGAGGAGACTTGGGAAGTCTCCTAACCGACTTCGGTAAGGGGAAACTTTTCTACTGTAGTTGATGTGATAGGTCGGTACGGACATCTGTCTAGGATATTTATGCCTCGATAAGATAAATCTGTACTGTACTTTAGACCAACTATCGATAGAGTATAAGTGAGGAAGATTACGAAGTGGTAACCTTCCGCAAAGGCAAGATTCCAAGATGCAGGGCGTACTTCCCCCACTATTACGAGTGTTGGGGCAAGGTTGTCATCCAAGTAAAGGAATACTGAGAGTATGAGAGCAAGGTTGCCGTCTGGCAACTATGACGTACCGAAGGTGTCCATCAGTTAGTCTTCGTGTGTGATGCATATATGATGCATACATGAACTTAGGTTTCATGTATGATTCAAATTTTTGCCGGAAATTTCGTCGGAAATTTTCGTGTATGATGCATACATGAATATTAGTCCTCGTGTATGATGCAAATATGATGCATACATGAAGTTAGGCTTCATGTATGATTGAAATTTACGTTGGACATTTTCGCCGGAAATCTTCGCTGGACATTTTCGCCGGAAATCTTACATGAAATTAGTATTCGTGTATGATTCAAATTAAAGTTAGCCTTTTTGTATACCTATAAAGGTATAAAAGGGTATAAAATAAACAAACGGGACATTCTAACTCTTTTTTTGGGAATGACTATTTGCCTATTTCGACTTTTCCCTAAAAAATGAAACATGTCATCAATATCGAGATAAAGAGTACTCCCTCCGTTCACGAAATGATGTCTTGTTTCATCCCTTATTTGTGTTCACCAAATGATGTCCTGTTTCGTTATTTTATTAAAATCACTGCCCCTTGCCGACCCCACCTCACATCGACTAGTTTTTTATCATCCCAACAACTTTATTACTACTTTTTGGTCAATACCACCTCTATTTTGTCATTATCACTGTTATTTTGTCATTATTCCACTAATCCTACTTTTTAACTTTTACCTCACTTAAAATAACTTTATCAGCTTTTTTAATCTCCATACTGGACATCATTTCGGGAACAAAAGGAGTATAAAAAAGAACTTGGGAGATGCTTCTCCTCAAAATGTCGGTGGATTTGAAATCGATTTAACGTAGGGTTTACATATATAAAATTTTAATTTAGCTGTCGTGTTAAATGTTTTAGGAGGGTGTATTCAACACGAAATCTGGTGAAATTTAAAAGAATTCAGAATTCTTGGTGTATTCAACACAGAATTAAAATATGGAATCTAATTCCAGGTGTATTCAACACAAAATTCAAATATAAAATCTAATTCCTGGTGTATTGAACATTCTTTGGACATTGAATTATGGCGGAATTTGGTGGAAATCATTCCAAAATTGTTAAGCATGAATTCCGACCTCCACCCCACCGGAATTTAGATTATGTGAACATCCCAGCGCACGCTGGGACACTGCGACCGCTGCTACCTTCCCCGCGCTCGCTGCGTTCCAACGCTCGCTTGAATGTTCTGAGCGTCCGCTAGGGTTGAGCGGGCGCTGGAACATGAAACGTCTCCAATTTAAATATTCGAGATCAGACAGCCACAAGTTACCATTTTCAAGCTAAGAAGCCAAAAACTCGATCCTTGAGTAAAGAAGAAGAAGAAGAAGGTCTCTCCACTTCAAATACAATAATCCTTGGATTCTCTCCACAACAAAGGTATTACACTTGTTATACTTGATTGCATAGCTCTTGGGTTGCTCTTGTTACACTTGTTAGTTGCTCTTGTTACACTTGTTTGTTACTCTTGTTCTTCTTAAATGCTATGCTTTTGTTGTTAGATATGTGAACATGTATTGCTTGAATAGTTAATTGCTTTTGTTGAGATGAGATGACGGTTGAGGAACGAGCAATGTGGATAGATTACAAGCTTCCTCAAGATGACTAGTTGCTTTAAGTCGAGTACATTGTTTTCTTTTTTGATTTGAATATGGTTTGTCTTTACATTTTGAACATGATGTTGTTATGGTTTTGACTTGGGTTGTTTTTGATTTTGAACATATTTGAATATTGACTATTTCGTATTATGTTGTTATTTTCATATGGTTGTGTTCTATATTATTTTGAATTGATCGGGCGCTATGACTGTTTAGGATTGAGCGGGCGCTGCTGTGAACGGAGGCGACGGGCGACGGCGGCATACCGGCTAGGGAATGTGGCGGCAGGCGGTGGTGTGGAGGTGGACGAAGGAGAATTAACGGTGGAGGAAGAATTCGTGAAGAAAAATAATGGTGGAGGAAAATAAAGGTAGAGGAAGAATGAATCGGGATGGGATGGAAGGGTGGAGGAAGAATTAACGGTTGAGGAGTGGGAGGGGTGGGGCGGAGAGAAAAATCGAGAGTGGGAGGGATGATTGCGATGGAAGGGGAGGGGCGATGGGAGGGATGATTGCTATGTGAGCAATTAGGGCTCGATAGGGGAGTTATCTAATTTGAGAATTTTTAATCCCAGCGGATGCGGCGTACTAGCGCTCGCGCATTTTACGGCAAACGCGGATGTACGTCGCCCGCTAAGTGTTGGATTAGTGGAATTTAATTCTTAAAATTTCTAGCGAATTCCACTTAAATTTTACCCAATACCTTACAGAATTGGGGAAATTCTCAATTCGGTCCTTCAAAAATTTTCCACCAAATTTGTTTAAATACACCCCTCTTAATGTGATGATCGATCGTAAAAGCAAATTTAGCAGCAAGGTTTTCTTCTCTCCTCTTTCAGCCAACCATGTCGGACTATTTTCCGGCGGATCTCTGGATCGAGATCCTCACAAAACTGCCAGTCAAATCCCTAATTCGCTTCACTGCCGTCTCCAAATCATGGAAATCTCTCATCACAAGCCCCAATTTCAAAGCCGCGCATCTCTCCAGCGCTAAGAATCGCACCCTTCTCCGTCGCTACGACAAACACGACAAGCATGAGCACTATTCTCTGCTTGAATTTACCGATAAAAACGGAACCTTTGGCATCAATTCTTGCCCGGAGTTCGAGTTCCCCTTCAAATCCCAAATTGGGTATTTCAGAATCGTGGGCTCTTGCGATGGGCTCGTTTGCTTAACCGACGATTTCTTCCTGTATCCTTCGCAACCTGTCATTCTATGGAACCCTTCCCTTAGAAGTCATGTGATTTTGCCGCAGGCCATCACCAATCCCAAAGGCCCCCACATTGTTGTGCTAGGATTTGGAGTTGCCGATCGTGTTTACAAGGTCGTGCGTCTCGTCTACTGTCGGAAGCCCGACGATTATGGCTTTGGCGTTCCGCCGCAGGCTGAAATATTCTCGGTTGGGACGGGGAGGTGGAGACAGGTACGGGGAAAGGAAATCAAGCTTCGTATTCTTGAATTTATGTGGTGTCAAGTTTTATTGATTGGTGTTGTGCATTGGCTTGGTTACGAACCGATTGATGATGATAATACTTCCCGTAGTTCGATTTTAGCCTTTAAGATTGATGATGAGGTGTTTGGTGAAGTACTGCTGCCGGATGTTTTGGCAAGGGAACCTGTGATGAGCTTGTGCCTTTTTGCAATTGAGGGATCAATGGCTGTGGTGAAATATAGCAGTGCCTCCGACATCGAGGCTTGTGATGTTTGGATTATGAAGGAGTATGGTGTAAAAGAGTCTTGGAATAAGTTGTATAGGATTGATTTGGGGGAAGGGTTTGAAAGAGTAGTTGGGTTTAGGAATGGTGAAGCTCTGCTCGCTTTTCAGGGGGTGGACTTAGTTGCCTGTAATCTGGAGACCAGAAAGACTAACAATCTTGGTATCTATGGAACTCCGAGGTCGTTCTATATTGATAATTATGTGGAAAGCCTTCTCTTGCTCGAAGGAAACTGTGAACCTGCCGAGGAGGAGTTGAATAGGGACGCAATTGATGGGCTGCGTTTAGATTGATATTGTATTGTTTCTGGAGGTGAAAAGCTTGTGGCTGAAGAGTGGCTACAGCGAAACTGGTTGATGAATCAGATTAGCTGGATCGACAGGCAAGGCTTCTAATTTTGTTCCGTGTAAGTTGTAACTCATGCTGAAAGTTGGATTTGGTTTGATCTTGAAAACAATGAAAAAAGATGCTGGTTCTAAATTAGGTATATTTAACCTTTTTTCTTTATTTACTGCTCTGTTTCCTTGACATGATGATAAATTTACAGTGATTAGTTGAATTGTGATTGTCTACTTCTATGTTGAGTACTCATATAATGTTTACTGCTCTGATGTAACTTCTATGTTGTTTAGCTATATTAACTTTGAGAAACATAAGTGCACTACTTGTTTTTCGGAGTATATGAACTTAAAGTCTTAGCTTGATGCGTCCTGAGTATAAGCTTTGGATGATTAGATTGTTAATCACCATAAGATGGCCGCTCTAGTAGAACTTGAGGACTAAGGAAACATTGGATGGAAACAAATTGTGGCACTCTGAAATAGTACGACTGTCTCTCACAGTGATAGCTAAATGTTTTTTTTTTTTTTTTTTTTTCTTATTGGTTTATAACTTGGGTTTGACGAAGAAGAAACACATGAAATTGGTGGCATGAATAGTTGATGTGCAAGAACATAAAAGGAGATAACACATATTGCTGATCTTAAAACAGTGCTAGACGGTTCTCCTCAGAACATGTGGACAAGACCCCCCTAATAGTTTGAAATTCATTAATGAGAATCTTTGAAGATGCTTGGATGATCAAATGGTTGGCATAATTGTGCAATTTAGAATCACATTGTGCTCATTGATCCTAGAATTCTTAGGACACTGGATAAATACTTTTAGCAAAAGAATAAAACTGCTGCACATCATCCTTAATAGAATGACAACCTTGTACAAAACTTTATACCTCTGTAGGAGACACATGTTTGTGGTATTCCATTTCAAGGCATTCGTCACAGTTTTGTAGCCAGCTAGGTGGTAGATTGCGGCCTAAGACTCGATCGATACCTGATTTTTTTAAGTCATACATGAACTGGGTTTTCTTTTCCTGGTACACTAACAATATCTACTTCTTCTATAGATTAAGTCTAAGAAAGAACATTAGCTTTGATCTCCATGGTCAGAATTTGCATCTGCTACTGTTCGTTTACTTTCTAATATTCTTGGCTGGTTTTGTTAGCATTATTACCCCAAGTTATGTTGGCCTGAAACTGAATTCTACACATATACTAGAGTTGTACATTGCACCCAACAAAGGACAAATCAGAACACTAGGTATTCTCCTATTTATTGGGTATTAACCCATGCCTTTAGCAACATTCAGGAAGTCTCTTAAGTGGGAAGTCAGAACTCTTTGGAATCAAGAAAGGAAAGGGTCACCTATTGAGTCCTTGGCAGCAATTCCTTTGAAGCCGTTGAGTCCTTGATTCCATTCATGCCAAGAACAAGGATTCCGATTCCATTAATGCTGAGTCCAGTACACTAGCCCATTCCATTGACGAAGACACTAAGTAATTCCAGATAAGCCTCAATACTTCTATGTTCATGTGGCCTTGGTTCCCCTCCGTTATTAGTATCTTACAGTTAGGATATTGAGCTCAAGACTTCTCCTTTGTAAACGGATGGAGGTCAACAGTTTGCCTGGTTGTACTGGGGGGACTGATTATAGACTATTTGGGTATGTTTGGTTTCAAGGATAGGATAGATAAGATTGATAAATATGATAGGATTATAGTATTTGGATTATTTATCATATGTTTGGTTAGATTGATTATCATTTTAATTAACCTAGGATAAATAGAGAGAGATGCACCACAAAGTAGAAGAGAGAGAGAGAGTAAGAGAGAGATAAGAATTTGAACATTGATGTTGAAAATTGAGAAAAATTGAGAGCAAAGTTGGAATTTTCAAATGATTTAGATGAGTGATTAATAATCACTTCAAAATAGGAAGGATAGTTTATCACTCACTTGATTAATATGATCAAGGGCCTAGTTATCCATCACGGACCCAATCATGCAAACCAAACATATGATTATACATGATTATTTATCAATCACTCTTAATCACTCAAACCAAACGCACCCTCTGTGAATTGATGTGGTGTATAGATCTTTTAACTGTTATACAAACATACTTATTAAAAAAAAAAAGAATAGGTTGGGGAATAGTGATTTGTGAAAGATATAATGTAAGTAAACTTTGTGCAAATCCTGTTGGTTATTGGTTTCACATTAACAGTGCAAATACTTGAAAAAAAAAAAAAAAAAAAAAAAAACGATAATTTTAAGTATTGGCTTATACAAGAGAGTTGCAAATTTGGGAGGATTCATGGCTTTTGAGAATGATATATTTCTCTTCTAAAAAAAGAATGAAAGAATTCAAAATTTGATCTTTAAAGATTATGGTTTAGAATGAAACGACCATAAATGGGATCATTTACAAATTTTCCTGCCACAGTAATCTAGAAACCGTGCTTCTTGTTTGCTAGGGAGCATGAGATAAGACGTAATACATTTGACTGCGATGTCGTTACTATATACCTATCTTATTTGCTTCAGTGTATAAAAATATGCATAGCTTATAATTCCATTGTTTGGTTGGATGAACTAAAATTGAATATAAAAAATTTCAGTATCTAAAATGTCCATCTAGTTTTTGAAATATTGATTTTTCAATTCAATTGAACTGTGGAACTTTTCGAAAAGACTAGTACTAATTTTCGGAAAACCACGCATCATCATCAATTAATAATAGGAAAATAAATGATGTTCCTTTTCGTTGTTCCATTCTGATTTTCCTTTATTTTGGTATTTTTGGTATTATGAATTTATAATAATATACATATATTATATTCATATAATAAATTTTCATGTCTCATTTATATCTGTTACTCCCTCCGTCCACGAAATGATTGTTACTTTTGCTACTTAAATTTGTCCACGAAATGGTTGCCACTTTTGCTACTCCACTCACATTTATTGGGGGACCTTTACTCCACTCACATTTATTGGGGGACCTTTACTCCACTCACAATAATACTCAATATAATCCACTACTACCTACCATTTTCTTAAAACATGTGTCATACACAATGTGGCAACCATTTTGTGGACGGAGGGAGTATTACTATCTCTATTCTTTACACTTCCTTAAAGCTTTTTGTATTATTAATTCATAATGTTAATATTATATACTATATCTCAATTCTTAATAGATATATATTCTCAATTTCTAAATAAAAATTGTATGACCCATTTTCATTATTAATTACTCTCTCCGTTCGCCATAAATTGAACCATTTGTAGCTCGGCACGGAGATTAAGAAAATTGATAAAGTAAGTGTGAGTAAAGTAAAAGTAGGATAGTAGGGGTATTTTTAACTATATACACTTAATTTCTTAATCTCCTTACTTTTTCTCTCTCTTATTTTATTCTAGAGAGAGAATCAGAGTTTGCAGAGTAGACCTCAACCCTACCCCAAATTTCTCACCACTATCCAAACACCTAATCCTCACTACCTTAAAATCAGCCTCTTCTTCATCGTAGAAAAATTCAAGAGACACTGGCTCCTCATCCCCAAACTTCACGTCAGGCAACCGAAGGAGTTTCGACAATTTCAAAGCATGGTTCCACAATTCAATCCACTGACTGTACGGCGTCATTGCCTTGCCAATCAAGCCGTTGCAGGAGCCAACAAAATCCATTTCGAGGAAGAATTGAGGGTAGGGTGGTCGAGCTTAGTAGATTTCTCCTCGTCGGACTCAATTCTGAAGAGAGACATGGTGTGGAGATCGCCGCCACGTTTGAAGATGTTGTGGATCATGAAATTGTGATTTTGCAGGTGGTTGGAGAGGTGAGCATGGTGAAATTTGATGAAGTTTGGAGAGGCGAAGAGCTTGCGCCATGGCTTGCAAACAGATTTGAAGCGGAGGAGTGATTTGACGGGGAGGCGTGTGAGGATGAAGAACATGATTTCAGAAGCAAATACACAGTCAGCCATGGAGTCGGCGGCGACGAAAGCGGTGGTAGTGATTGGGTTAAGGAGGCGAAAAGGAAAGCTAGCGGCGGGGGTAATAATCCTGGCCCGCCAGAAAATATCTGGACGGCTTGTCCCTACTTCTACAATATGTAGGAGTGGGTTCGAGTGGATTTAAGAAATTTAATTAGTAATTTAATTAGTTGGGTATAAGATAATAATTAGTTAGAGTAATTAGTGAGTTTAATTTGTGGGATGATGAGTCTATAATGGCAAAGGATAGTAAATTTCATAAAAGTAACGAGGGTATGATGGTAAAAGAGAACGGTTAAATTTTTCGCGAACAAAAAAAAGGGGGTGAAACAGTTCAATTTTTTGCGAACGGAGGGAGTATATGTTTAATAATTATGAAAAGTAAAATTATTTTTTAAGTTAGTCTACAAATTATGCTAATAATTAAATTTAAAGCAACAAAATAAACAAATTATCATTTAAGAGGCCATTAGAAATTTGAGATATATTTTGAAATAGCCATAATGATCATTAAAATATAAATTTTGGCTCACCTTCTTCAAAAATATAAATTTTGGTCATTTTTTTCAATTTGGGACGAAAATATCCTTAATGAAATGCGGAGCGGGTCGGGTTTGACGCGGGTCGGGTAGGGCGGGTATGAGGCATTTGGTACTTTTGGTACAAATTTAGTCTTATTAGTACCAATTGTTTTAGAACATCTGGTACGAATTTAGCCTTATTAGTGTCAATTGTTCCAGATTTGGTACAACTGGGACGAATTGTCAAATTAGTTCCAGATGTTCCAAGTTATGATATGGTACTCTTGGGACGAACATTCCAATTATTTCAAGTTATACTACTCCGATTTTGCTGCTCCGCCTTCGGCTCCGATTATACGGCTCCACCTTCGCTCCGATTACTAATATAAGGATAATCGTCGGGCAACAATTTAAATTTTTTTCGACTCGCTCCGAGGCCTTCGGCTCCCCTCGCTCGAATCTTGACCAAAGAAGAAGCGGCAAACAAAAACCCGAAGAGGCAAACAAAAATTTGGAAATTAAAAAAAATTGCAAAAAAAAACAGAAAAAAAGAAAAAAATCTGGAAAGTAAAAAAAACAGAAAAAAAGAAAAAGAAATCTGGAAAATAAGAAAAAAAAAATCTGAAAAATAAAAAATAAAACAGAAAAAATTCTGGAAAATAAGAAAAAAAATAGAAAAAGAAAAGAAAAAAAACTGGAAAATAAAAAAAACAGTAAAAAAAGAAAAAAAAAATTGAAAAGGAAATTAAGTGTCAATAAAATGGATCAAAGAGTGATGGATCACAAATAAAAGAGGGAAAAGGGGTATTTAGGTCCTAAGTTCAAAAAAATGGCCATAATTTATATTTATGAAGAGGGTGGGCCATAATTTATATTTCAATACTCATATTGGCTATATCACATGATATTCTCTAGAAATTTTGTAATCGAAAATCTCTTTGAAAACTTAACAAATATATTTAATCAATATATCTATATAATTATCTTTATCTTTCATTCATACTTTTCTAAAATCTTCGATTAGTGCCTGCTAGAAAATACACTCATATCACATTGAATCTAATGTATGAATAGATAGCTAAAGAAGAAAAAAATATCTTGAAAATGTAAATATATTTTTCTCGGTCTTTGTCTAAGATTAGAGATATCAATTTACTGTAAACCAATGAGATGATTCAAATAGATATAATTTTTTTTTTTACTAATTGTAGTGAATATTAACTTTGTAATGTTCAAATTTTATCGAAAACTATTACCCAACAGGTATGCGACGGATATATACAATAAAGTTACAATTTTAATCAAAATGTAGAAAAATTCTAAACCAAATTTATACTTGAAAAATACATAATGAAAAGTGAGAATGTATTTTTAAATACCTTTTTATAAAACATACAAGTTTTTTGCACTCATTCATAAGACTATAAGTTTTCTATACCAAAATCACTTAAAAGACTAAAATACCCTTACTTTTGATAAACAAATAAAAAAAGACAAAAAATTGACTTGTTTGTTTTTTTTTGTTTTTTTATTTTCGCAGGTTTTCCTCTCTCTTTCTCTTTCTCTTTCTTCTTCCTCTAATAAACCCTAAACCAAAATAATATCACCAACCAACTTTGATGACATTAAATTTTGAACAATGCTCATTTATGTTTTGGAAGAGAGGTTGTTTGCTCTCATTAAACACACAACAACTAATGTAATTGTGTAGTGCAAAATTCTCAAACACACGAATTTGAAACTAACGACATAGAGAAGAAGAGAGAGTGGGTCTTTAAGAAAAAATTCACGATAGTTAAAAAGAAGAAGTAGATAAAGCTCAAACGGAAAGCTTTCGTGTTTCTGGGGTAGGAAGAAGGTATGTAACTATATTCACCACGTTAAATATGATTTTATTCGACGAGTTTTTATACCCACAATGGCAACCCACGATTGACTCATTTTTGCACACGATAGTAGAAAATTTTCATGTACATAAAATACATGTTGATATTTAGTCATAAGAGAGTATATTTGCATGTTTAGGAACGTTTTAAAAGTAAAATAGCCGTAAAAAATATATCACCGTCGTGTGTATGAGAATTATGCATTTTCTGGGCCCTTTTTTCGCAACCCACGATGGGGATATCCACGATGGCTGAGTGGGTTGCCACTGTGTGTTGCCACCGTGGAGACCCACGATGGCTATACACGATGGCAACCCACAATAGGGATACCAACGATGGCCACAGTGGGTTGCCACCGTGTATTGCCACCGTGGACACCCACGATGGCTATACACGATGGCAACCCACGATGGTTCATCGTGGGTTATCCCATCGTGGGTTTCCCCACTGTGGGTAACTGCGAAAAGGTGCCCACGGTGGCAACACACGGTGGTTACCACCGTGGCAACCAACGATCGTGCGTATCTATCGTGGGTAGGCAGTAGATGCATTAAAAACGTGTTCGATCGGATTTTTTTATAATTTGTTAGCTATTTTGTACTTTTCAGATGTCGTGGCAACGTGTTTTGATACATCACAGCGGTCGATGGGATCGATCGAGTTATATAGATGGGGATTCTTTTTTTGTCTTCATCGATAGTGCCACAGTGAACCGTGCAAGCCTTGTTGGACTTATTGGAGAAGGGTTGAGAAATATAAATCCGAACGACTACACGTTGTGGTACTTGACACGCATGAGCAACGGAAACAAAGTAAAAGTTTTATTGCGGAGTGATATCGAGTTACTGCGTATGTTAATTGAACAGAAAGACGATCCGGAGGTTTACGTTGATTACGGCGGCTCATCCGTCGCAGGGGTTAACTTTGGTGGTAACAGCTCCGGATTTGAGCACCACGACATTGACAACCGCATGCCCTACTCACATGAGCAATATAAAAACGATGAGGAAGAAGAGGAAGATGAGGATGAAGGTGGTGACTACGATGAAAATGAAGAAGATGAGGCGAGTTCCTCCGAAGACGAAGAAGATGATCGTCGTAAAGAATTGCTTGATTCGCTATCTATTGATTTTATTGCTTGGATGCGACAACCGGCACAAATGGACAGGGTTTTTGGTCATCGGAACTTGACATCGGACCATCAGTCCGAACGCGAGACTGAGCATTTGCGCGCAATGCGCAATTGGATCATTCCATTTCCCGATCCTGACAGCGGAGGGAGATTAGGGTGGGTCGAGCAACCACCACCAGTGTGTGGGGAACTCGAAGTGGGGGCCTTATTTAGGTCGAAGAAAGACTTGAGGATCACTGTTGGAATGTATCATCTGGAGAACTTTTTGGAGTGTAGATCGAAACGTTCGGCTCGCAATCGTACGACCTTCCAGACTGGCAGAAAGAATTGCAGCTTTAGAATTTGTGCTGTTGAGGGCAGCACCATTTGGAGAATTACTAAGTTATCCCTAGATCACACATGTCACCACGATTTGAATCGTGCTGCTGCACGATCGGTATCTTCTGATGTTGCTACATTTTATTTTGCTAAGAGATTGACCGGCGAGGCGGTTATGTTGAAGCCAAGGGAGATGATGGAAGAGATGCGTAGAGTGTTTGGTATTAACATTCTATACAGTTTTGCTCTCCGAACGAGAAACATAGCCATAGAAAATACGTATGGCGACCACATCTCGTCGTATCAGAAGATCCCATCGTATCTATATTTGTTGAAGCAGCATAACCTGGGAACTGTTTATGACTTGGAGATGACCGTCGAGGGCTCGCTATGTCACTTATTTGTGGCGCTCGGACAGGGTATTCTCAGCAGACTCCTCATCAGAGGATGACGACCACTGAATATTAACAGGTGAAACCTGCCGTCTGGGCTGCTCGGGTGTGGTGTCCTCCACAGTAGGAAAAAATGACTGCTCCTGCTGGTACTCAGGTTGGTAGGGAATCTGCTGCTCATGTGGGGTGAACTCGGCAGTAGGAAAATGGTGACTGCTGCTGCCGTCGCCTGGAAACACTGACTGCTGCTGCCAAATAGGAGGTCGAAACATCGGAGGCTGCCACGTCGGAGGGTCGAAACATCTGAGGCTGCCGTCGCCTGGAAACATTGAACTACTGCTGCTGGGCAGGCTGATACCCCTACGGCTGCTCAGGTGGCTCGCTTTGGTGGGGTATAAGATCAAATGATTGCCCTAACAGGTGGTGCATCGGCTGCTCGGTACGCTCAGGGATGTGGTGACTGTGCTGTCCCTGTAGAGTTGCAGCTGCAGAGTGACGAGGCGGGTTCGGAAACCTCCGGTGTGTGCTAGAAACCTCTGCAGAGTGACGGTGTGGCTCAAGGCTCCTCCTGTGGCTCCCAACAGACGGCTGTGGAGGGCTCCTAGACCGTCTGTGTCTCGGACCAAAATACTCCTTCACCTGAGCAAAGAGCTTCCGGGAAAAGGTAGCAAAGAAGCCCTTGTCAGACTCGTCCATCAAGACCGCCCTCAGCCGGCGATCGAAGTAGTCGTCTGTGTCGTCCTTCGTGTGGTTAGGACAAGGACGTCCGTGGACACAACACACTCTATCTTCGGGTCTCTCCTGATAGATCGGCTATGCTGTCTCAGCTGTATCTACTGGTGGTGGTGATGGTGGGGTGCTTTGTCGGCGTCGTTTTGGGATTTTCTGTGCCGATGAGGTCGGTTTAATTTTCTTCCCCACCACCTCCGCAGCCTTCGCCAATTTTCCCTTCTTTTTCACCTTTTTCGGGGAAACTTTTCTGTATTCTTCTTTGTTAATTTTCTTGGAGGTTCCCAGTGTACATGATACACCGAGTCAAGACTGAACCAATACAGCTCGTCCATATCTTCCGCAAGAATAGACATCGTGTTATGTATGATAAGACCCTAAACAAGTTATGTAAAATTATTATTAGATCACAAATCAAACATGTAATATAAATGATAAAATATTATAAAAATAAAGGCAAGACACGTACCTCTCTCTCGAAGAAGGTGCTGAAATCTGCTTTAAGACATCTCGTAGTCCACATAAAACATCGAGGAACTCTAATGGTGGCTGATCGGGTTCCACAGTTCCGTCCCAACAGTGGAATACACTCGTAAGACCAAATTTGTAAAACCCAAATCGGTCCGTAAAAGTGATAAGTTTCAATATCGCATTGGTTGGGATTCTTGGCGGTGTTGTTAATGTAGTAAGTCAATGCCTGATATGTGTAATCACCCCACGAAAACTGTTCCCAACTTTCTGGATCCTCAACTAATGCCCATGCCCATTCCTCCACATCCATATTATGGTCCGACACAGGAGAAACCGGTAGTAAAGTAAGAGCTTAGCTACCTTCACATAGTCTTCGAGGTTGTCTCCCAACTCTAAATCTTTAAACCTATTATGCATTTCTATAACTTTAGTTTTGCGGCATTTGAATACTCTATGGAAAAGAGTGTCAGGTCGGAGAAGATGTCTCGCATTTGGATCAAAATTTGTCTTCCCAAAATTCAATCCAGTAATGCACGCAAAGTCGCGTGCTGTGAAGCGGAGGGTTCTTCCGGAAATTTGGAACCACGTCTCATCCGCGGGGATCTCTCTACCACTAAACTGACGGGCCAACAAATGATGCAGGGCACTATTTGTACTTCCAAGTCTCTTATGTTTAATCAAACGGCCAACAATTCCCGCCGTAAATTCATCATACACTTCTTGATACCGTCGAGGATTGTGCGTGAAGTGCCGAAATACCTTCGGTACATCTTTAAATAGGATCTTACGACAATATATATTTATTAATTTATTATGATGACGCAATCCAGGTCTCATCCAATCACAACCGGGCTGCAATATAAACACATAAAGTATAAGGATAGAAGTTCGATCACTCAAACAAACAAAACCACAAAACTCAAAGCCTATAAAATAGTCCCTGGACACCCACGATGGGGCTGCCCACGATGGGGAAACACACGACGGGGCAACCCACGACGGGGCAACCCACTATGGGGCTACCCACGACGGGGCTGCCCACGACTGGGTGCCCACGATGGGGTGGCCACGACGGGGTGCCCACGATGGGGCTTCCCACGATGGGTGCCATCGTGGGTACATAAACACCCACCGTGGGCAGTCCGTTTTTCACTTAAAATCCCAATTTTTATCAACAAATCTTAGATATAACACTTCTAATGCTCATAAAATCAAGTACATTGTTCTCATATTCAATAAATCGAACATAAACACACACTTAGAAGCATATATTTTGCAAATCCAAAATTCAATTTCGTGTGGAATTTTAGCACTAACCGGTGGTTCGTTTACGACGAGTCGTACTTCCTCCTCGCCGGAGGTAGATGCCGACGCCCTTGACTCCCCATCGTGGTCGGAGTGTTCACTCATATTGCCGTCGTGTGTGTGTTTTTTTTCCGCCGGCCGTGTGTGTGTGTCGTGGGTTGAGAGGGAGAGAGAGATAAAGTGATGTGTGGTGGGGGAAGCGGGGGACCGCATAGATTTTAGGGTTTTTAAATTTTTTTTTGTCTTTTCTTATTTCTTTATTAAAAGTAAGGGTATTTTAGTCTTTTAAGTGATTTTGGTATAGAAAACTTATACTCTTATAAAAGAGTGTAAAAAACTTCTACCTTTTATAAAAAGGTATTTAAAAAGAGTTTCCCCAAATGAAAATGCAAATATATTTTTCTTGGCCTTTGGCTAAGATTATAGATATCAATTTACCATAAACCAACGAGACGATTCAAATTGACATAAAAATAAAATATATACTAATTTTAGTTAATATTAATTTTGTAGAGTTCAGATTTTAATCGAGTACTATTACCCAACAGGTTTGTGACGAGTATATACAATAGTCACTATTTTAATCGATATGAAGAAAAATTCTAAACAAATTTAGATTTGAATAATACACAATGAATGAGTATCTAATTCATTGTCATTCATAATAATAAGTTTAGATACGTAAAATATAATTTATTTACTAAATTTGATTTATAATGAACGCAAACAACATACTAACAACTTCTAAATCAGATATAAAACTATTTTTAAATATAAGTCGGTCTTTGCAGAGAAATTTTAGAGAAAGAGTGAGGGGAAGCGTTGAGAGAGAAAGACAAGTTTTTTTTGAAAATAGTAACGGTATAATTTGTTGTTTGGTTGTTTTATCATTTGTAAGATGTTTGTATATATTTCTCCCCTTAAATGAAAAAAAATATTACTTACCAAAAAACTATTTTTAAAGTATATTTATATAGATAAAAATATAAAATTATTTCAAAACAATTTTATAAAGAAAAGAAGAAGAAGACTAATTTCTGGAAAATCGTACATGTATAAAAGAAGAAGAAGAATGCTATTCAACTTGAAAGTGACTCCAAAAATTTCTGAAAAATGAATCATTGTAAGTACTATTTTATTGTTTAATCGAATTAACAAATATAATCTATCTAATTGAATTGACAACTAATTACAATTGACTCTTCGACTTCACTGTGATAACCAATTACAGATCAATTGTTTTGATATTCCTTCTGTCTTTATTTCCGAGAAGAATAAAAAAAATTGTTTCTTTAATTATCAATCTAAAGAAGAAAATAGAGCAAACGAAGAATTTTAATTACGATATAGTGAAAAGTAGACCAAAAAAAAAACAACAACAACAAATTAACCTCAAAGAAGATGACAAAGAGGGCGTATGATAAAAGAAATTACATTAACTTTCGAAGAAGTTGATAGAAATAAAGGAACGATAATAGGTTTTGATAAGTTTGAGAAGGTTTGATTTTATCTAATAAATAATTAAAAATGTTATAATTATCTTTGGTCACGTATATCTCCTAGGAAGTAGTATGCATAACAGCAAAATAATACTCCCTCCGTATTTATATAATAAATATCCTAATTTGACCTGACATGAGAATTAAGAAAACTGGTAAAGTGTTGAAAAGTAGGATAAAAGTTAGAAAGTAGGGGTATTGTTAACGATATTGTTTAATTTATTAATAAAGTGGATTGATTGTAGCAATTTTGAAGTAAGGGACTGGATATAACACATCTAGTGAGTTTGATTTCATTTTTCATTAAGGTATGTTGGTTTCGACTTTTTTTTTGCTCCATGAAATTAAAACAGAGATTTATATTCCAGTTTATAAATTCTGATTTTGGTTTGTGTTTTTTTTTTCTTCCATGAAATAAAAAATGAGATTTTATCCATTTTGTTTGTGTTTTTTTTCTTCCATGAAATCAAAAATGAGATTTTATCCATTTTATAAATTCTCATTTTCGTTTGTGTTTTTTTTTTCTTCCACGAAATAAAAACTGACATATCATTCGATTGAATAAAATTTGTTGGTTTGGTGATTTGGTGTATTGTGTATCCATTAAATAAAAAACTACTCTTTTTTTTTATTTCAACAATTTTGGTCTAACAAAGCCTGATTATTCAACAATTATGAACATGAATATTCAGAAAATTTAAAACCTGTTAACATATGAAAACAAAAAAGAAAAGAAAAAAAAAACAGCCACTCAATATCGAAAATAAATAATAAATAAAGAAGTTGATGCTTAGCTGATGTGATTGAAAAAAAGGTGAGAAATTTCATTCACTAATCATGTTTTGGGAGGAACATTGGGAGAGAAATTTTAAAATTATGCACCAAGTCTAATCATAGCCTAAAAAGCCATCATAACTACTCCAATTACAACATTCATTACACAGAATCTCCAAAAACAACAGGTTTAAATATGCAAGACATCAACAAGCAGAAGTCAAACTTGACAGAAATTCAGAGGAACAATGTTGCAGCTTGGTTTCTTCAAAATACCAGCAACAATAAGCTCAAGTATGGCGCCAAAAAAGAAGCTGCAACAATGTTTGGTGTAGATGTGAGGACTGTTCACAGAATCTGGACAACAACTCTCAAACAACAGTCATTGGGTAAGCCCCTGCATTTGAAATCAATGAAAAAAGGGCCGGTCAAAGGCGCAAAGAAGATTATTGATGAAGAAAAAAATCAGAAACTTGTCAGTTTTGGAGAGGGGTAGCATCAGAAAAGTGGCAATGAAAATGAATGTTAGTAGAAGTGTGGTTCAAAGATAGATTAAGGAAAAGCAGGTAAAAGCACATACCGATTCAATTAAACCTTTCCTCACTCCTGCAAACATGATTGGAAAGTTCAAATGAAGCTTAAGTATGTTGAGTTGCATAAGCAAGAATGGCAGAATTTCATTTCAGCCAATGCACAACATAATTCTTGTTGATGAAAAGTGGTTCAACATCACAAAAAACACACAGAGATATTATGTGCTTGCAGATGAAGTGCATTAATACAGAACATGCAAATCCAAGCGACACATTGAAAAAAAATCATGTTTTTATATGTTGTTGGAAGGCCAATACATGATTCAGAAGGTACAGAGATATTTGATGGGAAGTTTGGTATATTCCCATTCACATTTCAAGAATCAGCAGTTAGAAATTCAAAAAAATAGACCAAAAGGGACCATGCTAACAAAGCCTATCATTGATATAACAAAGCCTGTCATGAAGGAGGCCTTTCTTAAACTGGTCAGTCAACATAATCATGATCAGATTACTATGCTATCAGAAGAAACACACATTTTCATCATTTAGCCTTCATTGACAAGCTGTCAATGTCAATATGGTGCAGGTTGTTCCAACAATCATAGCAAAGTGGCAAAAAAGGATCAGCAAAAACATCATAATTTAGCAGGATAATGCAAAACCACACATCTCAAATGATGATCCAGAATTTCAAGCTATTGCACATTCTCATGGATTCAACATACAATTGGTTTCAACCACCAAACTCACCAGACACAAATGTCAATAAAATGGATTTTTTCAGAGCCATTCAGTCACTAAAAGATGAAAAAATGCAAGTACAGTTGATGCTTTAATTCATAATGTGAAGGATGCATTTGCAGAATTTCCCAGCCATAAACTCAACGATGTGTTCTTAACACTACAAGGTTGCTACAAAAAGATAATTAAACTGAAAGACAGCAACAATAACAAGATTCCATACTTGGGTAAGGAACAACTCAGAAGGCAGGGCTTACTACCAGACACACTTGACATTGAGGAGGAGGTAGTCAGAAAAGCATATCAATATTTAGAGGAGCATGAGAATGCAGATCAGACAATCCACAACCTAAAAAATCTAATTGATGGAATGCGGCAAGTAGTGTTGGAGGAATAGGAACACTCAAGGCAGTATTGGGTAACTTTTTGGTAAAGGTTTACAGGAACAAACAGTTGAAGTAGGTTTTTGATTGTTTGGAAAATAAATTGTGATTAAATTCACATATTTTGTCGTCTCAGCCTATAAATGGAATATTTTGCATCATTGACTGTGTTCTTAATTCTCATTTTTTGCCTCTTAAACTTAGTTGGTAACAACCAGTGGTGGCAACCAATATAGAATGAGTTTTATCAATTTATATCACAGAATCATCATATCACAGAATCATCATCATTTCACAGCATCATTATATCACAAATTCATCATCATTTAACAGCATCATCATATCACAGATTCATCATCATTTCAGTTTATCATCATATCACAGATCTGATCACAATCTATAAAAACAGGATAAAAGCCATCACAACTACTCCAATTACAACTTTCATTACACAGAATCTGAAAAAACAGCAGGTTTAAATATGCAAGACATCAAAAAGCAGAAGCCAAATTTTTAACAGAAATTGAGTTATTATGTTGCAGTTTGGCTTCTTCAAAATACCAGTAACAATAAGCACAAGGCATCACCAGCCATCATTTCAGTTTATCATCATATCATAGGATCCTTATCAAATTCACTTTCTCCCTCCATCTACAAATCAAATTCCTATTTGGGTTCCGACACGGAGATTAAGAAAGCTGATAAAGTTATTTTGAATGGGGTAAAAGTTAGAATGTAGGGCTAGTAGGATAATGATAAAAAAACAGTGGGGTATTGACAAAAAAATAGTGGTATTGACCAAAAAGTAGGAATAAAGTTGTTATGATGACAAAAGAAGTAGGACTAAAGTTGTTGGTAGGTGGGACCATCAATGACAAAGGATAGTAAATAAATGAAAAGTATGAGGGTATGGTTGTACAAAAAGGTAATTAGGTATTTGATTTATGGACAAAAAAATATAGGTAAGTAGGTATTTGATTCATGGACGGAGGGAGTATTAGGTAGTCTCAGCCTATCAATGGAAAATTTTTCATCATTGACTGTGTTCTTATTTCTTATTTTTTTGCCTCCCAAACTTAGTTGGTAACAACCAGTGGTGGCATAGTATCAGTTCTATCAGTTTATATCATTTAACAAATTCTCACAGAATCATCATGTCACAGATTCATCATCATATCACATAATTCATTTGACAGAACAACCATCACAAAATTCATTACACGAATTCATTTCATAGAAGCCAAGCTGTCACAGAATTCCTCATATAAATAAAATCAGTCACCAATCATATTTAACACAAGGCATCACCAACCATCACAACCATCACAATTCAAAATAACAAGGCATCACCAGTCATCACAACCGAAAATAACAAGGCATCACCAGCCATCACAACACCTAAATTAAAAGCATAAAAATAAGAACAATTGCACCTGAGTTATGTGTGTCTCAACACCCTTGTAAAAACATCATCAACCAAGGATTCATCGAGCTTCCTTTTCCTTCTCGCTTTTGCACACTCAATCACCAAAAAATAATATTGATCTGTAGGCTCGATCTCCTATTCCATCACCTCTAAATAGGCCCCCGGCTATGGAGTGTCTGGGACCGGATCTTCATCCGATCCAGATGGTGGAAGGACAAAATCTGGCGCCAAGGATGCTGTTTTCGGCACCAAGGACGAGGGTTCCGGCGCCAAGAACGAGGGTTCCAACGCCGAGGATGTTGTTTTCGGCACCGAACTACGGAGATCTACAGATCTCGGCGGCGTCGCAGAAATGGAACCACCATCGTCAGGCTGTACCGCTGTGTCGAGCGGCGGCTCTCTGACCTTAGAAAACATAAATGGGGAGACATCATTACCTAAATCGGCTGTTTTTTCTGGCACCAAGCACGAAGCCTCTGTAGATCTCCGCGACGGCGAAGAAGCAGAAGGAAGTCGATGGAAGTCGACTCTAATTCCCATCGACCGGCGGCATAATCGATTCAGGCACCAAGTCGATGGAAGTCGACTCCGATTCCCATGAATCGGAGCCAAAAGGATTGGTAGATTCGAACAGAAATGGAGGGGTTTCCATAGATTTCATCATGAAATCGATGAAATCGATGGATTCGAGTGACAACAAGAACAGATCTAAGTTGTGGATGAGAGACCACAGATCTGGATCGAGAGAAATGGAGAGAGAGATGAGGGTTTGAGGAGTGGATAGAGTGGATAGAATGAATTAGGGTTTGGGGAGCCACCGAAATGGATCGACAGATGGTGTGGATCGAGAGAAATGGGTAGATAAGTTGGATAGAGAGAAATGGATAGAGTGGATAGAATGGACAGCCCAAATCCAGTTAATTAGTGATGTTAGGATATGTTTTTTATTTTGTTAATTAGATTAGGATAGTTAATTAGGGTAGTTTTAATTGTGGGAGTGTGGTACCACAGTGGCAAATGATAGTAAATTTAAAAAGTAAGGAGGGTATGAAGGTAAAAAATACAGAATAGGACTTTTATAGAAATACAGTAGAAATGAGTGAAATGAGTGTGGCCTCCTTAATCTTGATCGGATTTGAAGTTTGGACTTATAACGTTAATCCGGAGGGCTGCCACCTTATTTCTGGATCAAACGCTGATTTGGAATGCTTTTGGTGAAGAACTCCTTGAACTCCATGATTTGGGATGCTTTTGGTGAAGAACGTCTTGAATGCCGCGAAGAACGCCTTGAATATTGTAGAGAATTCTCCTACAACTCTTGAGCTCTTCAATATGATTTTTAGGTATGTCCTTTGACCTCTCCAATCACCCCTATTTATAGGTGAAAATATAGTGGACTTTGTGAGCTTTTAGACTCCAAGACGGGCTTTAGGGCTGAGGTGGCACAATTCTATTGGCTCCTCAATTTTGGTAATTATCTCCATCAAATATTTGACTTAATGACCAAGAAATGACACTTGTCAATTTCTGATTCGTCGAGAATCTCCACTTTTAAATATTAGTTTATATTTATTTAATTTAGGATTTATCTTTAATAAAATTCCTAAAATATAAATAAAATATATAATTAATATTTATTTATTTTCTTCAATAAATTTTATACGTCTACAAATGCCCCCTTGAAACTTGTTTGTGGACAACTTGTCTTGAAAACGAATAAGTCTCAAGACTTTGAAGTTTATTAGATAGTTTAAACTTGTTTCAAGGAGTTCTTGAACTTTGGAGTGTGAAATTTGTAAATAGTTTAGACTCGTATTTAGGAGTTCCTCAATTTGAGTTTATAAATCACTTCAGAAATCAGAAAATCACAATTTTAAATAGCAATTCAGCCCAATTCGCACAGGAAATCATCAGCTAAACTCTTTAAACATGTTGATGAAGCCCAAATCAAAAGACCACAACAAAGTCAATTATAAACCAATTAAGGAGCCGAAATTGTTGAATATGAAGACTTCTTCATTATTCCTTTATAAATCATAAGGTACTTTGGCACCACCGTCGATCGTCCACCACCTCCGCCCTCAGTTTTTTCCTTGATCCGCCCTGCCGCTGTCAGTTCATATGGCTTTGGAAAACAAAAATGCAGATCAAATTAACCTTAATTGATCTCCGTCATCTTCTTCCTCAAATTTATCTTCATCAAATTGGGACCTCTGGAAACAATGCATTCTAATCCCCACTGTACTTGCAGGGATTGCTGGTTGAGCTGTAGGATTGATATCAAAACACAGAAAAGTTCAAGGCCTTTCAGCGTATGCTACTAATTTTACTATCATCACCGGCTGTTACTGCGGTGCACGTGAATTTGTAAGGGCGAGTAAAGAAGGTAAACCAGACGACTTGATAAACTCAATTATTGGAGACTTTGGTAGTGGAGCTATTCTTGGTCGTCTTCAAGCTGGTCCAGTTGGTGCTGCTCGTTATTTTGTGATTTTCAGGACAACAATTGATTATGCCTGCCATTGATGAACTGATGGAGAAAATGAAGAAAAAGGACGATTGGTTCAAGCTACCCGAATGGTCACCCATTAAGATACATGACGAAGCGGCTGTCGCTGCAAAACGTGCTAGGGAACAGGAAATCTACAGAAGAGTCCGTAATGTGAACAAAGAAGAATCTTGATACCATCTCTTCTCGTTGTTGTTTCTTACTTTTATTAGTCTTCTTGTTTTGTTCTAAAGATATTTTTTTTGAATGGATTACTTTTATTAATCTAAATGAATGGATTAAATAAAGCAACATTGGCCCAAGTTTTGATCCTGCTCAGTAATCGGACACTTCAACATATCTTGGGCTAGAAGTTTCAATATCCTCAAAAGTTTTATAGATCAAAGTATTCGTCCTAATCAAGCCCCTGTTTTTTCCAAATCCTTCTGGAATCACAATTTTAGCAACAATTTTTTTTCCTTGCTCCACGTTCCCTGCTCAAGGTAGAATCTTTTTGCTCCACGTTTCCTTCTCATGGTAGAATTCTATTGGATACAAATTCGTTTCCTTTTTGAAGTTGCTTACCATATCAAACACTTGATGATAACTATAAATACCCTACTTCCTTCGCTCGATTTCACTCCACAGAAGTTTAAAACTTAGAAGGGCGAACAAACCTTGAGTTTTCTTGTTGCCATCGAATCTTTGGTAACTTTCGTTCTTCATCTTTGTGCAATTCGTGTTTCTGAAATTCTGCACACCAAATGTTTGACGATTTTCCTGAATGAAAAAAAAAACAGCCCTTTTTCTTTGCTTTTCTTAATTCTGAATCAATTCTTTACACTTTTTTTTTTTACTTTTGCAGAGAAACACGATAACAAAGAACTCAAATTCTAGCTATCACCACGTTGATTTGAATCTTCTGGGTAAGCTTCAACCTTTAGGTTTGTCAAAATATGCCCTTCTACACGCTGCACGCCATGTGTTCGACGAAAAGCCTAAACGCAAAAACCAGATTTTTCCTTCTCTTTTTTTTTTGAAATTTTGAAGTTTTCCTTTTTGTGTGACTTTTGCAGGAAGGCAGCAGCAAGAAGAAGCCGAAAGATCATAAAGTAAATATTTCAATCTTGATGGCCCTCAACTTCTATTATTTTCCATAATTATACTTGTACACCATATGTTTGAGAAAATTTCTGAAAAATAAACTATTTCTCTCTTTTTCCTTGATGCATGAAAGTTGTTCGATAATTTGCTTAAACGAAAACTCCATATACAATATATATGCATATTTTCATGACTTATTAATTCCCATGCTTTTAAGAAACTTGCTGTGTTGACCTCCTTTCCTTTATATCTATTTTGGTCCTTATCAAATATAATTTGGAGTTTAAAGCTTATGGAAATTTTGTCGGAGTATTTCTTTATTATTCAAAGGATTCAAGGTGACTTCCTTGGATCTCTCCGTCTTCGAAGGGATCCAAACCTTCCGTCTTCCAAGGGCTTCAAGGTGTCTTCCTTGAATGCTCTCCGTCTCAAAGAGGTTCAAGGTGACTTCCTTGGATCTCTCCGTCTTCGAAGGGATCCAAACCTTCCGTATTCGAAGGGATCCAAACCTTCCAAGGGCTTCAAGGTGACTTACTTGAATGCTCCCCGTCTCAAAGAGGTTCAAGGTGACTTCCTTGGATCTCTCCATCTTCGAAGGGATCCAAACCTTCTGTATTTGAAGGGATCCAAACCTTCCAAGGTGTCTTCCTTCATATGAAGGGCAATTTTAGATCTTCAGTCTTAAACATGAATTTTATGCCTTGCATACCTTTTACTATTTTGATAAGACTTTTAACTTGTTTTTTTTTCTTTGCAGTTGAAACATGGCTTACTTCAAGGATATCACAGTTGATGAACAAGATTTCTTGGTGATTCTGGATAATGAAAAGCAAGCTGTAGAGAGGGGAACACATCTTAAGGTGTACAAACCGTTGGTTGGTACATATGCTAATGAATGGCCCAGATTTACAAATCCTCTGCATGAATAGGGATGGACTCGTGAAAATAGTGCTGGAAAATCTCCGATATCGTGGTCATTGCACTGTACCCACCATCATCAAACTAAAGAAGTTAGACCATTACCAACCTTGGACCGAAGCACTGTTGAAGGCAATTCTAAATGGGGAGACAAGATAGAATTTTTCGGCGAATTCCACCATATCATGGGATACTGGGAGTGGACCAAAGACATCCTTAGTTGCTATGGAAAGGAGCTTCATCGTGTCGGCATTTATGATTCTGTGTATGCATCCCTATTCACTTATGATCGAATTACTGAAGTTATGAAGGCATTTTGTGAAGCTTGGTGTCCCTCAACCAACACTCTGTTGACTTCGTCTGGCGAACTATCGATGTCCTTATGGAATTTGCATTACTTGTCTGGGCTCCCATCTCTTGGAAAGCTTTATGATGAAGTGGTTCCTCGTACGAGAGAACTTCTTGGCATGCATCGTGATAAACCACATGTTCCTATAGGCTGCAAGCATCTACTTCATGCTTATCACCTTCTTGGGAAGAGCAACACTGTAATTCCGAACCAGATTGTCACAATTGAGGCTTGGATCAAGTTTTGGTCAAAGAAGAACACAAGATATCAGCCACCTCCCCCACGCAAGGAAAAGAAGTCAACTTGTCCCAAGTCTACTCATAATCCCTCTGGCGACATCAAAAGTCATAAGCCATGGACTTCCGCAGATAGAGTTGTATTTGCAAAGCTCAATGTGAAAGATAGGCATTATGACGAGACATACTTGGCTGCTTATATCGCTTGTTGGATATGTACTTTTGTTCTTCCCAATAATGATGCTATGGTGATTAGGCCGAATACTTTCAAGATGGCGAGCATGATGGCGTGTGGAAAAGAAGTGTGTCTAACGACTCCAGTCTTAGCGAGTATTTTCCAAGGTTTGAATTTAATTTCAAACTCCCCAAAGCCTTCGGAAGTTCGAGCGGTGTTTCCAATCCATTTTGTTTATGGCTGGATGTCACACTATTTCAAGACTCATTACCCCGTTGAACAAGATTTACGCATCCCTGGCATGATCCAATTCTCGGGTGAAGGAGGTGCGAGGTATTATGATCACAAGGAAGCTCGCAGGCGAATCCACAAGGGGGAGCTAATTTCTTGGAACTGCACCATGCTCACTAAGAATAAAGACATCATGTATACTGATGACGAAACAGCAGTCGAATCTCATCGGTGTTATTTCATGGCCATTCGCTCCAACTACTTGGCTAGAAGAATAGATGACAGTTTCATCATCGAGCCGTATAGTCCACATCATTTTAGTCGTCAGTTTGGCTACTACCAAGATACACCGGGTATTCTCACTCAGGATTTCCGTAAAGCATCTTTGACGGATGGGCTCATGTATTGGCGTGCTTCCTCATTATTTAGATCTAAGTGTAGAGCTCGTTTTCCATGCTTAACATCTAATGCCAAGAAGCTTTGTTCCACTGGCTACAAGAATTGGTGGGATCTAGCATACAAGAGGTTTATAGATGATGAGTTTTCAACCTTGGTTCAAAAAGCAAAAGATGTCTTTGAAGAGCAAGATGATTCCGTTGAGGCTACTCATTCTAGTGGGAAGCGAAAAACACCTTTAATTGTATCAAACTCTGCTAGTGCTACCGATCATTGTTGGAGGCATGTAAAACGTGTCAAGTCTTAAGAACCTATCAAGGATGACATTGACACTGACCATCATCAATCAAATGCCATTGCAAATGAGGGTCTTCATCATTGTCTTCCCTTTGCTTACATGTTTCTATCTCTTGCTATCATTTTTGATATATTTCTTTTTGTTTTAGGTGATAAAGAGCCTTGGGATGGATGATGAAGAAAGTGGCGATGAGAATCAAGCCTTGATTGAGCATGGACAACCAAAGAAAACTCTTTCTTTTGAGGAACAGGTTCGTAGACTATAATACTCCGAACTTTTTTAAGTTCCTAAGTGCGTATTAACTTAATTAATATGCTTATATGATAAGTTTTGAGTGCTAAAAATTTTCGCGATATTAAAATTTTCTGTGAAATAACGAAATTGCCCTTATGTGCTCTAATGTAATTTTTCTCGTTTCGATTATTCGAATTAAGTATGTGATGCATTGTATGAGCATTATTACATGAGTTTGAACTTGAGTATGAATTTCAGAATTTTCTGAGAACTTTTATTTTTGAATGAATAGTGTCGTAAACCGAGAAGACACTATTCATCAACCGACTCATAATTGAGTCTACTTAATTTCATTTGAATCTAGAATTTATTCTAAGACTTTTGAGATAAGTAGGAGAATTTTCCGAGTTCATTTGAATAAGTTTTAAAAATAAAATTCTTAACGACTCGTTTCGTCGAGCCGTTTTTATCAACTTATTCATTATAAGGAATCTTGAGATAAAAATGATATCATTAGATTCCTAAAATTATTTTAAGAGATATAAGACGAATTAGAGAGAATTTAGACATCGAGAAAGAGACGAGAAGGGTTATTAATTGATTGAGGGAATAGAATAAAATAACGGGGATATTTTCTACCGGAAAATTTATTAAACCGGGCATATTTAGCAATTAAAACCTGCAAACTTATCCAATGTTATCCACATTATTGAAGCCCTAAGTTATTTCACTCTCATTAGAGAGAGTGAAGGCTACTCTCTCTTACAAGTAGCCACATATGTGATTCTCTCTCTCTCCAAATCTCTCTCTCGATCTCAACTCTCTCTCATATCTTTCCATATCTTTCCACATGTTAAATGCATTCCCCCTTCTCCATATTCTCTCATTCATCACCCTTCAAGCTTATCTTTACCTCTTATCTCTGCAAAAAGGAAAGCAACAGCAAAAACACATCTCTCTCTCTCTCGAAACTGTCCTACCGAGAAGAGGAGCAGTTTTTGCAGCTTCTCTTCATCATCATTTTCAACCTCACATGGTCATCACTTGGAGGATCATTTTCCCCTCCATCTCTTCTTCATCATCATCATTTTCAAGTCGTGAGGAGGGCAGCAGTCGTGCCTCTCCACAACGAGCAGCAGCTCGATAACCTACTGCCGAAGAGCAGTTTTGCTGCAGCAAAACAGCTGTAAACTCCTTCACCATCTCACCATCTTCATCGTATTGATCAAGGAGAGCTCCTCTACTTCTTCATCTCTCCATCTCCTTGTCTTTGAGTCGAAGGAGAGCTGCCATAGCTTCGGTTTTCATCGCCAAAAGCAGCAGCTCCACAGTTTCATTTTTCTTCGACATCATGCACGTATGCATCTTTTCCCATGGATTCATGCTTCATGCTTGAGGGTTCTTGGATGTAATCACCTCCTACATCTTCAAGATCATCTAAGAGGGTAAGCCTCTATCTTTTCCCTTCATTTTCAAAGCTAGCAATAAGCTTAAGAACTCCATAGATCTATCGATTTTCTTAAGCTTCAACAAGGGTTTTGATGCTTATTTTTAAAAACTAAGATCTTGATGACTTGCATATTTCTTTTCATGCAAGGAAAGTAGTGAGAATCCATCCTCTCCATACCCTACAAGCCATCGAAACCAAGTCTCCAAGAGAAGCTTGAGTTTTAATTTTTAAAGTATGAATTTATTTCCTTTATGCAAAGATATGTATATGTAAATGAAGGAAATAAGGAAATCATGCATGATTTAATTTATGCTTAGGCAAACCTTAGGGTTATGATGATGAGATGATGATCTAAATGAAGATTAAAACCTGATTTAAGGCTTAAAATGAAAAATAACCTAAGTAGGTTAAAAAGTCGTAAAATCGATCATTAAGAAAAAAATAGGAAAAATGATTTCTAGATGATTATTTGATGTTTTGATGATAATATATGCTTTTTATGATGATTTAAGTGATCCATATGAATTATAGAATTTTCGTGATTTTCTATGAATTTCTATGAATTTTCTCATTTTTAATCGATTTAATTGATTAAAAATAGAGAAAATGTGAATAAATTATGATTTATGTATTTTCTGAATTATATGATGTTTATGAGTATGATGAAGTATGAGAATATGATTTAAATGTGATTTTAAGTCATATTATGAATTTATTGAATTTTGGATAAAAATTCGATATTTATATATATATGAAAAAAAAAAAATTTGGATGTTTAGATGAAGAATGGTGATATTGATGATGTTCATAATGTTATGATATTGAAAATGAATTTTTGAAGTCAGTTATATGCATAGAAATTGAGAATATGATTTTTAAGGAATTTATTGAATTTATAGTGATAAATTTGATTAAAATGAGAATAGATATAAAAATAAGTATTTTTGATGATTCTTGAGTTAGTATGAGTTTTTGAAGATATGAAGATATGTTTTTCTTGTTCTTGAAGAATTTTGAAGATTTAAAGATGAGATAAAATAATTACAAATTAATTATTTTATTATATATATGTATAAAAATCGATATATGTATATATATATATATATATATATATATATATATATAATAGTGATTTCATTAAAGTAAATGAAATGTTGAGCATGTCATAAATGAGTTGAGAAGAGAATAAAATTTTATAAGTTGTAATGAGAAATTTCGAAATATATATATAGATATATATACATATTGAATAAAAGAATATGAGAGAAAAGAGATAATAATAAAAGAAGTTTTGAGTTTAATAAAACAAAGAAAAATGTTTCTTTTTTTAGTATGAGAAAATTTTAATGATATACTAATGAAATGTATGATTTTGAGGATAGTGTAAAAAAGAAAATAGAATATTAATATTTTGAGAAATAGAAAGGAAATTAGAATAAAGAAATGAGATTTTATATGAAAAGATGTCTTAGAAGTTTAGTATACGAGTCAAAGAGAAGTGTTACTCGTATTTGAGTTTGTTTTGATAAACGAGAAATTAATTAAGAATTATTAGAGAAATAATAATAATATTAAAATATTCAATTATTTGAATATTTCTAGAAAAATAGAAAATATTGAGTATGAGTTATAAGTTGATACTTATATTCTTTGAATATGTTTGATGATTGATTGATGCTAAGTCTATGAAGAAAAGTTATAAAGTTGAAAAACGAGCAAGAGTACGTAAAGTATGAGGAAAAAGAAATTATTAAGTTATAATTGTTTGAATGGTAATTTCTTGATGATGCATGATATATTAAGTGATTTGATGATGATGTTTGAATAGAAATAAGCAAGTTTTCTTTTTGAATCACTTAAAAATGAGTTAAAACGTAGAAGTTATCGAGCAGTGAAGTTTTAAAAGAAAAACCGAGTTTTTATTTAATAAAAATGAAAATTAAGTTTTAAATAAAGAAAAAGATAAAATAAAGATTATTTTATCTTAAGTATTTAGTTAAGTATCATATACGTATATGAGTACGTATTTTCTACGTATATGAGTACTATTTTCTACTTATATGAGTGCGTATTTTGTATGTATAAGAATACGTATTTTAAAGAAAATAATGACGTATGTGAATATGTATTTTAAGAATAATAATGTCGTATTTTTGAAATAAGAAATACGAAATAGAAATTTGAATATTAAATTCAAATTAATGATTATTATTTAAGTTATTATTAGATAACGAAATTATTTTCGTTAGAAGTTCAAAGAGTTATAAATTCTTAAGGAATAAGAGTCGAGTAGTAACAAGTTAGCAGTTAATTAATAGAATTGTTTTTCAATCATTAAACTTGATTGAATTATATGTTTAAGTAGGAATTTAACAACCTACTTACTTGAGAAGTTATTCATATTGAGTAATTGATGATGAATGCTCGATTATGATAAATGTTTAAAGACTATGACATGAATGTTTGATTATGATAAGAATAATTAAATATTATATCGATGTTTGAGTATTGATGTGATTACATAATTATGAGGTGAACGTTTGTGTTTCAAATAAATGTTTGAATTATGAATTAAGTGCTCAACTGTGTGTGAAGTATATGTGATGATAATAGTTAAGAATTTATGTTATGATTTGCCGAAATCAAATGACTTGAATATTTGAGAAAATATAAGTCAAGTTTAATAGTTACTTTTCTTTTTGCATGAAGAATAAAATATTAATTTTTTAGAAACGAGAACTCGAGTTTGAGATTAGAAACCGAGTAAAGGATGGTAATCTGAGAACAAAAAAATCGAGAAGATATCGATGTAGAGAAGTAAAGAATAAAGATAAGATAAGAAAGAAACGAGTCAAGTAGAAATCCTCCAGCCGAGCCCTAAGTCTATAGTACGTTTTTCAAAGTCAATACACTCGATCTTATTCGATGTCGTTATTGAGCGGGACTAAAGAGTAATTGGAAAGCGTAAAGTAAGCTACCTCGACCCAACATACCAGAAGCGAGGTGGGCTTTTCTGAACTAAAACTCAATGATGAATGCGCTTACTACTTATGTATTATGTGCGCTTTCCAAATTGATTGACTTGCCTAAATGTTTTAAGTGTTTTGGTATGTAATCATCTACGTGTTATAATTTATGGTCCTGTGGACACACGGGATAAAAGTCCTATGGGATTACGGGACAATGCATGCATTAGGTGATTGTAAGTTGGGATAGGCTGGTCACGGTGTTCGAGAAAGAGACCTACTTCTCGACACAACAATAAAATCAGTTGTAGATTGATTCATACCTGTTATATATAATTGTGTGCACACATCTTTTAAAAAGTAAAATGATTTATGCATTCACAAGTAAAACATTTTCAAATGAGCTAACACTTGTGATACAGTGGCAAGGCAAGTCTAATCATATAGCTCTAATGAGCGAGATTTCAGTTATTTTTGGCATTGTGTTCGTACTCAGCCCTGCATGTATTTCTAAACGTGCAGGTTAGCTATGGATGAGGATGGCGAGGATGATTCGTGGTGGTGTGTTAACTATTGTAAGTCGAGCGGCGATTACATGTCTTCATACATGTAATTGTCAAGAGCATTAATGTCTCCGCTGCATTGATAGGTCAAAAACTATCTTTTGATAAACTTAAACTCTGAAATGCTCTGATTTGGTATTGCTACAATGAGCCGAGTGCTCGAGATAACTTTTCAAATTCTTAATTATCTTTCGATTTATCTTGACTTGATATAAAGATACTTAACACTTTTAATGTGAAATCGTTGTGAATTATATATGCTCGATCTATGTTGAGTAATATCTTGAAAACCTTAGATTACCCATTATCGTTTTCAAAACCCTAATTGTTGATTTTCGAGCATAAAGTTTTATTCAAACAAGTTATTTGTTGGTTTCACATTTTCAAACCAATTGAGTTAATGTTTGGTTATATATATCGAGTTGAGATGTGTCAAAAATGTTGAGTTTATTTGATGGTTTCACCTTCACGCTCCAATGCAGTCTGGTCGTTCCTACACACCGGATTTCGGGCTGTGACATAGACCATCAATCAAGCTTGATCAACCGAAGATGACTCATATTCTTGATAAGCGGGTTTCCGGACCCCAACTCGGAGTTGTGTCTAAATTCTATAGCAGCAACACGTTTGACAAGGAGCTACGGCTATTTCTTCAAAGAATTTGGCATAAACTCCGCAGCATGATGATGAAAACTGAAGCTGATCTCGTGTCATCAATTGAGGATGAGATACGAAATGGATTTTCGCGTATTAAGGGTTTCCAGTCTGGTTTTGATCTCTCCTTTCTTGAAGATAACATCAACACATTTTTTGATCGAGCTGCTGCTTATGATAAAGAAAGAGCTGCATCTCGTGAAATTGGGGAAGTTTCTGCTCAGCAACACCAAAAGAATAAAGCTCGTCTTCACGAAGTTCGTGCTAAAGAAAAAGTGGATGTTGCTAAATTGGAGGCAGTCAAGAAAGAACTTGTCGATTTAGAGAGACGCAAGAATGAGCTGGCCATATTTGTGAAGAGTCAATAAGAATCACTCCAAGCTGTTCGTGCTAATATCAAGGAGCTCAAAGAAAAGGTTGAGAATTTCAAGGACATCTCCCTAATTGATGATGAAGTCTTAGCAAACTTGAAGAATGCAAAAACTCTCTTGGAGGCTTCTCAACAATCATTGAAAGATCAAGATCCATTCATCTAGATATTATTTCCTTATTTTGTTGAACTTCCTTTTTTTCCTTTTATTTCAACTGCACCTTATTTTTTAATGTTTTTTTTTCAAACACTTATGCAATGAAGTACTTGGTTTCTTTTTCTTCTCTTGTCATTCTTGTTGCACATGGATGTCACCTTGTTATCTTGAATACTTGCTCCAATTTGAATTTCAATTAATTGCAATCATCCAATTTGAAGGAGGACACAAGGTATAATTGACTTAAAAACATGACTAAACTTAGAATCTATCCAAGCTGCCTACGTACCTCTTTATATAAAAAGGATCAAGTCAAAACATAGTTCAAGAAGTAAAACTTACTTGAGTTTTAAGGGGGGGGGAGCCGTACACAGTTTATACTCATGCGGGCCAGGAGTGACTATTTATTTAACCACTATATAGACAAAGTGGAGTAAATAATAGTTTAACCACATAACTTTACCTTTTGGTGGGATAATTAAGTTTAGCCACATTAACTTAACTCTTGGTGGAGAAGTTAGCAGTTTAACCACGTACACTTTCATTGGTGGGTGCATTTACACAGTTTATACTCATGCGGGCCAGGAGTAACATGCAGTTTAAGCTCGTGCGTCATGGAGCGGACTTCTTTTTCTTTCTTTTGGTTTTCTGCTTTTCTCTTCTTTTTTTTGTTTTTTTTTGTTTTTTTTTTGTACAGGTACGCTTCCACCCTTCAAGGATAATAGTGCTTCAAGAACTTCCCATTGATTGGACCAACGTTAACATTATCTTCATCAATCAACTTGTAGGGGCCGTTGGTGTAGACTTCTTTGACAACATAAGGACCATCCCATCTCGACACAAACTTGTTTCCAACACGATGAGTGGTGATAATTGGCCTCCTCACAGCTAGCACCAAGTCTCCAACTTGAAAAGAGCGCAATCGCACATTCTTATTGAAAGACTTTGAGAGGCGAGCTTGATAACATTCCAATCTTTGTTGAGCTTCCAATAGTTTTTCGTCCAACGCTTTTATCTCCTCGAGGCGTGGACGAGCATTATCTTCTTCAGTCAAACCCTGTTGGATAGCAATCCACAACGAAGGAATTTGTTGCTCTAGGGGATTCACAGCTTCCACACCATACACTAAGGAGTAAGGGGTCGCTTGTGTTGGAGTTCTATACGTCGTTCTATACGCCCATAATGCTTCTCCAATCTTCTCATGCCAATCGTGCTTCGTCTTTGCAACAACTTTCTTCAACAAATTGCACAAAGTCTTATTGAAAGCTTCAGCTAATCCATTAGCTGGCGCGTTGTACATGGATGATTTCCTTTGCTTAAATCCAAACATCTCACAAAGCTTATCAATAAAGGAATTACTGAAATTCCATCCATTATCAGTTGATGTAACGAGGAATCCCATGGCGATAGATGATATGACCTTTGATGAAATCAGCAACATTCTCCTTCTTCACTTCTTTCAAAGGGATTGCTTCCGCCCACTTGGAGAAGTAATCTGTTGCAGCCAAGATATATAGATGCCCCTTTGATGATTTTGTCAAAGGTCCAACGACATCCAAGCCCAAGCATCAAAAGGCCAAGACGCAACCGTGGGGTGTAGTGGCTCAGGCGGTTGATGAATGAGATTTGCATGAAACTGACAAGGTTGACATCTTCGAGCATACTCCATGCAGTCATTCACCATGGTTGGCTAATAGTAACCCATCCTTTTGATTCGAAAGAGCAATTTTGGACCGGATTGATGAGCACCGCAAATTCCAGAATGCGCTTCCTCCATGGCTTTTACAGCTTCTTCCGTTCCTAAACTTCTTAAGAAGATTCCATCAAACGAGCGCCTATAAAGTGTGCCTTTAAAGTATATAAATCGAGCCGCACGACGACGAACATCAACTTTTCTACGTGGATCACTTGGCAACTTATCATACATCAAGTAATCAACAAACACTTGGCTCCAATCTTCTTCTTCTATCTCGAATATTTCAACAACATGGTTTTCATCTTCTTCACAATCTTCTTCTTCAAAGATAGGCGGAACAACCCAACTTTGGCAAACTGGCACAGAAATCTTATCCTCAGACATAGCAATTGTAGAAGCAAGTTTGGCTAATGCGTCTGCTTGCTTATTTTCACTTCTCGGTACATGTCCAATCTCCACGTCTCCAAGCCATGCGAGGATTGTCTGGGCGTACTTAACATACGGAAGCAACTCTGGCTTCTTCACTTCATACAATCCCAGTACTTGGTTTATCACCAACTTAGAATCACCATACACTTTCATGTGTAGTCTCTTTGCATCCACTGCCATCTCCAAACCAAGGATGAGCGCTTGATATTCTGCTACGTTGTTGGAGCAATTTTCCGTCAAAGTAAAAGAATATGGCAGTACTTCTTTCTCGGGTGTGACGAACACAACTCCAGCTCCGGCTCCTTCTTTATGAGATGCTCCATCAAAGTACATCACCAAAGGAGGGCAAACATCAATCAAAAGTGCATCTTCATCGGGGAGAAGTCTGCCAATACTTGTCCTTTCACTACTTTTTGGGGAACATACACAATCTTGAATTGTTGCAACTGTAAGTACCACCGTGCAAGTCTATCAGATAAGACAGGCTTAGACATCACGTAAATGGATTTGCCTTGGAGATAAGACGCACTGTATGCGCTTGAAAATAATGCTTCAACTTTTAGATAGAGAATATCAAAGCCAGACATAACTTCTCGACCGGAGAATAATTCAACTCGTTGGGTGTCATCATCCTACTCAAGTAGTATAGGGCATTCTTCCATAGAACGTTCTTGAGCGGTGAGGTATAAGATCAACGGACGACCCGCAACAGGTGCAGCCAGAACAGGGGGTTTCATCAAATAAGTTTTTATACTTTTGAAGGCATTTTGGCACGACTCATCCCACTCAAAAGGTATGCCCTTCTTCATAATTCGGCTAAAAGGTTGACACCTTCCGGCTAGGTTCGAGATGAACCTTCTTAGGTACGCTAATTTCCCTTGCAAACTTTTTAACTCATGAATATTCCGAGGTTCAGGCATCTTCATAATAGCCTTAATCTTGGCTTGCTCTATCTCAATACCTCGATGGCGGACGATGAAACCAAAAAACTTCCCCGAATTCACTCCAAATGCACACTTTAACGGATTCATCCTTAGCTCATATTTCCTTAGTCTTTTGAAGACTATCCTTAAGTCTTGGAGATGATCCTTTCTTGCTTTTGACTTTACGATCACATCGTCCACGTAACACTCAATATTCTTGTGGAGCATGTCATCAAATATCTTTTTCATGGCTCTTTGATAGGTAGTGCCAGTATTCTTCAATCCGAAAGGCATAACAGTGTAGCAAAATATTCCTTTTGGAGTGCGAAACGCCGTCATTTCTTTGTCAGCCGGTGACATGCGAATTTGATTGTAACCGGAAGACCCATCCTAAAAAGATAATGCTTCATGTCCGGTTGTCGCATCAATCATCAGTTCGGCAATGGGTAGTGGAAAGTCATCTTTAGGGCATGCTTCGTTAAGATCTCTAAAGTCAACACAAACACGGATCTGCCCATTCTTCTTTCTTACTGGCACGATGCTGGAGATCCATGTCAGGCACTTCACTTCCCTAATGAATCCAGCCTCAATGAGTTTGTTTACTTCAACTTCAATCAACGGGATCAACTCAGGTCGAAATCGATGTTAGGATTGCTTAACAGGTCGTACCTCCTTCTTAATAGCTAAGTGATGAACAACTATCTTTGGATTCAATCCTGGCATCTCCTTATATGTCCATGCGAATATATCTTTGAATTCTTTCAAGAGCTCAACATATGCATGCTCTTCATCGGGCATTAATGAAGAGCTTATGTAGGTAGGTCATGGATCATCAACAGTACCCAAGTTAACTTCTTTCAACTCATCGACGGTGGACTTCACACCGTCTTCAAATTGTGGGGGCGCTATGTCCGCACCTTCTTCTTCAATGCTCCCTTCTTCACAAAGAGTAATGCGATGTGATGAGGAGACCTCTTCAATGGTCTCTTCATTCCTTGGCACAGGGCTTTGAAAATCTATGCACAGCCTCAATGTTCCATCTCTTTGCCTCATTATAACGACCTCTTTTATATCATTCACTATAATAGCGCCGCTTCTAAGTAGACGAGCGATCTCTTGATGTAAATTCATTTGAGCAGCTTGATTTTGAGTAGATTGACTTTGAGCACTCTCAATAGTGTAGTAAGACGATGCCACACTTTCTCTATCTTCTTCATCATCCTTTTCAGGGACTTGTGTATGAATGACTGTCTTCATCTTGGCCTTCAACACATCTTCACATGACACAGTCACTATAGTACTTCTTTTCATGCAAGACGGGATGATACTTCTCAACCTTTGGGTTGCCCCTTGCTTGGTTTTCTTGTCTTTGCCAAGTCTCTTGAAAACAGATACTCGTTTTGCCCATCCTTCTCCTAACCTCTTGAAGGCTGATACCCTTTCAACTGTCTTATTTTTGGGGAGACTTGATGTAATTGGCAGTGGCCCGTTTGATCGCAATACGAACGGGACCCCGTGAGACAAATTACAAGCCCGCCTTTGTTCCTTGGACCATAGGACCATCTTTCTTTGATACCTTCAAGCCTGCCTTATGTTCAGAATCATGTTGACTCGTAACCTTCGAGCTAGACTTAGAATTCTCCTTGGGATCGTATCCAGCTTTCACAAGAAGTTCGTATGCTTTTGGCCCAAAACACTTAGCAACTTCAGGGCTTGTAAGTTTGCCATGCTCCATAGCACTACCTTGTTTTAGTCGAACAAATCCTCCAAATGATTGTTGAGTGGATTTCGTAGCATCAATCTTTGTCAAAGACACGGTGAGCCCGTCCAAAGACTCCTCCTTAGCGAGTGACACCTCCTTCTCGCTTCTTTCAAGTCCCTCTCGGCATTCAACTTGTGCTTTTTTTGGAGACTTTGGCTTTACCATGTAGTACTTTGCTTCGGCGAAGTATGATTCGATTTCCGCAAAGGGCTTATGATCACCAATCACTGTCATTACCGCACCATCTTGGTAATATTTGAAGCATTGATGCCATGTTGAGGGGATGACACCATATTCATGCAACCATGGTCGACCAAGAAGCATATTGTACGAGGTCTTAGCATCAATTACTTGGAATAACGCGGTTGATCTCATATCATCAATTAGTAAGTCCAACTTTATTGTCCCAAGAGCTCTTTGTCCTTCGTAATTGCAACCATGAATCAACAACCGACTACTTGCGAGCTCTTCAACTTGGATTCCTAACTCTATTAAAGTTCTCAACGACAATATGTTTACTGCAGATCCTCCGTCTATGAGTACTCTATTTACCCTTTGCTCATTTGTATAACAACTCACGAACAGAGGTCGGTTATGAGGCTCAGATCCAAGCTATAAATCTTCATTGGAAAATGCCACCACTAACGTATCTTCATTTTCTTGATTTACTACTCTGTAAAAAACTTCGTGATCTTCTTCTATGCTTTCGGCAATGATGAGGTTTGCCCCGACATTGTCTTCTTCGAGCGTTATCTTTCTTTGTCTAGCCAGTTGCATAACCTTGTCCTTGAAGATGAAGCAATCATGTATGGAATGACCCACTAAGCCATGGTACTTGCAATATTTTGGATCATTAGTTTGCCCCGCTTCATTCGGTCGCTTCATTTTAGGCAGTTCAATAAGTCTTTCCTTGATTAAGTTGTCAAATATGCCAGAGACATCCGAATCTAAGAAAGGATACTTCTTTTGTTGTTGCTCTTCCAGAGTCGCCCTCCTTTGCCCTATGTCTTGAAAGGCATTCGGCTTATCCTCCTTATTGACTTCTTTCCTTGAGAACTTAACAGAAGTTGCTTTCACCGCTCTTGATTCTTTTTTAGGGGCTTTATCAAAAGAGTTGTTTCCTTTCTTGAACTCTTGCTTCTCCTTAAACCGACGAGGTTCTTGAATAGGCGGTCCTCCAACTCCATTCGATGCCATGCTCAACTCCATATCATGTGCTCTTATGGCTAACTCCTCGAACGTTTTAGGTTGAATTCCAAGCAGAATATATTGCAGGCCCCAATGCGTCCCTTGAATACACATTTCAATGGCAGACGACTCGGACAACCGATCTTTGCAGTTAAGACAAAGGTTCCTCCATCTATTGATGTAGTTAATTACTGGCTCATCTTTGAATTGTCGGGAACTTGTGAGCTCCACCATGCTGAACGTTCTTCTAGTGCTATAGAATCAATTTAGAAACTCGTGCTCAAGCTGCTCCCAATGATTGATTGAGTTTGGCTCTAAATCCGTGTACCAATCAAAAGCATTTTCTTTAAGTGAATTAACAAACTGCTTCATCAAATGATCTCAAAAGGTGCCGGCATTATTGCAAGTTTCGATGAAGTGAGCTATGTGCTGCTTCGGATTACCCTTTCCATCGAATTGCTGAAATTTGGGAGGCTGATAGCCGAAGGGCATCATTAAGTTATCGATTCTTTGAGTATATGGTTTTGAGTAAACCAATGATGACTTGGAACTCCCATCGAATTTATCTTTTATGGTTCCTTCAATGAGCTGCTTGACTTGTTCAATTGAGATGAGAGTGCCTGAAGCGGATTTAGACTCTTTATCATCCGACTGCTTCTCTTCACGTCTTTTGGACACATCATCATCATCATCATCCTCGTCTTCACCTTCCTCTTCATCTTCATCATCATGCTTGGATACCCTTTTTCCTTTTGCAAGCTTTAAGATCATGGCATCTTGTTTGATCATATGCTTGTCCATAGCCTCCATCATTGTCATTAGATATGCTATTTGCTCCTCTAAATTCGTAGTGCCGGTTGTCATAACAGACACCTCGGATGAGTAATTCTTCGTCGAATAGTTTTTGGGTGATTTGGAACCATCACTTGCGTCATCACCATCTTCCTTAACATGCGGTTCCTTTTCCGCGGCGAAAGTCGACTTGGCAGCTTTAGCAGCTTCCCCAGCTTCTTGCAACATCTTAGCTTTCCTTCGTGTCATCATGCCGCCACCTTTGGCAAGGTTCTTTGAAGTGAAGTTGTTAGCACCTTCCAAAGGCTTCTTCGAAGTAGAGTCACCAACATCCTTAGCTTTCGGAGACTTTCTTCAAGATTTTGGGAAGAGTTGAGATGAGAGGTAGAGATGTCCCACTGGGCGTGCCAAAATTTGTAAACACAAATTTTAATGTACCTATAACAAAACACAATAAATCGTGTACAAATAAATTTTTGTGGATTTGAAGTAAATTTGCGGGTTGCGATCTCTATTTCTCCTCTGATTCGCCTTTTCAACTTGTTCTTGAAGATCTTCAAACGACTTCCGGGATTTTCGGAGATTTAGCCTCCTTGATCTTGATCAGATTTGAAGTTTGGACTTATAACGTTAATCCGGAGGGCCGCCGCCTTATTTCTGGATCAAACGCTGATTTTGGATGCTTTTGGTGAAGAACTCCTTGAACTCCATGATTTGGGATGCTTTTGGTGAAGAACGCCTTGAATGCTATGAAGAACGCCTTGAATATTGTAGAGAATTCTCCTACAACTCTTGAGCTCTTCAATATGATTTTTAGGTGTGTCCTTTGACCTCTCCAATCACCCCTATTTATAGGTGAAAATGTAGTGGATTGGTGGGCTTTTAGACTCCAAGACGGGCTTTAAGGCTGAGGTGGCACAATTCTATTGGCTCCTCAATTTTGGTAATTATCTCCATCAAATATTTGACTTAATGACCAAGAAATGACACTTGTCAATTTCTGATTCGTCGAGAATCTCCATCTTTTAAATATTAATTTATATTTATTTAATTTAGAATTTATCTTTAATAAAATTCCTAAAATATAAATAAAATATAAAATTAATATTTATTTATTTTCTTCAATAAATTTTATACGTCTACCAACATAAACATTTATTATGTACCGAGAGAAACAGCAGTTTCGTCCCTCACAGGTTTTTGTGTGTGTAAGTGAAATATTTTAAAAATATTTTTAAAATATCTTCTCTTCTTCTTACATGAACCAGTCATTCAAAATATCTTCTTCAATCTTTTCTGTCTTCGACTTGTTCCATGAATAAACAAGATTACTTCTTCCATAAACAAGATTGCAGAAAAATATGTGGCATGCAATATGGCAAAATGCTGCATTTGCTATGATTCATTGACTTTCTTCTGGGTCGTCGCTTTAATAACCCTAATTATCCTCAGTTTAGTTGCCTTGGCACCCAAACTCTACATACAAGAGTTACGTTGTACATTCCAGCCTTCAATAATTCCACAGGGTACAGCTCCTCAACCCTCAATACCTCCATACGAAACAATAAAGTAAATCCTAACCTATCATACATATATAATAATGCTTAATACTAATCCAATAATCTATAGGAAATAAATAAATAAATAAACTCCTAAAATACTTGACCAAGAAAGCACATATATCTCTCCATCAAGTGTATGTTAAATATTCTTTGACTTTCAACTCGGTCAACCTTTGACTTTCCCTTTTTTTTAACGGTCAGATGATAGGCACCACACTGTGTAATGAGATGCACCACAAGATGCACCATTTTTTTTTAATTTTATTAATATTTTTTTCAGTATTTTGTTTGAGATGCATCACCTTGCATTTTGAGATGCACCATCATGTACTGAGATTCACCACACTTTATAGGAAAAAAATGGACGCGTGCACAACACGCGCCACGCGTGGAAGGTGCGTGCATGCCGTGCACGCGCCACACGCCGTCTCACAATGTCAGACCGGTTGCACAGGAGAGTGCTCTTGATATTTTGATAATTTTACATATTTCATTATTTGGATTATTTGTGCTCTACTTTTGAGGTGAGTAATTCTTCTACACCCGAGAAAGTATTTTATTATTTTAAATGAGAAAGAATGTTTACAAAATGTTATATATTAAACGTGGTATATCATATGGAATGTGTGATGTGAAATGAGAATGATGCATCATTGCTTGTTTTGGTTGAAAAATATTGTTATGTCCCGTACGTGCCTTAATACCGAGAGTCATGTGCATATTATGGTTGAAAAATTATATTTCACCCCACGTTTTAAAAATATTTTCAGATCGATGAGCATAGAGCTACGTGGAAGGAAACATGGTGTCAGTTATTTATTTAATGTTTAAAATTTCTTATTAAAAATGTGGTTATCTTAAGTTAGATTCAAGGATTTCGGTCAAATTAGAATTGTGATATGGTTTTCTGGTATCTAAAGTTAATTAGTAGTTCCATAATGAGTTTTGATCTAAAGTTCTATTGCAAATTATTCATGGATTAGCAATTATTTGTTGAATGTATATTAAATGTTTATTTGAAAAGGTGTTGTCGTCTTTCTCTTGTATGAAATGTATGTAGAATTTGTTCAATTAGTATCTTAGAAATTATTTTAAAAGATTCTAAATTTCTTCTATAGTGTAAATATATTTCCGCATTAAAGAGTTTTAGAAAAGAAGTTTTTCAAATAGTTTGATTCCTTTTAAGTTAATTCCGCATTTAGAAATAAGAAAGAGTAACATTTTAATTTAGTAATTAAACTAGGGTGTTACATTTAGTGTCACAAGTCTTTTCGAACGTGTTTTGTCCTCACTCGCACGCTTCCTCAAATTGCTTTAGGCCAAACACACTTAAACTAAGAGTTCTTCCACAATGGGTACCAGAAAAGAAGATACATCTTGATGGTATGAGTAATACCTATCAATTACTTTAAGCTCTTTTCGAATATGTCGTCCTATTTCGACATACTCGAAATCCCTCTTATTCGGGTGTGCTTCGGTTCATTCTGCCCCCTTCGCTTGTAGTCTTATTGGAGCTGCTCCTTGTCTTGTCTTGTGCATCGGCGATCACTTCGTACTTCGGCTCCGGGCGTCACATTGGTGACCTTTGATTTTGAACCGACAACAAATTTATGGGCCAATTTAATTTTTTTTAGATGAATTTATAGGCCAAAAACAATTCTTGGGCTTTGTCAATATGAAACACATAACGTTTTTCCAAAATCCGTTTAGCCTTTTTATTTTTTTTCCTCCGTGTGATGGATTTTAATTACATAACAATTTTAATTTGCAATTGAATATTGGTGTGTGTGATATTTGCTTAAGTTTACGGTAATGATCATAATTTACTACTCCCTCCGTCCCTAATATTTAATTTGCAATTGAATATTGGAGTGGTACAGAGATTAAGAAAAAATGTTGATGAGTTGGTTGTGAGTGGATAAAAGGTGGTTGAGTTTGTATTGAGTGGAGAAAGAGTCCCACATTGAAGGAGTGATAGTAATAATTAATTCAGATAGTGGTGAGTGATATATTAATTACTTGAGATAGTGGTGGGCCATATGTGGTATTTTAGGTAAATAAGTTGATAAAGTAAGTGTAGAGAGCAATAATTTGTTGTGATATGATGTCCAAAAATAGCTAGGAAGATATATGGGGGACACCCCTAAAAGGAAAGATAGGAAGATATATCAGGGACAGAGGGTAACTTTATGAATGTTGCACATCGTACTCATTATGATTTATAGGTACAACTATCATATATACTTCCTCTGTCCCGCTCCAGATGTCTTACTTTCCTTTAGGGGCGTCCCGTTACATTTGTTCTATTTCTTTTCTAAAAAATAATTTAGGAAATTATGGCCCAAATAGTTTAGCTAATTAGGCCCAGTTTACATTTTCAACCTATTTTCGTCTCATTTTCGGTGTCATTCAATATTCACTCTCTCTCTACCCACTTTATTTTTCTAATTTTATTTTATTATTCACTCTCTCTACCTACTTTATTTCACTTTAATAATTCCTCTAAATATAATGTTTCTGCCTTATTTTCTCTTTAATACCAGTGCCCAAAAGAAATAAGACATCTTTTGTGGGACGGAGGGAGTATCATTTACCCGAATAATTAAAGAATAACAACACTTGGAAGTAGTCTCATTTATCATCCGAAGTTAAAACAAATGCAAATCAGTTAAATGTCTACTGATTTGTAATTGTGGTATTACTTAATTTTATTTTATTTTTTTAAGAAATTACAATAAGGTATATATTTATACAATCAAATAAATCGCTACACCACTATATAGATGGGACCTCTAGATCACAATGTGAGACCACTACACCACCACGCAGGGTGGGACAACTACTCCGCCATTTGGAAATAAACTACACCGCTTGCAAGCGGGATTGAACCCAAAATCTCTCATTAAGGAGAGACTTGTGGTATCTCAGCCAGCCAATTGAGCTAGGCCTCATCGGCGGTATCACTTAATCTTATGATAAGGTAATAACTAATATTTGTACGTCTGAATAATTAATATTAGATTTCAAAAAAAAAAGAAAAATTAATGTTAAGGGTTATGTAATTAATTGGATAAACTATACTAAAATCCATAAGAAACAAAACGCATATAAATAAATGAAAAATGACTTGATATGTTATACTATGAATTAATGAGAACAACTAAACTGGATGCAAGAACTAAATTTTATAATTTGGGGAGTCTTGTGCCTGACCTTGTGACCTACGAATAGGTCAAGATCCACAAAATGATCTCATAAACGATTCCCAAAATAATCAATGTTTTTAAAACTGGATCGGAAAGCGAACCAGTCACTTGATCGAGTCACTGGATCATCAGTTTAACCGGTTGAACCGTTCTGAAAGAACCGGACGATCCCTTGTTTAATTATTATTTATATATTTCACATAGTTATGATATATATATATATATATATATATATATATATATATATATACATCAAAATATGTGAATTAGATTTTAAAACTTCATAAATATATTCGAAATTTTCAACATTATGCATAAAGATAGGGGAAAATTACAGATTAAAGATAAGTTTCAAACAAGCCATGTGTAATTATCAATTTATTCTACTAGAAATTAAGCAAGAACATAAAGAGAATACTTGATGTTTCTTGTAAGGCTTGTATACGTATTTTCGAAAGATAGATGAAATTTGGTTGTTAATGTTTCTTTTGTTCATAAATCGAAAATCAAAACTCTAGTTGAAGAGCTCTACTTGTATACTCTAATCGAAAATTTGGAAAGACGCAACGCCAAATTTATTTATTTTTAGTTGGCCGGGTTGTTGGGTTTTTACGGGTCATTGGGTCATCGGTTTTTACCGATTCGCTTCGGGTTGGTTCAATTTTGAATTTACAGCAGAACTGGATCGGCCACTTGACTGGGTCACCGGTTTTCCAGTCCGACCGGCCGAGTCGGTCCGATTTTAAAAGCACCGAAAATAATCACACTACTTACGACTTTATAGGTCGAGCCGTGACACTTATACTTAATAAGTTTAGTTTACTGATTTGCATGCTATTGTATAGGGATGAAGGTTTATCTCAGTGCGCACCAAAAATAATGGCGACGAATTTTCACTGACATAAAGAAAAAAACTACCAAATTATAAATATATCACTGAGTTTGAGCTTTTAATTCAAATGTGAACATATAGATATATTAACCTATTATATATACTTATATGACACATTTTTTTTGTATAATTCGAGAGTTATAAGAATATGGATTCAGTAAATTAAAAACAAGGGGAATAAATTGCAATTATAGTTTATTAATTTCAATTATTAGGACTAATTAAGCCCCAAATCAATAAGAATTAATTAAATATTTCATTAAATTAACAAAATAACAAAATCAATAAATTAAGAAAAGACATGGCGTGCACGCATATCGGCATATGCTCTTATTCTTATTATGTCCTAAACTTAGGTTGGCGTGAAACTTGGTGCCACTGCCATTTTCTTTGTCACACTTCTAACTAAATCATTCCCATATACTGACACTTCACTTTGCAATTTTTAAATAAATATAACAACGCTTTCTGATAGCTCCATTCAGACAATGTCTGTTTAAATCAATTTCCTGCATTTTCATCACATTGCATTTCACTGTACTGAACATTCTCATAAATTTACTTATTAAAGATACATAGTCACTATCATAAAAAAAAATTAATACGTACCCCCAAACTAAAAATCATACAAATTAAGATTAGGCAGACAACATTAATTTCTGTTTCATCAGTTCGCCTCTTCCGATGGCTTGCAGTAGAAGTTTATGCATCTGCTGCATATTTTGCATTGCCTTTATAACTGCTGCATTAGCCATACTAATAACCCTAAGTTACGTCGGCGTGGAGCCAAGATTCTATATACAGCAAATTTACATTCCAGCCCTCAATAATTCCATAAATTCCACAAACTTCAATACTTCCATCTTCATGGACCTCAAATTCAAGAGAGTGGTGACATTCGCTCCCATCCGTTACGAAGATCTTAACATTACTTTGTATTATGGCTCCGGCAGAAGCTTCTCCGTCGGCTACTGCGTCGTGCCCGGATTCTTCCAGGGCAGGAAGAAGACGGTCCACCGGGGAGTGGTGGTGGAGGCTCGTGGACCGCCATTGGAGGATGCGCTTCAGAAGATTTCCCGTGGGTCGACGGTGGCGTTGGTGGTGGAGTTGACCACGAAGTATGAGCTGAGGCAGTGCGATGGCGATGGTGATTGCAGTTATACGAAGGCAAAGACGGTGGTGGCTGCAGCGGACGTGGCGGTGATTAATGGCTCCGGTGTGGGGGTTTCTAAGAAGTGTATAAGACTCCGATGATCATCGATTTTTTGTTGGATTTTTAATCGCTATTTACACCATCTTTGAGTTTTTGTGGTGCATAGATATTCATGTAGGAATGACGATTCGTGCGTGTCGAGGATAACGACATGACACTGATAAGACCAAATATGAAAGAGTTGAACTTGTGTGCGACCTGCCGCCTACCCTGCATCCGGCTTGACCTGTTGACTCGGTCTTTTTTTCGAATTTTTTTTAATTTCAGTCTTTTGTTTTTTCGGCTCCGCTATTGGCTCCGATTTTACGGCTCTGCCTTCGCTCCGATTTGTAATATAAGGATAATCGTCGTGTAACAATTTGGATTTTTTCGGCTCGCTCCGAGGCCTTCGACTCTCCTCACTCGAATCTTGACCAAAGAAGAAGCGGCAAACAAGAAAACGAAGAGACAAACAAAAAAAAGGGAAAAAAATCTGGAAATTAAAAAAAAAAACCTGAAAAAATAATTAGATATTGTGACACAAAGAAATAAGCTGAAAAATACTTATTAGGCCACTTATGAAAAGTGTCCTAATAAGTAAGAAAATAAATAAAAAAAAGTGAAAAATTAGGCATATTTACACGCTGCGCGTGTGTGAGGCACATGCACTCCACGCGCCCCACGCACAGTCGCATGGGGTGCAGCATATACGAGTTTTTGCGAACAAATATCAAGTTACACAAAATGACACGGATTCGATATCAAAATTATCGTGTTAAGAGTGATAAGGATACAAACATATCGTGCGTGTCAAATGTTTCGTTGCCTTACTTCTAATTAGTGTGACTGGGGAATATGTAGTTAATTCTTTGATCAAGGACATGAAGGAAAGAGAAAATTTATTTTGGATTGTTGATTTGTGTGAGATACATATACAGTGAGTATAATGTATATTTTGTACAAGTTCATGTTAATTTGATCATCGTTTGCCGTTCGATTTGATAAAATCATAGTTTTGGTGAATAGAAATGTTAAGAAATTTAAGTAATTTGGAGGAATAATGTTATTATCCTTATTATGGCGAAGGAAAATAATAAAATGTTAACATTATAATCTTCAAAAGGTGGAAGAAATTTTAATAAAAAATATAGACAAGGAAGGAAAAAGTTATTTTCAGCCACAAATAAAGTTGACGTCTCTATACTAGTACTCTCTCTGTCCTGCTATTAATAATCTATTTTTTTATTTGGGTGTCCCGATATTGATGGCCTTTTTTCTTTTTTTGGCTACTACTATATTTCACATTTTGGCAACTACTATCTTTCTCAAAAAATTGTGGACTTCACTATTTTTATCACTTTTATCTTTTAAAACGCTCTCCTCTTAATTTCTGTGCCTAATGAATTGAGCCATGAATGCCGGGACGGAAGGAGTACTATATTTGACACGAAACGAAATGAAGGGCTGGAATTTAAAATTTTATTTTTTGAGAGAAGGGCTGGAATTTAAAATTAATCAACTTACAATTAGAAACTGTAGCCCCGAATTCAGACTGTATTAGTATATTGTATTGGAGTAAATAACGCAGCTACAAGCTTACGATCAATTACGAAAACGAGTTGGGTGAAAAACTAAAAAATTTCCCGAATCAACACTGCATATCGATTACCACAATGCAATACATGCTTACACTCATACTATTATTTTTTGACAATTGTTTCCCTATATTGGTTGTATAGCATACAACTTGTTCCTATTTGATCCAAATCCGCTGCTATAATATTAAGCTACTGAAAGTAAAACAAAAGAAACGGCAATAGCTCAATGGCTATCACGTCATTATATGGAGCTCTAGTTTGAGTTGGTGATGTACGGTTCAAGAACCCATTGCCACAATTTTAATTATTTTTACGATAATATTTACTTTTATTCACGACAACTTGTATTTTACTTATTTTGGTGGAGTAATTATTAATAAAAGTAATTATTGATATGAGGAAAGGTAATGTTTCACAATAATTGTTTTTCTTCACGACAATATTTACTTTTGTCCATGACAACATGTAATTTTAATTATTTGATAAATGAATTATTGTATTTAATTATTTGATAAATTAATTATTGTCGTGATTAAAAGTAATCATTGACATGAATAAACGTAATTTTTCAAAAATATTACTTTTCTTCATGACAATATTTATTTTTATTTACGACAACTTGTACTTTTAATTATTCGGGACAAGTAATTATTATCATTAACAAAAAGTAATTATTTATATTAAGAAATGTAATGTTTCAAAATTAATTACTTTTCTTTTCTAAGCGACAAATTTTATTTTTATTCACAACAACATTTACTTTTAGTAATTCGGTCAAGTAATTATTGTCATGATGAGAAGTAAAATGTTGATAACGTTTTAAAAATTTAATTCATCTGAAAAAGGAAAATAAAATTGATTAATCAAGAAACAAAATTATAGGAAATTTGCAAAAACAAAAAAAAATGAAAAATATTTAGAAAAAAGACGCATATAAATTGTATACATATAAAAAAATATTGCTAATTTTATCATGTAATGAAACCTAGCTCAGTGGTAAAGGCAATAGCCTCTTAAAGCAAGCGACTCGTGTTCGATTCTCACTCGTAGCATTTAAGAAGATTTTTTTCCTAAAAAATATTATAAAATAAAAAAAAAATTATCAAATCTCGCTCCCTATAAGAATCGAACTCTGACGGCATCAGTGATAGGCAGAGGTCATTTTCACTATGCAACCACAACTACTCTGTTGCTTTTTTTACGTAATAAAGAAATTTATAGGATAGACGCAGTTTTTTTTTTTTAATTTCAGCGGGCAGGTCAAATCCGACCCGTTTGACCCGGTTGTACTGGTGCACCAAAACACACCTCTTTTTTTTCGCCTAATGCCACCTATTCTTACTAGCTCCCTTTTCTACGAAGCTTAATGTTTAATATATCACATATCACTATATTCTCCTCAAGTTTCCCATTGACCATTAATTACTCAAATTCTAAATATATACTCCATCCGTTCACGAATGATTGTCATTTTTGCTACTTAAGTTTGTCCACGAAATGATTGTCATTTTTGTTACTCCACTCACATTTATTGTGGAAAACCCTCACCCCACCATAATAATACTCACTATAATTTACTACTACCCACCATTTCCTTAAAACTCGTATCGTCCATAATATGGTTTCATTTCCTGGACGGAGAGAGCATATGCGTAATAGATTTTTCAGTCTTACCAAAATTTGCCGTTGACTTTGTATGCCTTTGTTTGGTGCATGAATTTATTTATTGTACTACGTATGAATGAATTTGTCAATCAATAAATTAATTTTTCTCAAATATTTTAGAGAAATTTTGATTACATTTTTAATTGTTGTAATTCCTCCAGTATTGAATCTTATTAAAGCACAGAAAATAGAGAAAAAGAGAGAAGAGAAAAAAAGAAGAAGTAGAAACTGCGTATCGCTTTATTCAGAAAAACTGTATCATATATATCAGTTATAACTGATATATATGCAAATAATGTACAAAATAATAAACAATAATATTTACAATACTCCCCCTTGGACATTACTTACTTATGTTTATACCTTGTTAAAAACCTCGCTGAAAAACCCTATGGGAGAAAAACAGTCAAGGAAAAAAGTAGAGTAGAAAAGGAAAGATGAAAAGCATTACACAGAACAACGTTGGATAAAACGTAGAGTAGAAACTCTATGGAGATATATTATATCACTGGAATTATTCAAGTCTGCCTGTAATTACAATAGATAGGCAATTTATAGCAGCAAAACATAAAAAGCTCATAAATGAAATAAATGGAAAAAAGACTCATCAACTTAGAATGACTCTCCAATTTCTGATCTGACTCTTAACGTCCATAACTTCTTGAATACTTGGAATCTGAAAGTCCACCACAACTCATTGGAAAGACAATCGATCTGGCTTCCCAATGCCACCAACCACGTACCAATCAAACAACCATGTAAATAGTTATGATCAAAATACGACTGCCTGTGCTGCATCATTCTCCTTGGGTAGGAAAAAACTCATCCGCGAGTTTATCATCATTGTCCCCAAAATACTCTGACAAATCTTTAACATTGAAAGTAGGATGGGTCTGAATATTCGGAGGAAGGTCTATCTTGTAAACATTGTCATTGATTTTCTGCAAAACCTGACATGGCCCAATCTTCTTTTCCTTCAACTTGTTGTATGAACCTTGAGGAAATCGTTCTTTCTTTAGAAAAACCCAAACAAGATCTCCTTCGCTAAAAACCTTGTGACGACGATGTAAATTGGCAGCCTTTTGGTATTTATCATTACTTTCGTCAAGCTTTTTTTTCACATCTGCATGAATTTTTACCAAGGAAGTGGTAAAATCCTCCGCCTTCTTGTTGGTCAAGTCCGTTATTGGTGAAATATCAAGATAATGTTGAGGAGACTTGCCATAAATTATTTCAAAAGGACTCTTTCCAGTAGAACGATTCACCACAGAATTATAGGCAAATTCTGCCTGAGGTAAAGCCATATCCCATTGCTTTGGCTTCTTTGCCGACAAACTTCGAAGTAAATTTCCCAAAGTTCGATTCACAACTTCGGTTTGTCCATCAGTTTGTGGGTGATATGCGCTACTGTAAAGAAGCTTGGTACCAATTCTTTTCCACAAACACCGCCAGAAATGACTCAAGAATTTGGTATCTCTGTCCGAAACAATAGACTTAGGAACGCCATGGAGCTTAACCACCTCTTTAAAGTAAAGTTCAGCCACATATGATGCATCCATAGTCTTCTTACAAGGAATAAAATGTGCCATTTTCGAGAAGCGATCAACAACGACCAAAATTGAATCATTACCTCTTTGAGTTCTCGGCAGGCCAACAACAAAATCCATGCTGACATCTTCCCATGGAGCTTGAGGAACTGAAAGAGGAGTATACAAACCCGTGTTTTGAGTTTGTCCCTTGCAAGTTTGGCAAATTCGACACCTCTTCACAAATTGATTCACATCCCGATGAATGGAAGGCCAATAATATCGTTCTTTCACCAACAATATGGTCTTGTCTCTCCCAAAGTGACCGCCTAAACCACCAGAATGCAGCTCCTTAATCAAATACTCTCGAAGAGAGCATTTAGGGATACACAAGCAATTTCCTTTAAAAAGAAAGCCTTCTTGAAGCAGAAAATCATTGATACCTTTACCTTGGCACAATTGCCAAATTTCACTAAAATCTTGATCATCAGAATATATATCTTTGATGGAATCAAATCCTTCAAGTTGAACTTTTATTGAATTCAAAAGTATAACTCTCCTGCTCAATGCATCAGCCACCTTATTAGAAATCCCACTTTTATGCTTCAACACAAAAGTATACTTCTGCAAAAACGAAATCCACTTTGCATGTCGTCGATTCAAATTCCCTTGATTGTTGATATATTTAAGGGCTTCGTGATCAGAATGTAGGATGAACTCCCTCTGAATCAAATACGATCTCCAAGTTCGAAGAGATTGGACAATGGCATAGAATTCCAGATCATAAGTGGAATATTTTTTCTTAGCGTCATTAAGCTTCTCGCTGTAAAAGGCAATAGGATGACCTTCCTGGCTAAGTACTCCACCAATGCCAACATGAGAGGCATCACAATCCACCTCAAAGATTTTCTCAAAATCGGGCAGGCTAAGAACCGGAGCATTAGACAACTTTTCTTTCACTATGTCAAAACTTTTCTCAGCCTCTTTATTCCACTTGAACTCTCCTTTCTTCATACAATCTGTCAAAGGTGCTGATATAGTGCTGAAGTTTCTAATAAACCGACGATAAAATGACGCCAATCCATAAAAACTTCTGACTTCTTGCAAGCTTTTTGGTACAGACCACTCTCGGATAGCTTTAATCTTTTCTTCATCAACTTTGATTCATGTGGAAGTCAAGACAAAGCCTAGAAAACATAGGCTCTTGGTCATGAAAGAACACTTCTTGAGGTTTACATAGAGCGCTTCGCCTCTCAAGGTCATGAAAACATCCCTTAAATGTTGAAGATGCTTAGATTCATTGCAACTATACACAAGAATGTCATCAAAGTAGACAACAACAAATTTACCAATGAAAGGACGGAGAATTTGATTCATTACCCTCATGAAAGTACTTGGGGCATTGCTGAGACCGAATGGCATCACAAGCCACTCATACAAGCCTTCACGTATCTTGAAAGCGGTTTTCCATTCGTCTCCTGGCTTGATGCGGATTTGGTGGTAGCCACTTCTAAGATCAATTTTGGAGAATATTTTAGCACTAGAAAGCATATCAAACATATCATCAATTCGAGGAATGGGAAAACGGTATTTAATAGTAATGCGATTTATAGCACGACTATCAATACACATTCTCCACGAACCGTCTTTCTTAGGTGTTAAGAGAGCTGGAACTGCGCAAGGACTCATGCTTTCCCTGATGCGGCCGTTAGCAAGCAACTCCATAACTTGTCTTTTCAGTTCTTCATGTTCTTTTGGACTCATCCGATAATGTGCTTTATTCGGAAGAGTTGAGCCTGGCACTAAATCAATTTGATGTTGAATGTTTCTCAAAGAAGGCAATCCACTTGGCAACTCTTCAGGGACAACATCTTTAAATTCCTCTAAAAGAGTAAGCACCTCACTGGGAACATTCATTTGATTCTCCTGCTCTTTAGCAAATAACAAATATACAATTCCACTATCTTCACTTTCTTTCATAAATTCAGACAAACTCAAAAGACTATTGCCCTCACTTGTTGGTAATATCTTTTCTTCTTTCCATGGTAAAAGTACAATTTCCTTTTTACCAAATTTAAAAGTGTAAGTATTTGCTCTTCCATCATGTATAACATGTCTATCAAATTGCCACGGTCTTCCTAAAAGTATGTGACAAACATCCATTGGAACAACATCACACATGACATCTTCACGATATTTCCCAATAGTGAAAGAAACCAAACAACGTTTAGAAATGGTTACCTCATTCCCCTTTTTGAACCAGAAAATTCGATAGGGCGTTGGATGTGGTTCAGTTGAAAGTTTGAGTTTGTCCACCATCTCTTGAGAAACAATATTCTCACAGCTTCCGCCATCAATAACAATAGTGCAAACTTTGCCGCCTTGCGCTTTGCAACGAGTTTTGAAAACATTGGAACGAAGCCAGTCTTCTTCAAGATCAACTTTAGGAGTTGTGAGAACACGACGTATCACTAAACTCTCTCCTTGCTCCGGCAAAAGTTCCAGATGCTCCTCAATATCACCATCATCATCATCGTAAATTGGCTGGTTCGAGTCCTCAAAAACTTCTTCTTCGACAAAATTAACACGTGAGTTAATTTGTCTTTTTGGGCAGGAGTTGTAGTGATGGCCAACTTCTCCACATTTAAAGCAAGCATTTGGCTTATTTCGTCCAGATTGATTTGCACTAATATTACCATATGGAAATTTCGACTTTCCTGTAGAATCAGAATTTGAAATAGCTTTTCCTCGCGAAGATTCTGCATTAGGAGAGGGGTAAAAACTCCTCACTTCAGCATACTTCTTTGCACTACCACGAGCAAGCCTGGACTCCACTTTCAAGGCCATCAGGTAAGCATCATTAAGTTTGAACAGTCGATGCATCTCAACTTCATCTCGAATCTGCAATTTTAAACCACCCACATAGCGTGCAACAAGTTGTTCCTCACTTTCGTGCAGATCATTGTGAGCCATTAGTTTGTAAAACGATTCTGTATAGTCCATCACACTTTTTGCCTCTTGACGGAGATTATTGAGTTGAGAAAAGGCTATTTGGACAAAGTCCAACGGAAGAAACTTTTCTTTAAGCCTAGATCTCATCTTCTCCCAAGTAGAGATTTTAGGCTTACCTTTACGAAGCCTCATCTCTTGAACTTTATCCCACCATGCAGATGCATAGCCACGCAGCCTTGTTGCCACTAACTTCACCCGTTGGTTCTCCGACGTTTCCTTGTAGTCGAAAAATTTCTCAATAGCACTTAGCCATTCAAGAAATTCTTCTGGTTGGAGGCGACCATGGAACTCAGGCAAATCAATTCTCAAGAATTCATCATATTGTTGATTCTTCCTTTGCTCTTTACGGCGTACAAATGGATTGACATCAGATTCATCACTAGAATCACTATGAAGCGATTCGTCAGGCTCACGTCGAGCCTCTTGTCGCTCAAGCCGCAACATAAGTTGCTCAACTTGTCTGCGAAGTGCTTGCATTTCATCATCTCGTTCATCTCCCATTCGGTTGTTACGTCTTCCTCGACCTCTTCCTGCCATGATATGAGGTAGGATATCCAAGAACGTAACCAAGGCTCTGATTACCAAATGATGAAAGATGAAATAGGAGGAAAGATGAAAAGCATTACACAGAACAACGTTGGATAAAACGTAGAGTAGAAACTCTATGGAGATATATTATATCACTGGAATTATTCAAGTCTGCCTGTAATTACAATAGATAGGCAATTTATAGCAGCAAAACATAAAAAGCTCATAAATGAAATAAATGGAAAAAAAGACTCATCAACTTAGAATGACTCTCCAATTTCTGATCTGACTTTTAACGTCCATAACTTCTTGAATACTTGGAATCTGAAAGTCCACCACAACTCGTTGGAAAGACAATCGATCTGGCTTCCCAATGCCACCAACCACGTACCAATCAAACAACCATGTAAATAGTTATGATCAAAATACGACTGCCTGTGCTGCATCACTTATGTTTATACCTTGTTAAAAACCTCGCTGAAAAACCCTATGGGAGAAAAACAGTCAAGGAAAAAAGTACATATGATATGTATAAATAGGCTTGTCAATGGGCCAGTTCTACCCGGTCCAAGCCCAGAACCGCATAAAGCCCATATCTAGCAGAGCTCCGGTTCCGGTTCGAGAACCGGTCGGACCCGGAACCGATCCAATGTAACCCGGACCGACCCGTTGCGTCCGGTTTTGGTCCAGACCCGACCCGTTTGATTTTTTTTTTTGTCAAATCTTATATGTTATTCTTGGAAGATAGAATCGGACAAACTGGTTGGACTCGAAATCGAACAAGTATAACCCAAATCGACCCACTGGATCCGATTTTGGTCCAGACCCGTCACATTTTTTTTTATTTTTTTTTACATGTTTGTCAAATCTTATATGTTATTCTTGGAAGTTGGAATCGGGCAAACTGGTTGGACTCGAAATCGAACAAGTGTAACCCAAATCGGTCCGCTGGATTCAGTTCTGGTCCAGACCGGCCATTTTTTTTTAAGAAAAACCTTTTTGTCAAATCTTATATGTTATTCTTGGAACCGGACCAACCAATTGGACTCAAAATCGAACAAGTGTAATCCAAACCGATCCGCTGGATCCGGTTCTGGTCCAGACCCGTCAGGTTTTTTTTTTTTTTTTTACATGTTTGTCAAATCTTATATGTTATTCCTGGAAGTTGGAATCAGACAAACTGGTTGGACTCGAAACAGAACAAGTGTAACCCAAATCGGCCCGCAGATCCGGTTCTGGTCCAGACCCGCCACCTTTTTACTTTTTTTTTTTTTTTTTTTTTATAACCTGATGGCAATCATTTTCTAGACCCATCTCGTTTTTTTTTTACCTGTTTATCAATGCATATTAACATCTTTCAAAAAAGGTACGATTGAACTAAGAGTTTAATCCCTATAACATAATTCAATAAATTCAAAAACTCTATAAATATAAAAAAATACTAAATCTTATAACAAATATCAACATATTTCAAGCGTAAAGATTCAAGGAAAAATTCCACAAACTAAGCATAATAAAAAAAGTCAAATAGCCTAAAGTAGCTCAAAGCGCTTCACTTGAAATGACCAAATCGAGAGCCATCAACCTAAACAAGAAGCTGCAAAAAGAAAATGAAAACAAAAATAAGTATTAAGATTAAAAGTAATTTCAACAATTTATGGTTTCTAGAAATTTACAATGCATCACCATTCTACGCCTCACTTTCCTCATCTTCGCTGATTAAGTCTAGCACTTCACGACGAGGAATCCTTCGGTGCACTACAAAAATATTTAAAAAACAATTAATATAAAAACACAAGTAAATTGATGGTCCCGAAACGAGTTACTGGTGTATGGGGGGGGGGGGGGAATACACCAGTTAGGATTTTTCAGCTTTCGAAAAACTTAACACTTGAAAACAACTTCAACTGAGTAAAAGGACTCAGGTGGGATCTCACAGCTGAGTAAGCAAACTCAGCTGGAAGAGCGGTGCTGTGCAGAATGTGGTGGAAAATAAACTCATTAAAAACAACTCACGCAAATCAGCTCGGTTGGTCAAGAACCAAAACAGCTCGGTTGAAAAAGTGCAAAAGAGGTTTGAATGCTGGTTAGTTCGGTCAGTTAGAAATGCAATATGGACTAAAAAAAAATAAACACGACACACAAGATTTACGTGGTTCGGAGATAACTCCTACGTCCACGGGGAGATGTGAGTCCACACACCTCAGTCCAAGTTCTTCTGGACAGAACCACTCAGCTTACGCGGGCTGAGTAACCGTTACAGTTTAGTTTCCGGGCACTAAACAGCCTAAGTCAAGTTTACGGGTACTTGATGACCTGACTACTCAATTACAGGAAGAGTAAGGTCCTAGCACACTTTTTAGGGTGTGAGAAAGGGTAGGATATCCAACTACAGCTCGATCAAGAATGAGAGCTGGATCTAAGGCTTGAACGAATAAACACTCAACCTAAGATCAAAAACAGTTTCGAATTCTAGGAACCCTCAGCTACTAATATTCTCTCAAATTGGAACTCTCAGCAGCTGATGCTCTTAGATGATGATTTTGCAGATTTGCTTTGATTTCTCTCGAGAAAGCTTTTGAATTTTTAGTCGTCTAAGTGTCTATCTGCATCTCTTACATCTCGAATGAGATGATGCCTCTATTTATAGGCGGAGAGAATCAACTAGCCGTTGGAGGAGCAGTTGATCTCTGATCTGTTGAAAGCGATGGCTTGTCTCACATCTCTGCAGACTTTCCCGATATGGCATCTGTGCTCCTTTGCTTTCCATCTGAGACAGCCTTGTGTTGGGCCAGATGGGGTAATGACTGAACGGTCAAACCCTCATGTGACTTCCTTTTGAAATTCAAATCTTTGACAGTCAACTTCGGTTTGTCGGTTGAAAGTCTTGACCTTCATCTGAGTGATCTTCAGCTGATGTTCCGATCTGTCGAGTTCTCAGCTGACTTTGAACTTCAAAACAGTTGAACTCCTTGTTCAGATTCTATAACTGAGGTTCTGAAACTGAACCCTCAGTTGTCTTCCACTTCTTTACTCAGTTGGGTTTGAACCCTCAGATGATTTCTTTTTCATCTGATGTTCTCTTCCTTTCAACTGTTTCTCATTTGATGAACGCTCAGTTGGTTTCCTTCAACTGATGTTCTGAAGACTTCCCCTTGTTTACATCTGAACAAATGAACTCTCAGTTGTCTTTCTTCACAACTGATGTTCTGTCTGAGTGACGCCTTGTTGCCATCTTCAGCTGGAGACTTGTAAAGATAAAAACTTAACTTTGCTCAAACAGCGAGCCTAAATTCTAACATTAGGTACTGGCAACATCTACTCGGTTGGGGTCAGCCAGTTTTGGAATTCATCAAAACTTATACTAATAAATTTCCCAACAATTTCCCCCTTTTTGATGATGCCAAAACCACTTACAACTTGAAACCACTACTGATCTAAACCTCACTAACTTATCTAAAATCTCAGTTGAAATTCTAGACAGTCTATAAGATAAAACATCAAAGGGTTAGCACAGTTATAACACGAAATTGAAAGACTTTGTGATTCAGAGCTTGGACAATGAGGAATTGTTCATCAAGGTGAATCGTATTATATACTTTGAAGTTTTTGTTACAACTGAAGGTTACAAAGTTAAGCGCAAAACATAGAAAGATACAACAGTTGCTTCGAAAACTACAACTTCCAAAAACATTATCAGCTCAGAAACTTTGACAGCTCAGAAATACTGTTGACCGTACTTGTTGAAGATACGGTTGAAGATCTCCATCTTCGCTTCCGACTCAATCCCAGTATTGACGCCGTGTTCCTTGCATACTTGCCTCGCCTCAGCTAAGATCGTATTTCTATTTGGCGTGCTTGTGCCTTTGATTATCGGAGGGCGGTATATGCACTTCTTTGGAACTGGAACAGTGTTGGGATCAAGCTGAGCATTCAGCATAGCTCGCTTGAACTGACTAAACATTCCAGGGTCTCCAGAGCTGAGTTCCCACAGGGCTTCCTTGAAGGCTAGCCTTGGGTCTTCAGTCGAGTAGACTTTCCTGTAATAGAAGTCATTGACGAACTCATGCTTGAACTGTTCCCAGTCATCGTTCCACTCCGCATTCATCCACTTGTCAACATGTGGGTATCGAGAAGGGAGCGGAGCGTTCTTCTGCAGCTGATGCGTCGACTTTCTAGCCTCAGCCTTCATCTGGTGCTTGTTGATTCTTCGCACACTCCGGCTGGCTTTGTTTATGTCGACGTTCTTCTCCACCTTGGCGAGCTCCTTCTCGAACTTGGCCACCTTCTTGGCCTGATCGGCAGCGAACTTCTTGATCCAAGAGGGATTCAGGTACTTCTCCTTAGGCACCTCCATAGCTTTGGCAGCTTCGATACAGTCTTCAACGGATATCCCGTCAAGTTCTGCATCGAGCTCGGCTGTGAGCTCGGCTACGAGGTCGTGGGAGACTTCCAGTTCGGGCTGCGACCCTTCAGCTTCAGCTGGCACTCCTTCTCCTTGCTGGAGAACAGCTTTCCCTTGTCCATCCCCAGCTGCCGGCTCCTTGTCTTCCCCAGCTGCTGGCTCCTTGTCTTCCCCCTTTTTGGCATCATCCAAAAGGGTGGCAACAGTGCCATCCAGAGAGGTCAACTTGGCTTCAGCTTGTTGAATGCGGGAAAACAGCTCTTCAACAGCGTCCTTCTCTTCCACCTTCTTTGCCAACTCCAAGTCTTGGCGCTCTTGCTCAGCTCGCTGCACAGCTGCAAAGGTCGCAGAGACCTCTTTGTGAAGGGAGACGAACTCAGCTCGGAAAGAGGCGAACTGAGCCATCCACTCCTGGTCCTGAGTCTGCTGGGACTTTGCGAGGTCAGATTCAACAACGGTCTTGAACACGTTGAAATCCGAGCTGAGGCTCTGAACGGCCTTCCTTAGAGCCGAGACCTCCGAGCTGGAAGAAGTGGAGAGATCTTCGAGCTTGTGCTGCAGAGAAGAGGAGAGGTGATCTAGCTGATTCTTCAGGCTGACATTTTCTGCCATCAGCTGCTGCATCCTATCAGCTTTTTCCTCCTTGCCCAGCTGGATTTTGGACAGCATCTCCGTCCTGAGCTGGTTGACCCTCTCCGAGATCAGCTCGCAGATGACGTCGATTGAGAGAGCTGGCTGATAGGAGGGTCCGGGCAGGAGCGGTGGTTGTGGCTGGGCAGCAGACTCCAGGACAACCATGGCAGATCGGCTGGCGAGGTAGGCCTTGAGCTTGTCTTCTTCTCTCTTGGCCGCCTCATCAGTTGCGTCGACGTCGTCCATGCAGGAGGCATTTTTGGCGAGCATGTCATCAAGAAAGTGAACAGCTTCAGGGTTGTTGCACAGCTCCCTGGTGTATGTCCCTTCTTGGATGCTTTTGTCCAGACGTCGTCGGAGCACAGCCACCTTTTGGTTGTAGGCCACCTCCAGGCTCTGGTAGTCTAAGTACTCCCTCAGGTTGGACTCTTCGACCTTTAACTTGTCCCAGCCATGGATCCTGAGGGTCTCCTCCTTCACGTACCAGTAGCTGAATATGACACTGAATTGGTATAGAAGCTCCGTCCCGAGAACAGAGAAAATAGGCATCGATGTTGCCTCGGGGAACATACCAATCAGCTTGCGGAAGCAGTAGCTGAGTCTTCCTTCATATTCAGCCAAGATCGCCTGACGGTTGGCTTCTTCATCGATCTGAGGGGGGTCGATATCGAAGGTTAAGGGTTCGATGGTTTCATCAACGTTAGCCGAAGAAGTGGTCACAACGTTGGCATCGAGCGAGAGGCTCGGAATATCTGACTGGGGACCAGTTGAGAGAACCTGATCCTCTTTGGATGGAGAGTTGGCTGGCTGGAGGATTTCTTCAGTCACAGATGGGTTAACCTGGCTGGCATCAGCTCTAGACCGACTGTCGTGGGACTCCTCAGATGAAGAAGAGTCATCTGAGGAGGAGCTGGCATCCACCACTTGGATCTCCACGTCTCCACCTGCCTCCTCAGCCACGTCCTCCTGACAAGGTTGAAGAATAAACCCAGCTGGGTCAACCGATTGACTGGATTCGGTTGACTCCTTCTCCTCAGCTGGCTTGACCACCACTGGACTTGTTGTGGATGGTTTAGCCGCTGGCTGGATGATTCTTATCCTTGGCCTCTTCTGCAGAGGTTCCTCCTCTTCCTCCTCTTCGTCTTCTTCCTCCTCAGCTACGTCTTCCAGCTGGCGCTTCGCCGGCTTGGTCCTCGAAGGGCGACGAGCAGCTGCCTCCACAGCTGGCTTGGGGACACCCTTGGGGGTGTAGACAGCTTCTACAACATCCCTGGCCTTCTTGGCTGAGGGAAACAGTGACAGCTTGCTGACTGGAGTGTCCTCACTCCCTTCCCATGTCAGCGGCAGACCCTTTGTGTCTTGGAGGATGAGGGCTGATATCTTTTTCCCGAAATTGAGAGTCCCCTTGACACTCAACAGAACATCCCCGGACTCAGCTGTCGTCTCGGATATCTTCTGCTTCTCCGACACCAGCTGGCTCTCTATATATCCCAACCAGTCGACCTGGTGCATCTCTTCCAGGGCCTTCTGCTGCTTGAGCTTAGGACGACTGATGTCCCCGAAGGCTCCACCATATACGAAGATGCATTTGGAGATTACATCAAAAAGAAGTCGGTGCTCCGGCTTCAGCTTTGTCCTTTGCATGCTCCCCTTCAATGGTTCGGGAACAAGAAGAATGGTTTGAAGGAAGGCATCAGCTTCCTTGTCAGAAAAGTTCCCCACCACGTCTGCGGCTTCACGGTTTCTGGGGATGAGCTTCTCCAGCTCCTTCGACACCTTTATCTCCACAACGGAGTCTTCTACTGTTCGGGAGGTTCTGTGGCGTTGCTTGCACGGGATGATCGTGACAAGCCCGTCATTTGCGACTCGTTGCAGATGCGGTAGAAATGTACGATCTGCTTCCTGAGCAACAGGGCCAGAGAGAGGGTGGCCCAATCAAGCAGATGGTGGTCGGAGAGGATGGCGGCGATTGGAGCGAGCTCAGGCGAGGAGAGAGCCGCTCTGGATAATATCTGTTCGAAATGAATCTTCGACATCACCATGTCGAACGATTCCTGGAACGTTGCAGGCTCTGAGGAAACCATCTTTTTAGAAGCTTTTGACTTGGGCGCCATCTCGAGGAGATATATATGAAAAGAAAGAGTGAAAGACTTTACTGGAAATGGCGAAACAAGATTTGAGAAGATGATGAATAGTGAGTAAAGATATGCACGAAGAGAGAAAGTAAGGATCACTTCCTGATTTGCCGTATTATATAATCTTTGACTCGGATAAAATCAACGGCTGGGGTTAAATCGCGCGAATCTATTAACGGCTGTGATTTCGCGACTGTTGAGTAATTTTGACTGATATACCACGCGCGCGAGTGAGAAGGTGAATAGTTTGAGGTGTCAGCCCAGTCACACTATAAAGTAAGGCTATAGGTGTTCAGCCAGACTTTACATTAAATGCGATATGATGGCTTGTTTAGTCTAGCTGACATGTTCAGGAATGTTTGAATTTATTTCAAACATTCTCATTTAATATCATAACACCTTCAGTCATAAATGATACCTGCCAGCTGATGTCTGAATCAGCTGTGTTCATTTGTTGAATTCCTCAGTTTCCGCATACCATCAGCTGACTCGAGTTCGTCTGTTCAGCTGACGTCTGTTCCATTATTGCAGCATACCATTAGCTGACTCAAGTTCATCTCCTCAGCTGAAGTTTGATGTCCTCAGTTGGCAATTCGTATCTGAGCTTCCCCCTTCATCTGAGCTTCCCCCTTAAGTCGATATCCGATTCTTCAGCTCGGATGAATCCTTGTCAGCTCGGATGATTCTTCTGCTCGGATGAGTTTTTAGCTCGGATCCAAAAGTCCTAGAAGATCACACAGCATCTTGAACCGGGCTTCAGGAAGAGGTTTGGTGAGGATGTCAGCTCTCTGAATCTCAGTTGGGATCTTCTCCATGGACACATCCTTCTTCTCAATATGATCTCAGATGAAGTGATGACGAATATCGATATGCTTAGTCCGAGAGTGATGAACAGGGTTTAGAGAGATAGCTATGGCACTCGAATTATCACAATGTATGGGAACCTGTCCAGTTGAGACTTCATAATCTCTCAGCTGCTGCTTCAGCCACAATACTTGCATGCAACAGCTTCCGGCAGCCATGTACTCTGACTCGGTTGTCGAAGTAGCAACACACGCTTGTTTCTTGGAGAACCATGAAACCAGCTTGCTTCCCATGAACTGACAGTGTCCAGAAGTAGACTTTCTGTCCAACCGATCTCCTGCTAGGTCGGCATCTGAGTATCCAGTCAGCTGGATATTGTCATCAGTTGGGTACCACAATCCAACATTGACAGTTCCCTTCAGATACTTAATGATGTTCTTTGCTGCCAACATGTGTGCTTCTCTTGGTTGGACTTGAAAACGAGCACACACTCCAACTGCGTATGAAATGTCTGGTCGGCTGGCAGTTAGGTAGAGCAGCGAACCGATGATCCCTCTATACTGGCTGGCATCAATGAGCTTTCCCACAGCTCCTGGTTCGATCTTCCAGTTCGTGTTCATAGGGATCTTGGTTGTCTTACTTGTCTGCAATCCGAACTTGGTGATGAGCTCCCTTGTATATTTGGACTGGTTGATGAAGATCCCTTCAGGTGACTGCTTCACTTGTAATCCAAGGAAATAATTCATCTCGCCCATCATTGACATCTCGAACTTTTCCTTCATAAGATCGGAGAATTTCTTGCACAGCTCCTCCGACTTGGACCCGAAAATGATGTCATCGACATAAATTTGCACGACAAGTATATCTTCTCCAACTTTGATGGTGAACAGAGTTTTATCAACTGAACCTCGTTTGAACCCCGAGTCCAGAAGAAATCCACAAAGAGTGTCATACCATGCTCTTGGTGCTTGCTTTAGACCATAGATAGCTTTCTTCAGCTTGTACACTCTTCCATCTCCAGTCTCAAAATCGGGAGGCTGTTCAACATATACATCTTCTTTTATATCTCCATTGAGGAATGCACACTTCACATCCATCTGATATACTTTGAACTTGTGATGTGCGGCATAAGCTAGAAAGATCCGGATGGCTTCAAGCCTTGCAACTGGTGCAAAGGAATCTTCAAAGTCAATTCCTTCTTGTTGGCAGTATCCTTGAGCTACCAACCTTGCTTTATTCCTCACAATGAATCCAATGGCGTCTCTCTTGTTTTTGAAAATCCACTTTAGTCCAATCACCTTGACACCATTTGGTCTTTCTACCAACTCCCATACACAGTTGCGTAGAAACTCATTCAATTCTTCTTGCATGGCTGTTGTCCAGTGGACACAATTGAGAGCTTCCCCAACATTCTTCGGTTCTGGAACATCAGCTACATAGCAAGAAATCATGGCAATATCTCCAGCTTGCTCGAACTCCTCTAGAACTGCCAATTCCTCAGCATATTGGGCATAAGTGTTGGATTCTTCCTCGGTTGATTCTGGATTTGCAACTCTGCTCCGTGTGCGCACACCCTCGGTTGGATCTCCGATGATGTCGTTGGTGGAATGAACATCATACCATCTTCGGTTGCGTCTTCCTTCTTCTTCCAACAGTGGCTGTTCAGACATCTGAGTTGGAGTCTTCAGAGATGGTGAATGATCAGCTGTTGAGTCTGGATCCTCAACATTTACAATAGATTGAACTGAGTTCGGTTGGGCATCGGATGCTGATGCAGTTGGATGGACATCAGCTGAAGTTCCCCCTAGGGACGAGCTGAGGTCTTCGCATTCATCTTCAGAGGAGTATGGGTCCTCATCCTCAGTTGCCCATACCAGTGGTTCAACTCGGTTCTTAACCCGAAGAGCTTGCGATCTGGTGAGAACTGGTAGAACAGCTGGATCCGCGTGTTGTTCCTTTACCTGTTCCCTGTACTCAAAGGTAGATTCATCAAAACTAACATGAGGTGTTATTTCCACAACACGAGAGCTGTTGTTGAAAACTCTATATGCCTTGATCCGAGCTGCATATCCAAGAAATATGCCCTTTGAAGCTTTGGCATCAAAAGTTTTCAACTGAATCTTCCCATTGTTGTGAATATAACACTTAGATCCAAAAACACGAAAATAAGAAATATCTGGCTTTCTGCGTCTCCACAGCTCGTAGGGTGTCTTTCCCAACCGCTTGGTGAGAAGAGATCGATTCTGTGTGTAGCATGCTGTGTTGATCGCTTCAGCCCAAAATCTCTTAGGTAGTGCTGAGCTCGCTAACATGGATGTGGCTGCATCCTTCAGAGTTCTATTTCTTCGCTCAGCTACGCCATTCTGTTGTGGAGTACGCGCGGCTGATGTTTGATGGGTTATGCCATTCTTTTCGCAATACTCAATGATGGTTTCATTTAGAAACTCCGTTCCACGATCTGATCTGATAGATATGATCTTCAACTCTTGTTGGTTCGATATCCGATCCATTAGCTTGGGCAGCTCATCTCGGGTTTTTCACTCTTGTGGCGCATGAAGATGGTCCACGTATATCTTGAGTAGTCATCAGTTACAACCAAAGTATATTCGTTTCCATTAATGCTTTTTGGTGTAACTGGCCCGAAGAGATCCATATGGATCAGCTGCAACACTCGGTCGGTTGAAGGAGTTAACTTCAACCGGAAGGAGGTTCTAGCGAGCTTTCCCAGCTGGCATGCACTGCACATGTGTGTTGTTGAAAACACTCGGTTAGGTATGCCTCTTGCATGTTCTTGTCTGGCAAGTCGGTTCATCGTCTTGAAATTCAGATGGTTGAGCCTTTTGTGCCACAGCCAGCTCACATCCGAACTGCTCTTTGACAACAAGCAAGTGTCAGGGAGGCTGCTGTTCCAGTCAGCGTAGTATACATTCCCTGTTGGAGATCGATTTCCCAACAATATCACCTGCTTTGATCCGACATCTTTAACTCTGCAACCCTGTGCATCAAACTTGACAGAGAACCCATTATCACAGAATTGACTGATGGAGAGCAGGTTATGCTTCAATCCATCAACAAAAGAAACATTAGAAATTGAAACATGATTGGTTTCAAGGGTACCGTAACCTCTGGTATAACCTTTTGAGTTATCACCAAAAGTAACTGATGGACCTTCTTTCTCCACGAAACTTCCAAGCAAATCCTTCAGATTTGTCATGTGTTTCGAGCATCCACTGTCCATCACCCACATTGTTGTAGACGCCTTCTTCTTCCTCAGCTGTTTCTCCTGTACCTGCAAGGAGAAACTCGCTTAGGTCCCCAATTTCAGTTGGGTCCTGGAGGGTTAGAACCAATTCCCGCTGGAACCGTGCGTCGCTTTTCTCTGTACACTCGAATAGCCTTGTCATTCCAAATGATCTGCCCATTTTCATCAATTATAACAACACCCCGGTTATCCTTAGGCTTGTTGTTTGAAATGATGCTCTGTTTCTTGGGAGGAGTTGGATTTCTCCCATGTTGGGCTTTAGGAGGTGAGGCTTTCTCCCTGTTTTGATGGCGATTCTTATCCTGTTGAGTTTGTCTGTGAGGTCGAACGCCTTTGTGGAATCTTCTTGGCTGATTCTGATTCCATTGCCTTGGCTGTTGACGATGGCTGTTCATGCCCGGATGTTGATTCATGTTGTGGCATGAGTAACCATAGCTGTCGTAACTTTTCCACATAGGTTGACTCTGTTGGAACCTCTGATTGTTGTGGTGATGGAACCGTTGTTGATTATATCGGTTGAAGCTTGGTCGGTTCTGTTGGTTCCATCTCTGCTGTGGTTGGTTTGTTGGTCGGTTATCACGTCGGTTCTGAGCTTGGATATGTTGTCGATTTTGAGCTTGATTGCGACTCCGACGTCTCCGGTTCCTCCGTTGAGTCTTGGAACATTCCTCCTCGGTTGTAGACTCCAGGGACTGTTTCGTTGGTGCTCCATCTGCAGCTCCTTTGCCTTTCTCAGCCGTAGTTACCTTTATCGGTTGTGAGGGTGTTTGTTCAGTTGCATACTCAACTGTGTTAGGTTTGGCAACCATGACTTCCTCAGCCCTGGTGAAGGTAGCTGGTAGAATTCCAGTGTCCTTTGCCACGTCGTATCCGAGTCCAGACACATCATCCGTTTGCCGTCTGTATTTGATGAGATTCTCGATGATCTCGGATGACTGATATAGCTTTGTCAGGTTGTCCTTCTCAGTTTGAAGATCCTTGAGAAGAACAACTATATGCTCGGTCTGGGCATCTGATGTCTTCATCAGCTGGTCGATCTGAGCCTCTTGCTTGTTCAACTGTTCGTTCTGTGCCTTGATCTGTTCCTTCAACTGTTCATCGGTTGAAGCCTCAGTTTGGTTGGCTGTACTCAGTTGACTTTTCAGCTGGTCAATTTCTTCAGCTTGTCTCTTGATCAGATCGTCCTTTTCGGTTAAGGAATCTTCAAGCTTGGCGAACTGGGCTTGAAGACTCTTAAACTCAACCGACTGCTGATGCAGTTCCTCACTGAGTTCTTGAAAATCATTCCAGGAGGGTTCCAACTCATCGCTCAGAGATTCCTGCATGTTAGAAGTATTGGAAGAATTTAAGCGAGCAGGATTAGATTGTACCTCAATATCATCTTGGTCGGTTCCAAGTGCCATGAGGCATTGATCCGGACTGATGACTTTGTTGGTAGAGGTCAAGTCATCCTCATCTTCAGTGTCTGTGAAGATGTCCATATCGTCAGCTGCCTCTTCAGCTACCATGGCCTTATTCTTTGCAGTTTGCTTCGCCCTCAGTGCTTCTCTTTCCTTCTTTGAGAGGTCTGGGCAATTGGCTTTGAAGTGTCCTTCCTTGCCGCATTCGAAGCAACCATTGGTGACTGGCTTCGAACTGTCTCGAGTTCGGTTTGATTTATAGAAACGTTTATATTTGCCGAACCGAGTATCCATATCGGCTAACTTCTTTGACAACGCTGCAATGTTCTGTTGCAGTTCTTCTCTGCTCGGCTCCTTTGCAGTCGTGTCAGCCGACCTGGTTGGCCTTGACGATCTCGACTTTGAGTAGTCAGCTCGGAGGGCAACTGACTTTGATGCTGAGCCGACGTCCTCAATTCTATTTGTCTGACTTGAGGGCTGCGACCTCCTTCTGTTGACCTTATACTCATTTCCTTTCAAGATTGAGAACAATCTTTCAGTTCCCATTTCACCTAGGTCAGCTCGGCTCTCGTGGATATTTGTGAAAGTATCCCACTCAGCCGGTAGAGCTTGCAACACTTTGAGGTTTATCTCTCTTAGAGTGTATTTTCCTTTCCGGATGGATTGGATTCTTCTGATGATGTCCATAAACCAGAGCTCTAGCTGATCTATAGTCTCATCAGGTCGCAGACTGAAATTGTCAAAATCTTGACATGCATGCGAGAACTTGTTTTCCTTTGTCTCGTCGCTTCCTTCACTTAGCGAGGCCAGGATGTCCCACATCTCTTTTGCGGTCTCACATTCCTCTATCCAGGGCAGATAATCTTGTCCAACCGTGGACATTATTGTGCTCTGAGCCCAGATATCCAGCTGGCTCACCTTGGCCTCCTCCGGAGTGTAGTCCTCTGGCTGTTTCTCCACATACTCCACCACTGCATCTCCATCGTTGGGATTTGTGGGAGTGCGAAGTATTCTGTCTCGTATGACGATTGGTACAGATGTGAGAACTTGTTGCATCCTATGATGCTTGGACAAAAGGATCTTCTTCATTCGAGTTCTCCATGATGTATAGTTGACAACAGAGAACATGACTGTGATCTTGTCCTTGACGTCCATCTGCACAAACAAAAACAGGACAACAAAAAAAATGCGAGCAAGAATGCACTAGCGTGAAAAGATCTGTTCAGTTGACCACTGAAGAAAATTCTCGAATTCACACCTCGTGAAACAGAGTCAGCAGTCTTTTGAACCACTGCTCTGATACCACTTGATGGTCCCGAAACGAGTTACTGGTGTATGGGGGGGGGGGGGGAATACACCAGTTAGGATTTTTTCAGCTTTCGAAAAACTTAACACTTGAAAACAACTTCAACTGAGTAAAAGGACTCAGGTGGGATCTCACAGCTGAGTAAGCAAACTCAGCTGGAAGAGCGGTGCTGTGCGGAATGTGGTGGAAAATAAACTCGTTAAAAACAACTCACGCAAATCAGCTCGGTTGGTCAAGAACCAAAACAACTCGGTTGAAAAAGTGCAAAAGAGGTTTGAATGCTGGTTAGTTCGGTCAGTTAGAAATGCAATATGGACTAAAAAAAATAAACACGACACACAAGATTTACGTGGTTCGGAGATAACTCCTACGTCCACGGGGAGATGTGAGTCTATACACCTCAGTCCAAGTTCTTCTGGACAGAACCACTCAGCTTACGCGGGCTGAGTAACCGTTACAGTTTAGTTTCCGGGCACTAAACAGCCTAAGTCAAGTTTACGGGTACTTGATGACCTGACTACTCAATTACAGGAAGAGTAAGGTCCTAGCACACTTTTTAGGGTGTGAGAAAGGGTAGGATATCCAACTACAGCTCGATCAAGAATGAGAGCTGGATCTAAGGCTTGAACGAATAAACACTCAACCTAAGATCAAAAACAGTTTCGAATTCTAGGAACCCTCAGCTACTAATGTTCTCTCAAATTGGAACTCTCAGCAGCTGATGCTCTTAGATGATGATTTTGCAGATTTGCTTTGATTTCTCTCGAGAAAGCTTTTGAATTTTTAGTCGTCTATGTGTCTATCTGCATCTCTTACATCTCGAATGAGATGATGCCTCTATTTATAGGCGGAGAGAATCAACTAGCCGTTGGAGGAGCAGTTGATCTCTGATTTGTTGAAAGCGATGGCTTGTCTCACATCTCTGCAGACTTTCCCGATATGGCATCTGTGCTCCTTTGCTTTCCATCTGAGACAGCCTTGTGTTGGGCCAGATGGGGTAGTGACTGAACGGTCAAACCCTCATGTGACTTCCTATTGAAATTCAAATCTTTGACAGTCAACTTCGGTTTGTCGGTTGAAAGTCTTGACCTTCATCTGAGTGATCTTCAGCTGATGTTCCGATCTGTCGAGTTCTCAGCTGACTTTGAACTTCAAAACAGTTGAACTCCTTGTTCAGATTCTATAACTGAGGTTCTGAAACTGAACCCTCAGTTGTCTTCCACTTCTTTACTCAGTTGGGTTTGAACCCTCAGATGATTTCTTTTTCATCTGATGTTCTCTTCCTTTCAAGTGTTTCTCATTTGATGAACGCTCAGTTGGTTTCCTTCAACTGATGTTCTGAAGACTTCCCCTTGTTTACATCTGAACAAATGAACTCTCAGTTGTCTTTCTTCACAACTGATGTTCTGTCTGAGTGACGCCTTGTTGCCATCTTCAGCTGGAGACTTGTAAAGATAAAAACTTAACTTTGCTTAAACAGTGAGCCTAAATTCTAACATTAGGTACTGGCAACATCTACTCGGTTGGGGTCAGCCGGTTTTGGAATTCATCAAAACTTATACTAATAAATTTCCCAACATAAATGATTTAAGAAACAATTACTATTAAATAAATACATACCATTCTCTTTAATCGGTCGAATCCAATCATTTGCAAGTACCAATGCTTCAACGGCATCTGGGCTCAACTTAGAATGAGCCTCGTCTATGATACGGCCACCTAAACTGAATGCAGACTCTGAGGCAACTGTGGTAGCTGGAACAGCTAATATGTCACGCGCTATCTTTGCCAAAATAGACAATCTCGTAGCATTGATGCTCCACCAGTTCAAAACGTTGAACTTATCACTTTGAGGAAGTTTAAGTTCATTCATATAGGTTTCCAACTCCGACTGGTGTAAAGTTGAAGCATGAGACTTATCATAATTGAAATTTGAAACTCTTGTGTTCAGCGGCGGCGAGTGGTGACGGCGTTCAGGGGCGGCGCTCGACGGCGGCGGTGTTCAGCGGCTGCGCTCGACGGTGGCGACGAGCGGTGGTTGAAAGCTTGAAACTCTAATAAGGGTTTTTGCAATACGCTGTGAAAATTGGATTTTCTTCGGTTCCTTTATCACCCATGGGTAAACAACATGATCCATCCCATACCATCTTTTAATTTCTGGTCCAGTTCCGGTCCGGTTCCAAATACTAATGTGCCGGTTTCGATTCTAGAACCGGTGTTAATTTAATGGGCCTGGGCCGGGTAGAACCGGTCCATTGACAAGCTTATGTATAAAGTTGTGTTGCATTTGTTGCCTCACTAAAAACCTTAACTAAGAAAATCCAGTGGAAAAAAAACTTAGTAAGGGAAAAAGAGAACAACAAAAATAAGTCTTCAAGACATAATAAATTCGCTCCCTCTCAAGCTAATAATCTATTAAGCCTACGCATTCCAATATTATGAACATGTTTTTCAAAAGTTGACATAGGAAGGGATTTTGTGAATAAATCTGCCACATTATCACTAGAGCGAATTTTATTTATTTTAATTTCGCCACTCTTCTGGAGCTCATGCGGGTAAAAGAACTTAGGTAATATATGTTTTGCTAAATTTCCTTTGATATACCCGCTATCCATTTGTGCAACACAAGCAGCATTATCCTCATATAGGACAGTGGGGGATTTATCATTCGCAATACCACAAGATCCGCGAATGTGTTGTATCAATGACCTTAACCATGCACATTCTTTCGCGGTCTCATGTAAAGCGATAATCTCTGAGTGGTTTGATGATGTAGTAACTAAAGTCTGTTTAACAGATCTCCAAGAAATAGCTGTACCACCACATAGAAAAACATAACCAGTCTGAGATTTAGCATTATGGGGATCAGATAAGTAACCAGCATCCGCATAGCCTACCAATGTCATGTCTTGTTTTCTTTGATAGAACAAACCAAGATCTTTTGTACCTTGAAGATAACGAAATATATGTTAACACCATTCCAATGCCTTCGTGTAGGAGAAGCACTGAATCTTGCTAGCAAGTTAACCGCAAATGCAATGTCAGACCTTGTGCAATTTGCGAGATAAAGTAGTGCTCCAATTGCACTCAAGTAAGGAACTTCTGGTCCTAAAATATCTTCGTCATCTTCTTTCGGTCTAAATGGGTCTTTATTCACTTCTAGTGATCGGACAATCATAGGTGTGCTAAGTGGATGTGATTTATCCATATAAAATTTCTCTAAAATCTTACTCACATAAGTTGACTGGTGTACAAAAATTCCTTCAGGGAGATGCTCGATCTGCAAGCCGAGACAAAACTTGGTTTTACCCAAGTCTTTCATTTCAAACTCCATCTTTAAGCATGAACTAGCTTCTTCAACCTCTTTGCGTGTTCCAATTATATTTATATCATCAACATAAATAGAAATGATACATAAATCATTTTGTGATTTTTTAATGAACACACAAGGGCATATATCATTGTTCACATATTCCTTCTTCAAGAGGAATTCACTAAGTCGATTATACCACATCTTTCCTGACTGTTTTAAACCGTACAATGATTTTTCTAATTTTACACAATACATGTCACGAGTTTCATTTTCCTTCATATGAGGAATTTTGAATCCTTCAGGGATTTTCATATAGATATCAGCGTCTAGTGATCCATACAAATATGCGGTCACGATGTCCATTAACTGCATTTCTAAATTCATTGATGATGCTAGAGATATCAAATAGCGGAATGTTATGCCATCTAAAACAGGAGAGTATGTTTGATCAAAATCAATCCCAGGTCTCTGCGAAAACCCTTGAGCTACTAATCTCGCTTTATATCTTGTCACCTCATTGTTCTCATTTCTCTTTCGTACAAATACCCATTTATATCCCAATGGTTCAACATTGTCGGGTATAAGTATTATAGAGCCAAGAACTTTTCTTTTCTTTAGCGAGTTATACTCTGCCTCAATTGCTTCCTTCCATTTCAACCAATCAGAGCGCTTCCGGCACCCTGCTACTGTTTTTGGTTTTGGATCCAGATTATCATTTGAAATGGTACATGCAATTGTTGAGGCAAATACATCGTCTATTACAATAATATTTCTGTTATAAGTTTCTCCCGTATTTATAAAGTTCATAGCAACTTCAATATTGACATCAACCAGATTTTTGTCATTTCCCATTATATTATGATCTGGTTGTTCCACAATCTCAGTATTAGTTAGTGCACTTTTTGAAATACTAGGATTATCATCAATAGAATGATCCTCTTCCGGAGGTTATTGGAGTGATATCATATCCTTATTTGATTTTGCTTTTCGGGGATTTTTATCTTTAGCACCAATAGGTCTTCCACGCTTCTGGTTTTCGGGATTATCAGCTGATTTATTTTGTCCATATGGAACTTCAATTCTTTGTGGTGCATTTATAGCAGGAATATGAGATTTTGTCACTCCTTTGTGATCAGTAAATGCATCTGGCAAATTACTTGCTAAATATTGCAAGTTAATTATTCTTTGAACTTCTAGTTCAGATTCATTAGTACGTGGATCTAAGTAGTGAAGATTCTTTTCATTCCATGAAATTTCTCGACATTGTGTTGAAGTTGAGCTTTTATCTCCCCCTAATGTCGGGAAATGATCTTCATCAAAGATACAATCAGCGTACCGGGCAGTAAATTGATCCCCAGTCATGGGTTCAAGAAATTTAATTATAGATGAAGATTCATAACCCACATATATACCCAGCTTATGCTGGGGGCCCATTGTGGTACGCTTTGGTGGTGCTATTGGAGTATAAACTCCACAACCATATATTCGCAGATGAGAAATGTTTGGTTCTTTACCAAGTACTAATTGTATTGGGGAATATTCATGATATGCAGTTGGTCGGATTTGGAGCAAATTTGCAGCATGCAAAGTCGCATGACCCCAACAAGTAATAGGTAAGTTTGATTTTTGTAGCAATGGTCTAGCTACTAGTTTTAAACGTTTGATCAATGATTCAGCTAGACCATTTTGAGTGTGGACATATGGAACAGGATGTTCTACTTTGATACCCAATGACATACAATATTCATCAAAAGATTTTGATGTGAATTCAGCGGCGTTGTCCATTCGGATGGACTTTATTGGGTAATCAGGAAATTGAGCTCTTAATTCGATTATTTTGGCAATAAGCTTTGCAAACGCTTTATTGCGAGTAGATAAGAAGCATACATAAGTCCATCGAGTAGAAGCATCAATCAGGACCATAAAATATTGAAATGGTCCTGACGCCGGGTGAATTGGTCCACATATATCTCCTTGAATTCGTTCAAGAAAAGTAGGAGATTCTAGTTTAACTTTGGTATGAGAAGGTCATATAATTAGCTTACCTTTTGCACATGCTTCACAAATAAATTCATTTGAAGAGATAGATCTTTTGTTTGTAAATTATGCCCCATAACATTATTAATAATCCGACGTATCATATTTTGCCCAGGATGACCCAATCGTTCATGCCATAATGTAAAAGATTTTGGGTTTTTAAATTTTATGTTTAATGCGACATGATTGTTAGATTTAATATGAGTATAATACAACCCAGAGGAGAAAGAAGGGAACTTCTCAAGAATTTGTTTTCGACATCCAACATTCTTAGTGATGATCAGATATTCATTATTGTTCTCGGTTTCAGTTTCAATGTGAAAATCGTTTAATCGGATGTCCTTAAAACTAAGAAGGGTACGTTTTGATTATGGATACAAAAGTGCATCATTGATAATTAATTCTGTACCCATAGGGAGTATCAGATAAGCTCTTCCGAAGCCGACAATAAGGATATTGTCATTTGCAATTGTGGTAACACTCCCCCTTTTTTCAATAAGAGTTTGGAAATATTTTCTATCAGTAAGTATAGTATGAGTTGTGGCACTATCCACTAGACACAATGTACTTTCATTCTCCATGGGTTGCATGTTCGAGTTTGACATTCTAAAAGTAAAGAAGTAGAATATGCACTCAGATTAATTCACAATAATTCACAACAAATAATTCATAATAATATATACTATAAAGATCGTAAACAAGTCTAACAACACACAATATCATAAACTAGACAACTAAAGTTTACAAATGAAAAGACATGAAAACATAAATAAAAACCTAAAATGTCTGAATAGTCCAACAAATGAAATTACTGTTGATCTCCATAATCTTCAAGATCAAGTTGCATCAAATCATCATCATCAACATTAAAATCCAAATTTGCTTCAGGCAAACTGCATGGTGTATTTCACTTTTAACTTTCTTGCCTTTCTTGTCCTTTTGCATCCTTTGGTATGCTTCAACGAGGTGCTTTGCAGTACGACATATACGAGACCAATGACCCTCGCACCCACACCTATGGCAAGTTTGTTTTGTGTCTGTAGTTTGCTGAGATGTACTGGCTTGTTGTGGATGAGATGTCTTATGATATCCTTTTCTATAACTTTGGAATCTAGCAACATGATTCTATCCACGACCTCGACCTCCTCTATGTGACCTACCTCGTCCACCACGTCGGGCTCGGCCTCTCCCTCGACCACCTCTAAAAGTGGTAGCATGTGCTTCAGGCACTGCTTGTGAACCAACTGGCCTTGCATTGTGATTTCTCATCAAAAGCTGATTATGTTTTTTCTGCTACAAGCAAAGCAGAAATGAGCTCAGAATGTCTAGTATAATTCTTAGCCATGTACTGCTGCTGGAGTACAAGGTTACTAGCATGAAATGTAGACAGAGTTTTCTCTAACAATTCAATCTCTGTAACTTCCTGCTTACAGAGTTTCAGCTGTGACACAATACGGTGCAAGGCAGAATTATACTCAATCACAGGCTTGAAATCCTGAAATCTTAAATTAAGCCAATCATATTGTGCCTGAGGAAGAATAATTGCCGTTTGTTGATCAAAGCGATCCTTCAGGGATTGCCATAGGACAACAGGGTCCTTTTCAGTAAGGTACTCATTTTTAAGGAAACAGAACAATTAACGTCAACCTGATCGGATCAAAAAGTGGAAGCGTTTCTTCAACCTTAATTCATAATTTGTTTAATCAGGATTTGGAGAATTAAGGACGGGAAAAAGTTGGGGTGTTCCCTTTACACTATACACTTATTTTTTTTTTTTTATGTGGAATCAAGGATAATGATTTATGTTACTGTATTTTCATATTATCATTCAAAGATGGTACAGAACATAAAGTAACATTTTTTTTATATGCAAATACTCTCTAGAAAAACAAGTCCACAGACGATGATAGAAAATCTGAAACAATAGATTACCTTGCAAGGAAAGACACGATTCTTCCCTATGACTTACTCCCAATTTCCACTTAATTGGCTAGAGACTCGTGCTGATAACGTGTTGTAATTCCTCCAGTATTGAATCTTATAAAGCACAGAAAATAGAGAAAAAGAGAGAAGAGAGAAAAATAAGAAGTAGAAACTGCGTATCTCTTTATTCTTAAAAACTGTATAATATATATCAGTTATAACTGATATATATACAAGTAATGTACAAAATAATATAATAAACAATAATATTTACAATATTAATAACATATTCCGTACCTATCATTTCATTAAACACATTTTTGTCTTATTTGAACATATCATTTCATTAAATTTATTTCCGAAAATGGAAATACACTATATGATAAATATCACAAAAAATTTATAAATTTTCATTCACGAAAAAGACGCATAGTTGGGACGGGTACGAAGTTTAACAAAATGGGTGGAGTGTGTTGTGAGTGAAGTAAGAGTCTCACTTATTACTCCCTTCATTCACGAAATGATGTCCTATTTGGCGTCCGGCACGGAGATTAAGAAAGTTGATAAAGTTATTTTGATTGGAATAAAAGTTAGAAAGTATGGGTAGTGAGATAATGACAAAAAAAACAGTGGTAATAACAAAAAAGAGTTGGTATTGACTAAAAAATAGGAATAAAGTTGTTGGGATGACAAAAAAGTAGAAATAAAGTTGATCTAAGGTGGAGTCATCAATGACAAGAGATAGTGATTTTAATGAAGTAACGAGGGTATGTTGGTAAAACTAACGAAAGAGAGTATTATTTGGTGAACACAAATAAAGGATGAAATAAGAAATCATTTCGTAAACGGAGAAAATATATAGTTTTAAATTATTGAGTAATGGGTTGTTTGTGAGTGAGTGGAATAAAAGTCCCACATGGGTTGAATGAAGGTTAAATTAAAGTAAATGTGTGGTCTATATTATCAAAAATAGAGTATGCATCTTTTTCGTGAACGGACAAAAATAGAAAAGTGTGCATCGTTTTCGTGAACGGACGAAAATAGAAAAGTGTGCATCTTTTTCGTGGATGGAGAGAGTACTGTATAGAGAGTACTGTATATGCTACTAAAAAGCTACTAACTCCTTTCTCTCTTCTACTTGATGTGATAAAAATACCCCAAAAAAATTATTTTATCTTCTCAACTTTTTCATAACCAACTTCTTTTTTTTATTTTAATAAGTGCCTGGTTAAATGAGCTTTATGAAATGATACGGAGGGATATGTATAACATTTATAGATACCACGTACATGGAATAATACATTACCCGCCAATCCAGAAATTAAGAATATTTGTATTCGTACAGCTAAACTTATATCCATAGAACTAGAAGTCTAAATTTTCTGCTTTTAGACTTTTTTTTTTCTTTTGTATATTGCAGTTTATTTTCAGAGAGATGCCATTGTTTTCTTTAGAAATAACAATTTTTCTTCTTCTAAAGAATCTAAACACCAAAAAAAAAATACTTTGTGACTATCTTTTACGACAAGATTAAGTTTTGATGCATTTGCACATTTTATGTGAGGAAATTCAACCTCCTCACTCATTCCACATGATTTAAAATAAAACGAAAGAAAGTTAGCCTTTCAAGAAATTAAATAATGAGGTTTTGAGTTCAATCCACGGTATAGTATATTTCCACCTTATGTGGTGATGTAGAGATCTTGCCTGGGTGTACTTTTATATGATTATAGGTCATATCTATATGGTGGTGCAATGCTATACCTTTCTAATTCTCAAAAAAAAAAAAAAAAAAAAAAATCTTTTGACAAACACAGTTAACAGTTTCACTTTAATGTTGTCGGTTGACAGTTTTCGAAAATGAAAAATCGATTTTTCTAACGGAAAAGAAAATGTGAAATCCGATTTGTCCATCACGCTAGATCTGCACTGCACCCTATAGCTCACGCTCACTGATCTTCACCCTCCATCTTCGTTCCTCGATCGATTTTTCCCTAGAATATCTCTGACATCTGGAACAAATCGTCGATTGTCTCTATAATCCGATTCCTACTAGTCAAATACATAAAGCAGCTGGTGGAGAATCAGATTCAATTGACATTGATTTATGAGCTATGACTAATAAAAAATAAAAATAATTCATAACGAAATTAGTAAATAATAAGATACTACAATAAACAGACTTTACCAACATTATTTTGAAATACTTATGACTGTCCACTTTTCCAACACATTTAGAAGAAACTTGGTTGCATTTGCTTACCACTGACCAAATCATTCCCATATATTGACTAACACATTTACAATGTATTAATATGATAGCTACATTAAAAAATGTTTGTTTGAATTAATCATCTGTTTATCCATTTCACTCTTTTGGAACATTCTCAGAAGTTCATTTAAATTAAGATAACATACATAGTCACTATCATCGACGTAATTGATTGAGTGGATTCGTTAAAACAAAAAATCATAGCGACTTAATACCATCAACATAAAAATTATTAATTACAAATTAAGATTAGGCAGAAGTTCAGACAAGTTAGCAACATTAATTGCTGTTTCAGTTTGCAGATTCCCATGGCTTGCAGAAGTAGCTTATGGATCGTCTGCCGCATATTTTGCTTTATCTTTATATCTGCTTTAGTAGCCGTACTATTAGTAACCCTAAGTTCCGGCGGCGAGGAGCCAAGATTCTACATAGAGCAAATTTACAGTCCAGCCCTCAATAATTCCATTTATTCCACAAACCTCAATACTTCCATTTTCATGGAGCTCAAATTCAAGAGAAAGGTGGCGCGTGCCCCCCTCCGTTACGAAGATCTAAAGAGCACTTTGTATTATGGCTCCGACAGAAGCTTCTCCGTCGGCTACTCCGTCGTGCCCGGATTGTACCAGGGCAGGAAGAAGACGATCCGCCGGAGAGTGGTGGTGGAGGCTCGTGGACTGCCGTGGGCGGATGCATTTCAGAAGATTGGCGGTGGGTCGACAGTGCCGTTGGTGGTGGAGTTGACCACGAAATATAAGCTGAGGAAGTGCGATGGCTACAATTGCAGCGATACGAAGGCAAAGGCGGTGGTGGTTGTGGCGGATGTGGCGTTGGATGGCTCCGGTGTGGCGGTTTCTAAGAAGCCTATAAGACTCCGATGATCATCGGTGTTTTGGAGAGTTTTATTTGCTATTTATATCATCTTTGAGTTGCTGTGGTGTATAGATGACAATTCACGTATCGTGCCCACATAATAATATAATGATATTGATAAGATCCCAAACATGATTGTTGTGTCAAAAGTTTACTGACCTACTTTCAATTGTGATTGGGAATAGTTGATTTGATCAGAAGACAACACAGTTTTTTTTTGTTTTTTATTTTTTTTTATTTTGGGATTGTTGATTCGTGAGAGATATATGTACTTTGTACAATTGTTTATGTTAGATCATTGTTTGCCGTTCAATTTGATAAATGTAAAGCATTGTTTTGGTTTATAAAAGTGTACATTAGGAAATTTAATTAATTTATTATAGTGCTTTCATTTGTAAATTAATGTAAACAAATTGTAAATTTCGAATTTATGTTTCGAGTGGTATAATTTAGTGTATTTATATTTACAAATCCATCTAGAGACGAATGAATTCGTGACGCGATCCAAATCGCAATGAAGATTATTATTTATTTTTAATTTTCATTTTTTATTATGGTTGGTGAAAAAAGACTTTATTATAATTATTTTGGTAGGTGTATATTCTATCAGGATAAGGTAAATTAGAATTCGTAAACTTATTGTCCAAGGAATTATTTTCTTGATTAGATTGGGTTTCTATATATAAGTCTATAACCACATGCGTTATAATTAGGTTTTGATAAATAATAGGGAGTAGTGCAAATATAGTCACCCCTCAAAAGAAAAGTGCTAATATAGCTACTTTTTTAAAAAACGATCAAATATGGCCATGTATACACGACTAGCATACACAACCAGCATACACGACCTAAACTGGTCGTGTATGCTGACCATACATACACGATTAACATATGCGACAATAGCAATATACACAATAATGCACACACGACTAGCATACACGACTATATCAGCATACACGACCTGAATGGACGACTAGCATACACGACCATATCAGCATACACGACCAATATACATGGTCGTGTATGGTCGTGTATGTAAGTCTTGTATGCATAGCCATATTTGATCGTTTTTAAAAAAGTGGCTATATTAGCACTTTTCTTTTCAGGAGTGGCTATATTTAACTAATTCTCGAAATAATATATTGTAAATTTATCTCTCTTTCAATTCCTCACCGAACTTAATGGAATGACGGATTGGCACCGTGATATTCTTTTCGACTTATTAATCGGTTCTCCATCCCCATTTGTAGCGTCTTATCTTAGGTTAGTGTTGTTGAACGATTGCTCTTTGAGTCTAGGGGTTTATTCTTGCCTACAGTTCTGTAGAGATCCGATTCAGAGGTGCTAGGGTATACCATCTTTATCCAGTTCAATTCAGATTCAATCTTGGATTGTATATTATATGCACCGCATCTGCAACTCGTGCAAGGATTGTATCAATTAATAATGCACAAATGTTAATTAGCTATTTGGAGATTTGAGAATGTGGAGACAGAGAAAAATCAATAATTGTTTTGAGCTATATATAAATCACTTCGCTTAATTGAAGAAATATCAAGGGTCTTCGGTTAAAAGTTAATTGATACAAAAATGACATTTTTGGATAATGTACAGAAATGTCATTGGCGTAAACGTCTACGATATTTTTGTATTGGTGAGCGTAGTATACTCTCAAATAATTCCTGTAATCCTGCTTAGAATTAAAATAAGCATAACAATAAGTAGGGTCGAATCACAGAGAACGGGATAATAACTTATTTTTCCTATTAATCAATTTTGGTGTAGCCACCAAGCCTTAAATTTGAGGTTTTATAATTATTAATTAAGGAAACGCCCGTTTGAGCCGTTGCGAGCCGGAAAGAAGTTAACTATATTTCAAACGAATTTGAATCAGAGAAAAGTAATCCGGCTTCAAATAAATCCACACTAGTCTAGGCACTAATCATTGACACAAAGATTAATTAATTATCTAGGACCAACCAGTTATAGGGTACCGTGAATATAGCAGACATACCCCAATTCTTACGTACTTTGTCGATAGTTAGCTGTAGACATCACACCTAACTATTTCTCTTATTAAAATTAACATAACCTAACTGGAAACGTCGGTCCTAGACCCAATTCCTACGTACTTTGTCGATAGTTAGCTGTAGACGTCAGACCTAACTATTTCTCTTATTAAAATTAACATAACCTAACTAGAAACGTCAGTCCTAGATTTAGTGCTCTAAAAAAAATTCTAAGCGTTGCTCGCAGGAATCGAACACGCGACCTCCATAATTGCAAAGCCTTAAGTTGCAAGGCTAGGTCACTAGGCTGCTGCTTCTATTATAGATTTACATGTACATATATTTATTTATGGGTTTTGGGCTTTTACATTTTAAAGCCTTGTTATTTTTAGTTTTTTCTTTTTTCTTATTTTTTTATTCTTTTCTTTAATTTTTTGTTTTTAATTATGTTGTTTCATACCTATAAAACATTTTTCGAATTTTTTTAAATTATTTATTCTTCATATTATCTTTTTTAAATTAATTTTTATTATTTTTTTCATTTTTTCTTAATTTTTCTTTGATTATGTTGTGTCCGATTATGCATTTTATTTATTGTTTCAATTTTTCATTTTCTTAGAATTATTTACGTTTTAAAAGTAATAATTTTAAAATATTACCTTTATTCATATCAATGAAGTAAATATTATCGTTAGTAAAAGTAAATATTGTCGTGAACAAAAGTAATATTTTTAGAAATGTTACCTTTGCTCATATCAATGATTATTTTTCAGCATGGTAATAATTACTTGACCGAATTACTAAAAGTACAAGTTGTCGTGAATGAAAGTAAATATTGTCGTAAAGAAAAGTAATATTTTTGAAATATTACTTTTATTCATGTCAATGATTACTTTTTATCACGACAATAATTACTTTACCAAATTATTATAAACGTACGTTGTCATGAATAAAAGTAAATATTTTCGTGAAAAAAATAATGATTTTGAAACATTACCTTTCTTCATATCAATAGTTACTTTTCTTAACAACAATAATTACTTAAACAAATAATTAAAAGTACAAATTATCATAAATAAAAGTAAATATTGTCGTGCACAAAAGTAATAGTTGTAAAAGTAACTAATAATTATTATTAATTTGAAAATAAATAAAAGTAATTAAGAAAATAAATTAAGAAAAATAAAAACAAAGAAAGGAAAAGAAGCTAAAAACAAAGAGAAAAAGAATAAGAAAAAAACAAATAAAGGTACATATAAAAAAGAAATTAAAAAGAAAGCAAAAGAAAATAAAAAAAATTAAGAGAAGAAAGAAAGGAAAAAAAAAACAAAAGAATAAGAAAAAAATAAATAAAGGTACATGTAAAAAAGAAATAAAAAAGAAAGCAAAAGAAAATAAAAAGAATTAAGAGAAGAAAGAAAGGAAAAAATTACTGGAAAAAAAAAGAAGCAGAAGGATTCGAACCCAGGTGAGCAACTTGGTGGACACTATATTTGCCACTGAGCTAGCAATCCACTACCTATAAAATAACCGTAAATATATATATATATATATATATATATATATATATATATATATATAATGGTCCCGAAACGAGTTACTGGTGTATGGGGGGATACACCAGTTAGGATTTTAAAACTTAACCCTTAAAAATTACTTCAACCGAGTAAAACGGACTCAGTTGGAATCTCACAGCTGAGTAAACAACCTCAGCTGGAAGAGTGAGGCTGTGCGGAATGTGGTGGAAATTAAAACTCGTTAAAACAACTCACAATTTTAAGCTCGGTTGGTCAAAAATCAAAACAGTTGAGAATGTGCAGATATGCAGTTTGTATGCCGGTTAGTTTGGTCAGTTAAAAATGCAATAAGTAACTGAATAAAAATAAACACAGACACACAGGATTTAACGTGGTTCGGAGATAACCCTCCTACGTCCACGGGGAGTTGTGAGTCCACACAACTCTGTCCAAGTTCTTCTGGACAAACCACTCAGCTTACGCGGGCTGAGCAACCGTTAAGGATAAGTTTGCGGGTACTTATCAACCTTACAGTTTAGTTTCCGGGCACTAAACAGCCTAACTACTCAATTACAGGAAGAGTAGAATTCTAAACCTTTTCAAGTGAAAGAAAGTGTTTTCCAACTAAAAGCTCGAACGGAAGGTGAGCTGCGATCTAACTCTCTACGAACTCTCACTAAGTGATGTTCTCAAGGTTCGATCTAAAGACACAAATAAAACTATCTAACTCTAGAACCCTCAACAAGTGATGTTCTAAGAGATTCAGTTCAGCTCGGGAAGAATATTGCTCTTTTCTTATCGCTCTCAGATTTCTTCTCGCGTGTGTGTCTTGTCTTGTGTGTCTTGTGTCTCGAATGAATGAATGCCTCTTATTTATAGGCGGAGAGTATCAACTAGCCGTTGGAGGAGCTGTTGATCTCTAATCGTTGAAAGCGATGGCTTGTCTCTCATCTCTGCAGACTTTCCAGATATGGCATCTGAGTTCTTCTGCTTTCCATCTGAGACAGCCTTGTGTTGGGCCAAATGGGGTAATGACTGAACAGTCAAACCCTCATGTGACTTCCTTTTGAGATTCAAAATTCAAACCTTTCTGACAGTCAACCTCGGTTAGTCGGTTGAAAGTCTTAATCTTTATCTGAGTGGTCTTCAGCTGATGTTCTGTCTGAACCGTTGAACTCTCAGCTGACTTTGAACTTCATGTTGAGACTTCTTTATAACTTCCCCCTTCTTGAAACATTCTCTTTATCGGATGGCATTCTATAGCTGATGTTCCAACTGAACAGTTGGCTTGAACTCTCAGCTGTCAAAAAGCATAGCTCTCTCATCAGGCAGTCTTGTAACTGATGTTCCTCATCCGATCTTTCATCCGGGGTTATATCCGAGTGTTGCTATGTTGCCATCTTCAGCTGGAGATCTGTAAAGATAAAATCTTAACATTGCTCAAACAGCGAGCCTAACAGCTAACATTAGGAACTGACAACATCTACTCGGTTGGGGTCAGTTGGTTTTGGAATTCATCAAAACTCATACTAATAAATTTCCCAACAATATATATTATGGGTAGCAATAAATTTAAAAAAAAATTATTGGGTGCGTGGATGCGCCATGAGGGGAGTGTGTAACCTACGTGCCCGACTTATGGGCATGAGTGGGTATGCGGGTCATATTAAACCGATTGTATACTATATAACCATTGTATGGAAACATTTGTCATTAATGTATTGTATTCGGCCTTCAATTCTTGCAAGATTGCATAGAAATTCCTCCCTCTCGATTTTTGTCATCTGAATCCGTATGCTCACGACTTCTTTGATTTCTACATAAAACCACATAAAAAATGCAAATTATATCTGAATAAAACAAATGAAAAACGAAAAACTAATAATATGAACAACCAAAACACACACATCAAACATCATCACACTTGAATTATGATTGCCCTCAAGTATGAAGTGAAGATAAAACTCAATCAAGAAACATGGTTGTTCATATATATCAATTTTCCAACACTCAATATAGACGACTCAATAAGAGGAAAACAAAGTGCAAGATAAAGAAATGAGACACAAATTGATTCGACACATAATAGCCAAGTAAAGCCAACAAGTCAAACTGCATCCTTATTCTACCCACATGAATCAAGCAACTCACAAGAAATTCTCAACCTTCAAATGAGAAAGATAAAATCTCAAGAATGCATCATTATCATCAACTTAGTCAAAATCGGGAAAAAATTGAGCATAGCTCATAGATATCACTCATTCACTCATTATAGTATCCTGGACAACCACACAAAGACAAGGTTCACGCAGTCATGATATATAACAGTCAAATTATAACTAAAAAAGGTCTTTGTTCATTTGGCGTAAAGGGGCTAGAGACCATTCGAGACATTGGTAGGATCTAATAGGTTCCTAGGCTTCAAAAAGTAAGAACAGAATATCATGCATGTCCAAATCGAATCATCATTCATAAATAATAGGCATCACTAGAAGAACAAATTAACTGTCAACTGTCATCTATCAAACTTTATGCTCTACTCAAATTAGGTGCAAACTTTCCCTCTTTTTTCTTCACTTTTTTTTTTTCTTTTTTTTTTCTCTTATTTTCAGCACTTTTTTTTTCACACTACTAAAAAGCTCTCATAGATAACACTACATACATAATGGTAATTCAAAAAAACTGTTATGTATGAGCGTCTTTTTCACATAGATAACTTAATTTTAAAAATTCGTTACGTATGTAGTATTATGTATGTTACATAATAACGGTACTAATTTATCCGTTATGTCGAAGCGTTGCTTTATAGACACATATGTAACGATTTATCTAACCGTTATGCCTTTGGTTATGTATGAGCGAAATTTTATTAAACATATGTAACGGGGTTTCTTGAACCGTTAAACCCATATGTTATATATGTAGATCTAATTTCTTATTTTTATTATTTATTATTTTCGTTCTTTTTTTAAGATAAATATTTCATTCTTTTTCATAGTTCATCTACGGAGTTAGTTCATATCATGTTCACCGTGTCTCTCTATCACCTTCTCCGGTGAAATCTCGCCGCCTACCTCGCCGCCGACTGCCGTCTCCTCCGTACAATCCCTCTCTCGCCGCCGACCTCCCGGATTGGGTAATTTCTCGGTCAAAACATTCAAAAGAAACCCTGGGTTCCCCAATTGAAACCCCTCTCTTCTCTTCTCTGTGAAATTGGACAAATCTGGTGAGCTCGCCTATCGCGCCGTCCGTCCCCACCGCCCAATTAAACAGAAGCAACTTTGGCCGCCCTTCCCCCATCTCTCTCGGTATGTCTCTCTATGTCAGAAACAGAAACCTTAGATCCCCAATCGATACGCCCCTTTTCTCTGAAATTCGACGGTTCCGACGACCTCGCCTCCCTCTTGACTCGTCGCCACCGCCGCCTCACCTCTTTGGAAGCAACGAACAGCAGCATAGCAGCCACCTCCGTTCATTCCTCTTCCATCACCACCAAAGGGAAGGCAACCACCTTCTCCCTCGCCTCCAGCCCTGTCGCCGCTGCCGTTAGCCAAGAGGTGAGCGAATGTTAGAATTGATAAAGCATGAGAATTATATAAGTAATTGTTTTAAGCTTATAATACATGGCTCCCTCTTCTACTGTATGTGTGTGACAGATACTTATGGTGTTTATTGGGGTTGTTCCCCTGTTATTGTGATGAATTTATCCTTATTCTCTAATGATTGTCATTTCTTGATAAATTGTATGTAGTTGTCTTGAGCTCCCAATTTCATTGCCAAATTCACTGACATTTTGGGAGAAAATATGAATAGTGTTTATGGGCTATATGTGTGTGTGTGTCTTGAGCTCCCAATTTATCCTTATCAAGAGGAGGGTTCAACGAAGAATGTGAAATACTATGAGCTAGAGTTCGGAGTTGAGAGCTCGATTTTTAGGCGCCATAATGTTGCCGTCTGTTGCGCTCGGAAAGGAAGATTGTTTACTTTGAATGTGCAGGCGCCGGAATCTGCTTGGCCTCAATTTAAATCACAGCTTTATACAATTGCTGGCTCTTTCAACTTGGTCTAATCTGAGTTATTAAGAGGGAATCTGCTTTCCTTCATGTTCTTTCGCATATAAAGTTAGGTTTTCCTTTGGAGTTTGTTAATTGAAAATCAAATAATGTTCTCTCAAAAAACAATTGCCCTTCTGAGCATTGAAACACAATCATGTCCATACCCTATAAAAAAACTCTGGTACCTCATGATTTAATTAGTTCAGAACCCACCACACAAATTTACTTCACATCATTTGAATAGCAAGGTAACAACTGCAAAGGCTGGTCCTGGGCTGGACAAGACCATGTTTGATCTGGCTGTTGTGATGATTGAGAAAGGCGGGATCTGGCTTGTTGATCCGGAGTCCCGACGAGGCAGCGGAGCTTTACGAGGCGATGCATTCGTAGCTGGCTGATGCTGGTGTCACCGGTGTGAAAGTCTACGTGATTCATGTAAGTATTGATGATGTTTGTTTTGATTCCCGTAGCATATTGACATGTACTAGATCATTAGGGCTGATTTACAATCCTAACAATTGTCTTATACATTGAAATTTTAGTTCATTGCATTAGAAAATTGAGATTGGTCTAGAAATTATTAAGTTGCATTTCACTAAATAAAGTTAATAATTAGGATAATTTATTATTAATATCCTCATCATCATCACCATCCTCATCATCGATATATATTCTACTAATAGGGGCATAAAAAGATTGTAAGGCAGCATTCTGATACAGTAGCCTACTTGTGAAGTGCAGAGTATTAATATCGGGTAAGCATATAATTTTGATAGAGAATACATTTTTGATTATATATATTTATATTTCATCTTCTACTCTAGTATCATCGGTCCATGTCACATATACTGTGTAACTGATATTTATATGTAGAATTATTATTTGTTATTTCTTGCTAATAGTTTCTGATTTTGTATGATGCTAATAAGGATTAATGATTTACTAATTAGACGACTGAGTCACAGAGTTTGCATAACAAGAATGGTTTTTAAATTTGAATTGTGGAGGTCGGCTGTAAGTTCCCTGAGAATGAATTCTATCAGATAATTGCATTAAGTATCTTATTCGCTAATTTAAAAAAAAAAAAAAAAAAGAGTTGAGAATTGTTCTAAGTTCTAATGCATTCATGTACTTTTTGTGTGAAAATTAGGGGCAAGTTAGTCTATCAACTACAAAGAAGAGGGCAAGCTGTCCTAAGTGCCCTGTTAATGGCAAGAGAATCCCAGGGGTATGTATCGATTGATTTTTATATTTTTTATCCATTTGTATTATGTATTTATTTGTGGTTTTCCTTTTTTTTTATATGGAAACAGAAAATTGTGTGGCCAAATCTGATCTGGAGTTCTATGTATCTTCGTGTATTGTTGTGATGGATTAATTGTTTTCTTTTAATACTTCATGGCTTTAAATATTTGTGCACCTATCTTTTGTGCGCTTGATTAGTTTTAGTGATCATTCGCATAAATTTTATAAATTACTTGGTACTGATGAGCTTCATTTTCAGATTTGTGTTTTAATTTATTTGTGTTATTATGCAATTGCATGGCAGAAATGGCAGACTTAAGTTGGGATCAATGGAGCTGTTCAGCTGAAGGGGCATTAGTTGGCAGAATTTGGGTAGACGAGCTATTGAAGATTGTACGTGTGATTTGCAGAAACGTTGCAAATGGCTGCTCTTGTAATATTATTTCTCTCATTTCCTTTTAAGACACATCTAGATAGAACTATTGTACTGTACTTGGCATTTTGATTATATTTGGATGATAATGTGAGTATACAGTGTTTGGAATATTATATTATGTATTGTATAGTATTTGTTGTTTTATTGCTGTATAATTTATTGAGGAAATCCCTCAAAATAGCACTTCTTAGAAGTGAAATTTAAAAAATGTCACCTTTTTTAGTTTCTTATAATAATGTCACTTTTGGTCTTTTTTACCCCTCCTTCCTCCTTTTCACACATTTTTCGGTCAACACAAGCTTTACTTCTTTTTGTTATTATCTCCTTTCTAATTAAATCTCATTTTCTTTCTTATCTCTCTCTTCTGTCTCTCTCTCTTCTCTATCTCTCTTCTCTCTCTGCTGAAGCAGCGAAGCTGCCACCGTTGCTGTCGTCCGACTCCGGCAATGCGCCTCCGCGCTGCCCCAAAGTTCGTGAAGTCACCTCCCCCTACCTGTCTCTCTCGACGTCGTCGTCCTCCTCCAATTCTTCGTCCTCGACCAACACGACGTCGTCCTCCGTCACCTGTGGATCGTCAAATTCCTCGAGGAGGTCGCAATCTCCAATGTTTGCCAACATAGCTGCCGCCATCGCCACTCCGAAGATGCTGCTGCGGGCGGTTTCCGCCCAGAGACGTCGGGCGCCTGCCACGTCTACGCCGTCGTCGAGAAGCCGCTCGTCCTCGCGCAGCTGACCGTGCTGGTTGAGATCCTCCACAGCCTCGCTGGACTCGTCAGATCTCCGGCGCTTTCGCTGTGCGTCCAAATCTGGGTTTGGTGAGGGAGAGAGTGGAAATTGAAGACTAGTTGCAGGGGCGGGCGGAGTGGTTGCAGAGGTGGGTTGGGGAGCCGGCGGCGTCGACCGGTTGCAGCAATTTTCTTGGCGAGCGTGAGGAGGCAGTGGCGGCGCGACGATAGGAAGCCGGGTTTGGCGGTGTCGGAGGGAATGAAAAGGAAGAGAGGAAAATCCAATCCATCCACAAGAGCGAGAGGGCCGGAGAGAAGAAAAGGAAGAGGAAAATCCAATGGGAGAGGTCTTTTTCTCTGTTCTTAAATTTCTCTTTCCTCCTTCAATGTGTTGTTGCCTCATTGATGTTTTAATTTGCTTTTGTTAAGCAGGAAGAGAAGAAGCCGGAGGAACCCAAGCCGGCCGCCAAGGAGAAGAAGAAGGATGGAATTATGTTTTTTTTTTTTTTGTTATTTCACTACTATATTTTTGTGATTTCATAATTTAATAAATGTTTCTTCCCATTTTATTTTTTATTCACAAAATATGTTCTTATTCACAATGTTTTTTTTTGTGATTCACAATTATGTATTTGTGATTTACGCTGCAATAAAAATATTGTTTCCCAATTTTTTTTTGTTCATGTTAAATTGTTGTGATTCACAACTTACTTTTTGTGATTCACAATTTTTTTTGTGACCATCGCCGGTAACAAATTTTTTTTTGTGAGATTCCTATTTGGTAATAGTCACTGAAAGAGATAGAACTAATATTTTTTCAGTGAGTCACAATTTTTTTTTTGTGACCACTGGCGGCTGAAGAAAAGTAGTGGTGTAATATTTTTATTTGTGCAGTCACAATTTTTTTTTTTTGTTAAATCCGGCGATAGTGCCGGCGGCACGACGACGACAATAGTAGAGAAATGGTGGTGGAACGTTTTTTTTTTCAATCACAAATTTTTTTTTGTGACCATCGGCGATAGTGGCGGTGGCACGACGACGGCGACGGTGGAAAAATGGTGGTGTAATGTTTTTTTTGTTCAGTCACAAAATTTTTTTTGTTACCGCTGGCGATAGTGGCGGCGGCATCACGGCGGCGGCGAAAAAGTGGTGGTGGAACTTTTTTTTTGTTCAGTCACAAAATTTTATTATTTAATTAATAATTGGTATTTGGTATCAAAATTTTTAATGTAAATTATGTATTTTGGTAATTTGTTGGTCAAAAGAAGGGTAAAAATGTCCAAAAGTGCTAGATTTATAAGGAATTAAAAAAGGTGACATTTTTTAAATTTCACTTCTAAGAAGTGCTATTTTGACTATCTTCTCTAATTTATTTTTGGGATTACAGAGCAGGAAAAATTAAAGGTTGGGGAATACATAACGGTACAAAATGCCCTTCTCTAAAATACAGAATCACGGTTATAAAATACAAAATTATGTTATATATAATGACAATAGAAAACGTAAGAAATGCATTTGATAACGTAGACTTCCGTTACGTATAATAATTATAGATAACGAAGAAAATGTGTTAGTATAAGTTATGTCACCGTTACGTATTTGCTCTATAGGCAACGGTGAATTTTTGTTACGTATGAGCGCCTCTCTTACACAACACGGCTTTATATAATGCTTTCTTTTGTACATACATAACGGAAAATTACCGTTATGTATGAGCGTTTTTTTTAGTAGTGTCAATTTCGCGCAAACATATTATTCACACCTTCAGAATACACCTCAATAATTAGCAAAAAACATGAGCTACGACTACTACATCAGTTTGGTCAAACAGAACTAATTATCCACTATTCTTGAGTCGTCTGTTCTAACAATTAATATAAGGATGAATTTTGCAATATTAAATCATGCACAATAAGGCCAAAAGAAAGTCAAAACATGCCTTGGCTAAATATCTAGTAACTTAAATGAAAGAACATGGTCAAGGCTTCAAATTGGCTCACTAGGGGTTAATGTACGGGTTAGGCAATGAAAAGCAGGCCAAATTTGGTTCATCCTAGTGCCTTGTATCATTTATTACACATGACACACATGATATCGCAACCTTGTGAACAAAAATTCTCTCAGAAAGAAATAAAGTAGAGAGTGCTCTACTATTAAGGCTCAAATCATATATAAGTGTGAGTAAAACAATTGCCCTTTTTCGTCATCCCAAGTATCATTCAATAAATCCTCAAAAATAAAATCACATCTCATCATTTAAAAGCATCTTGAATCACCAAGTTAATCATAAGACTCATACGGGCTGGGTATATTCACAAACGTAAACAATTTTGATAATACTTGGCTCATTTGACACAAAAAACTCAACTCAATAATATGAACTAACATAAACACACATAGACAACCTCTTCACACTTAAAATTTGTTTGCCCTCAAGCAAACAAAGAATAAGCATAAACAAGGAGAAGAAACACAGACTTAAACACAAAAAAACAAAAGAAATAAAATTAAATAAATAAAGTAAAAGGAAAGAAATCACCGGATATTTTTTCTTTCGAATTTAGGTGGCTTATGATCCAACTTGGGTAGCTTCTCATCACATGATATTGATCTGTACAAGACATCCTATTTGGACAAATGGGACGTATTTCCTGAACCTTGAGCATCAAAATTAGTCGCCTCTTTCATCGAAATTAGATCTTATTTCTCCTTCTTAAATTTAGTTTCAAGGTATTCTTGGACAGCAGAGTCAGTCACATCAATGATACAAACATCTTTAACATCAAAAAGATTATTCAAGGCATTACCAATGCTAAAAGTGAATTACTCTCCATGAGAATCCAAGAAAATAGTACCATTAAAGACATCAATGACCGATTTAGCAGTCCTTAAGAAAGGACGAGCTAACTGAACTTCAGATAAACTCTTTGAATGCATATCGTTCATTTTAACCACATAAAAAAAATCAGCAGGATAAACAAAATCATGCACTTTCACAAGGACATTCTCTAATAGACCCTCAGGATAGCCAACTGTATCTTAAAATTAGTATCTTCCAACTCCACACCAGATAAGCTATTATAAATAGATAATGGCATGACGTTTACAGATGCTCCTAAGTCACATATAGCATGCTTAAGCTTTGTATCTCCAATGGAACAAGGTAAAGAGAACATACCTGGATCTTTACATTTAGGTGGTGATGGTCCAGTAACGAGTATGTGGTGTATGTGGGGAATACACCAGTAGCAATTCTTTGTTGCTTTAAAAATCTTTTCACTGAGTTAATTGCTCAGGTCAGTTTGCTCGACAACTGGAAATGTCAGTTGGAGCTGTTCACACAGTTGGGTGCACAACTGACTTCTTTGACTGAGGGTCAGCTGTGTATTCCAAGTGAGGTTTCAAAGAGTTAAGCGTTTGCGGAAGTTGGTGGAAATAAAAACTCGTTACTTAAACTGAAACCTTAATGAAAACAGGAAAGGTCAAGTTCCCAAAATTTAGTGCAGTTTGTAAATATGTAGTTGTATGATGGGTCAATTGGTTAGGTAACTGAATGTAAATACAGAATGTAAAGGACACAGTATTTTAACGTGGTTCAGAGATGGACCTCCTACATCCACGACTTCCTTTTCGAGGAAGTAATCCACTAGATAAGCTTAAGTGTGCTTACCAAACGTTCCACTTGATTTACGGATAACAAGCAACCTAACCAGTTCGATTACGGGTTCGAACAAGACCTTACAACACTTTTACGGGCAAGTATACAACATGGGCTTAGATTACGGGTTCTAAGGGGATCTAGTCTTAGATTGCGGGTTCAGCACAACTGCCAGATCCCGTTTGGCCAAATAGGACTGATTTTCAGCCTTGTTAACAGAAATTGTTGCTCCTTCAGAATTCTCGAGCTTGTGTAGTTTGGATCCTTTTCCAGACTCATTGTCCGAGAGATTTCCTGATTGCTGGATTGTGGGCTCACTCAACTCCTTGCCAATTGTCAAAGTGACTAAGTTCACACGTTCTATGGAATTCACTTGAACTTAAGATGGCAAACGCCCTTAATTTCTCTTAATCTCATTCACGGAAGTCGAAAGTTGAGAAATTTGACGAGCTAATCCATCCATGCATCTTTTGCTCAGCTTGAGACCGGTGAAGTTGCTGCATATTATTCTGCAAAAATTGTTGCGAGCCAATCAAATCAACGATCATCTCCTCAAGAGACTTGCCTTGCTTTTATTGTGAAGATGGAGGAGGTGGCGTTTGTTGAAACCCTCTTTGATGAGGTGGTCGATAAACTTGTTGCTGCTGCTCTTGCTTGCTTTGATCGCTCCAACCTGGATTGTAAGTGTTTGGTGGTGGATGACCATACCAATTTCCAAATGAATTAGTATGAGCAACGAGATTCTCTTAATTCAATGTGCATTGCATCGTTGAATGGCCCAAATTACCATACATACCACATGGTCTCTCCGTCCATCCAACACTTGCAACCTTCTCAACCATATTACTCAGCATTCGTTCCATCGTTCCTATTCTTTCTTCAAATTTCTCTTCAAAATGGGAGGAACTCGACTCCGCTCTCTTAAGCAAACTAATTCTAGGTTCCTCGTACTCCCTTGTTGCTTCTACCAAATATTGAATTAACTTCTTTGCTTCGCTAACTAGGCAATATAAAAACCCTCATTTGCTTGATGAGTTGACGAAATCCGTCGTGTCGACAGTCATACCTTGGTAGAAATATTGTAACAAGTCACCATCAGAATATTTATGATTCGGACAACCATACACCAATTTCCTGAATATTGACCACTAAGTGCTCAACGATTCATCATATTCTTGCTTCATTCCGTTAATCTCTTTCTTTAATGCATGAGTCTTGGTAGGAGGAAAGAAGTGTTCCAAAAAAACCTTCTTCATTTCAGGCCATGTGGATATGGAGTTTGGTGGAAGACTGGTGAACCAAGCATTCGCTTCTACCGTGTGAGTGAAAGGAAATGCGGCTAGCTTGAACTGTTCCTCGGAAACTCCAATGGGCTGTTTCTGCACCTTGGATATCTTAACGAACTCACTCAGAAAATTGTGCGGATCCTCTCATCTCTTACCATAAAACTTAGGTAAGACATTCAGCAACCTCAGCTAAATCTCAATTGGTGCCTCCAAACCTGCTAGTTTTATCGGTGTGGGAGCATCATCTTCCTGATGGCTAGAAAGTTCATTCATTATCGGATCTTCTTCTATCATGTCGCCTTCAGTAATCGCGATAAAAGTAGACTCAATTCCTTATTCGGTATCTATTTCTGCTTCAGAAAAAAGGTCCGTTTAGGCAAACAGGAAACCTTCAGCATTCGAGACACCACTGTCACAATCGTGTTCTGTTTGGCCAAACTAAGCGCCTTGCGATTCTAACAGTTCTCTTTACTTTCTCTCCCCAGTATCCTTCAGCAATCCTCTCACGAGCGTGTTGATTTCAGGATGATCTAGAAGTTATTTTTCTTATTAATTCCTGCAATCCTGCTCAGAATCAAAATGAGCATAGCAATAAGCAGGGTCGAACCAAATATAACGGGATAATAACTTATTTTTCTTATTAATCAATTTTTGTGTAGTCACCATGCCTTAAATTTGGGGTTTTATAATTATTAACTAAGAAAACAAGGAAATCAACTATATTTCAAAGGAGATATAATCATAGAAAAGTAATTCGGCTTCAAATAAATCCACACTAGTCTAGGCTCTGATGATCGATGCAAATATTAATTAATTATCTAGGACCAACCGGTTATAGGGTACCGTAAATGCAGCAGACATACCCCAATTCCTACGTACTTTGTCGATTATTAGCTGTAGACGCCAGACCTAACTATATCTCTTATAAAAACATAAACTATCTGGAAACGTCAGTCATAGATTTAATACTCTAATAGCTTTTAGCTTTGAAGGAACCCACTTTAAACAAATTTCCCAAGAACGCAAGTAATAATCCGTTTACCAATTTAATATTCCTACTACGAACATGATAGCTTTATCACTAATTAGCCCTATTCCAACAATTACGGATTGAGGGAACTAATTGACTGTAATTCAATTTAATCTAAGTTGATTAGAATTAAACAAAATCAAAATTAACTCTAAACACAAGGAATAAATCGAAATCCTTGAAAATTAATTATACAAACAATTCGGTCTCACAAATTATTAGACTAGTGCTTCAATATTCTCACCAAATTGAAAAATTAACTACTTATACTATTGAAATTAAATAAGATAATATAAAATAATGATAGCATAATTAAATTACAGATGGAAAGAAAATGGAAATTAGTCACCAGCAAATAGAGAAGAAAACAAAAGAAGATGTCTGCTCCCACAACTCAAACTGGAGATAACCCCCCGACTAATCTAAGGCGGCTAAATAGAATAAAACTATGGAACAGAAAAAAAATGAGTTGCTGCTAATGCTAATATATGAAATATATATATCCTAATAATTAGCCGTGAGCTCTAACTTAATAATTAAGAAGTAATAATTAAATAATAAAAGTCCTGAAGTAACAATAAATATAATATATTATTTTAATGGATTACAATTATAAAAGCCCGGCTCATTCAATTAATGTATTGTATTCGACCTTCAATTCTTGCAAAATTGCATTGAAATTCTTCCTTTTCGATTTCTCTCATCCGAATCCATATGATCACGACTTCTTTGATTTTTACATAAAACCACATAAAAAATACAAATTATATCTGAATAAAATAAAGAAAAATCTAATCATATGAACAACTAAAATACACACATTATATATCTTCTTCTAATTTGTCTTTTAAGGCAGCAGTGTATACGGTGCACCATATAATAGTAATATATAGAGAGAGGGAAATTTAAAGTAGAAACTGAATTAAGGACAAAAAGTTAAAATGGTCATTTTAAAAAAATAAATATAAATATTAATTTTTAAAAGATAAATACTAAACTAATTTTTTTAAAATTACTATCTTGCCCTTATTTATATTATTCTCTCACCTCATATATACACGAGTACGTAATACACACAGACAATAGACACGAACTATTTTAATTATAAGATGTTTTCTCTACCCTCTCAAACACACATATACTGAATCACGACACACACACATACACTCTAAGTTGTTCTCTATCTCTCTCTCTCTCTCTGTGCATCGCACGCCCCCGCCGCCGCCTTCACGACATCGTCACTTCATGCCGTCGCGACCCTCTCATCTCTCATCTCAAATTCATCTCTCATTTTCCTTCTATATTTCTCATTCTAAACACAAACGCACATGCACAACTCTCCCTCTCTTTCTTCTTCCCTGGCAAAACTATGATCACTGCCGTCACCTTTGCTGTCCTGCTGCTGCAATAGGTGGCTACACTTTGTCCCTCTCGTCTCTACCTCTCTGAAACAAAAAGAAAGCCCCAATTTGAAACCATATAGCCCCCAATTCGGAACCCCAGCCCCGAATCGAAAACTCTCATTTCTTCAAAATCCGACGAGTTCGCCGCCGCCACGTTTCTGCAGCGGCAAAGAACGACAACGTCAGAGGAGTTGTCGTCACCATCATTCACCCATCTCCAGTCAGTACAGCAGCGGCCAAAGAGAAGGCAACCGCATTCTGCCGTACGCTGCTTTCGATCGCGCCACCAGCACCACCGTCGTCACCGTAGTTCGAACCTCGCCATTTCTGCTACTCTTGTCCCGATTGAGGAAGAATGTGTTTTAAGATCATACATGAATCATACATGCATTTATGTATGTATTCATTTAGGTTTTGGATAGATACTTTTACAGTAGATCTTAAAAAGAAGAAGAAGAGGAACAAGAGAAAGACAAAGCCATTCTGATTACTATTTCCGGATATCCTCTAATAAAGAACAAAGAAAAACAATAGCTTCAGTTAAACCAAGTCCGTAGGAAGAAGTTAACTAATTCTATGTCCAATAACAAAGGAGCTACAGAGCTGCAAGGGAAGAAGAGAAGAGGTATTCCTTAAGGGTTATTTCTTAGAAATTTCCCTATCTATAAAACAAGACGAGAGCTAGCTTCTTTAACTACTGCTAATGCGCGGCTCCTGCTCTTGCTATTGCTCCAACTAATGCGATTGTAGCTGCTACTGCTCTGTCTACTGTTGGATTAAGCGTTCCCAATGTTTGTGTAGTATGTAGGTATGTGTATGTATTAAGTATGAATTTCTGTATTCATGTATTCATGTATATCGTGTATTGAATCATGTACGCATTCATAAAAACAAGGTAAGGAAGGTTATTTTGGTAAGGTTGGTAGGTATTTATCTTTTAAAGATTAATAGTTAGAATTTATCTTATCTTTTAAAAATAGTTATTTTTCCACATTATCTCTAGAAGTAATTATGTCTCCGTCCACGAAAATGTGTCTTACTCTACTTTTTGTACCATCATACCCCTCATTCTTTCCACTATTTACCAAGTTTTATCTTTATCCCACTCACAACAACTTTATCCACTACCCGACAAATTCTACTTTTACCCCACTTATAACACCGTCTTTATCATTTTTTCTTAAAACTCGTGTCACACATATAATCAGACATATTTTCATGGAGGGAGGCGGTACAACTCAAATAATATATATACAAATCAAAATATTTAAGAATCTTTCAAAACTTCGGTATAAAACTCAGACATATATACACCGGTTGACTTTTCTAATTTTCAACATATCTCTCTTGGTGTTTATCCATTTTTTTCGAGGAAATTCCGATTTGCAAACTATAATCTCTGCTTTGAATCTTTCGTTTATTCTCATCGTTCGTATTTCATCGATATTTTCAATACAGGAACCATTATTTTATGGAATTTATTTAAAGCTAACTGTTGGAATTTTGGTACCTTATAGCATTAAATCCATAAGGAGTATGTGGAAACTAATGGTAGAAACGAAATCTACGTTTTGAGTACTGTGATTTAATGTATTTATTTATTCAATTCCATTAAGGAATGAATGAGCAATTAATACATAAACATGTCTACTTGAAACTAGAATTGTGTGTATTCTATCTTGTTTGTCCCACATCGAAAATTTAAAGATGTTTTGTGCTATATATAAGGAGCAACACTATAAGGGAGTATATCCAAGTGTGTTACCTATGGTTTAGTGGCTCAAGTGTTGACACATTTTGTGCTTGACCATGATTCCTACGAGGACGGTGCGAACGAGTCCGACGACGAGCACGTTGCACTTGTCGCAATGGGCGCTTTGAGGCGCACTTTGCACTTCGCGATCGGAGCAATTGAGGAGCCAAAGTTATTTTGGCTAAGGGACTCGAACACACGTGGCATGTGCGCACGGAGAGGCGGTTACGACGGTTTGTACGGATAAGGGAGCGTTCGGTGTGGCCAACCGCACGGTGCGGTTACACGGCGGTTGATGTCGGTTTCAACCGAATCAACTCCTTTCGCCACGTGTCGACATATGGTTGAATGACGCCGATAACCACCTCGTGGGCACCCGTTCGGAACGGGTACCTTCCGCCTATAAATAGCCCACAGAATCTGACACGAAAAAAAAAAAATACGAACTCACAACAACGAGTACATACATACATCTCATATATAGTAGAGTCTAGAATCGAGTACTCGTCCCGAGTATCGAGTTGTTCGCCGGAACTGCGACACGTCGTGCAACGTCTCAAAGTTCATCAGAACCGTTGTATCTTAGGGGCAATTGCTGTAGACCGCGTGCACGATAGCGGAGCAATATTGTCTTATGGAGATAGAATCTAACTCTAGCCTCGGTTCATTTCTTTTCTATCTTTCATTTTCGTACACATATTACCCACGCTCATATATTTTCCAACACTAACTTTGTCATCGTAACATTAGAAGATACTCTCTCTCTCTCTCTCTCTCTCTCTCTCTCTCTCTCTCTGAGTTGTGTAGTTCGCAGATTCTCTAATCCCATCTCTCTCTCTCTCTCTCTCTCTCTGAGTTGTGTAGTTCGCAGATTCTCTAATCCCATGGGGTGCAAAAGTAATTGCTTCTGCTGCATAATTTGCGTTCTGCTCTTTATCTCTCCATTTGTGATAGTAGCAACTCTAATAACCCTAGAATACGTAGGCGTAAAGCCCAGATTCTACCTACAAGAATTTTACATTCCAGCCCTCAAATAATTCCCATACTTATAAAAAAAAAATTCAAACCTCAATCCTTCCATAATAATTGACCTCAAATTCAAGAGAGTGGTGACCCAGGTTCCTCTCCGTTACCAAAATCTCAACATTGCTTTATATTATGGCCTAAACCGCCGCAGAGCGGTGTGCGCTGCCGTGGGAGGGTGCTATTCAGAAGGTTTCTGGGGGCTCCACGGTGGCTGTCACGGTGGAGTTGTTCACCAATTATCAGTTGATGAAGCGATGTGATGGTGATGGCAATTGCAGTTATAGAAAGGCAAAGGCAGCGGTGGTTGCGGTGAATATAGCGGTGGATGGCTCTGGTGTGGAGGTTTTTAAGAAGCCTACAAGACTCCGATGATCATCGATGTTTTGTTTACACCATCTTTGAGTTGCTGTGGTGTATAGATTTTTTATGTAGGGATGACAATTCGCGTGTGTCGCATCGAATAACGACATGATGTATATTGATAAGATCAAAGGTGACAATGTTATGTTACACGAATTGTGTCACTAATCGGATACAAAAATTCCGGGTTAAACATCAACATCATGTTTGTTTCTCATTGTCGTGTCAAAAGTTGACCGCCCTTATTTCATGTGTGACTGAGGAACATATAGTTAATTAATTTGATCTAGGAAATGAAGAAAACATATAATTATTTTGGGATTGTTGATTTCTAGAGAGATATATTCTGTGAGTAATTATATATTTGTACAAGTACTTTATGGTTATTTGATCATCGTTTTTGTTTGCCGTTCGACTTGATAAAGTAAAGCATAGTTTTGGTTAATAGAAGTTTTAGGAAATTTAATTAATTTGGAGGAATTATTTATTAATCTTATTCAAAGAAAAATATAAAATAATTAACATTATAATTCAAAAAGGTGGTAAAAAAATTTAATTATTAAAAAATAAGGGGAAAAAAACGTATTATTTTAGCAAAGGGCATGCACCATAAAATTGATATATTTGACACGAAATGAAGTACTAGAATTTTAAATAAACTTAGAAACATTCCATTGTATTGGAGTACTAAACAGTTAACAACGCAGCTACAAGCTTACACCATATTATTTCTCCCTTTTCGAAGAAGCTAAGGTTCTACATGTTTGTTTGTTATTCCTTCATCTAGAGGTAAGGTATACATATATATATATAAATAAACATCTCATCCTTTAAATATATATTTTTTTTTCCGTAAATCCCTCATTACTTCCACTCCTGAGAAAAATTGCTGTTATCATCCAATTTAGAAGAGAGAACATTTTTAATTTTAATGAATGAAAATGAGGAGTGAATGGACCAAACGTCGCCAATTCTTACAAAAAATACTAACGCTGTGGGCAACGGCGCGCTGCCCCAGCGAGCTCATACATCACGCTCGCACCCTGTTGACGAGCTCGATGCGCGTGCAAGCATGCTCTTTACGCCGAACTTGTACGATGGTGAGCTCGCTGACGTGGATTGACACTTGGCGATCGCTAGTTGGCGCGATCGCTAGCCGTTGCGATCATCAACGGTCACCAGTGAGTTTGAATTTATCTCAAATACACCTACAAATACATCATTTTTCTCCCTTATTTCATACACCAATCTCTTCAATTCTCTCTCAAATCTTCTCAACACCTTCATATTTTTGTTTATTTCATTCATTTAAAAAATCATGTCGGGCGACGACGATTATTTCAACGCTAGAATGGAAGAATTCCGACAGTTCAGTGCCCAAATTCCAGTCATGTTCGGCAATCTCATGGCGAAGGCCGCCAACGCAATCACCGAGGAAGAGGAGGAGGAGGCGGCGACAGCCGCCCAAAGTTCAAAGAGGAAAAGGACGGTGGTGCCTCGTGACCGCCTTGATGCCGAGATTCGTCTTAATGCGGATTACTTCTCTGAGTTTCCAACGTGGGGCGAAGACGTGTTCCGGCGCCGATTTCGTATGAGCAAAAAATTGTTCAACACAATCATCAAGGCGGTTGAGGCTCGAGAACCTTATTTTCAATAGCGGCGGATGCAATGGGGAAACTAGGATTCACGTCACTCCGAAAATGTATTATGGCATTGCGGCAACTCGCAAATGGCGGATGCGCTGATCAATACGACGAGTATCTAAGGATGGGAGACAGCACTGGTCGGCAATCGCTTGATTATTTTTGTTGAGCGATCATATCTGCATTCGGCGGCGAGTATTTACAGTCACCAAACACGGCTGACTGCAGTCGGCTTTTGCAAATGCACGAATCGAAGCACGGCTTCCCCGGCATGCTTGGTAACATCGACTGCATGCATTGGCAGTGGAGGAACTTCCCGAATGGGTGGAAAGAGGCGTACACGAATCAGAAGAAGGGGCACCCCACGGTCGTGGTTGAAGCTGTTACTTCTCAAGATTTATGGATTTGGCACGCATTTTTCGGAGTTGTCGGCTCAAACAACCACATCAACGTGCTCAACCAGTCTCACGTGTTTCAAGATCTTCTACAGGGAAAGAGTCCGGCGGTAACTTTTTTCGCAAACGGTACTCAGCACAAGATGGGTTACTATCTAGCTGACGACATTTATCCATGTTGGCTAACCTTTGTGAAGACTCTCTCGTGCCCGACCGAGCCGAAGAGATGTTTATTTGCGAAGAAACAAGAAGCCGCACGCAAGGACGTGGAAAGAGCTTTCGGCGTTCTCAAATCTCGTTGGGCAATAATTAGTAGGCCGGCGCGTTCCTGGTTCCGAGAGACTTTATCAGACATCATGTATGCTTACATTATTTTGCATAACATGATAGTTGAAGATGAGGGAGTTTCTGTAACTAATTGGAGCCCGGACGAAGACACAACTTCTATAGCCCAACCGAGTTCGAGTACGAGACAAGGAGCCCCGGATAGCTTCCACACTACCTGAAGCGGAAAGAAAGCTTTCGAGATCAAAGAGTACACGCAAAACTCAAAGATGATTTGATCGAAGAAATTTGGAAACGCTTTGGAGATGACATGTAAATTTTCCCTTTTTTTCCATGTATGTTTTTAATTTAAATGAATAAAATATTTTATTTTCATTTTAAAAAAAAAATTGGCGAGTTCGAGCTCGCCAATGTGACTACTACGAGCTCGCCACCACGTGGCATACAAAGTGGGCAGCAAGCTCGCTCAAATGCTCGCCGCTGCTAAGAGTCTAATAGATGTGATGCGCGCACGACATATCAATTCTCCACAAAAGATGATACTCCCTCCGTAATTGATATAATACCCCAGTTACTGTTCTGCGCGGAATTTAAGAAAGCTGGTAAAGTTGAATAAAGTGATGTAAAAAGACTTGAGAGGTATTGTTAATCTTGGCTTTTAATTGCAATTAACACTTGTGTATTCAAACTCTCTCTCCTCTTATTTAAAACAATCTGCATCACTTACAATTAAATTGAGAGTGTGATTCTTGAAGTCTTTTTTTTTAATGCCTTATAACAAAAATTAAATTTTTCATTGAAATGTTTATTTTGTTTTATGCATTTTAATGCCTTAGAATTACCCCACGATCTTGAGGAGTAATGTTTCAATTCCATATTAAATAAAAAAGAATAACAACAAAAAAAAAAAAAACTGACAAAGGAATAAAAAATTTTATTTTTTAAATTTTGGGTTGGGCTATTAGTGTTGGATTAGGGTGTTAATTAGTGTGGGTTAATGTAAATGGGTTTGGTAAAGATAATGGTAAATAAAGTAAATAATTGTATTTTTAAAGGTATATAAGTCCATAAAGTAAAACAGAGTATTTGATCAATTACAGTGAAATGTGGTAAGTAGGGCATTTGATCAATTATGGAGGGTGTAATAGATAGGTGCAATTGGTCGGAGTTATCGCTTGATGTGTTTGCAGCTCAAGTGACGGTAGATGATCTAGAAATTAGCAAATACACTCCAGCAGATGGGTCAAGTTTGAACATGGATTTTTTTTAATTGGTGAAGAATCATCCTGTATGCCCTATATGGATTTGAAGCCCTATGAGTCTACTTTCATATGCATCCAACAATGTCATTTGAAGTTTTCTACAAGAAGTTATGGTTGTTCTTCTGGAAGGTGCCAAAAAAATCCAAAAATCGGCCAAGTGGAAGTCTATTCATATTTTAGCTTTTAATTTATAAGTTGTTCATCTATTATGGGAATATGAAGTGCATGAATTTATATTTAATGAGGGTAGTGAAGGGGTGTGAGATACTAGTATAAATATATGTAATATGAGTGAGTTGAGGCAGATTGAATCAAAGATTTTTATATACATTTCTAAGTCTTGACTTTTTTTTAGTATGATTTTAGTCTTATTAGTGTCAATTGTTCCAAGTTTGGTACAGTAGGACGAACGGTCTAATTAGTGCCACTTGTGCCAAATTATGACCGTGGTATAGTTGGTACGAATGAAGTCCATTTGTATAAAAGTACCAAGTCGCGAACATCAAGCTCGAACACTCGCATTGGAAAAAACTCTGGCGAACGACGGCGAGGTTTCACCACCATCACCAATAGATTCGCAATATCAAAGCGACCTTAATGGTGATGTAGGAAATAAAAAAATAACTGACAACGATGCTGGAAAATGTGAATAACATCCCGACGATGGAAAACCCCTATAAATTGAATCACAGTCTGATTTTCCCTAAAATCTGTGCTATTTGGACGAAATTTGGGATGAAAAAATTGATCGAAATTAACTTCCTAAGGTGATAAATAGAATATAAAAATGATTAAATCACTAGAAACGGAGTAATCGTTTTATGGAAAATTTTCTGGTGCGACTTAGTACAAATGACTCAGTTTGTACCATAATCCTACCCGCCCACAAATCGACCCGCGACCCGCACCCTCCTCATTAAGGATAAATCCGTCTCGAGAGTGCAAATATTAATCAAAATTTATATTTATAAAAAGAGTAAGTCAAAATTTGAGTTTTAATTCCCATTATAACTATATAAATATATATTCTCTTAACAATGCTCATAAATGATGAGCGTATGTGGCAGATTGAAATCTCTCTCTACAATTCAGTACTACTATTATTTTCATATTTATGAGCTATTTATGAGCATATGTGGCAGATTGAAATCTCTCTCTACAATTCAGTACTACTATTATTTTCATATTTATGAGCATATGTGGCAGATTGAAATCTCTCTCTACAATTCAGTACTACTATTATTTTCATTTCTCCTTATGTACATATTCTTAAATGAAAAGGATAGGTTATTGGAGTATATCAATACGATAAATTATATGCTTAATATTTCTTACAAAAAATTAATTATTTAAAATTATGTAATAAGTAAATTATTTTTTTCGGCCCATTCAATATGTCTCACTGACTTACTTTAAATGGATGCTTTATTCAATATGTCTTATATTCTCTCTATCCACGAAATGGTTGTCACTTTTGCCATTTAAATCCGTCCACGAAATGATTGTTACTTCCATTTATAGAAATAGGCCCACATAATACATTATATTTATAGGGAGGAATGGAATAATAACAATTATATAGGATAAAAATACAAATTCTTGCAACAGCTTTAAAATATATAAAATTTAACAATTGTATACACTTTTACCCTTCTAATTTATTTTCCTCTTTCTTAATAGCAATTGACGTTTAATAAAACTAGGTTAGTATTTATGTTTTTACTTTCTCCAATTTACCATATTTGACTCTTTATATCCACTAAATCTTCTGGTTATACGTTAATTACTAGAATTATTTGTTGAAGAGCAGTTTAATGTGATTCTATATTAGTGATTTATTTGCATCGTATTATGTGATTCCACATTTTTAATTTTGTGGTTTTACTTAAAGATGAATATTATGTGAATCGGCATTTTTAATTTTGTGGTTTTACTTAGAGATGAATATTATGTGATTCGGCATTTTTAGTTTTGTGGTTTTACTTAAAGATGAATATTATGTGATTCCACATTTTTAATTTTGTTGTTTTACTTAAAGATGAATATTATGTGATTCCGCATTTTTAATATTATTACTTATGTTATTCCAGATTAATAAATATATGATTTCACATATTTAACATTATTACGTATGTTATTCCAGATTAATAAATATATGATTTCACACATTTTTGCTGATTTTTGTTTTCAAATGGATGAATATTATGTGATTTCATATGAATAAATATGTTATTTCACATATAAATATATGACTCCATGTTAATAAATATATGATTTCACATATTTAATACTTTAGTTTTTACCTCTAATTAATACATTCGAAAAATGTATTGTCAATCGGAGGAAGACAAAAATCCAAATGGGGAGTCCGTGGAGGGATTTACCACTGTGGCTTTGATTATAAAGATGTGGACTTGAGAATATGGTTAATTAATTAGAAATCTGGAAATGAGGAGGCCAAAGCCATTGTAGATCAACACAAATAAAAGACATAAAGGTATATCGGACCTAAATTGCTAGATTTAATATGTTTTATATTAGTTGCTATAATTAGTATAAAAAACCTATAAAATTGCTAAAATCATAGATATTCCCTTATATTTAACCTCATATTTCTCACTACTTCATTCACATTTATTGTGGGATCCTTACTCCACTCACAATAATACTCACTATTATCCTCTTTAACCTACCATTTTCTTAAAACTCGTGTTGTCCATATTGAGGTAACCATTTCATGGACGGAAGGAGTATCCAATATGGTTTGAATTAATCCTTCAAAAGTGATAAGACGACCTACCCATTTTACCCACTTTATACTCCCTCCGTCCACGAAATAGTTGCCACATCTGAACGACACGGGTTTTAAGAAAATGATAAGGAGTATTATTGTGAGTGGAGTAAGGGTCTCACAATAAATGTGAGTGGAGTAGCAAAAGTGGCAACCATTTCGTGGACAAACTTAAATAACAAAAGTGACAACCATTTCGTAGACGAAGGGAATATCTTTTTGTCCTTTTTCTTTAATTTCCATGTGGAAAAGTAAGGGGACATCATGAATGAGACATATAAGAGCATGCACAACGGTGTGTTTTAGACCCCGGGTCTATCACCGGGAAGTGTGATTTTGGTTGGGTCTCAATGATTGAATAGACCTAGGTAGGAAAATCGATAGTGAGATTAATATATAGACCCCATGTCTATAATTATTGATAATAATTGAATAATTTTATTTTGTTATGATTTTTGTATTTAATGTAAATAATAATTTTTGAGGTGTAGTATGGATTTTGGTGTGACGAATGAATGAATTGAAGGGATATTTATAGGTAAAGAATTGAAAAAAAAAGAAAAAATCTTTACAATTTTTTTTAATTTCTGAAAAAAAAAAATTAAAATCAGGCTAATGCTGCTCCGCCACGTTGTTTGACGATATGAGGTCGAGAGCGGTGTCGATAAAACGACACCACTCTCGACACCGTTTATAGACCCACCGGGGTCGAACGCCCCACAGCGGTATCCCGTGGGGTCGAAATGTGATGGTGTCGAGCGGGGAATCAATCCCGCTGTGGATGGCCTAAGGGGTAGCAAATTACGTAAAAGAGACCAAAATAAATATTCGCCTAAATATTTAAAACGAAAGGATAGTTAGTCAATACTCAATGCCTATCTCCTCTAATTTTTAACATATTTCTCTTGATGTTTACCCAATTTTTCGAGGAAAGTTGATGGTATTTCCTTAACATATTTCTATTACTAACTAGTACCCCAAAATTATTCCTCCACCTTCCCATTGACTGACTACAATATGCATTTTTTAAATACAATTACGCGTTAACTATATTTTCGCTTTAAATCTTTCGTTTCATCCCATCGCATATCAATACTCTCTCTCTCTCTCTCAATACTCTCTCTCTCTCTCTTCGCTTTAAATCTTTCGTTTCATCCCATCGCATATCAATACTCTCTCTCTCTCTCTCTCTCTCTCTCTCGCTCGCTCGCGTAATAAGCTAGCATATATATCTTGTGTAAGTTGTGGTGCAGTTTGAAGATTCCTATGGGGTGGAGAAGTTCTTGGATCTGCTGCTACTGCATATTTTTCGTTGTGCTCGTTTCCTCTCCATTTGTGATACTAATTACCTTAAGTTACGTAGGCACAGAGCCCAGATTCTACATAGAAAAATTATACATTCCCGCCCTCAATAATTCCCATACATATAATAATGCTTCAACCCTCAATTCTTCCATAATAATAGACCTCAAATTCAAGAGAGTGGTGGCCTTCGTTCCTCTCCGTTACCAAGATATCAACATTACTTTATATTATGTCCAAAAGAGAAGCTTCTCCTCCGTCGGCCACTACGTCATTCCCGGATTCTCGCAAGGCAAAAAGAAGATGGTCCACCGCAAAGCGGTGGTGGAGGCTCATGGGCTGCCGTGGGAGGATGCTTTTCAGAATATTTCTGGCGGCTCCAAGGTGGCGTTGGTTGTGAAGTTGGCCACAAAATATCAGCTAAGGCGGTGCGGTGAAGACGAGTGCTACTATACAAAGCCTAAGGCGGCTGTGACGGCGGCAGATGTGGAGGTGGATGGCTCCGGTGTGCTGGTTTCTGACAAGGCAATACGACTCCATTGATAATTATATTTGCGACAATTTTCGTATTTGATATTGATACGTACATATTTTCTTTGTACATATAAAGAACGATTTTTAAATGGATTGGTGTGAATAAAGAAAGGCAAATACTTATATGAGACCTGTCGCACCCCATGCGACCACGCGTGGGGTGTACGCACCTTTTTTTTCAATTTTTTTTAATTGCAGTTTTCTTTCTTAACCTTTTTCTGAATTTTTTGTTTTTTGTTTTTAATTTTCAGCTTTTATTTCAAAATTTTTAAAAAAAATCTACTTTTTCTTTCACCTTTTTTTTGTTTGCCTCTTCGTTTTTTTGTTTGCCGCTTCTTCTTTGGTCAAGATTCGAACGAGGGGAGCCGAAGGCCTCGAAACGAGCAGATAAAGTCCAAATTATTGTCAGCCGATTATCCTTATATTAGTAATCGAAGCGAAGGAGGAGCCGTAAAATCGGAGCCCGAAGACAAAAAGAAATTGAAATTAAAAAAAAATCGAGAAAAAAATATTAACCGGATCAATGGGTCAACCCGAGTTGATCGGGTCAACCCGACCCGGTCGCATGACATAAGACCTGCTGCACCAAAGACCTTCTCATAAAGAAATACTCGACAAGGTGATCGTCTTAATTTAGGGCAAATTATTTTCACAAACAAAATATAATTAATGCTAATTCCTCTATCACAATGAGTCAAACCAACATCTCTTATTGTATTTACAAATAACTACTACAACACTAGCATATATAGTGAAAGTTTACGGATCTGTTTTTGGAAAATCACAATAGTCATGTATAAAATCCGGTAGATAGTTACTCCCTCCGACCCACTCATATTGTCATCCTTCCCTTATATAGGTATCTCACTCATACTGTCATCTTCCAAATAACGAAAGTTTTAATTCTTCAAAATACTCCAAAAGTTATGGAACCTACCCACTTTAATCTTTTTACACTTATTTTTAATTTCTGTGTCAAATAGTAACATGACAATATCAATGAGTCGAAGAAATACTATCCTGGACTCGTACAAAATGGATCTTCTTAATTGACATAATTGTACGTGCAAAATTTCCTATTACATGATCTGACACATTATACTTGGTTGCCACATGGCCCACATCTGCGAAATTCGACTCCATAGAAGATGTAAGGAGAATATATTGTAATTTGTAATCGGCTTGAAAATCATATCAATCATTCGCAAATGCAACAAAATATGTTGTAAAAGTCTTTCATTATTAATTTGGATGGTATCCTCCGTCCCATAACTGGCACATCACCCGTGTTCTACTAATAATTATATTTTAAATAATATTTATTGTGAAGTAAAATTCATATAATAGTAAATCATTTTAAATATATACAAATTAGATAGATTTTACAATACTATATATATATATATATATATATATATACTAATTTGAAATAATCAATTCTAATAATCGGTTATTCACTCAAAATATAACTTAAACATAAATATAATTATAAACTCAAAATGAATCCTAATACATTATCATAAATTAAACAAAAGCGGAAGAAAATAAAATAAATTAAATAGCTAAAAAACAATTTTCTTTTTTTTCTTTTTCTTTTATTATGAAATTTCAATTTCCATACATTCGAGGAAATACGATGTTCTCTTTATTATATTACACTTATTAAATAAATCCTCAGCTTTGCCATTGACTTTTTTTTCTTTTTTTTTTTTAACTCCAATTCGCAATTTCTTTATAAATACAACAATTTGAGCAATTATTTAAAGATGACGACTTTAGTCATCAGGAATGCTGAAATCCCACAACATTGATTAATTCTGTTGCAATTGCTGATTACGACATGGGCCGCAGAAGAAGTTGCATCTGCAGCATATTTTGCTTTGTGATCATAGCATAGCTGCCTCTCCTTTCATCATATTCCCCTGTGCTAGTCAAAGTAGCATGTTTTTTTCGGCACATGTATTTAGTAGAATGGTAATTAAACGATAAAGAGATAGAAAGTAATAGAATACACACTTTTTGTGAGAGTAATTTCCTTTTCTGGAAGCAGGCCAAACACCTCGAAAGGAATACAGGCCACTTTGGCTGGGAAGGAGAGACTACTTATCACCCTCCCTAGGTTCCGTCAACCTCGACCAAGATTCTACATACAACAAATTTACATTCCTACCCTGCCCTCAATAATTCCATAAATTCCACAAACTTCAAGACTTCCATATTCATGGACCTCAAATTCAAGAGAGTGGTGGCCTTCGTTCCCCTTCGTTACCAAGATCTTAACATTACTTTGTATCATGGCTCCAACAGAAGCTTTTTTGTTGGCTACTACGTCTTGCCCAGATTTAACCAAGGGACGTAGAAGACAGTCCACCAGAGAGCGGTGATGGAGGCTCGTGGGTCGATGGTGGTGTTCGCTGTGGAATTGGCTGCAATATATGATAATGAAGGCCGTTGCTAAAATACAAAGCCGAAGACGGTGGTAGTTGCGGATGTGGGAGTGGGAGCCTCCGGGGAGGAGGTTTCTAACAAGGCTATAAGACTTCATTGAATTATCAGTGTAATACTTATCACAGATGAAAGAGGTATAATCACTAATATCCGAAGTCTGAGATTTCATACTGCTAAACTTGTAAAGTTCAAATAGCATCCCTCTGTTTCGGCTGCTATTTTCCAAATGAATTTCGTAGTCCATCAAAAGCAAAGATCACTACACTATATTCCAATAATAATCTCTAAGCTTTCATCAGATCAACTTACTTTTGACATCTTAGGCAGATCTGTGTGAAGTGGTTTAGGCAACTCTTTTTACCCTCCATTGCTCAACGGCTTTGTACATTGTCGGTTGAACAACGACGCCATCAACTTCCATCAATTTGATCCACCAAGAATTGGCTCTGTAAAAAAAATTATAAAAAAGTAATGAATTGAAATTAAGTCTGAGATAGAAGACATCCAAAGAACAAACATGCTTTTATGTGCCTTGAGGCGAACACAACTTCAGCACCAAAACAGTTGAAGACTGCATTACTGTTCCCAACATTGTCTCTAAATTAATCATATATTCATTTCTCAAGGTATATTCTCATCGAGAGGAATATGAAGATGTTTACAGGCCAAAGCTATTTATGCAGGGTTTTGTCAACAACAGAAATCACGAGTGCTCTAGTAAAATATCTTCATCCGCATTGATCAAGTCAAAATTTTCAAGTCCTAACTAGAATAAATATGCATGAAGTGATTTCAGCATTCAGATACGGAAGTATAAAGGGATTACAGTCAATCTTTGTATCACGTTTCCTTATATCTTTCTAAGTCGTTTGCCAACTGTCAAGTCTGTTAGGATTACTGGGGTTGTATGATTGCTGTCATAATCTGCTTGGACATTTAGTATTTAGCAAAACAAAAGCACAATGGAACTAAAGTAGTTCTACAGATCTCAATTGCTCAGAAGTTCTAAGCTCAAAGCTTAGACAATCACTGTAGCTAATTATTCTGAATACCAACAGATGGCTAGCTAGCCTCACTCATAATGAAAATTGATTCTTTCGCCACTTCTATATACAGTCTTTGACCATATCTTAAATATAATTTCTTGTTGAACTATTTGAAAACTATCATAGGGCAATGTCCTCGTGAGAAAGTATCGCTCTCAGTTGACAACAATAACATGTGATAAACCAAATATAACTTTGATATCAATTTTAAGAATAAGTCACATAATCACCAGAACTGGGTATAAAATACATTTTAAGTTCTGATTTTACTAGAAACTGTTGATCTTGCAGCATCAATACTTCAACAACATATGGTCATCCACACAGTAGCATCAGAACCTTACTAGTCTAATTACTCACTCCATCATAAATATAATCCAGAACTTCAACATATGAAGAAAGCTAGTACAACTGTGTTAGCGATCCCTCCACAGAGCCTCATTTATTTTCCAGCATTTATGGTACAATTTATAGTGAAACACCATGGTTCAGTCAGATCGTAATGCATATAGCCAAAGTTTCTGGACTATAGAAACCAACAGCAATTGAAAGCTTAATCTCATACTAGCATGAACATTGTCTAACACAATAAATCATCCTAAAGTCGATGAGGACAAATATTGGCACCAGACATGCATGAATACTTTCGGCATTCTTTTTCAAATCTTGAAGCTACTTTAGGCACTCAATAACAAGTGCTTCAGAATTCAAAGAACATAAAGAAATATCCACTGAATTTCCAGTTATTGCATCAAGCATTACTTAAGGCATAATTTGATAAGAGTTCCTCTTAGGGAAGCTTTTAAAACAAATAGCAAGGCCATAAAAAGAAAGAAAACAGAGCTATAAATGTGCTTCTTCAACTATCTACGACGTCTATTGCTTGAGAAAGTAGCAGAAAAATACAAGTAAGAGAAGATGAAACCATTACCATCAAGACCATTATTCCTTATTCTCTTTGTACTAGTTAATTGTGCGTTTCCAAAAAGAAAGTGGAGTAAAATGAGGCAATTCTGTGGGGAGTCGATTTTCATTTTTCTCAACTGCCGGACACTCACTAGCCTCCAACAAAGTATTCAGATCCCGCCAGAACTTGATGATATGGAGGCTCTCTTCTTCAGTTGATCTCTGCAAAATAATCCGAGAAGCATAACCTTTTTTCCTCATCTGAAGACACAATTCTACAGGGTTATTTGCAGTAAGAGTAACCATGTATAGCCAGCCCTTATCAGACAAAAGATTGTCTGCAACTGGCAGTATCCTATCAATAACACTCCGTCCATTCTCCCCTCCGGCCCAAGAAGAGGCAATACCACGACAGCCAACCTCCTCCTCCGGAGTTGGCACATAAGGGGGGTTAACCACCATCACATCCACACATCGGGCCAAGCGTTTCTCCAGTCCCACTGCAATATCTGTGTTCACTAGCTCAGCATGACACCCGTGTGCTTCTAGTGTTTCGCTTGTTACTCTTATAGCATGGGGATTTATGTCTGTTGCAATATAATATGGAGCAGAGCCCTCTTTTCCAAGCAAGAGAGCAAGTGAGGTAATAACATAGCCACTACCAGAGCCTATTTCCAAGCAAATCAATGGACGATGATCCAATAAATTAGCTCTATCGGCTAGCAATGCATCAACCAGTGCAAATGAATCGTCACATGGATCATAAACTTCAGGGTGTGAACTCACGAGCTTAATTCGAGCAATATTTGAGTGCATGATGCAGAAAGTGAGTGAAATCCCTGAAATAGAGCCAATGCGATTTAAAAGCTATGCTTCAAGAATCATTGAGCATGTTTCGAAACGCAAATTTGCAAAAAATCAATAAGAAGCAAGGGAAAGCATCAATCTTCAATTAAAAAAACACAGAGCTAGTTCCAATATAATAAAAGAACCAAAGAAATTGCAAGATAAGTATATTTCACCAAGAGAGGTATTGCCGGTGAGAATGAGATGTGCCGATGTTTCTTCGGGCCGCCGCCACTGCGGTGGACGGTTGAATTGTGGGATTTGGGAACTAGGGTTTGTAATTGGAATTTGAATTTGTTTGCGAATATTTTAATTTGTGACTTGTGAAAGAAGGGCGAAACTCAAGAAGAGAGTTGAATTGATCGAAAGATACAGAGTGCGATATTCCCAATTTTTACCAATTTAGTCGCGTGACGAGTATATAAATTCTCCATCTTTTACCAATTTTTCGTTTATATTCTCACCTTTTTATAGCAATTAATTCAGTGATAGATAACAAAATAGATATGGTTTTAAAATAACAAAATCTTATCGTTTTTGTCAAATACAAACACTTATACTCCCTTCGTCAACTAATTAGTTGTCACATTAGGCCACCCACAACGGCAAGGGTGTCGCCCGGGCGAAGGAGGAGAAGCCCGGGCGCGTTGTGGGCGTCCCCCGTTGGAGGTGGCGAGGGCGGGCGGCGCGGCTGGAGCCCTGGCGCGGCGAAGCCCGTGGGCGAGAGGAAGAAGATGAAGGGGAGGAGGGACACGCGTCGCCTCCTCCCATTTTCTGATTTTTTTTTTTTTTAATTCTGAAATGAAAAAAAAATTAAAACATGCAACGGTTATATACAAACGGCTTTTTTTTTCCCTATAAATATATCACATTCATCCCTTAAACATCTACACTTTCCCTATTATTCTAAATTCGTGTTCAAGATGCAACGGCCCACGAGCTCGAAATTTGAAAAATATATTGAGAGACGAGCTCGCGTGAATTCGAAAAATATATTGAGAGACGAGCTCGCGTTCAAGATGCAACGGCCCACGAGCGTCTTGCGGATGATTTGATTGAAGAAATTTGGACGCGTTTCGGTCCGCTCAACTAGCTCTAGCTTTATTTTCAATATTATTGTATTTTTCGTATCTGTTTTTCAAATTCAATAAAATTGTTCGAGTTTTAATCGCATCATATTTAGATAATTAATTTGTTATATATTGCAAAAAAAAAATTAAAATTAAAAAGTAAAATTAAATAAAAATCAATCATTGGATAGCCCTAGGGGTCGGGCTTCACCATAGTGAAAATTTTAAGCCCGGACTATCAATCATTGGGACCCCACCAAAATACCCATAGCCCTAGGACTTCGGAGCCCATTGTTGTGGATGCTCTTATGGGCGACACGGGTTTTAAAAAAATAGTAGGTAAAATAAAATTATAGTCAGTATTATTGTGAGTGGAGTAATGGTCCCACAATAAATTTGAATGGAGTAGCAAAAGTAGCAACCATTTCGTGGACAAACTTAAGTAGCAAAAGTGACAACTATTTCGTGGACGGATGGAGTATTTATAATGTGTATTAAGGCACACACTGAAGAACATAATGAGTGCTTTTGAAACTATGTCGTTTGTTTTTCCGCCGGATTTTGCCATGTAAGCATTTTCGAGTTCCATGTCAGCGCTAATTTGGGGAAAAATGATCAGAGGTATCGAATTGCAAAAATTTAAAAGATAAGGAATTTTCACCTAATTTAAAAAGGTGGCGATATAAATGAGAAATTGATAAAAGATGGAGAATTTATATACAATTTAACCTTTTCTATTGGAGGTAATTCTTTTTTGTGATTTTTTTTATATCGGTTTTCGCAATGTTTGATTTTTTTCATCCCTCTCCTCAACATGTTAAGATAGGTATTATTAGACTTTTCAAGTTGTACAATTACTATATTTATTATTTTTTTGTGGCTCTTCAAATCAATTGTCGCAAGAGAAAGTGATGAAGAATTGATATTATAGTTTTCGAATATCAATCGCTTCCAATGAAGTCGCGAGAACATTTACCTCTAATGATCAGGATTCATGAGTAACCATTAGGACATACGGATCGGCCAGAGAATATCTCGCCACCGGGATTCTCTTCGGACATGAGAGTAATGTAAATGGGAGGCCATGACATGTCTGGCCCTATGGCGGGAGAGAGGATGAAGGTGCTATGTCGGCTGACGAATGAAGACTACTTTTCGAGGATTATCACTAGAAAATTCAATAGCCACACGTTGGAGAGGATTCACGCATTCGATTTGGTGGAGCCAATGAAATAGTTATTCGTGAGAATAGTCATTCATCCAAGATATAATCGTTGCTAACTTGAATAGTCCCAAAGAAATAAAAAAATAAATAAATATTTAATTTTGCAACTTTAAGTGTAATTGTACCTATTTTAGTACGTTGAGGGACGGATCCCCAAACATTGGAGTCCAACAACAAAACGCCTAAGATCCTGAGGGGGTATCAACACATTGTCCATTCTTTGTTTTTAGTTTGCTGTTTCATCGCTCCAATTATTTTTCTTATGGATTCCTCAATAATTTTTGAGTGTGTCCAATTAGTACAATATCATTCCATATAGAATTATAGAAATACTATAAGGGTGCGTTCATTTGGAGTATAAATTTAAACATTTAAATGGAGAAACAATATAATGAGATATAAATTTATACTCCATCTGTCCATGATATGATTGTTACTTTTGTCATTTAAGTCCGTCCACGAAATGGTTGCACTTCCATTTATAGTAGTAAGGCCTACATAATACATTATATGTAAACTTATATTTCTCACTACTTCACTCACATTCATTGTGGGACCCTCATTCCATTGGGGCGGAATGAGGGTCCCACTCGCATACATTATATCCGCCCCAAGGAAATACGTTCTATTGGTCGAGATTATCCACCAATACCCAGAGCCACGAATATATCTTACTTCTCCGATCGTCACCTAGGCACATGGCATAGGCGACGAGCACATTTTCTAATCGAAGATACAACTGTGGATCATGACCTCCCACCGTAAAAAATCGAACCAACACGTCCTTCGCCTCCGGGTCATCCCGAGCAAAGATACGATAAGCTTGCACATTATACGGCGACATATCTTCACTGTGTGGATCAAATGAAGACGCTCCAAAAACAAGTCCCGAAAGAAGCGCGTATTCCCGAAGTGAGAATCTCAAATTTCTTCCACCAATACGAAACCATATATCCTTCGGATCAGCACCGACCACAATTACTTCTCTAGCGACGACCATTTGAAGCGCTTTCCCGCACGCTTTACTCTCATTCCATCTCAAAAAATGCCCTAAAACACCAACAAGGAATTGATTAACGAGCTCTTCACCCCCAACTTTGAATAACTGTTTCATCGGTTCCAACATACTGGTCTTGTTGTACGTGTTCACCACGCAAGTCACATGTTGTAATGTTTTACGTACCCAACACCAACCATGCTGAAATAGAAATAAAATCAATTAATAAATAGAATTAAATAAAAAATATAATTAAGAGACAAAAAATATACAGATCATAATTAATCTGAACAACCCGAGCATTAAAAAAAATTGACTTGTATAGAATGTACACGGCCTGTACAGTTTATTTAAGATTATTATCATGCATTATTTTGTTTTTTAATATAATGATATAAATTAACAAATCAAAGTATCGAGTTATGTAACAATGCTTTAAATAACTAATTATGCATGTATATTTAATAAACTCGAGAAATTAATAAATAAAAAAACGTGATAAATTATTTTGAAACGTGGTATAACAATGCTTTAAACTAATTATACATGCATAGTAGTAATAAGTCAACAAATAAAATAATAAAATTATACAAATCGTCATAATTATAGTATAATTCAAATATAAACTAAGCAAGAAGTATACAGATCGTGAAAAAAGTATACAGGTCGCACTAGATAATACCTGACTTGTATACTTTTGTAATAACCTGTATACTTTTCTATTATTGGTTTTCGATCTAAGTTCGCACTACATTATGATTAACTTAAATTATTGTATTAAACTAGACAAACTAGATTAATTTTTCGATTAATTAATATTAAACTAACATATCACAAATTAGCATAATAAAAAAGCATACAGATCGCTAAAAAACAAGTATACTTTAGTAATGACCTGTATACTTTTTTATTATTGGTTTTCGACAGATCTGTATGGTTTATTCTAGATCTGTATAGAATGTTACCGCTTGTAGATGTTGAGTTTGAGCTTTACTTAGTTCTACATCGTTTTTGGATTTTTTTCCTTTTTCTTTTGAACCTGATGGTGACGCCATAGATTGATGGTAGAATGATTAAGGGTTAGGGTTTAAAATTTTGTACTGGGAAAGGAAGAACGTGTGGAGAAGAAGGGTGGGTGAAGGAGTAATCTGTATGGATGTGTATGGGGAAGGAGGATCTGTATGGATGTGTATGGGGAAGGAGTAATCTGTATGGAATTTTATAGGGGAAGGAGGATTTGTATGGAATCCTATGGATGTGTATGGGACAAAGCCAATTGTTTTGTTTTTTACCGTTCCATCATTTAGTGGGAGAATAAATTCTCATTCAAGAATATCTGTGAGGTGGGTGGGGGTTATTCAATCAATGAATAGAGAAAAAATCGGTATGTGTTTCCTCCCTTTGCGCTACTTACATACATGCATATAGATTAGAGTTTAAAGAATAAAAAACTGATAGAAAGTGGAGGCCCAGGAGAGAGAAAATTCGGTCAAGGGAGAATCTGGAAGAGAGAGATTCTCTTAAATCTGAAAAGGTAAAAGAAGTGGGCCAAATGGGTATGAAGAGTAAATAATTATCAAAGTGGATATGAGGAGTACATGTTATCCCCATAGTGGGTATTTCGAATTTTCACTCTAAATTTTACTCCATCCGTCTTGTTCATAATGCAACATAATCCTTTTTGGGGTGTCCCATTCATCTTACAACGTTCCTTTTATGAAAATAATTAGAAAATCACTTTATCTACTTTATTCACTTTAAAACCACTTTATATCACATCAGTAACACTTTCTTCACTTTAAAACCACTTTATCACATCAACAACACTTTATTTACTTCAAAAACATTTTATATCACTTTATCAATACACTAATCATCATCTTTATTCTTAATACCTTTTTTTTTAATCCCTGTGTCGAAAAGAAATGTTGCATTATGAACGGGACGGAGGGGGTATATAAACTTTATTTACTTCAAAAACATTTTATATCACTTTATCAATACACTAATCATCATCTTTATTCTTAATACCTTTTTGTTTAATCCCTGTGTCGAAAAGAAATGTTGCATTATGAACGGGACGGAGGGGGTATATTTTATTTGGTAGAAATGATAATATATTTATATCTACCCTCAACGGGACCACAATTGGTATATATATATTTTTTTACTTTGGATGATATTGATGGATAAAGAAGAAATCTCTAAAATACATGAGAGGTAAAATAAAGGTATAATATTAAACCTCAATTTCTTGGGTATAAATTTATACTTTCGGCAAAGGAAAAGGACCACTCGCAATTTTATACATCCTAAGCGGATTTTTCTTAAAATGAAATCAAACAAAATATAAAGTGGTAAAATAATATTATACCTCATATTCACTCTTATTCACTCCAAATGAATGCACTCTAAATCTACCACTTTTTATTATTAATTCTTCTATCTTAATAACTGTGCTCAAAGCAAGTAAGATTTTTCTATTTGTATATATTTTTTTCAGATACATAGAAAAAGGTATATTTACTTATTTAGCTTATATTAGGCTATCTGCGACCCTTGGAGATACCTAAGTGTCTCCATGGTGTCTCCATTTCCACTTTCTGCACTAGACACTACAACAAAAAAAGGCTTTTGAAGACATCTAAATATGTCGCAACAGATAAGTTTTCGCAACACTAGACTTTTCTCCACGTTTGTTTTTAATGTCGCCTGTACGAGTGTTGCAACAGAGTTCTATATCTATTAGGACACTAATAATTGTCGCAACTGAAAGTTTCAAATTAAATATTCATTTATATTACGGCATCTGCTGGCATCGGCAAAAATCCAAATGCGACATTGTTTATTGTCATGTATCCTTCATCACCAGTTCACAATAATCATGAATTTATAATTAGCTTTCACGCCATTTCAAGTAAATATAATAATATAATAACTAAAACCAAGTATTACCAAAACAAAAATATTTCATTAATTTCCAAAAAAATAGAATTAATTACAATAGTCAAAACTTTGTCAATAAATAAGAGAATAATTTACTGAGCTAGTAACCACTACAGTGACCGGCCAGAATACTTGAGATAACTGAAAAGTACAAGTTAAGAATTTAAATCTAAGAGCTATAATTAGCCATGTGCTTCTAAGCATGCCAGTAGTAGCTTTAAAACTTCTCCATATCTTTTCTCAAGAAATCTAGACATCAAAGTTGCACAATAAGTATAACATTTGTTGTCGAATCGCTAGTCGGCGCCAAAACCTCCAAGAATTGGATACTTTCCCAATACTCCGGCCTCACCTAGATGTAAAATAAATATATGAAAATTTTTAAAATGAGCCACAAGAATGACATATCCAGTGTGAACAAAACCATGGAGAGGGGAAGCTATAAAGAGAATCAATTCATATAAGTATTGATGAAATTTAATAAATATAAAGGTCAAAGAATCAAGTAATTACCAGATTTTCAATTAGACTTTGCTCTGTTGGTCCTTTCACCTAGATGATCCAAGGCATGGCTAGAAGAGTAAGAACTACCAAAAGCTATGTTGAGCTTCAATAAAGAAACAAACTTACAAAACAGAGAAGCCTTGCATTATAGATGTCTACCAAAAGAAATATGTTCTACAAGACATACATTTAATACCCGAGTCACGGATCATTCTCGTGCGAACTTTCAGAGCGCCTACACCATGATTATTCTCGTCAAGACTTCAATCTATGCCCAAATTTTCAATATCAACAATCTTTTAATTCATATAAGCAGAAAAAGAGGCATTCATCTGCTTCATACAAGAGATGAAAGCTATTCAAAGAATAACACTACAAATCTTACCTATATTCTTAGACTAAGAGAATTTTCTTTTCCTTTAACATGTTCCACTTTTCCCAAATACTGACCACCTGCAACTCAGAAGATACTTTTTACTTTTGTGTTAGCCAAATGACAATATCTACAAGTAGCCTATTCCCTGATGCATCTTTCTCACCAAATGCATGGAAGCTCTAAGAAACATATTCCTGTTAGCATATTCAGCATACATATCATATGGAACTTTAAGTTACAGAAGTTCATCAATCTGGGAGGAGTAATATGTTCACTATCAACAACTAAACATTACAATTAAAAATAAAGTAAAATACGGAAAAACAAATTGAGACAATTAGAAGTATATACCTCGCAAAATTTAACAATTATCATATTCGGCGTAAGACTTCCATCAACGGGGTATGTCATAGTACTTCCTACAATAAACCAACTAAATTACTTGAGTAAACTGCACAAAATTCGTGGGTAATCAATATGTTTAATTCCTCACTAGAATGGGAATTCTCATGAGCTCTATGTTATGTAATTACACAAAATTTCTAAAAAAGACAGATCATGAATCATATTTATTATCTCTTCAACAATTATGGCTAAGACAATAAAACACTGATATAAGCATCAATGAAGTTCTCTAAAACTATTATCTAAATTTATAAATCTTAGTTTCATGATTTGTCATTCACAATTAATTTTTATTATGCTTTTCAAATCAATACTGATGTTTAAGAAAATATTTCAAGGATCAAGTGTGTAATTTTAATTACTTCAAGTATTGAAGGAAGTGTACGAGCAGACCAACAACCAAATTAAATTACTAATACAAAAACTCACTCAAAGACAAGTTTTCCTCATCTGCAATCCAAATAAGCAAACATAATTAGAAACTGAATCAAAAAACCTATCAAAATTCTAAATATTGAGTTTTAAACATCAAATTGCGACTTAATATCTATTCATAAAAAAAATAAAAATAAAATGCATCAATAATTACTCCAGAAAAATGCTAATGGGACGATAGGAGAAATATCTACCTCGTAGGGATTCCGGTGGACACGGCCGGCCGCCAAGGACGAATGAGACACCGGTGCTACACTAACTCTATCTCCGTCACTAACTCAATCGAAATCTAATTGGAGAAGAATTAAGGGTTCGACAGGGGTGAAAAATTGGATTCTATCGCTCAATTTCCCCTTGTTCTCTTCGCAGGTGGGGTTAGAGCCGGGCAGTTCCTTCTGAACTTTCTTTTTCACTTTTTAGAATATATTTTTTCTCTTTTAACTTTGGTGGGAAAGTTACCGCCATTACCAAATAGGTTTTTTTTATTTTCTTTTTCCTTTTTTCTTTAATATATTTCAACAGAAATAATAATATATTAAATCGTGGGTGGGCGTAGTGCATTTGAGATTTCATGTTTTGGCTGGGGGCATTTGATTGTGCCGCAATTGACATAATATTACCACACGTTCTTCCACATGTCGTAATAGCAATAAATAAATTTGTACATATTGATAATAAAACCTTTGATGTCATGATAGAGGTCTTATTCAGACACATATGCTATGGTGTCGTTAAAGTTGCGTTGTTATAGGCCTTTTTTGTTGTAGTGAGAGACAGCTTAGAGATATCTACCCCTGCAACCCAACTGTCTCTAAGCTGTCTCCAACTTTAATATTAAACAATTCGAATTTTCCATTAAATAAATGAAAATTGAAAAATTACATTCATTAAAAATAAAAATACACTAATTAATAATAATACAATAAAATTTGAATTTTTCATTAATTTTTGAAAATTAGAAAATTACGTGCCTTCAAAAAAAAAACAAATACACTAATTAATAAAAATTAAAAAATTACAAAAAAAAAAAATCACGCCCATCCTCGGCGTTCCTTCAACTCATGCAACATTTTCATGTGAAGCTCAAGCTGCTCGCCCATCATTCGAATCGTATCCTTTTGAATAATTTCCATGTCGATGGCATATTGTTTCCGCCCGAGCAGATTTGTGCATTGCCTCAGCGATCTCATGCTTGGCCTCAGCGATCTCGTGCTTAGCCTCGGCGAACTGGCCGAGTAGGGAGGTGTATTAATCCAAAAGGGAGACGAGCTGGGACGACTCACCTGCCGGCTTCTTTCCTTTGGCCTCCCTCCTTATTGCCGCCCTTGCTGCATCTCGACCCAGCGGTCGGGGAGGCACGCTTTCTTCTTCGGTGGAGGCCTCCTCCGAAAATGGCGCCGACGCCGAAGAAGTGTAGGCGCCCTCCGCCGATATCTTCGTCCTCTTCATGGAGTGGATGTCGGGAAAAGCTTGGGCGATGAATTTGGGATAGTCGTGCAAAATTTTCCAAGCCTGGAAATACCAGAAAACAGGGCCGCTCGTTGATACCTTATAGATGTTTTGGGCATCATCCACCACCATCTGGCTATCGGTGCCGCTCGGCCTGCGACCGGTGGCTTTGCTGAAAGCGACAATCCAGTTCTTCACCGATGTATGGATGCGGCCGAAAAAGCTCTTGCACTACTTCTTGTTGAGGTTGGTGCCAAACCTCACGTTGAAACGATCAATGATTTTTCCCCAGTATTTCTCGGACGGCATGTCGCAACCGATGACTGGGATGCAGGTCTCCTCCTCCCAAATCTGTGCTATGGTGATGGCCTCTTCGTTGGTGTAGTTGTGACGCTTGCCCTCCTTGCCGGCTTCAGCATCATCTTCAGCAGCAGCGGCGGCGATGGATTTGCCCTTACTCTTGCCCTTTTTTCCTTTGGCAGAAGGCTGTGACGGTGGCGACAACATTAGCCAATTATCTATAGTCGGGCTGTCGGTGTCGAGGGAGAAGGGTGGGTAGGACTCGGCAGAGGTTGGAGTGTTAAGGTTGATTGAATCAAGCCCTGCCCCCGTGTAAGCAAACGCATCGTCGGACATGTTGAAATACCACGCCGACGAGAAGGAATTATTGAGATCCAGTTTTAGAGATGAATGAGTTGTAGAAGTTGTAGAATGAAGAAATGAAGAAATGAGGTGTGAAGAATGAAGTGGAAAATAGTACTCCCTCTGTATCATTTCATTATACGTATTTTGCCTTATTTGGATGTATCATTAAGCTCATTTGTTAAAATGGAAATGCAACATATGATAATACCCACTATAACTCATAAATTACCACATATGTCACTAAAAAACTAGTAATTATTTTCTCTCTCCTATTTGATGTGACAAAAGTACTCCTAAAAGGTTACTTTATCTTCTCAACTTTATTATAAACAACTCATTTTCTTAATATGTGTGCCCAACTAAATGGGTATAATAAAATGATGCCGAGGGAGTAGTATTTATAGGTGAAAATTAGGATTAAAGAAAAAAAAAGGAAATGCCCGTTTTTTCTAGCCGTTGCTGGGATTCAACCAATTGCAGGCGCCATTCATTTTCTTTTTTTTTTTAATTTTTGTAGAGCGCGTGGGAGACACGCGCGTCTCGAGCCGGTCTCGAGCCACCTAACACCGCAACGCGTCGGTCTCCTTCTCCCCCCTGTCTCGAGCCTCCTTCGAGATCATGCTCGAGACGGCGTTGCAGATCGCCTTAGCACAGAGCATACCTAATTGAGTAAGACAAGGACTGAACAAACTTAAATACTCGATTTGGTTAGCTAACTGCATCAGTTAGTTGGTCGCGGTTATTAATTAACCGACATAATCAATTTTTTACACATGATTCCTTCTACGTTGTTTTGAGCTAAATCATTTGAACGATAATTTTGTGTGTATGTATCCCCGTAACAGCTGCTTCTAAAAAAATCGATATTAAAAAAAAAAAAATCAACATTCTGAATTGATTGATTTATTCAAATTACTGAGGTATTACTGGAGCACAACCGGAAAGTGAGACGAGGGTGGAGGCTAGACAAACATAGTAATTTCTTAAATTTGTGGCTAATTCCAAAATGACTTCATTATATAATGAATGATCTAACGCAATCGAACGGCCTTTTGATCCACTTCATCACCAGATCCGTCCAAACTGACAACCGCGGCGACCACCAGCGGCTTCCTCTTGGTATAGACGCCCCAGCGCCGCAGCTTCACCGTCCCGGCCAACTCCACTTCAATGTCCACCGTGAGCCCCCTCGAGACCCGATCAAAGGCGTCCTCCCAAGGCAGGCCACGTGTTCTCACCACCGCCGTCTTGTGGGCCGTCTTGTGGATTCCCTGGTAGAATCCCGGGACGGCGTAGGTGGCGATGGGGAAGCTCCGGTTGCCGCCGTAGAAGAAGGTGAGGTTAAGGCCGCCGTAACGGAGGCCGTTGAAGCGCATGACGTTACGGAGTTTGAGGTCGATGAAGATGAAAGTGTTGACGGCTGTGGCGTTCCCGTTACCTTTGAGCTCCGGTATGTAGAGATCTTGTACGTAGAGTTTGGGGTTGAGGGTGACGAGGCTTAGGGAAAAGATGGTTATGAGAGCTACTAAATATAAGCAGCATAAGCCGGCTCCGCCACAGCCTTCATCATCAGCCATGGCAATTTGTTAATTTCGGGTTCAAACTGCAACTAATTAATTACTCAATTTAACTGATGATTTATAATGTTGTTAGCTAGAGTTTCTGCTCATCTTCATTTCTTATATATATATATATGTGTGTGTGTGTTTTTTTAATTATTCTGGTATGGCGCATGTTAGATCGCTTCTCTCCTTAACTCGTGTCTCATCTTTCGGGTCACATTACTATTTAAAAATAAAATTTTAGCAATTTATAATAAATCTTGATTAGCATTTATTATAAAAAATGAAAATATAAAAATAATTTTTGGAATATAACCCTAATAATCAATTAAAAAAATTAAAGAATGCAAATTAAATATATAAAAAATGAAATAAATCATATTCGCATATTCTAGCTTATAATTGCAAAATTATTCTAAAACATTATAAATCAATATAAAAGAAAAAATTAATTAATTATAAATTATGATTTATGAAACACCAATTTCGGAGACAGGATCTCCAATGCCATTTTTGTGCCACGATGAGGGAAGTTCCCTAACATGTTACAATCGATCGAGTAGCAACAAATTAATGTCATTTTCTTAAAAAAAAGTTCCGTAGCCCTTATAATATATGTAGGCAACTTATTGAGAATTCTGTTATGAAAAACAATTGAAAATCTAAATAAATGTATTCCAAAGCAACACTCGCCCATTAATTGACGCCAGAGGGATCGCATGATTTCGATCTTCCAAGTCGTTATTGCCCGTCAAATTAATTAAAGTAGTGATATTATTGTCGCTAATACCTAAGTAATAGCTACATGATTGGAGTTGTTTTTCTTGTTTTTATTGTTATTATCATTATTTACCAAACTCAGATATCATCGTCTCGCGCAGGAACGACCGGCTGCAGGCTCTAATAATTTTAAGTCTACATTTTATAATATCAAAATTATATTTTCATTGCTGTTAAGAACAATGCATAACATAATGATCAGATTCAGAAAAAGACAATTTCATATATCCTTATGTATTTTCTAAATTTAAATATTAAATCTTTTTTTACTTGAAATTTTAATACAAGTATTATTTTTTTGAAGGGAAGTTGAAATTTTAATATTAAATCGCGAATATAACATAATGATGCCCATATATCAATATGACATGAATTATGTATTACTATGTATTTACATTCATGTATTAACATCTCTCTCTCTCAATTTAAAATAAAAAACATGCTCCCTCAATCCACACAAAATTTTCTTAAACTTTTCTTTTTGGGTGGTTCACAAAAAATCTTCCTACATATTTTAGGATAATACCCCACACGAAACTCTTCCCCTATACGCTTTATTAATTTAAACCTAAAATACAACATATCGTCTATATATGAAGCACCACTATCTCAATTAGTTAATATATTATCACCTGTGAGGCTGACTTTCTCTACTCACAACACACTTAAATTATTTTTTCTTCACTCAAAACCAATGCGACCACCATTTCATTAACACCTGTGGCACTCCCTTCCAAAAAGATTTTTCGTGAAGGAAGGGTGTATTAAACATTGAAACAAGCTAGAACAAGGTATATGACGTACGTGTAATGTGAAATTAATTAAATTTATGTTAGCTGTAGTTCATTTAGTATTATATCTATTTTTTTATTTAGTATTATATATATTATATTCTTTAACAGTGATTGAAATGGTAAATATTAAGTATCACGCGTGATTACTTCATTACAAAATTATTTTTTACCAATAAATATCACACTAGTAGGGAGCCGAAGCCCCAAAATATTTCTATGTTTCATCTCTCTCTCTCTCTCTCTCTCTCTCTCTCTCTCTCTCTCTCTCCCTCACATTGTATGAGCAGCGGTCATGGCTGAAGGAAGCAATCCATGCAGCACTATCGCCCAAGTGGGCACAGCAATAGTATTGTTACTCGCACTACTCACTTTCCTCTTGCAGCAAACCTTCTACCTTCCCGGCCCCCGCTGCTACGTCCAACAGCTCTATGTTCCGGCGCTCGATCTCTCCGCAAATATCTCATCCAACTCCACCAACCCCTTCCTATTCTTCGTACTCCGCTTGCAGAACAACTTGTGCTTACGCAGCATATCCTACGACAATATCGCTCTCACCTTCTATTACGGCCGCAAGCCTGTCGCCTACTACGCCGTCCCCGGCTTCTACCAGGGTAGGTCGAGGACCGCCCAACGCCGGGACGTGGTGGAGACGCGCGGAGTCCCGTGGCAGGATGCTGTCACCGCGGTCTCCAGCGGGTCCACGGCGGGTTTCCGGGTGGAACTGGCGGCGCGGCCGCGGTTCAAGATCTTGTTTTGGTATTCCAAGGAGAAAAATATCAGGATCACGGCCGATGTGGCGGTTGCCGCCTCTGGAATGAAGGCTGTGGAAGATGATATTATGTTACATTCTGCTGCTGCTTCGGAGCGTTGGATTGGGGTTTTTCTTGTATTATTTCTGAGTCTTTTTGTTACGAATTATTTTCTGTTTTGAGTTTGCCTTAACTAACATGTCTGCTGTAAGGTATGCATTTTTGCAATTTGAACAAAATGACTCCCAAAACTCAGAAATCCAGAGATTTGAAGAAAATTTGCACTATTCGTGTGGTTTTCATTTATAAAAACCTTTTTATTCATCGAGTTTAAATTTGTGCATCATTTGTTAAAGAGGGCTTCTTTAGCAATGTTTTCTGTGGATGAACTTGACAGCGGATTGTATGTTCAATTAATTAATGACTTATACGATTTTGTATCTATATCTCTACTATTCCCTCCCTCCGACCATTGATATTGTCATGTTATTGTTCGACACGGAGATTAAGAATAATGGTAAAAAGATAGAAAGTGGGTAGGTCCTATCACTTTTGAAGGATTTTGAAGAGTTAAAACTTTTCTTATTTAGAAGATGACAATATGAGTGAGACACCTAAATAAAGAAAGGATGACAATATGAGTCAGTCGAGGGAGTATCTAAATTAAGGGCAATAATGTAATATCATAATTATATAGTATAAGAATTATTTTAATATAATGTGTGTTAAGTTATAAGAAATATTAATTCATTTGAAATCAAATTCACCTTGTTATAATTTATCTTTTACCTAATTTACAGATTTAATATAGACTCCCCTATTCTTCTTCATTAATAAAAAAACATATTAAACTTTCCTTTATTTCATGATCAGTTGAGAAAGTTGGTTCGCTAGGTTTTCTTTTAATATCAACAAGCGAATATTTTGATAATAATTTGTATTTCTTTTGGATATTAATTCAAGTTCACAAGTTTTGAATATTAATTCAAGTTCACTTTCTTTTGGGGAATATCTAGTGAATACTGCTAATCATTTATTGATTGAAGTGAAGGTTGAAGAGTACGAAGTTAATTGAAAATAAAATAAAAGATAAAAAGTAGTAGTTGGTGAAGATAAATTTTACCTGTATATTAAAGTTAAGTGGCACAGAAAGTTGAACACTGCTCATAGCAATCTACTGTATTATTTATATATATATATATATATATATATATATATATATCATTTTATTCAATTGACATGCAGATTCATGTGGGAAGTGGCAAACAATCAGATGGTATTATTGCTTAGACGGAAGAAGTTGAATATCTATTAAAGTTCCCAAGGTATTTGGCTTTCTTTTCCACTTTCTTCCCCAGCTTGAACCTCTTCATTCTTTTTTTTTTCCCTCTAGTCTAGAGTTATATTCTTTAACATATAGTTAACAAGATTTCTTTTCATGTGTATCTTAAGAAATTGATGTTTGCATTCCAGTTTTCTAGTAGAAGTTACTTATTGCTCAAAGTTGTCTTCATACTTTTTTCTCTTGGGAAGATTTGGTTTATTGAATTTATATATCGTGTCTGGCTGTGCAACTGAGGATCGGTTGAAGCCTAGTTAAGTATTGGAAGTTTTTTAGGCAAAAGCTGCTAGAATGTTAATGAGGCTGCAATATCAAATGCTATTAGAGTAATGTAAAATGTGAATATGTCGACTATATCTGGTTGCAACTAGGCTAATAGGTTGTTGTTGATTAGAGTCCTCATAGAAACATAGAAGAATTATTGTTTTTGCCTAATGTTGAATGGTCCTAATAATGGCCTCTTAACATCAAGATTTACAGAAAGATAAGTTAATTTTGAGGTGGAATCCTGAAAATAATTTTTTTCTTGGCAAAAATTCTGTCTACTTCTATTTCTATATCTTAGAAAGTGTTCTTAATATTTTTAAGAACTTAAGGAACAAATTTAATAGTCTTCTCTTGTTTTGATAGAGCCTAAACTGTAAAATCTCAATATTGCTGAAATTTGTTGTTGTGCAGAACCTTGTGTCATTTCTGTTGTTGAGATTTGTTTATTTTGTGCTAGTATAAACTCTTCTCTATCCAATATGCAGACTGGAAGATGAAAATGGATGCAAGAATCTGTTGGAACAAGATCACTCAATCTCATAGGATCCTTCTAATTTAGATGGTGTTGTTTTAACATTTTGTATTCTATAGAATAAGCTTTGACTCTATTTAGTTTTTCGTGTCCAACATGAATGAGACATGAGATTTATGTGTAGAATTGTCATATGGATTGTGAAGTTATTGAAATGATTGAATATGAGACTTTTAGTAAATTTACTTTCAATATTAACTGCAAATAATTTTTTTTGCTACATGAATGATAATATTGTTGATATACTAATAAAAAAAGAATCATATGGGTTTGTGTATAATAGTATATATGTTATCAAAATATAATATTTTGTGGCACATACATATGACATAATTAAGGCATAGATAAGTGTCACAAAATATTAATATGGGAGACTTAAGACGAACTTGAGGCTACACATTTTATGTCATACTACCTCCGGTCCCCAAGTCCTTTCCTATCTTTCCTTTTTTGGATGGTCCCCAAGTTTCTTCCTAACTACTTTTGGACACTACCCCACAACAAATTATTATCTCTTACCCTTACTTTATCAACTTATTTACCTAAAATACCACATATGGCTCACCACTATCTCAATTAATTAATATATCACTACCCTTTATGTGGGACCCTTTCTCCACTCACAACAAATTCAATCATTTTTTCTCTATTCACAACTAACTCAACAACCTTTTCCTTAATTCCTGCGCCACTCCCTCCTAGGAAAAGACTTGGGGACCGAAGGTAGTAATATTTTTGCAAAAGGCATAAATAAGTGTCCTCATATTTTATTTGGAGGCAAAAATAAATATCCTTACAAAATTATCAGTATATTTGAAACCTATTAAAAGGCATTTTTATTTGCGTCCACAAATCAATCTCGGGGCATATCAAAATGTCTAGAAAGCTTTAAATATAGAGGCACTTTAAAAGTGTCCTTAACCCTATTGGGACATGATACTTGGAGGCAAGTGTACTAAGTGCCCCGAAAACAGGAAGTGCCCTGATAGTCAACATATTGGAGCACTTTTTGGTGTTCGGAAAATAATTTTTTGTTATAGAGAATTAATATATTCAATGTTAGACGTTACAAAATTGAATGAAAAATCCATGGCAATTGGCAATCAATTGATTTATTTCCTAAATTTATAAAAAATAAATAAATTGCTTATATATTTTAGAAATTCGCAGCTAGTTAGAATAAAAAAGTCTTGTTCACAAAATTTGGTTTGTCTATTATGTCCCTATTATAATCTAATTTAAAGGTAATTATGAAATTTCATAATAAAAAAAATCATATTATTCCATACAATTAATATACAATAATTTCACTAGAATCACAATATTATCATTATCCACCATTCTCTTATTATTATTATTATTATTATTATTATTATTATTATTATTATTATTATACATTCGATGACAGTGCGACCAAAAAAAAAAGATGAAGAAGTTTGGAATTTGATCTATTCTTCATATGAAGATTATGATTATTTCTATTTATTGTCATCGGCAAGACAATGTTGATGCGACGTAACTGAAAAGTACATGGCCAAAACTTTGCATTTTTCGGTCCTCAGCAAACAGAAAGGAACAACAAAGCCTGATAGGTATATGAGTGAATTGATATCCATGTATATAGTAGAATTCATTTGTTTTTATGATATGTGATCAATTTAGGTATGACTACGTCTAACGTAATTCAGAGATAACATCTTACATCCACGGGTTAGCAATCCACTCGACGAATCCAATTACCCTCAGTTTAGGCATACTGTGAAAACATAACGCTTGAATATTACAGGTTCCAAAAAGACCCTGGTAGGCTAAATTACGAGATCAGCTTAAGTCCTAAACAAGCAACAAATGTTTGTGGGTTTTTCAATTATGAGAATCAACAAGGAGATTGAGTTTATCTTACAAAATTTGACCTCTGTCAAGTATACAATATTTGATTGAAATAGATACTTCACTACTCTTATGGTCAATCTATATCTATACCTATAACACCCTTATTAATTAATATTATCATCATTAAATATATATTATAATTGTATATAATTGTATATATTTTAGATTAGATATATATATTCTCATTGTCCACAAGATATATATCTGAAGTATTAGAAAATTATATTAGGGCAAACATATTGATAAACAAATATTGTTATTAAATATTATTCAATATGAACACAAATTTGAAGCTTTTTTTCTAAAGTCATACACTTGTTTACTTTACATTTTCATGCCCTCTAAGTATAAAATTTTGATATTTCTATTTTTACTTCTTATTTAGAGAAACACCATATAACACAGAATCATGAGATAACCTTCTTGTATAATATTTTAAAATTTCAGATATTTGTGATGCATCAATCCTCCTTGCATCATAAATGTAATGTTTTCTTTTGTATTCGACGTGGCTTGCAGGAACTGGCCAAATCTTTTCCCTCCCACATGCACATCAAAGAGAAATTCGCATTGGTGAGAAATTGTTCATATATTATCACAAGCCACGTTTTGCAGACGATTAAATTATATCAGTGCCTTATTGCTATTTCTTACATCTATGCTAAGATGCCCACAGTTAAATTATATCAGTGCCTTATTGCTAATTTCTTACATCTAACGATTAAATTATACCAGTGTCTTTTTCTTGAACACATTTTGCAGATATTCAGACATCGCTTTTATAATTGAGTCAACTTTTGATATATTTCTGGTATGGTCATTTTTCTGTGAAAATATAATATTATTCAAATAGAAATAGATCGAAACAATTAGTTAATTTAATTAACATATCCATATTTTATAATAAAAATTGTGGACTGACTTATCCTAATTTAAATTTGAAATTAGAGAATACCTATATTTGTATTATTTAGGGAAATTCTATTCGGTCACATTGTGGCTGATCACACATGTTAAAAAAAAGAAAGTTAACCGTAAAAATAAAAATAGTCTTATTTCTCTTTAGGGTTTATGATTCTCAATTATGGTATATTTTTTTTTTTCCAAACCCTTCTGGCTGGCCACAATGTGTCCAAATAGCAATAACCATTATATTTAATAATAAAAAATTGTGATTAATCTAACCAATTCAAATTTCAAATAACAGATAATAAAACAAAACACTATAACTATGAAAAAAAAACGAGATCCTTATTACAAATCAGACCAACATGTGACGAGATTTAGCCGACGATCAAATCGTAAGCATTGCAACTTACTTTTAATATTCTTGTAAATAGTTACATAAACTAAATTATTAATTATATGCTGTGTTTTATACAGTTCTTCTAAAATTTATAATCCATTGAAAATTGCTAAGTAAGCAATGACATAAAGAATGACTCGTGCAAAGAAAGTAACTCTTAAAGATCTTATGGAAAAACAACTTACATATGAGGTAATCTCTTTATTTTTAATTGATAATTTATACTTAGTTTATTTTTTCCCTAACTCTTAATTATATGATTAAGGTATTTAAAGAGCTTAAAAGTTAAAATACTATTTTCCAAAAGTAAAATAAATACAATGAAGCCTAAGGGCATTTAGTGCTAAACATTCAAAATTATTGTAATAAATTATGAATTAGTAAATTTACTCCATTTATCTATTTAATTTGAAGGTACAAAATATTTAAAAAAGAATGGAGCGAGTATCATATAAGAGTTTTATACTTACAATTTTGTATTATATATATTCAGAGAGCTCTTATTTTATATTTACTCACTACACTTTTTTTGGTCTTATGATAAGATGTTATGATTCCTACAAAAAGTGCAACAAATTGTGTCCAAAGAGTGTTGGAGTTATGGTATGCGGAAAGTTCAATGAGGAAGTTTTTGAGACGATCTCAAGGTAAGTAATTATTAAAAATAAATAATTAATTTATCTAACCAGTAAAACATTCATTATTTTATGTAATTTCAGGTACATAATCACCCTAAATGTTAAACATTCAGTCACCATATTTGATGAAGTTGTGGCTATGTATGTAGGGTACACTGTAGATGAGTATATTTTGTCAATCATTGAGGTAAAATGTAAATTAATAATTATAAAATTGTTTAAAATAGTTAATATTATTACGTAGTTCTAACAATATTAATTTACATAGGGTGAAAATAAATCTATATACATTCGGGCTCTGATCATCCAAACACCAATTGAAATGCGATTTATGACAACTATCAAGTTTATCAACTTTAATTATAGAGGAGATCTGGACATTATAGTGAGTGGAATAGAGAGGATATAATCCATGGATAAGATTGATGTTCCATGGATTGAGAAGACAAATCCAATTCAAAATGATGACCGGAGATTCAATGAAAAATCCTAAGAAGCATAGAGTGGAACGGAAAAAAAAATTAGCTATGGTGTTGCAGCCTACCGAAGACAAGAGCAGAAAAAGAAAGTAGAATCACAAGGAAAAAGATTGAGGATTACACTAAAATTCCAATTGTTGATGATCAACTGTCGTTGAGCAAAGTTATCCCGAAAAGGCAAATGAAGAAAACACATACACCAATCATCAAGATCAAACAAAAAAAAATATAAATGAACAAAGAATCGATATAGCTTAGTTTTTTACTCATTTTTCTTTGTAAGAACAATAGTTCTTCATTTTCTTTTCATTTACATACAATAATATTTACATTCCATAAATTCAAAGAATCACAAGGAAGAAGATTGAAGATTGTATTTATATTCCAAGTGATGAAATTGTCATTGACCAAAGTTATCTCACTGCTCCAATCATCAAGATCAAGCAAGAAAAGATATATATGAGCACCAATACCTTAGTTTTTGACCCATGTTTCTTTTTAAGAATAATGAGTTTTAGTTTTTTTCGTTTATATGTAATATTACATTTTCATAAATTTATTATATTAGCAATAATTAAACACTACTTTAACGATATTTAAAAAATATAATCTTTTTGCCGAAAAAATGAAAAAAAAATAATTGGTATCACATACGATGCACGTGCGATTCTGCTAGTGCAATAAAAAAGACACAAATTAATTCAAATTTTTAGAATTTGATAATTTAACGAAGCCTTTTTTTTATGATAACCATTGAGCATCTTTTTTCAATTTTGTCCTTATATATAGCGTATCCAACATACTAATATTTTTACTATCATGTCTCCATTTGATATATTCACTAGCACTTCAAATTTTTAGTCACGTGTCGAAATCTAATGTGAAAATATATGTTTCCACGTAGCTCGATCAAAGGACAACATACTACACATGGCTTGATAAGTTAAATTCTGCAACCCGAGTATGACTAGAATTAGGATGGCATATATATCAATCAAACATCTACACCCTCCATTCCATTTCAATAGTTTTATAGCTCTGGACAAGGATAATAAGAAAAATAAATTCGTAATAAAGTAGGAAAGAATAAGTAACTTATTGAAGGGTATTATTGTCAAACCAAGAGAAAAGAAATAGAGCAACTTTTTTCTTTTGGCAAAGTGTGCAATTTATGAGAGCTTCCTTCACCGCCAATAAAGTTGCTACTTGTTCAGTAATTTATACATCAGATGATCTTGAAGCTTTCTTCTGGTTGATGCCTCACCGAGTCTCAATTATGGCCTGTTGGAACGTAAGTAGTCTGTTCGATTTCTTTGTTACATCTGATTGTTTTTGCTAAGAAAAGGACTTGGGTGCGGTCCACTAATATCAAATTGAAGTGGACTCACCGAACAGTCCATGCAAATCAAAACAAAAGGGGTATGTAGTAAATTTACCACACTTATTTTTCATTTTTGTCGCAACATATACGACACTTTGTGCAACACTTAATTAATTGTCACTTAATATAAACGACACACTATGCATCGCTAATTCTAGTGAAGCATGTCATTTTACGACACATTACGCGTCATTAGTTAAAATGACTTGTCCAATTTTGCGACATATTTAACGTCAGTATAGATTGTGGCACAATAAAAAATTGTTGTAATTTTACAACATTTCTTCATTTGTGAAGCAACATATACATTACTAAATTAATTGTTATACAAAATTTACGACACATTATACGACATTAATTATAGTAAAGTGTGTCAATTTACGACACTTTACGCCACATACGTCCTACTTTACGACACATTTAATAAGTTGGATAATATATGTCGTATTTTTTTGTTACAAATAAAAAACATTGAATATTAAATAATATGATATGATAAAAATATTCATAATGTAACAAATACAATAAGTGGTGTGTTATTCAAAACACTAAAGTAACTATTTTTTAAATATAAAAAACTAACTACAAAACTAAAATTCATCACTTCAGTAGTCTAGCTCTAGCATAATATTCAAAGCTATCAATTTTAATAGCAAATAACCAAATCTTTCTTGCAAGGAAATAATGCAAATTCCACAAGTGATAATTGGACACTGATTGGCATTTTCCTTTCCTCTTGCTGCTTTATGTACTTTTTCCTTTCTTCCTAAACAATTTGAACAAACAAATTACATCAATGATAGTCAAAACAAAAATAGCTTAACTAAAGATGATGATCAAGAATTTGAACCATTACATACCTCAGGATATAAAACTCATTAGAATATCCTAATTTTCTCCAAGAAAAGCATCGGTACTGTTCATATATACAACTTCATATTTGACAAAATTCAGTCTTTTCCTTTTCTCACTTTATCTGCTACCTGCTACCCTCATTAGCAAATAGAGAATAAAACAAAATATGAGACACAAGTAAATGAAATATGTTAATTCCTTAGCAAAATTGCTAGCCAAAAACAGGGAGTGTTGAAGCCTAAGCTCAAGGACTTATACATTTGCTAACAGAACAACCATCAGAAAATGTACATTATAAGACAAAAGTTATTCTTAATGGAAAAGGAAAGGCGCAAATATTATAAAAGAAAATATAGAATCACAATGAAGAGACAAAACTTACTCTACTGGCCAAGTCTTCATGAGTCGATAATAATTCATTTTCAGAAGCACTTGGATAACAATCAAGCTCATATTCTTTGACCATTTTCTTTCTCAGTTTAAGTTTAACATCAGGAGACAGATCTCGTACAGATTAATATTGAGAACCTTGCAAAAGAACAAATTACAATCTACTTCAGTAAAAAAGAATGCACTCCCTATCCACTATTGTTCTCTGTTCATAAGTGAGAATGCACTCCAATTTAGCACTCTACTTCAAGATTATGATTCTACTCCAGTTATGGGGTGATGTTCTTTCTAACTTGTGTGTCGAGGTCAGATAGAATATACTTGAGAGCTCATAAAATCATATGATAGCAAGAAATGCAGAGAACATTGCTTAAAATCCATCCAATCATCAACTATATTACAGCTCTAGCGGGTATATATATGATGGCAATAATAATGCCCAATATACACGAGAATGCTCTCATTGAACACAACTTATAAATACCAAACTTTAGAAATTGAATACATTATTAAACTTATATTTACTATTAAACAAAACATAATATCTAGTAATGCTCTAAAAATAATTTATTCACAAGTCCACCATAGTTACTACATATATATCCTTGAATACTAGTTAGTATAAACGCAATTAGAACTTATTGAGTTTAATAATGTTTGCGTATATCATAACTTTGATAAGGATAAATGGTTCTATCTAGAAATAGTCAAAGAGAAACACCAGATCAAACTTCAAAGTATGGGCAGCAGTAATAATAAATAAATCAACAAATATAAGAATTAGAAATTAGGGCTCACTAATTTAGGAAGAATTTATCAGGGACGAATCGATGGAAGAGGCTCATAAACGTCGGCAACTCGATTGTGCACGCCTTGGATTTGGATGGGACGATAACGGCCGCGTCGATTAATTTTTGCTGTGGAAGCGCACAGACCTGGCAATGTACGGCGACACGATTTGGTGAGACATGCTGCAACTAAGGCTTTACGATGGTGGTTGTAGCTTTCCAGCCATGGCGAATGAAAGAGGGATAATTTTTTGTGCCCGATTTGTGAACGGTAACGTGAAAGAACTGTAAATAAATCTGATTTCTTTCTTTTTATTTTTCTTTCTGAATTTTATCTTAAATTCTTAAATAATATAACGATAATAGATAATTAATTTTTTGTTAACAAATAAGTAATTATATTTAATAATATTGCTAAGTTCGCACAATAAGTGTCACGCTTATGACATAAAATTCTGACACAATAACTTGACGTAAAATTGTTCTAAATATAGGACACGAAAATCATAAGTGTAGTAAATTTATGACATTTATAAAAAAAATGTCACATGTATGTATTTTGTAGAAGGTCAATTTTGTTGCAGTGTAGCAAATAAATTGTCACAATTTAGAGACCTGAAAAAATAAAAAATGTCGCATTTATGTCACAAAATTATGATATATGACACAAATATACAACATTAAGTGTAACACTTTTTATATGTGTTATATAATTATGACATTTTATTGAGGTGTCGCAAATATATTGTTGTAATTTATAGACATAAAATTAAGTGTCACATTTGTGTCACAAAAATACAACATACTATTTGGATGACGCTTATATGTGACAGTGAATGCAACACTATTTGTATTTGTTGTATAATTATGACATTTTACTAAGGTGTCACAAATATATTGTCGCAATTTAGAGACATAAAATTAAGTGTCGCATTTATGTCACAAAACAATGACACAATATCAATGTGACACACAACTGACACAAATATACGATACACCGGATATAAGTGTCGCAATTTTACTATATTTACATGTAGTGTCGCATACGTGTATGGCGCAATAGGTCTGTTTTCTTGTAGTGTATCCAGCTAAATTCAATGCGGTGCAGCTAATGCTAAATGACGGTGAAGGATGATTCTGCATCATTTGTTTTGAAGGATCGATGATTCTGCAACGCATTTGTTTTCACTCGTGACTTGTTCAAATGCGTTGTAGAATTCAGTTTTCTTATTTTGTTACTAGTACTAGTATTTAGCTCAGCTGTGTACGTTGCTTTTAGTTTTATTTTATGGTCGTAGTTTGAAATAGAAAAGCTCATCATTTTAATATGCATTCATTTCTCTTCTGCAAAGTGTCATGTTTCTTTACAGTAATTAGGTAGGAAATAAAAATGCATTATTTATTGGACATAGGAATTTAAGTACGATGAAAGCCAGGTATTCGGCACTAAGTAGTCAAATGCAGGGTGCCAGCCAATTAATTTATAATTAAAATGGTAGATTTTCCCATGTAACGACTCTCACCACTGTGCTCACTGCTCTCCATGCATGTGTAAATTAATTAAATATATCTTCATAAATGAGGGAAAACTGGGTGTATATGATTTTTCGATCAAGTAGCTAGCGCAATTGATAGTTGATACTCATGTATAAATTTTGGTGAATGGTTATGGTTTCAATTTAGTTTCCTCTTGAAAAATTAGGCCACTCATCATAAAAGAATAAAATAAAACAGATAACGGTTACGGGTTTTCATCGACATCGAAAAGATTTTAGGTTCAGAATTCTCTCATAACTAGTCACAAATTTTTTTCTTGTTTGAATGTATCAACCTGACAGTATGGTGGCATGCATGCATGTAATTACTATTGTATATTGGGGGTATCATGTCTATAATTTTGTTATAGTCATTACAAAATATTCTTTTTTTATTTAAAATGAATATTTTGCAAAGAGCGGGAAATTATTATTTCAAAATCAAATAAACAATATTGATACGGTAAGAAGCATCATAAAAATTGAAGGTCTTTTTGTGTGTGTGTGTGTGTGGTTTTTTTTTTTTTTTTTTTTTATGGAATCATAATAAACTAAATTGTTTGTACTACAAAACCTAAAAGTGGCCAAAAGCATAGAATCGAACCTACCTAGAAATTGAAATTTCAATCTACCTTGAAGTTGGATTTTATTTTACTTTGTCCACCAACACAAAAATATTTTTTCTAAATGTCTCCACCAAAACGATACTATAAATAAGAGATGATGAGAATTAAAACTTACACTAGCAACTAAATCAATCACAATTGACTAAATTAAATCAATATGAGTCCTCTCTTTGTGCTTTGCTACATTATCTACACCACCATCACTTCCACCATACTATCACTACTCCTCGCTCTCCGCCTCCTCCTCCGCCACATCTCCTCCGCACAAACCTCGGAGGAGATCGGAAATGTTATTGCACTATACGAGGGCACTGTGTATCATGAGCGGCGCCACCCAACCCGCAACTCCTTTCGTTTCCCAGCCCGTTATGCTCTCATCGACCTTGATCGCCCACCCTACTCCCCTCCCGGCTACCTCTCCGCGGCCGAGGCTCGCCGCGCCGCCAAGACGAACGGGCCCGTTTAATATTTCGGTTCTCAAAACAAAAATTAGTAGTATTTTTTTAGTTTTTGGTAGAAAATAGATTGAGGATTAATTTTTTCTAATTGGAGATTAGAAAAACCTCCATTGAAAATTTTAATCTTAGGTATATAATAAAATCTTATTAACTAGTAGTAAAAGTTATTTCTTTGATAGTGATGAGTTGGATTTGTCTATGACATTTTCACGTTACGTTAATAATAATTAATTGATCACTCATTAATTGTTTGGTGTTTGATCATGGCAGGCTGTGAAGCTCTGGTGGAAAAATGTTCCCTTCTTTTATCATCCAAGAAAACAAAATCCATCGTACAGAGACGAAGCCATTCCACTCGACCAAATGATGCAATTATGTCCCATTTTTGGAAGTAATAAATCAAACAACCTCCAACGTAAAGAAATAATTGACCGCTGCTTCAAATGGAAAGATGCAAAGAGACCTTGGTCATACCTAATTTCCTACACAGGGAAGACTTTGTAGAGATCGATTGTAATACTAAATATATACTCCGTCCGTCCTATTCAACATGTCTCACTTCTTTTCGACACGGAGATTAAGAAAAAAAGGATTCGATGTAAATTGTGTGTTTAGTGTAGTGAATAAAGTGATACAAAGTATTTTTTAATTGATAAAGTGGTATAAAGTGTTTTTGAAGTGATATAAAGTGATTTCTTAATTATTTCGTTAAAAGGAAATGAAACATGTTAAACGGGACGCCCAAAAAGGAAAATGAGACATGTTGAACAGGACGGGGGAGTATTAATTGTATGCTCTTAATGAGTAGTATAAAATTTTTATGAAATTAATGAAAAATAAACTCGAGCTTTATTCGTTCATACAAAATTTATTTATGGGCCAAATGTTAAAATAACATTTCAATACATCAAAAATAAATTCTAACCATTAATCTTTCACAAAAACTTGAATGCGACGCGTCGCACCCCATGCGACCGAGCGTGGGGCGCGTGGGGTGCACGCGCCTATTTTTTTTAAAATTTATTTTCCGATTTTATTTTTCCTGTGTTGGGAAATTTAAGTAAAGTTTTGATTGATTCCAAAACCAACTGACCCCAACCGAGTAGATGTTGCCAGATCCTAATGTTAGAATTTAGGCTCGCTGTTTGAGCAATGTTGAGATTTTATCTTTACAGGACTCCAGCTGAAGACGGCAACAAGGCTTTACTCGGATAGAACATCAGATGTAAGAAAGACAACTGAGAGTTCAAAGGTGAAGATGTAAGAAAGACAACTGAGCGTTCATGAGATAGAACATCAGATGTGAAAGACAACTGAGCGTTCAAGATACAGAACATCAGTTGCAGGACTCGAACTGATAGATCGACAACATGAAGTTCAAGGCAGCTGAGGGTTCAACTGTTCCTATTCAGACAGAAGGTCAGATAAAGATATCAATCAGATGGAACATCAGCTGAAGACCACTCGGATGAAGGCCAAAACTTCTCAACCGACTAAACAAGGTTGAAAGTCAAAGGTTGAAGATTTGAATTTCAAATAGGAAGTCACGTGAAGGTTTGACGTTCTGTCATTACCTCATTTGGCCCAACACAAGGTTGTCTCAGATGGAAAGCAGAAGTTCACAGTTGCCAAATCGGGAAAATCTGCAGAGATGAGAGACAAGCCATCGCTTTCACAGAACAGAGATCAACGGCTCATCCAACGGCTAGTTGATTTTCTCCGCCTATAAATAGAGGCCTTCATTCATTCATCAAGAAACAAGACAAGTGCAAGAGAAAAGAGATAGATGAGCGAAAGAATAACGTTATACCGCATACGAGCTAAACTGAACTTAATCTCTAAGAACATCACTAGTTGAGAGTTCATAGAGTGTTAGTTTCTGTCTTGGTGTTTTTGATCTTAGTTTGAGTCTTCATTTGTTCAAGCTTAGATCCTAGCTCACTTCTCTGTTCGAGCTAGCAGTTGGAAAAACCCACCCTTATATACATCCCCTAAAAAGGATTGTTAGGAACCTGCTCTTCCCGAAATTGAGTAGATAGGTTGATAAGTACCCGTAAACTTATCTGAACGGTTGCAAAGCCCGCGTAAGCTTTGTGGTTACAGTCCTAAAGAATTTGGACTGAGTTGTGTGGACTCACAACTCCCCGTGGACGTAGGAGTTCTCTCTAAACCACGTAAATCCTTTGTGTGCTTGTGTTTTCAGTTCAGTTAATTTATTGCATATCCAACTGACCAACTAACCAGCACTCAAAACTGCATATCTTTGCATCTTAACTGTTTTGGTTATTGACCGACCTTGCATCTGAGCGTGAGTTGTTTTTACGAGTTATTTTTTATCCACCACATTCCGCACAGCACCACACTTCGAGCTGAGTATTCTTACTCAGTTGTGATTTCAGCTGAGTCCTTTTTCTCAGTTGTGATATTTTTCAGGGGTTATTTTAAAATTCCTAACTGGTGTATTCCCCCTCCCCCATACACCAGAACTCGTATCGGGACCATCATCCTATTTTCCAGTTTCGTCTTTTTCTGTTTTTTTTTTTAATTTTCACCTTTTATTTCAATTTTTTTTTAAAATTGTACTTTCTTTTTTGTTTGCCTCTTCGTTTTTTTGTTTGCCGTTTCATTTTTTTGTTTGCCGCTTCTTCTTTGGTCAAGATTCGAGCGAGGGAAGCCGAAGGCCTCGGAGCGAGCCGAAAAAGTCCAAATTATTGCTTGCCGATTATTCTTATATTAGTATTCGAAGCGAAGGAGGAGCCGTAAAATCGGAGTCGAAGGCGGAACCGTAAAATTGGAGCCGAAAGCGGAGCCGGAAAAAAAACTGAAAAAAAGCAACTTTGACCGGGTCAACAGGTCAAACCCGGGTCGACCGGGTCGACCCGACCCTACCCGGTCGCAGGGCAGATGCGACCTGCCACATGCAAGTCATGCTCTTAATCTCTAAAAGATACTCCCATTCTCCATTGATGACCCACTTCTTTTTTGTCATTACCACTGTTTTTTGTCATTATCTTACTATCCCTACTTTCTAACTTTTACTCACTAAATACAACTTTATCAGCTTTCTTAATCTTCGTTCCGGACACGAAATGGGGCATTATTTCGTGAACTGAAGGAGTATTTCTTAAATAGACATCTCACTTATCTTATTTATGTTCAATAAGGAAATGATTAACTTTTCAAACCACTTTAAAAGTAGCAAGATCTACATACTTTCTATTTTGTTTACCCTTTGTTTTTAATATTCTTGTCCACCACTACATAGAAACAATGAGTGAGATGAAGGAAGTACTATATATTGCCAAATTTTGATATTTTCTTTCAACCCAAAAAAAAAAAAAAAGAGAGAACGGACTTGACTAATTAATCCGTGGGCCATAAGAAAGGGCTAGACTAATTGATCCGTACGTGAGCATCAGAAAGGACTAGACTATCAAACAACTCGAACCAAATAGGGTTAGCTGCGAAATTTGGAAAACGACATAAAATGAATGACAGTCCAATACAACCTACTATAACAGTACAGTACTAGTTTTAGTTGCATGCCGAGACGGGCCGAGCCAAAAATTAAGATGTGATGATTTTTAATTCGCACTTGTATCATTAAGCTTCCTGAAATTTTTAATAACTAGAAGCGCTTAGTGAAGTTTTTAATAATTAGAAGCGAATTACACATCTTTTTTTTAATCAATGTTTAGTATTCTATTTAATCTTTAAAACATAAATACTATTCAAATTTATACAATATTACTCACATGTGACATACCCTTATCATTAAACTTTAAATTTTCATCTTCTTCAAACTACCCACAACACCACCACGCACAAAACTACTCTCTCTCTATCTAAAACACACTACACACTCACAACACACAACACACTCACACACTCACATACACCAGCGCGCACACACATGTATGACTTTATGTTTTCATATATGAATTCATATATTCATGTATATTTTTATGTATTAATGTATGGTTTCATGTATCCATATACTTCATATATACAATCGTATATGTAGGATATTTTGGTAAACTAGGTTATTATTTAAACAATATATTAATGCAAAAATGTCTCTACAACCCCACCCTCTTCCAAGCTCAATTATAACTAATAGATTAAATAATAATAGAAATATATAAAATTTGAATAGCGCATGAGTTTAATTTTATTAAAATTAATATATATATATATATATATATATATCTAGAGAGAGAGAGAGAGAGAGAGAAAAAGAGAGAGAGAGAGAGAGAGAAATAATATGTTAATTTTAATCTTATTACTTAGCTAGAATTGATTATACCCAACTAAAATATATAATACTAGTAAGTTTTTGACATTTAATTCTATTTGTTAGTTCAAAAAGTATTATATATTATGATTGCTTATTTCATTAATGGGCCAGATATTAAATAAGAAGACCATTAGTTATGACTCATTACATTATATAATAATCTTTACAATAATGAACTTAGCAGTTGAACACGAACAAGATGCATAAAATAATGGGCACAGAGACTCATATCGAACTGCAATTTGAACACTTCCAAACTTCCCTGGCAACACAACTGCATGCCGACTAACAATAAACGAGATCGAGGCGTGCATTCATATGCCTATATAATATTAAAAATGTTAACAAATGGAAAATATAGCAAAAAATTTCACACGTAGTACGTCTATCATCACCTAAAAGTTCAAAATATATCTTCTTAGCTTACACATAATTAATTAAATTTAAACACATGCAAGAAGAATTTCACATCAAACTAGAATGATTCATGAATTCCATAAACAAATTATTGGATCATAATTAATCCCTTCATCTACTGGAATAGAATTAACCGGTTGATGATGATAATTAATCTGCGAAAGATTCGTCCCAGATACTCCCACTCACATCATTAAACATGATACCATGATTATAATGATCTCCATCTCCAATATTACAATCGTTGTAATAAATCTGGGGATAGCAAAAGTAGTCTTCCTCTAGTAATGTTGGGTAATTAGCAACATGATCATTTTGACTGCAATTTGCATCAGCATCAGCATCAGCCCATAAATCCATTTGGGGGAATTGTGAGGAATTAGTATCATGAATTTCGACGACAGAAGAAGCATCCATTTCCAACATCTGATCATCCATGGAAATGGAAGAAGAATGAGAAGAAGGCTTTCGTCGTCGCTTTACACGTGTGTGCCAGAAGTTCTTGATGTCGTTGTCTGTTCTTCCGGGGAGCTCAGCTGCAATGGCTGACCACCTGCGTCAATGCATGCAAGAATCTTAAATTTAGGCCACCAAACTAATTAAATTTGGAGGATAGATTTTGAAGAACATGCATTTGTTATATATACTTGTTTCCAATTTGAGCGTGCAATTTGATGATGAGATCCTCTTCTTCTTTGCTGAAATTCCCCCTTTTGACGCCTGGTTTCAAGTGATTCATCCAACGCAATCTGCAACTCTTCCCACATCTTTTCAGACCTAATCATAGTAACATTTGCAATTAATTTTTTTTTTTTTTTTTTTGAAAGCTAGGACCGAATTCAGAAAGATGCACGGTACGAAAAGTAGCCAAAACACACGCAGCCGCGCACAGGCACGGATATTTGATACAAATGTAAGCGATTTGTTGTTTATTAGTATTTGTTAATTTTGTAGTTTCAAGAACATGAAAAATTCGTCTGTACGTTTGAAGAGAGTAGTCTCAGTGCAAATGCAGAAAAAATTGCATCATAGCACAATATTCAGCTCACATGAAAAAAATGAGTATACATATACTCGCGCCTTCACCCCCGAATAAGTGTGCACTGCTGTTAAAAGGTGTATACCAAAGGCAATCATAATTTAAATTTTTTTACCCTAATTATTGCATGGTCAACTGAATTTGGCATTGAGAACAAGAGAAAAATAAAAAGTTTGGCGTCAGTACTTTCTTATAGAAATTTCAAATTACGATACTTATTTAGAAATAAGTATATGAGACTTATTTTGGGATAAGGGGAGTATTACAAACTTGACTCTGGTGCATGCAATTTGTCTTGAGATTGCACGATTTGGGGACTGATCTCGCCATCATATATAATCACCAAAGCGTGAGTTAACTCATCGACTAGACTTATTTTGAAAATATGCATATCTCTAGAATTTATCTTAATTTGAAATTCCAAGAAAGAAAACAATGGACTAACCAGCATACTTTGGTAGCAATCTCCAATTCCAATGGCCATATGTGAGTATAAAAGCCCTCAACTTATTGTCCTCGTCTTCACTCCAAGCTCCCTTCTTCATCCCATTACTATCAAAACTGCCTGATCTCTCCATTTTCTCTGTACCCTAACCTCAACTTTTTTGTCTTTTAAGTTCTAGGGTTTTGTGCCAGCTCTCTCTCTCTCTCTCTCTCTCTCTCTCTCTCTCTCTCTCTCTCCCTCCCTCTCTCCCTCCCTCCCTATAGTAAACAGAAGGAAGAAGCAGCAATGAGATTTCTCTGATTAAGGAAATTACTAGAACTAATTAATTATTTCCAATACAATACGAAAAAGCTTGAAAATGACTTCAAAGCTACATATATTGTGTGGAGACTAGTGTAGATCAGAGTCATTAGTAATCCAGCTTTGTTGAACTAAGCGGACTATAATAATAAATAATAATAATAATCTTATTATTACTAATACTTGACTTCCCTTTCGGGATTCATTGAATTCAACTGAAATATTTTCTACGCCTTTAAGATTGTGGAGGAGAGAAAAAATAATTGGCAATTACTTTCCAATTTTCCCAAGCTTTTCTTCATATTCACAAAGGAACTGCATAATTAACTATATAGAGTGCTTCTTTTAGATTGTTAATTTACTAGCATACTTTTGCCGAAACCAGAATACCAATTAATTCATCACAATGCTATTCCCGACATTAGATAGTTGTTGAAGGTGTGTGTGCATGCCATATAAATTTATTCTAATTAGAATCTAAAATTATAGTAATATTAATTATTTTTGAGTTGACGTGTTTGATATATAAAACAATATTGATATGTTTGCTTACAACCAAAGGAGAAAAAGAAACAAAGAAAGAAAGGACAAGAAACAAAAAATAAAGATATTTAGTGGTTATAGTTTGTTGCTCTTATAGTAATTGTTAGCATCACAGGTTTACCACAACTAAATAAAAAAATAATTAGAGTACAAGTGATAAACCAATTATATATAAAAAAAATAATTATTTCCCTAAAAAAATATTTATTATTATTCGATTGCCAGCTCATTGCGCATTCCATTTCAGGAATTGCTCCAGTTTTCTTACAATGACTTTCCGGTGTGAAGGGGAATTAGTCAATAGTACCGTCAAATTTCTTCACCGAGTACAAATAAATTAATAAGGCTACGTGCATTGAAGGTTTTCCTTATGTATCAATGACAAAAACTCTGGTGCAACTGTTGCACCGTAGAATATCCGTCCGTTTGATCCGACCCGTTTGACCAGATTTTGACCCGGGTCAACCCTCCTTTTGACCAGTTTTTTTTTTCAGTTTTTTTTTCCAGTTTCTTTTTATTATTTGCTTCTTCTTCTATGGTCAAGATTCGAGTGAGGGGAGCCGAAGGCCTCGAAGCAAGCCGAAAAAATCCAAATTGTTGCCCGCTGATTATCTTTGTTTTAGTAATCGGAGCGAAGGCGCAACTGTAAAATCAAAGCCGAAGGCTCTGCCGGGAAAAAAATCTAGAAAAAAATAAATTAAAAAAACAAAAAAAACACCGGGCGCGTGAAACCCACGCGCGGCGCGTGGATCTCACGGGCGGGTCGGGTCGGGTTGTGTGCAAATGAGTGCAGACTTGTGCACCCAAGTCCTCCTCTGTATCAATTAATTTATTTGGATAAATTTAGACTGCATATACACATAGTATAAATTTACTAACAAACATAATCTTTATCAAGAAAGCAAATACATTTTGGTGCGTGAGTTAGTTTAGCGGTATAGTGATTAATGCCCGAAGTCAAAGATCTCAGGTTCAATTCCAATGTAACGCGATCTTTAAAATTAATGGTTGGTTTGTTAAAAAAAAGCAAATGCTTTCAATCACTGAAAAAACAAAAAACGAAAGGGCAAACATAATCTAAAAAAGTTGAAAATGAGTGTTCACATCATCGGACTAGATTTTTTTTTTTTTTTTTGCAATTGACTATGTTCAAAGAACACGCACTAGTAAGAGTCAAGTAAATGTGAGAATATTAAGATATGATCTCAATTGAATAATAGCAAATTGGTTGATAATTAACTATTGATGCAGACAATGTTCACATGTACTTATCAACGAAATTATTATCTATATTCCATACCAAATGGTCGTAGAAAAAGATGTTTGGCTTTACTTTGTGGGAAATACTTTATTTAAGTGGCACGTATTTCCCACAGAGTGACATATTTTCAATAATTAAGATTTCGTTCCTGTTTCCTGCTTAGATGCGCATCTTCTTAATCTAAACTACAAGAGACCAATACTTGTTATCAAACAGAGACCAAAAGTAAACAACAACTTCAAGAAAAATATGACACCCATAATTTAATTCAAGCATTAGTTACTGACACAGGATGATATGAGGCAGTAGAAGACAAATGTGTGTGTTAGCCTAGTGGTAGTGAGGTTAATGCTTGGGCCAAAGGTCACGGGTTCGAGTCCTCCGTCACGCGGTATTTAAATTTCCTTGCAATGTTGTTCAAAAAAAAAAAAAAAAGAAGACAAATGCTCTTCATACGAGAAGGAAACATAATTTTACTAAGAGTTAATTGTCATTAAATTTTCAAACTTTTTGAATGGTCGCGTTTTGCACTTCAGAAAAAATAAAATTTGTTCTCATAATTTTCAAATTTTTAGTTTCGTTTAATTTTGCCACTCGACTCAATTTTCGGTGACGTCCGAGCTAACATGGCAGAATTTAAATGATGTCGGGCTTGATTAAATAACGACTCGCATTCTTGTTCTTTCAGATTGAGTCTTCATATTGAGCTCCGCCGTAGTATTGGTGACAGAGCAATCCACCACTTTACACGATATCGTTTCTTCTTTACAATAACCTATGAGGATGCCCCGAAAGTCGTTTCGGATCTTCTTTCGGGTCGGCCCGACAAAAGTGAAGAGGTTGGATCTTTGCCTAGCCTGGATCAGAGCCATTGGCGAATATCGCCATATCGGATTCAGATCTTGGGTGGAACCCAACCCCTCTTGACGGAGAGGCGGAATACGTTCTTCATCACGGGCATGTATGTGAGGCTCGTGCTCCAATTGTTGTCGCTGTCGACGAGCCGCTGGAAATCCCACGTTAGCCGTCCGAGCATGAGGAAGTGATCCGACCCGTTCAAGCAGCGCCACGGGGATGGTCTTTGACCCAGTTGAGCATGGTAGCGGCGTGGAGGTCCCGATCCTTGGCGGTGTGGTTATAGAGAAATTTAAATTCTGCCATGTCAGTTCGGACTTCGTCAGAAATCGAGTCGGGTGACAAAATTAGACGAAACTAAAAGTTTGGAAATTGTGAGACTGATTATTTTTCTAATGTGCAAAAACCGACAACTCAAAGAGTTTGGAAATTTACTGGTCATTTTTTATGTCCACGTCAGATTCACGGATGCCATGTCTGCTCAGATTTCACCGAAAATTGAGTCGAATTGCAAAATCAGACGAAATTAAAAGTAAAAATTGTGAGGCAGATTTTTTTTTCTGAGGTGCAAAACGTGATAACTCAAATAATTTAAAAATTTACAGGTCATTAACCATTTTATTAATCATAAAATATCAAAGTTTATCTCTAAGTACATCATATATAGAACGTATTTTTACATGCCTAAAAAGTCCCTACATTACCCTTACTAAATATTGAGCCTGCAATAACTTAATATAGTACGTACGAATATAATATTCAAGACAAAGAACAACATATTTGATGGTCCTGCTAACGAGTAACTGATGTATGGAGGGAGAGGGAATACACCAGTAACAATTTTTGTTTTACTTAACGTCTTTTCACTGAGGTATACTGCTCAGGTCAGTTCACTCCACAATTGGAAAAGTCAGTTGGAGTGGCTCTACAACTGAGTTGCTCAGTTGGAGCTGATCACACAGTTGGCATCATAGCTGGCTCTTATGCCTGAAGTTCAGTTGTATGCGTCAACTGAGGTTTTAATCAGTTTTGCTTTGCAGAATATGGTGTAATTTAAACTCGTTACAAAAATTAAAACCTTTGCGAAAGAAGGTCAAGTTCCCAAATTAGTGCAGTTTGATAACGGTGCAATAAGAATTTATATGCTGGGTTAATTGATTAGGTAAACTGAATTTAAAATACCGAATGTAAAATGCAGAAAGTAAGTACACAGTATTTTAACATGGTTTGGAGATCGACCTCCTACGTCCACAACTTATTTTTTGGGAAAGTAATCCGCGATATAAGTTTAAGCGTGCTTACCAAACGCCCCACTTGGATTATGGGTTCCAAGCAAACCTAACCAGTTTGATTTCGGGTTCGAACAAAATCTTACAACACTTTTCCGGGCAAGTGTACAACCTAATCTTAGATTCCGGGTTCTAAGGGACCTGTTCTTGGATTTCGGGTTCCAAGGGACCTAGTATTGGATTACGAGTTCTAAGGGACTTGATGACTTTGATTTTGGGTTCAAAGTCAGACATAAGGTTTTGGATTTGGGGGGAAAATCCAACTGGGAAGCCTTCAACACTGAGGGAAATGGAGGCTTCAACCTAAGGCTCCAGATTCGATCTCTTGGAAGAGAATCCGGTCAGACACAATACAAGCAAGAACCTGTTTCTAGACTCAATCAGGAAGGGGGGGTTTCTGATAGGCTAGAGGGAAGAACAGGAGGAGGGATTGACGCGACTGTCGTTTAGTCACGTACAAAATACATTTATAATTCACCTATTTCCCACTACCAGGATCAGCTTGTAGTAAGTATAGGGTCGATCCCACGAGGAGTTGGTGTAGCATTCTCTTTGGTCACGAGTCATCAAAGGTTTAGGGGTTTTGCACAGACTTGTCTTGGCCAAACAGGAAAAATAAATCTAAACTAAAGTGTAAATAAAAGATAAAGACAAACCTAAATTTAGGTATTGATTCAATTGCATAAACAAGACATCTTCATTGATGCAAGGTTATATGGTACGTATGTATGTCAACGGTTATAGGAAAACAGCGTCATGGTCCTACCGTCACGTTGTCACGCTCACAACCACGATCTGCCCAGCTCATCCTTACTCGTGAATCCTACGTGGCATTCCCACCTCAGGCTTCCTAACTTGCCCAACTCACACCCGAGCATTCTTCAAGGGACAAAGATTGAAACAAGCAGCTTTGGGCACTAGACGAACCCGTTCCGGCCCTATGAGATACGAGGATCCCGCTCCGACTTTTCATTAGCGCCAGCGTACTTCGATCGGCTCCGCCAAAGTTCAACCTGAGGGTTACCGCCCTCAAGGAGAGTAGGGCAACTCTCTCCCGATCTCTGTTGGTCTAAGTTACCTCACTTTTAAGGGATCTGCCTACATCCAATTGCTCGCCGGCCAGGCGATCTCTTGGGACAGACAAAACACTTTTGAATCATTGCCTAACGCCTCGGGAACACACATATATATAGCTTTCCTCTTACCCAAATCAACATCACGATTTAATGCTTATGCAGTGCCATCTTGCCCAAATGTAGATTTGTGTAACTACCTAGGCATAAAGTAAATAACAAGAAAAGAAAGAAGGAAATAGAAAAGCACTATAATTAAAATAAATTCGGACGACACCGGTATCACCGGCAACAAAGTATAAAAGTTAGTTTGCCCATGAAGGGGCAAACTCTCGAACAAAATAAAGAAAACCCTAGACTAAGTATTGAAAGAAGTTTACAAACTAAGGAGATAAAAGATGATCTATAATGCTTGCTATCTAGGAGTTTTGTAGATGTGAAATTCGTGGGTCTTGGAGGCTCAACCCATTAGGTAAGTTGATAGCAGCTAGGTTTGGGCGAGCTGTCTGCGAGCTGTCAATCCTTCCAGCAGCTTCTGTTAACCAAGAGACTTTCCTTATGTAGCAGATTTGATTTGTGGACGAATCTTCATGGATAAAGAAGGAAATAATTCTTTCCTTATTGGCTACTTCAATAAGGTTGATCTCTTACTTTGTCCGCACTCTTCCCTTGTATGTTAATCTCTTTCTTGCACCGCACTCTTCCTCTATAAGCTGGATTGTCGCAGACCTACATGCCCAAGACGTGTACTCCTGCCTCTCTTCTGTGCTCTACCTTACGCCTTGGCCTTTTTATATCTCCTCTTGCCCAAATGACTTGATCCCGCACGGTACTTGATTTGGTCTGGTTGTGAAGCGAGCAACTTTAGTTCAGCATGTCTGCTTCCTTGGCCAAGCTGAGAGCATCATTTTCTTGCCCAAAGTGCTTCGTAGATGTGCCCAAAATGTCTTTTGTAGAATTTGGTCATTTCTTGCCCTTTTCTGTTCAGTTTTGTCATGGTTTGCCCTGTACGTCCCTGCCTACACAATGTGTCCTCCCAGACACTAAAGACAAACAAAAATACACAAAACGACTCGATCTAGACCTAAAATAAGACTAAAAATCATACAAAATTTGGTCTCATCATGCCCACACACTTGAATCATGCTTGTCCTCAAGTATGTAAGTACAATTTGACCGAAAAGAAAGAAAGAAAACAAAAGACTCAAATGGCTAGGTAAAGGTTAGCAATGCTCAATACAACAGATGAATGTGAGCATAATAAAATTCACATACAATGTTGGGCAAATAAATCAGTCCACACAATCATCAAATAGGTCAAAAATAAACATTCGAGCATCATCAAGGTTATTCCTCACCAACACTCTCACTCTTGTGTTTGGGCTAGTGTATACGCTCGGGACATGTCATTCTTGGCCACACCATAGGCTTGCCTGCCTTCTAAACTCTTCATCTTGTAGACTAGGTTTAAAGCACTTACCTTTAGGTCTTTTTTGGGTTGTAACTTGGCTTTAGACTTGGGTAGGAAATTATGGAACGAGGCTAAGGTCTTAAGGACTTGGGACTGGGCGATACGTTGATGCTGGTTGGGCGATTCGTTGCCCATCTCATCTGGACTCCTTGCCTTTGCTTATGGGTTTTCGCACAAAATTCAACCTATGACTTTTTTTTTCCTTTTTTTTTAAGTTCTTAATTTTTTTTTCTGACACTCCTTATTTGCATGTGTCTTGCCCAATTCTTCTCTTTTCAAACCCTTCTATTTTTCTCCTTCTCCCTTTTTAAATTTTCTACTGCTAAGTCCTTATTGACCGGGTGGGAAATAGTGTTTAGGCTGCATATATGATCAAAGAAATTTAAAGCTTAAAGGGGCTTGACAAAGGGAAATTTAGTCGGGTAGGCTATTTGGCTCAGTTTGGGCTCATGAAAGAAAAATGTCTAATTCATCTAAGTTCTTTTTACCTAAGTCAAATAGATTTCAAGCAGTAAGCAGGAAAGTTCTAGATGACTTCCAAATGAACATGCAAAATAACTCACAAAAAAGAAAACTGCTTGGTCAAAATATGCAGTATAGGCTCAAAACCTCACAAGGACATGCTCAAATATTCATTCGTCATCCCTATTCCCAACGATCATGTTTAAACCAAAATACAAACATGCTTACATCATATAACTCAGAATTAGATTATGCTCAACATCATTATATTATCATAGACATGCAAACCTATACACACAAGAAGACACTCATCCCACACACATTACCTGCGGCAAAGTGCGCGAGAGATACTGACTCAAGAACAAAACAACGTCAACCCCCATGCCCACACACTTTGCCTTGGGCAAAGTCAGTGAGGATAAGGGCAGAACAACAACAGACTCAAAGAAGAAAAGAAAAGACACACAAAAGACTACGGTCCTCCCACCCACACACTTTACTTTTGGTAAAGTGAGTCGATCAAAGGACCAACTCAACAAAGAGTCAAAACAAAAACCTAAAACTGACAAAAACTGGGAGGAAACAATTATGAAGGAGGTCTAATAGCACGGCACCTGACGTGGGCAATTTGAGCATTGTGAATAGCTTAGAGGGTCTTCTTTCATGTAGCAACAACTTCTTCGTCCAATCTGGTCAAGCTACCAAGGATTTGCAACTCCTTGCTGGTTGGGCATGGCAGATGTACGGTCTGCCTCCTCCGGATGATCTGAGAGAGAAAGTCTTTGCAAGCATGTCGTGCCCTCGCTGGCGGCTTGTAGAAGGGATTTCCTTCTTCATAATGGTAAACTCATCGAGTAGCTTCATGTTCTTCGGCTCGGGCAAGGGACATCTTCAGCAACATCTTGTTGTGTGCGACAACATCCTCCTCTAACTCGCCCAAGCCGGTAAACTTAAGTGCGTTTCAACTCAGGGATATCAGACTCCCCTTGCCCCGTACCAAAGTTTGGGGAAAGAAGGTCTTAGTGGTGGTCATGCCCTCGCTTTAGAGTATCTTTCCATTGTTGCTTCCGTGCCCTAGCTCCTGCACGTCATGAACAAACCATACCTCCTACAAAAATACTACCTAGTCTAAGGTTTAAACAAAAAAAAAAAAAAAGATAGGTACCAGGTTGCCTCCTGGCAAACGCCTTAGTTTTTGTTGTGGGCACGACGTGGCCTCCATCAATTAGTCATCGACTGGATACTGGAGCTTGCGAAACTCCGCTCATTCATTCCATGTCATGCCCAGAGTAGGCTAGACTTTTCCTTTTGACTTCCAGATGGGCTCCTGTCCACTTGTCTTGCCCACTTTACTCGTGCACCTTGGCCACTGTGCATTCGTCCTCCGATCCCAAAGTCACTCACGAAGTTTTCCTGCACGGTTAGTTCGGAACACATACAAAAAAAAGACTAAACAAGCAAACAAAAGAGAAAACTACTGGAAACACAACTCCCCGGCAACGACGCTAATTTTGATGCGATCGTCGTTTAGTCACGTACAAAATACATTTATAATTCACCTATTCCCACTACTAAGATCAGCTAGCAGTAAGTATAGGGTCGATCCCACGAGGAGTTGATGTAGCTTTCTCTTTGGTCACGGGTCATCCAAAGGTTTAGGGGTTCTGCACAAACTTGTCTTAGCCAAATAGGAAAAATAAATCTAAACTAAAGCGTAAATAAAAGATAAAGACAAACCTGAATTTAGGTGTTGAGTCGATTGCATAAGCAAGACGTCTTCATTGATGCAAGGTTATATGGTACATATGTATGTCAACGGTTATAGGCAAACCGCGTTATGGTCCTACTGTCACATTATCACACCCACAACCACGATCTGCCCAACTCGTCCTTACTTGTGAATCCTGCGTGGCATTCCCATCCAGGCTTCCTAACTTGTCCAACTCACCCCCGAGCAATCTTCAAGGGGCAAAGATTGAAATAAGCAGCTTTGGGCACTAGACGAACCCGTTCCGGCCCTATGAGATACGAGGATGCAGCTCCGACTTTTCACCAGCGCCAGCGTACTTCAATCGGCTACGCCCAAGTTCAACCAGAGAGTTACCGCCCTTAAGGAGCGTAGGGCAACTATCTCCCGGTCCCTGTTAGTCTAAGCTACCATACTTTTAAGGGATCTACCTACATCCAATTGCCTGCTGGCCGGACGATCTCTTGGGACAGACAAAACACTTTAGAATCATTGCCTAACACCTCAGGAACACACATATATATAGCTTTCCCCTAACCCAAATCAACATCATGATTTAATGCTTATGCAGCGCCTTCTTGCCCAAATGCAGATTTATATAACTACCAAGGCATAAAGTAAATAACAAGAAAAGAAAGAACGAAATAGAAAAAGAACTATAATTAAAATAAATCCGAACGACACCAACATCGCCGGCAACAAAGTACAAAAGTTAGTTTTCCCCCGAAGGGGCAAACTCTCGAACAAAATAAAGAAAACCCTAGACTAAGTATTGAAAGAAGTTTACAAACTAAGGAGATAAAATATGATCTATAATGCTTGCTATCTAGGAGTATTTATAGATCTGAAATTCGTGGGTCTTGGAAGCTCAGCCCATTAGGTAAGTTGATATCAACTAGGTTTGGGCGAGCTGTCTGCGAGCTGTCAATCCTTCCAGTAGCTTCAGTTGACCAAGAGACTTTTTTTATGTAGCAGATTTGATTTGTGGACGAATCTTCATGGATAAAGAAAGAAATAATGCCTTCCTTATTGGCTACTTTGATAAGGTTGATCTCTTACTTGGTCCGCACTCTTCCCTTGTAAGTTAATCTCTTTCTTGCACCGCACTCCTCCTTTATAAGTTGGATTGTTGCAGACCTCCATGCCCAAGACGTGTACTCCTGCCTCTCTTTTGTGCTCTGCCTTACGCCTTGGCCTTTTTACATCTCCTCTTGCCCAAATGATTTGATCCCGCACGGTACTTGATTTGGTCGGGTTGTGAAGCAAGCAGCTTTAGTTCAGAATGTCTGCTTCCTTGGCCAAGCTGCGAGCAACATTTCCTTGCCCAAAGTGCTTCATATCTGTGCCCAAAATGTCTTTTGCGGAATTTGGTCGTTTCTTGCCCTTTTCTGTCTAGTTTTTTCATGGTTTGCCCTGTACGTGCCTGCCTTCATAATGTGTCCTCCCAGACACTAAAGACAAATAAAAATACACAAAACGACTCGATCTAGACCTAAAATAAGACTAAAAATGATACAAAATTTGGTCTCATCAGGGATGAACACTCCACTTCGTCTAAACTTCACCGGAGGTCCTCTTACTCGAAGAAAAAGAAGTGATAAGCTGCTGCCGTTTTACTCTTAATTTTTCTCTATATGAACTTCTGTAGTTCACTCTTGTGTCTCTATTTGAGCTTTGGTATGGAGACTTCTATTTATAGAGGGAGTTCAAACTAGCCGTTGGAAATAGTCGTTTGATTTCTGCCAAAAGCATGACACTCCACCAACTTTACTGAAAACTTTTCTAAAATGGTAACTGCAACATTTGCTTTTTGCACGTTGCTGTTGTCGGCCCATTTATGTTAAGTTTTCCAACAGACTTGTACTTCCGAGTAGATTCAAATCTGGACTGGAACCCCTCAGTCTTCAGTGTCTTCAAAGTATTCTCTTCTCTGCTTCGCGATGTCTGACTTCGACACAACTTCTCTTCACGCTTGAACTGTATGCCTTCAGCTGCGTGGATCAGTTGAAGAGTCAACTGAGCTGCTGTCCAACTGAGTCTGTGCTTTAGTTGAGGTTGATGTCTCAGCTGAGTCTGAACCTCAGCTGAGTTTAGGCTTCAGCTGAGTTCTTCACGAACTTCCTTCATTAGTCCGGCTGACTTCTTCTGCTTGAAACCTGTAAAAATAAAATCCCTACGCTCAAACAGTGAGCTCTAGCTAAGATCAGACTAAAGGCATTCATCTACTCGGTTGGGGTCAGTTGGGGTTTTAGTATCTTTCGAAATCTTTTACTAATTTTCCAACAATTTCCCCCTTTTTGATGATGCCAAAACACTACACTGACATCACCTAACTTTCCTAACTGACACCACAAGTCAATACCAGTAAGACTAAAAGATAAATTCAATTCTAGTCTTTAAGAGGAAAGGGTTAGCACAAGAAAAACAAATAACAAAAATAAAAAGATTGACCTCAAACTTGGATAACGAGATGGTTGTCATCAAGTGAGATGAAGACCTTTAATAACCAGCAACTTGTTATAATAGATAACAAATTGGGGCGAGATTACAATTACAACTGAGTTCCTTACTAAACTACAGTCCTAACTTTAACCTACTCTAGGTCTTCGTCTTCGACTCCTCCACCTCCTTAAGAGAGGGTCTTCATCTTCAGCTACCAGGGTTGGGGCTGAGATCATCCCATCTTTGACCTTGAACAGCCTTTTCTTCAATAGCCTGGTAAACCTCTTTCCGCTGTCGCAGAGCTGGAGAGGTTGATATCAGTTGGTGGTAACCATCCACCTGAAAACCTACATCAAACAAGAGGAGGAAACTGATCCCTTATTAGCGTTCTTCTTTTGAGCCTATTTCCTTTTTGATCTTGCGGATTCACTTAAAGTAGGTGATACCTGCACTTCTTCCCCATTTTTGGCATCAGCAAAAAAAAGATAAAGTTGTCACAGCCCCAAATCCCGAGGAACGGCCAAGCCGGGGTGTGACTAGGGGTTGGATTAAAGAGGCGGGGAAGAAAGGGGAATTACTGAATAAATGAATAAATTAACATCTATAACCGAGATAAAAATACTATGAACTGATTCTTATTAGACAAAAGAGAGTCAATCTCGAAAGATCGCTCGACAAAGTTGTGATCAGAGAAGACTAGGTTTAAAGTATGAACAACTTAAACCGAAAAGATTAACATCAATAAGAGAGTTATTTTGCAGCGGAAAAACGTAGAATGAGATCACATATCAAATGTGAAATCGAGGCTCAACTAAACTTTACTTCCTTAAGTACGACCTTTACTCAACCTCCTCCGCCTTCGTCACTCAACCTGCACATTTAAAAACAAACATGCAGGGCTAAGTACATAAAGCACTTAGTGGGCACATTGCCGAAAACAACTCACAAGAGTATAGATTAATCAGGCATCTTTTCATAAACATTCGTAACACTTATACTGCTGTACACTTAATTTTGGATAACACACTGTAGGTTAACTCAGAATCCGATCGTCTGGATAGCACTCTGTGGGCTAACTCATAATCTGTCCCTCTGGATAGCACTCTGTGGGCTATCTCAGAATCTGATCGTTTAGTTGGAATCTCTGGATAGCACTCTGTGGCCTAACTCAGAATCCAATACTCTGGCTAGCACTCTGTGGGCTAACTCAGAGAGGCACAAGAGAAATTCACATAAAACAATTCATCATGCGCTGATAGTTACTTTAATACACACTTATTAAAGCAGTAAATAAACACTTTCGAACAACGCTCATTTTATTTTGATAGAAAAGCCCACCTCAAACGTTTACACAACAAACTTTAACCTTCTGTCTTCCGTCCTGTCTTCAACTCCGAATTCCTCCTTTTATTGAAAATAAACAAAATTAAATATCTTGATCGCAACGATAAAAGAAACAGGAAATCGAAATCGGTTTTAGTCTTTTAGGCCTTTGCACTTTACTACTTTCTTTTGATTAACGAATAAACGAGACTTGATCAATTCTCGTTTATAAACTGACTCGGCTCATTACTCAACACTTAGGTCAGTAGATAATGGATGTCGATAACTTATAACGACTTAAAAGTTCACAAAGAACGAAGTTGAAATGGATTCAACTTAAGAAATTAGGTTTTCATTAGTTTCTGCACAAAGCAGAGGTTCTGGAGTTCATACAGAACAGGTTCCTTCGAAACAGGGGATGTAATTTATACCAAAAGAAAGCCACGGATGTCTAGTTTACTCTCCAATTTACGGATCTCGATTTCGTTAAACGAGCTAAAAGTTATGACAGTTTCCGTGCAAGGTCACAAAACAGTCCGCGCGAAACCCTAATGCTTGACAAAACTCGACGCACAATTCCCTAGGTTCGATCAATGCTATTCCACTTTTCGTGCGTCGAGTTTAAAATACTGTGTATTGTGTCTAGATTTAAAAAAGTTAATATTTTTGTCAAATACAAGTGCAGAATAATAAATAAAATCAATACACTTGTCTGAATTTCGTTTGCACTTTGCTCGTTTTATTATTTAACGTACAAATTAATTAAAAATTAACTGAGGCGAACCTAGATTGACGGAGGGAGTTTATAACTCAAAAGCTTTCCCACTGGACTAGTACGCGCGGCACCACAGTTCATTTGTTACCATAATAACTTTATTTATATTTAAAAAAAACTAGCGTATAACCCGTCGAAAATCAACACGAAATTATAAAAATTAGTAAAATTATTAAATGGTACTAATATGTGATAGATTAAAAAAATATATTATTTATTAATTATTTTAGCCTTAAATAATTCGATTATGCAATTTACTAAACTCGCTTAGAATTTATATCCCTTGAACACGTCTCAAATTCAATTAAAAAGTAATTTTACCACATGTTTACGTCTTAAACCCATATAGTTATGTTTGTTAAAAATTATAACTAATATATTCTCATTACTTTCGATAATTGTTAAAGCTCTGTTCTTCTACAAAACCGATGTGGGCAAAAATATATTTCTCTCTCAAAGGAAAGCGACTCTTAAGCTGAACTTTTTAACTTTTTATGAAAAAAAAGTGGCAAGGGAAGGAGTGGGTAGAGAGAAAGAGAGAAGAGATATATAGATAGCGAATAATACTATAGATGTTAAGATTGTCTATAAGATGAAACAACACAAGATTAAGAAAAAAAAAAAAGTTAAACCACAATCATCTCGTCTACCCCGACGGTTCCGACCTGGAACCGACCTATTAACTACAATACTGATTTTAAATTATATAAATAATCATCTTCCAAATAAATTCACAAAAAAATTAATGATGACATTTGTTTTTTTTTACCTGAAATTAATATTTAATTATATACATAACTATATTCCAGAAATGTTCACATAATATTTAATAAATAAAAATTTAATTATAAATTGTAGTATTATATAAATAATCATCTTCCAAATATATTCATAGAAAATAAAAGGCAAAAATGCATAAAAACTCTCGACCTTTTTTCCAAATTCTTGTTTAAAACTAATCTTTTTCAAATTCTCAAATATAACTATCACCTTTCAATTTGACGCAATTTACTCTTGCGATTGATTTTCCCCCAATTTTTTGTTGATTTGGAAGCCAGAAATTCCTATATACACACATGGAATGCCCATCAATTCTCATATTCTACATGTCCAAGTGCGCCATGTAGGAATTTTCGGCTTCGAAGTCAGCAAAAAATTGAGGGAAAATCAATCTTGAGAGTCAATTGCGTCAAATTGAAAGGTGATAGTTATATTTGAGAATTTGAAAAAGATTAGTTTTAAACCAGAATTTGGGGAAAGGTCAAGGTTTTTTATGCATTTTCCCCAAAAATAAATGATGACATTCGTTTTCTTTTTTACCAGCTTCGAGAATAACTTTTTTAATTGAGAATAGAACTTCAAGAATTGTTTCACTATGTACTTGGTAGTTTTTCTTTTTTACAAAACTTTATGTGAAATGATTGTGGTTCATAAAATTCTTTAAACAATGATATAAGATAAAAGTTGACCATAAATATTCTTAATTTTATGAGTTCAAAATTATATAATATATTAAAAAAAAGTTGTCCCGCAAGTATTGAATTGGCCCATCTACGCGCACGATTATTGGTCGGAATTGACTCGTTGATAAATCGTTAGTAATTTTTCTGCCAATTTTCCTACATATTCTACGTTTTCCAACGGAGACGATTAATCAAACAATTTGAGATGATGTGTTTAGGATTATTCAAAATTGTTTGAAATTTATATACTCGTACTTGTTTAAAATCCGATTAAAAAATTAGTCATTTGTGTTCCTTTCTGAAAAAAAATCCGTATATTAGTCTACCGTCACAGTTCTGCGTCGGAACTGGCCCATTGACCACGACTCTGATATATAAGTGCGTAATCTATAAAATTTATTTAGAATTTATATATATCCAAAAATTTTAATAAAAATAATGATTGTACTATTCGTTATTGTCCTTAATCGTATAATAATATTCGTTAATTAAAATAATAAATTATGCAAAACTGGAAACCCAACTACAAATAACGTAAAAATTATTTCATGGATGACTATTATAGATTTTAGAAAATACATGGGGAAAAAAGCATAAAATGAAAAATTTCTCGAGTGTCGGTTGGGAATTCACTCGTCTACCACCACGGTTCCGGGTCAGAATTGACCCGTTGACCACGGTTTTGATTTATAAATGCACAATTTATGACGATTCTAGATTTTATAAAATACATAAAAAAAACGAATAAAATAAAATTTTAAAATTAATAAGAATAAAGAATGAAAATGTATCACGTGGGATCCCGAGTTGAGGTACCCGTCAGTTGGAAATTGGCCCGTCTACCCAATTAATTGATAAATTAAAAATTACTTATTTTTTTATCAAATTAAATAAAAAATATTAGACTATTTCCAAATTTAATTCGGTCAACCAATAAATTATCCAAACTATTGTGGAACCATTTATTCTGTCAACTAATAAATTGGTTCCCTAATAAAAATAATTAAGTATTCGACCAATTAATAAATTGACCAAATTAAATTAAATTAAACTATAAAAATATAGCAATTATTTATTCGGCCGATTAATAAATAAATTAGCCAAATAAAATTCCTACAAAAAATAATTATCTATTCGGCCAATTAATAAATTGACCAAATTAAATTAAATCAAACTATAAAATATAGTTATTTATTCGGCCGATTAATAAATAAATTGGCCAAATAAAACTGGTTGAGCAAAAGATGAGAAAATACACATTGATTCTGGGTATTTATAGGCTTTTCTATAGGTGAAGTTTCATTGAGAAACCGATGTGGAACACAAGATTTTAGTATAGATATTTAACATCTATTATTTTACATTTAAAAATTCAAAAATTTGAGAATTTAGATAAATATGAATGGAGGAATATAAGGAGTGCCACGTAGAATTTTTTTAAAGCAAGAATCATTTTCCTTTTAGTAATACTATAATGATGATTAGGCCTTCAAATACTTGGGGCCTGTGTTGTCGTCGCCCAGGCCTCAAAAAAGAGACTTTCCAAATAAGATAAATAAAAATGGAACAAATGAAGTATTATTTAATAGAATTAATTTTCAATAGTAAAAATATTCAAGCGAAACAATTTTGGATAGAAGAAAATTGAATTGTGTCCCATAGATAGGCTTATTTTAAGATGAGCGATATTTGGGTCTCGCGCGTTATTCATATTTTTTTATGAGTTGGTATTCATTTTTATTTTATGCACTCACAAAATTGGCAATCCAAAAGGTCAAAGGAATTTCACACCACGGTTCCTAAATTCAATGACTCTGGAATGTTGGATCAAATTGAACAATAAATTATATAATCCTTTAACCGTGTTTCGATATTTACAATGGGAAACCAATTAATTTAATCCGGCCATTGTGATAATTAAACAAAAGGCAATGGAAACAAATTAATTATTGAGTTATAATAGATCACAATAACGTATTGTGGCTTGCGTCATCAGACCAACGTCAGCTTATTCACGAAAGCAAACTAGTCGCTGATAAAATGTACTCCTAGTATAATAATCAAATGTGAAAACAAAGAGTGTTCAGATTATGCTATATTTTTGGATTAGATAATTTTGTTTGTTGATTGAGTCGCTACATTTTATCATTTATTGGAATAAAAATAAGTTAATAGCATCAAGTTACAGGTAGAAATTTTGTTTGTTTGTGGCTGCTCAACCTGAACGTTATTTTATTGTTTTGTTCATTCGCTTATTGTACTCCACTGTAATTGATTATTTAAATAAGACCCCCTCCCCTGGGTGATTTTAAAAGCCACATCTTCCGATTTATTTTTATATATTACTATTATTTTCTTCACCTATGTATGTATAATAACTACTATATATTTTAATAGGTTATACAAAATTCAGACCAAATATTTAATTTCTTATAAGAAGATGTATAAATTGCAAATTTCAAATTTTAATGTACTTGTTAATCTCGATCAGGACCGTAAATCAAAGATCAACTATCCAAAATTATTTATATTGTTCACTTTAATGATCTTGTGAATTTAATCTTTTCCCTATAAACTTATATACTATATAATTAATTCTTGGTTTCATCAACTGTATTCTTGACATCATGTAAATTCATTGTTAATAATATGGTGGATACATCATATCATATATCTATATATAATGTGTTTGTGACACCATATTTGACAAATTAACGAAGAAAGTACGGATCTTATCCATACAAGTAATTGGGCGTTCTCACCATATGAGACAAATTACACAAATTTGGTTGACTACGTACAGTCAACGTAATAATTCTTCTTCTTCTTGTAAACTCATCATGATTATGACCAAGAGAAAGATTTGTAAGAAATAAAACTTCTCTTTTTCTTTTTCTTTTTCTTTTTCTAGATTTTTTTTTTTTTTATCATTTTGATTTGATGCAAATAAACGAATTTCTTTTAGGTTTCCAGAGTACCATCACTACAACAAAATTGTTTGGTAGAGATTTTGATTTTATTGAACACCAAGAGAGGATGCATCATAATCATTTTCAACATATTTAGGTGTATATAAATATAGTTACATGCATACATACATCTATAATTTACATTTAAAAATATTATAAGTTTTGAGACATTCTTTTTTATGTCACACATTATAGCTACTCATTACAAGAGATATTAATTATAACTTTTACTATAAGCTAAGTCTAACCATTCTTCAAAAATCATGCCAATACAGGAACATTTGTTGTACTATATATCTGCATTCGCTCTTGGCATTGAACAAATTGATTATTTTTCTTTTAATATTATTTTTATGCACCTGCTGCAGGTGTATTACTAACCAATAACCAAATGGAACTTTCCAATGTGTAAAAAAAAAATTGCACTGTCCGACCATGCTTGTTTGAGATTTTACTCCGGAATTTGAAAGATATTAGGTGTATAAAAAAAGAGTAATGATATTCGAACACACTGTTGCCAACTACATGCGTGAAAAAAAAAAAGGAAAGTTGACTTTGAAAATGGAAATAATCACATTTCTTATATTCAAATATAACTCACAAGAATATTGTATTACAATAAACCATAATTAATTACTGTCACCAGAGTTCCATGTCAAAAATTACTTGCTCTCCAAAAGATTCAGACCACAAATTTCCTTGAAATTCTGCAGCAATACTTGAGCTGCTTCCTTCATCCCAAGAATTATCCGACAAATCCTTGTGCATTTCTTGAAATAATGATTCGAAATCATGAAACGTGTGTAGCTCCTCTACTGGAAATGGAGGCAAATGATGAGTAGTAATTTGGGTGAAGCACGTTTGGTGAGTTAAATCAGTAATCAAAAGATCCTCTTGAGCTCGTGCAAATGTATGTACATCTGCAATATTAGGGCTAACAGCATCGATATTATATGCAGGGGATTGTTCTTGATGTTGATCATGATCTGTTGTTACACTGGATGAAGATGAAGATGAAGATGAAGATGAAGATGAAGATGAAGATACTTCTGCTTCTTGTGGTATTGGAACCTTGATGATGACATTGCTGCGTCGACCGCGTTTTTTAATGTGGGCGTGCCAGTAGTTCTTGATCTCGTTGTCAGTTCGGCCGGCAAACTTTGCAGCAATGGCTGACCATCTGTAATTAATGGAGGTAGTAGTAGTTAGTCAAAATTAACATGAGTACGTAGTTAATTAAAAATTGAAATAAAGATAATTAGCATTATTAATTTCTTACTTGTTTCCGAGTTGGTTATGCAATTTGATGATGAGATCCTCTTCTTGTTTGGTGAACTTTTCCCTTTTCAGACCAGGTTTCAAATAATTCACCCACCTTAATCTGCAACTCTTTCCACATCTTGCCAATCCTGCAAAAGTTAATTTAGACATAAAAATGTGTGTGTGTGTGAGAGAGAGAGAGAGAGAGGGGTGTGTGTTTTCTTGAATTTCATGGATACTAGAAGATATTCATCAAGGCAAAAGTCTTGACATAAAAATAAAAATAAAAATAAAAATAAAATTCTTGATACTTGTTCAAGAACCCTAATCGGAAGTGTTAATTGACAAGACATGTAGTCTATTGATCGAAGGGTGCATGCCTCGTTCCCCAATTCCCCCACCCCAACTCAAACAATCGGAAAAAGGTTGAATTAATATTAATTACCGGCTAACGATGGCAAGAGGCGCCAGTTGTTATGGCCGTGTTCCATAACAAAAGCTCTCAATCTATCATCTTCTTGTTTACTCCAAGCACCTTTCTTCATTCCCTTGCTGTCAAAAGTAGGCGGCTTCACCATTTTTGTTCTTACCAAATTTAATTCTCAAATGCACTCCCTATTTATATATGCTTAATTCTGGATCGATCTGAGGAGCAACTATTATTTAACTATACTGTGACTCTGAGTAATAGGAAATAACCCACGAAGCAGAAATTTAGGAATATAAAAATGTCGTCTAATCGAAGACACGTGCCCCCATTGAATTAGATCTACTCAAGAAATGTGTGGGGTCAGATTCCAAAGTCAAGTACTCGAGCAATGGAATTATTCAATTGTATCATTGAGTTTGTCACACTTAATTGTTTTAACGTATAGTAATTTATGTTTATCTTTTGGTTCAACCTGTCGGCTATTTACATAGAAGTAAGAGATTATCGGTCACCGCATACAAAAAAATAAAAAAAATAATAGTCGATGCAGATTTTCATGATAAAACAGAAAATAAGAAGCAAATGTTAATAACTATAAGGGGTTTTTTTGTTCATTTATTATTGAGTGTCCCACTTTTGGGTCTCAAGTGTATGCTATTTACTATATATTTTTTCTTCGATTTCCATTTTTTAGTTTCTTTAAGTACTTGGTAATTAATTAGAAATGGATTATACTGAATTAGATTATACTTAAATAATTTGTTTGAGCATTGATTCATTATTATTAGGTAATAACTTGTAATTAAGGTTGATAGATGTTACTTCTAGAAAAAAAAAGGTTGATAGATGTTAATTTATATTATATATATATATATACATATATGGTAAATATTATTAAAATAATAAACTAATACTAATATGGAGAAATTCAACAAGGACTATAAATTAATAATGGAGTCAGATTGGCGACCTTCCATTAGGGGTGTTTGCGGTCTGGTTTGGGGCGGTTTGATACTAAACTCAAACCAAATCGTAAAATATGATTTGGTAATTTTTTGGAACCAAACCGAACTGATTAAGTAGTAAAACCAAACCAAACCAAACTGTAATAATACGGTTTGGTGCGGTTTGGTTTGCGGTTTATCAAAATTTTTTCATTTTCTTCATAATAGAAATAAAACAAATTAAATAAAGTTGTTATCATGATCATATACATTTTTCTCTTTTGCTAGAATAAATATATTAGGAGTCTATGAAAACATTATTTAGCTAAATAGTAAATTATAGTAAAATATTTTCTCATTCTGTACTTTTTCTATCGAAAACAACTTGAATTTGAAAAGGATATAGAAGGAAAAAAACAAATAAAAATTCGTACCTTGTATTCAAAGGTGAAGATAAACCATTGTAACAATTAATTGAAAATGTATAGTAGATTGTAGGGTTTAATGATTCTAAGTTGTACGATTTCATTAATTAAATTTGTATAACACTTAGATATGACAGGCAATCAAGAAAATCTCTATTTCCTCACATAATAAATAAAATGATAATATTAATATCAGTATATCAAATACGGTTTTTTGGTTTACGGTTTGGTTTGGTTTGAATTTTCTTAAAAACCAAACCTAAACCATAAACCATAATTTTTGAAAAATCTAAACCAAACCATATATTTTAAACCAAAAAACCGAACCAAACCGTAAATTACGGTTTGGTTCGATTTGGTTTGCGGTTTAAACCAAACTTTGAACACCCCTACCTTCCATATAGAGGTCTTTGATTCGATATATACACATTGCAGCCCCTCTCATATATACGTATTAATGGTGGAATTCTTATTACTAATTTGCAATTATAGTACGGTCGACTACATCGAGTTGCTTGAGAATGATGTCATTTTACGAAAAAGGGTTTCATACAAATTAGACATGGATGATTGGAAAATATGGAAGTATCTTACTTGGCATACTTGCTCCTCCAAACTAAAATTATTAATATATTTTAATTTTATTTGACATGATTAATGTATAGTAATTAAAGTGTTTTAAAAGTGATTACGACGTAAAGGTTAAATTAGAGAAAGATGTAAAATAGAAAACCAGAAATTATAGAACTGATTTAGGTAAAAGCGATTTTTAAATTATATGAGCAAAATAAATCGGTTATGTCTAGAACATGATGTCCCATTGACCATTGTCACTACCTACGGTGGAAAACAAGATAACTTTCGACCTTATACAATTGTAAAAGCATGAATAAAGAGAAAAATAGAGAGAATCTTGAGTTAACTATTAGAAGAGTCATTTTTTTGTTAAAAAGTATACTTATAGACCCACTTTGAAATTACAATAGAAAAGTCATATTTTACATGATGAGAGACAAAAATACACTTGGAACTTACTTTTAAGATTTTATCTATATACAATTACCACTTTTCCAAATAATTTTCAATTTCAGTTTCTCTCTCTACCTTTTCCTCTCTTCTCTGCAGATTTTTCTTCCAACCCCCACCACCACCACCCTTTCTCTCCCGCTGCCGCCGCTCCGTCATCACTCCGCCATTGCTCCGTCATCGCTCCGCCACTTTGTCCAACCACCACCACCACTACCATCACCATTTCTTCTCTTTCTCTCTCTACCTCTACCTTTTTGCTTTTTCTCTCTAGAAAATCAGATCTATGCAGCCGCCTCGCTTTTCTTCTTCTCTGTCGACGCCCCGATTCACAACTTCTCCGTCGTCACACTCTTTTGCTTCTCCACCGCCTCGATTCTCAACCACCGTGATTTCTCATCCGAAAATTTTCGAAGTTGTACGATTTACAGATGTCACGATATTGATTGAAGTCGTACACTCGTAGCAACGTTTGTTGTTCATATGAATGCGGTATGATATTCAGAATATCGTACTTTTGTTGCTGTGCTTTTATTAAACTCGTACTTGAAACTGACAAATTCATATATGTTTGTTAGATATTTTGGAGAATATCGTTGCATATTTGGTATGATTTTACAAATTCGTGCATGTGTTTTTGCTTAAAATTGATAGGATATGCCGATTTGTTTGTGTTTTTGGAATTTCATGTGTATACGATTTGTTTGTGTTTTTGGGATTTCATGTGTATACGATGTTACGATTTACAGATGCCACGACATTGATTGAAGTCGTACACTCGTAGCAACGTTTGTTGTTCATATGAATGAGGTATGATATTCGGAATACCGTACTTTTATTGCTACGATTTTGTTAAACTCGTACTTGAGACTGACCAATTCATATATGTTTGGTATATATTTTGGAGAATATCGTTGCATATTTGGTACGATTTGACAAATTCGTACATGTTTTTGCTTAAAATTGATACGATATTACAATTTGTTTGTATTTTTGGGATTTCATGTGTATACGATTTGTTTGTGTTTTTAGGATTTCATGTGTATACGATGTTATGATATTAGAAATATCGTACTTCTGTGGCTACGATTTGATAAACTCGTACTAAAGACTGGCCAATTCAAAGATATTTGTAGCTATTTTAATGAATATTGTTACATATTTGGATTTGATAAATTTGTGCATGTGTTTTTGCTTAAAATTGATACGATATTACGATTTGTTTGTGTTTTTGGATTTCATGTGTGTATGATGTTACGATATACGGAATATCGTGCTTATGTGGTTACGATTTTGTTGAACTTGTACTCGAGGCTGACCTATTCATGCATGTTTTGTAGCTATTCTGGGAAATATCGCTACATATTTGGTACGATTAAACAAATTTGTACATGAGTTTATGCTTAAAAATGATAAGATATTATGATTTCTTTATATTTTTGGGATTTCATGTGAGTACGATGTTACGATATTCAGCATATTGTACTTCTGTGGCTACGGTTTTGTTAAACTCGTCGAGATTGACCAAATCGTGCATGTTTTGTAGCTATTTTGGAAAATAACGTTACATACATATTTTGTACGATTCGACAAATTTGTGCATGTGTTTTGCTTAAAATTGATACGATATTAACGATTTATTTATGTTTTTTGATTTTATGTGTGTACGATGTTACGATACTTGAGATTTGTTTGAGATTTGAGGATACCATGTGTGAAAAATAGTACTTCTGTAGATACGATATTGTTAATATCGTATGTGAGGGTGAACAATTGATGCCACGAAATCCGAATTATCTGTGAATGCATGTATGTAGTTAGGGTGATTGCTTGTGTGTATGTTGTTACGATATTCTCAATATTGTACTTGGTCTGTTATGAAGTTGTTAATCTTGTATGTGAGGGTGACCAATTTATAGCACGAAAATAGGAATTGTTTGTGGTTTTGTCAATACATGTTTGTATGTTGTTTATGATATTCTCAATATTGTATTTGGTCTGTTACGATGTTGTTAATCTCGTACACGAGCGTGAGAAATTGATGCCACGACAATACGAATTGTTTGTATATTTGTGATTGCATGTGTGTATGTTGTTACGATATTCCTAAAATCGTACTTGGTTTGTTACGATTTTGCTTAACTCGTACATGAATATAGATTTGACACCTTTGTATCTAATTATTTTCAAGGTTGCGTGAACACTTGTCCGACCAGCGTTGACTAAATTCCCCACCATAGAGTTCAATGCTATGGCTACGAGGGTCTAATTGGAGAGATTTGCAAAGTGCTCGACTTTTTCGTGTCCGAAGCAAAAGCTGTAGTGAAGGGATCAGTTCTAGGAGATTTCATGCTCCTGGAGGACTTCAATGTTCGTTCGGGCCTCCGAAGTTATTACGCTTCTCCAAAGTTGAAAATCAAATTCAAGGGTTTTCAAATAATATAGTACAATTTATGTTTTGCTTATTACTAGGTGTACGTTGTTATGACATTCATAGTATTGTATACGTCTATACGACATTATTAAACTCGTACATGAGACTGAATAATAAATCAAGCTAGTCTATCCGCATATGCACGAGATATTTGAAAATCGTACAATCATTCCACATACTTCTTTGTGCTATGTTTCGATTTCAATAAATTGTATCATATAATGAACAACAAAATAACAAAAAATAAGCTATTAAACATGAAAATTTACATGGAACGAGTCATCTGCATCGCCATATGTCAGACTAAGTACATGGTTCCTCCCCGACACACTAACAAAAATAAGCTATTAAACATGAAAAGTTACTATCTATTTGCATGTGTGTACGATGGTACGAAATTATCCATATTGTACATCTATTGCTACGAGTTTATTAAAGTTGTACATGCGACTCATATCGGGAACGACCCACGACATATGATTGCAAATACAATATTATGCATTTTGTATGTATGATTGCTACAACTTTGCATCAAATCGTAGCAACTTTGCTACATCTTTTGTACAATATCATGTTATCTCGTATCGAGAGCAGTGATAATTATAGCCACATTTTTACAAGTTTAATATCATTTGTTTCTGATTGCACGTATAATTGTTTGAGATTTGAGCATAGCATGTGTGAAAATCATACTTCTGTAGATACGATGTTGTTAAACTCGGACGTGAGGGTGACCAATTGATACCACTACAATGTGACTTGTTTCTGTTTTATGAATGCATGTGTGTAAGTTGTTACAACATTTGTAATATCGTACTTATTTTTATTCAATTTTGTTAATCTCGTACGTGAGGGTGACCAATTATGCTACGACAATACTAATTATTTAATTTATGTGTAAAACATGATACGCAACCTTGAAAATAATTAGATACAAAGAAAGATGTCAAATCTGCAATTATGTACGAGTTAAGCAAAATCGTAAATTCAAGTACGATGTTAGGAATATCGTAACAACATACACACATACAATTTGTAATCTCGTGGATGCGATTATAAATGTCGTTACAACCTACGTACATACATTCACAAAAACTGTGTATTTATAGCCACATTTCTATAAATTTAATATATATCGTAGCACAAAGTTATTATTTCGTAGCACAGGGTGCTCTAGATATTGCTACGACTTGATAATATTCGTAACAATAATAGTGCCACCTTATTACGATTTATGTCTAATTCGTCCTCATGATTTCACCGGTAGGAGATGTAACAAGGGCATCAACCTCAAAAATAAAGATGTCCTTGCCCTTCTTCATTCGAATCTTAAGCTTAATAATTCTTCATAAGTTATCCCACCAGGTGGTATAGGTATATATTCTTTCCTCCACCCTCATAAAGATTGTAATTCCATACTCCATCATGAGTAACAATTAAACAACAATGCCCCGTCTGCATGAAATATGACACGATCATATTACGAACAAATCTAAATGATGTTACGATATACCATATATCGTACAAACACATGCTACGATATATCAAAAACCTACAATTTAACATAGTGATAATGTAACAATAAATAAAATATTGTAGCAGTGTGTGTCATTATTTCGTGATCGTGAAGTATGATATTATGTAGGTCGTACGATATATGACACGATATATCCATTCCTAAAGTCGTATTAGAGAGGTGTTTGTACGATCTAAAACACCTCACATGAAAATAGTAGGAATCTCCAACATTTTTATCAAAGTATTCAACTCAAAATCGTTTGTTACCTTCATCCGCATGATTTCACCGATAGGAGAAGTAACAAGAGCATCAACCTCAAAAATAAAGATGCTCTTGTCCTTCTTCATCTTAATCTCAAGCTTACTCAATAAATCTTCATAACTTATGGTATAGGTATGTACTCTTTCCTCCTACCCTCATATATATTCTGATTCAATGATCCACCATGAGCAACAATTAAACAACAATGTCTAGTCTGCATGAAATATCACACGGTCAGATATCAAATGATGTTACGATATACCATATATCGTACAAACACAAGCTACGATATATTCAAATCCTACAATTTAACAAAATGATAACGTATGTCGTACAATATATCAAAACTACGATATTATGTATGTCGTACAATATATGATACGATATATACAATCGTACACTCGTATTAGAAATATGTTTGTACGATTTACAACACCTCGTACAAATATAAAACTCATTCATGGTCACAATCAAACATTGATACAAATGTACGACTTAAACATAGATTGTCTGACTGTACATCGTACAACCGCAAAAAATATAAAATTTCATATATCAATCCTCAAATTTAACAAAAAATTGTACGTCAAATCAACGAAAATCAAACGGCATAACTTACAGTACCTCCATAGTCGTGAAAAACGGCCGGAAATACGTCGGAAAATAGCGCCGGAGAAGAGCAACGAACACCGCCGAAAGAAAAAAAACTAGAAGAAAGAAGAAGAATTGATCACCACCGGAAACAATGGAAACGACGACAAACTTCTCTCTTATCACCACCGCCGGCGAAATAAGAGAAAAACAGAAAATATAGAGCCAAATTTCTGACGAAAAAAAAAACGCTCACTAATAGAGAGAAAGAAAAAGAAAAAGAAGAAGAAGAAGAGGAGAAAAAAAGAAACTGGAAGAAAAAATAGGAGAGAGAAATAGGATTGGTGAGAATAAAGGATATTTTTATCCCACTTTTAAAAATATACTTTTTTATTATAAATTAAAAATGTAACTATAAATATACTTTTTAATTAGAAAGTGTCTAAAAATGTTAATATTCTCAAGAATCTTTGTCTTCTACATTCCATAAATAATATCGTAGTATTACAAACAAAAACGGAAGCAGCAGCCCACGTGTGTTATACATGTAGCTTTCCTAACTTACTTTATTTAATATACGTAATTTTAAATCTGATAACGAATATACAGTTTTACACCTAATCCATGTATATATTATACTCTGGTTCACATTATATAACAACTTGAAATTTATTTATTTTGGAGTAACAACTTGAAGTTTATGTATTTTTTAGAGGACAACTTGATTACTTTTACGGCTATTGAAATTCGAGAAATATCTTAATTGAAAAATGCATGTGTTTCGCTGTATGAATCCAAAGACTAACACTTTTATAAGGACAATATTATATTATATTATATTATTAAAAAGAAAATGATTTTTATTTTGAAAAAAATTTACGTGGCACTTCTCTTAATCCTCCATTCCTATTTATTTAAATTCTCAAATTTTTAAATTTTTAAATATAAAATAACAATAATTCATCATTAATTAATATATATTAATATAATTATAAATTATATTTCAATTCTCCAGTTTGTATATATCATACGATTTCAATGCTCCACAATTCTCACTAATCATTATCTTATAATTAAATATATTTTTTATTTACATTGTTAAGTCATATATATATCCTACTACTAGATATCAATATTTTGTATCTTATATCACATTTATTATAAGAAATTCATCAATATTCTCAAGCCCTATTTCATACATATATGTTGATTTCAAATTAACTTCATATATTTACGAGCAATTTATGTTTTTCATAAAAAATTATGTATTTAATTAAAGATATGTGTTGATTAAAATATACAGAATAAATCAACATCAAAATATTTAATCCTTTATTCCTATTAATTCAAATTCTCAAAGTTTTGAATTTTTAAATATAAATATAATAAATTTTAAATATCTACAAAATCTAGTGTCTCGCATCGGTTTTTCAATAAAACTTCACCAGTCGAAAAACCTATAAATACCTTGAATTAATATGTATTTTCTCATCTTTTGCACCACCACTTTTATTTGGTCAATTTATTTATCAGTCGGCCGAATAAATAACTACAGTATATTTTTATAGTTTAATTAATTTAATTGAGTTTAACCAATATTTTAGTTGACCGAGTAAATAATTATTTTTTATAGGAAACCCATTTATTAAATGGCCAATTATTACCTCAAAGAAAAATCTACACACAAATATTTTGTATATAGTATCATCATTATTGTCATTATATCATCAATTAAATTTCACCTACTTAAAAGCATATAAATACCTAATGCGTATTTTCTCATCTTTTGCACTAACAGTTTTATTTGGTCAATTTATTTATTAATTGGGAGAAAAAATAATTACATTGTTATAGTTTAATTTAATTTAATTTGGTCAATTAATTAGTTAGCTGAATAAATAATTATTTTTGTAGGGAACCAATTTATTAGTTGGCCGAATAAATAATTGTATTTCGTAAATAGTTTATTAATTATTTAATTTGGCCATAATAATTTATTTAGGCCCAATAAATAGTTTGAACATTTAAAAACTAAAACATTCATTGAGACAACATCGATCTTCTATATATTATACAAACGAAAACGACTCTGAAAAAAAATATTACGTGGCACCCAAATCCCTTAATTCTCATTTATCTAAATTCTCAATTTTTTTAAATTAAAAATCAATATTTATTATATATATTTATGTTCTATTAGATTACTACTATTATATATGAATAACTTATATAGATTTCTACCATATTTTCTATATATATATATATATATATATATATGGTAATGAGATTAAGAGGGTGTTAATTACTTTCTAATTAAATTTGGATTAGAACTATGGTCGACGGGACAATTCCGACCTGAAATTGTGGCGGTTGATGAAATTATGCTAAATATTTCACAGTCAAAAAAATTCTATCACTATTGTCTAATATATTCGCTAATTTTATTAAATAATAATTTCCCATCGATTTTTTCTATATGAGACGAAAATGAGTTTTAAATCATTTACTTATTAATCGGATTTGAAAGATTTATGACTATATATTTAAAATTATTTCGGGTGGATAAACTCTAGGTTCAATATCATTGTCATCTGTTGCGATCAACAACATTAAGAGTCATTTTTCTTTATTGAATCTTTTATCTTCAATAAAGGAAAATGACTATTAAGCTGAATCTTTTAACTTTTTATGAAGAGAAAGAGACAAGAGAAGGAGCGGATAGTGAGAGAGAGATGAGACATATAGATAGTGAATAGTACTATAGGGATTAAGGACGAGAATAAATAGTTAATTACTTTCTAATCAAATTTGGATTAGAACCGTGGTCGACGAGACAATTCCAACCTGGAACCGTGGTGGTTGACGGGCCAATTCCAAGTGACAGTTAAACTTTTTTTATATAAAAAATTATGCTAAATATTTCCGAAGTAAAAAAATTTCAATTAATATTGTCTCTCAAAAAAAGATTTAATTCTCGTCGATTTTTTCTATATGAGACGAAAATGAGTAGAAAAATATTTAATTATTAATCGATTTGATTTACGGCTATATATTCATAATCTTTTTGAGTGGGTAAACACTAGGTTCATTATCATCGTCATTTGTTGCGACCAACAACTCGGAACGATTGAATTACAAAAGAAACTAATGATTTTGAAAATTTACACCTAAAAACAAAAATTCATAAAAAAAATTATAACAACCAAACATATTGTGTTTAATAATATTATTAAATAATTAATTTTCCGTCAATTTTCGACGGGTTATATGCTAATTTTTTTATTCCAAACTTCAATTTAACTTATTCCGTTTGTGGTATTATTAACATATCGTATATTTAAATTAAAAAAACCACGTCAAATTCGGAGCGACGTGGCCTTCTTCTTAAACTTTTTTATTTTCATTTTTACTTTCTGTTTTTTCAATTTATTTATTTATTTTTCTTTATTTCTTCTCAATAGATTTATTATTCCTTATTATATAGGAATGACAATGGCTCGCGTTCTCACCCATTAAGCATTTTTCAAATCCAAACTAATGAATTTTTCTCAATCCAAACCGTCTAAAATCCGATTGAAAAATAATTTTAAAACACATACCTGGTCCAAAGCTGTAAGGGTAATAGTACCTAAAAACCCGAATACTAACATGTATCATGACTTCATGAGATCTCAACCAATTCTTGAGTCACCTCCATTATTACCTAAATTTACAATAGAAAATTAATCGAGTGAATTGACTTGCTAAACTCAAATATAAAATCACATAACTTCGAAAATTCTAATAAGCAAGCTAACACGTTAATTTATTCATTCAACAAACTCAAAGATGCGCAACATTAAATTAAAGAAGTTTATGTCAAGTACAAATTCACGAGCAAAACTTGGAAATTAGGAGAGAAAGTTCACCTAGTTTTAAATTTCGAAAGAAGATTATGGATTATTGATTTTGCCGCCACGACGTCAAATTTTGGTAGATTTGTAAAAGTAGAGGAGACTCAACTCAGATAGATTGCTTGTATGTGAGTTTAAAAAAATATAAAATTCTAAACCTATTAATATTTATCTAATATTAATAATTATATTATAAATTATATATAATATATTTTATCTTTTATATATATATATATATAGGAAATAGATCATATGAGAATAGATCTTATCCTAAGAAATGAGAATAGATCTCTACCATAGATCTATTGGTGATGGAGGGTCAAGATTTGGCCAAGTCAAAGCGGGTCAAACCGGTCAATCCGTTGACTTTTTTTCGATTTTTTTTTTAAACTGTCACCTAAGATGCACAACTTCACATATTCGGATGCACCACTCTATATAACTAGATGCACCACTAAGTGCATTTAGATGCACAAGATTTTCAAATTTTTTTTTCAATTTTTTTTTTTAAGTTGTCACCCAAGATGTACAACTTCACATATTCGGATGCACCACTCTATATAACTAGATGCACCACTATGTGCATTTAGACGCACAAGATTTTATTTTATTTTTTTAATTATTTTTAAAACAGTCACCCAAGATGCACCATTTCACATATTCGGATGCACCACTATACATAATGAGATGTACCACTATGTGTAGTGAGATGCACCGAATTTGTAAAAAAAAAAAAAAAATAAAAAAAAAATAAAAAAAAAAAGATGCACCACAATGCGTAACTAGATGCACCACACAGTGTAACTAGATGCACCACATAGTGTAACTAGATGCACAATGTTTTACGAAAATAAAAAAATAAAAACAAAACTAGTGCATCTTAATGCACTTAGTGGTGCATCTCATTATATAGTGTGGTGCATATGAATACATGATGTGGTGCATATGACCTAACTTAAAAAAAAAAGCGAAAAAAAAAAAACATAAAAAAAAACTTAAAATCTTGTGCATCTCAATACACTTAGTTGTGCATCCGAATATGTGAATTGGTGCATCTGAATATGTAAAGTTGTGCATCTTGTGTGACAGTTAAAAAAAAAAATTCGAAAAAAAAGTCAACGGGTTGACCCGGGTTTGACCCGCTTTGACCAAGCTAAATCTTGACCCTTCATGTAGATAAGATCAATGGTGGAGATTAATTCCTATTTCTCACTTTAAGGGGAGTTTGCATGGGAATCACTCCATATATATATATATAGGAGATAGATCATATGAGAATGGATTTTATCCTAAGAAATGAGAATAGATCTCCACCATAGATCTATCGGTGATGGAGGGTCAAGATTTGGCCAAGTTAAAGCGAGTCAAACCCGGGTCAACCCGTTGACTTTTTTTTTTCGATTTTTTTTTTTAACTGTCATCCAAGATGCACAACTTCACATATTCGGATGCAACACTCTATATAACTAGATGCACCACTAAGTGCATTTAGATGCACAAGATTTTCAGTTTTTTTTTTCAATTTTTTTTTTTAAAAAACTGTCACCCAAGATGCACAACTTCACATATTCGGATGCACCACCCTATATAACTAGATGCACCACTAAGTGCATTTAGATGCACAAGATTTTCAGTTTTTTTTTTTCAATTTTTTTTTTAAAACAGTCACCCAAAATGCACTATTTCACATATTCGGATGCACCACTATACATAATGAGATGCACCACTATGTGTAGTGAGATGCACTGAATTTGTAAAAAAAAAAAAAAAGACAAATTGACCGATCGCTCGGTGCAACCTGCCGTACGAGAGTGTCTCTACTCTCTCTCTCATAAATAATAAATGTAAATTAATAAGGGATGGACCATACCGTGCGCGCGGTAAATCAATCCATATAATCAACCGCACAAAAAATCCATATCTTTGTGATAGAGTGCACAAATTTATCTCTGTGATGACATACCTGAATTCAATTTATCTCAAAATCCTTGAAAGTAGTAGCATACAAGTACAGCCCCTTTAATTCCATGATTATCTGTATTAGAAAATATTATCTTCTTTTTGGGGAGTATATAATCTAAAGACGTACGTATGGTGGAAACTGTTTATTACTAGTTTTTGATTAAGGGGTTTAAAAACACAATGATTCCTTTGTTTTTTGTATAATACGCCAAAAAAACGTCATCTTAACCTGCAAATTATTAATTAATCTAGTTTCAACTTTATGTTCAACGGTGGCGGACCCAGTCTCCCGGAATAACTAGAGAGAGAATATTTAATTTTACCTTTGTCTCTATATTTTTAATTTGAGGAGAGATAGGATTTTTTTTTTTTTTTTTGGAAAAGAGAGAAGCAATAAGATTTAGAAATTTTTATCAGTTTAGGTATAATTATGCATAAATTTGTACATAAATATGGATAAATAAATAAATAAATTAGACAATTTCAAAAGAGAACACTTATTTATCGACAAAAAGATTAGAACATTGTAAATTAAATATTGTACGAGGACAAGCACATATTTAGTACGCACTAAAAATAATAGTTGCAATTTAAAAAAAAAAAAATCATCTTTCGTAATAAAGTCGTAAGGCCTTGCTGTCCATATGGTTAAGCAAGTCTATGAAAGATTTGTGGTTTAATTGATTAATTCTCATGGAGGTATGAATTGTCTCTTACTCCCTCTGTTTAAATAAAATATGTCTGTTTTTTTATTTTTATTTGCCCACGTAAAAAATTACATGTTTCATTTTTTTAAGTTTTTTTTCTAATATTTAACCTTTGTTTTATTACTTTATTCACTCATTTGTTATTGTTGCCCAGACAATCATCATTATCATTATCTATTATAATATAAACGAAAACGAAGCTACTTTTAAGAAATCCTATGTGACACGCCTGAAATCCCTCCGTTCCTATTTTTCTCAATTCTCCAATTTTTGGAATTAAAAATCATTATTATATTATTTTGTTCATTATTATTATATTTCTAATTTCCCTAATTAATCCATATCTATGCGTCCATATTATCTCTAATTTCCCTAATTAATTCATATCTATGCGTCCATATCGTGTATGTTGCCGCCACCCAACCCATTATTATATCTATTAGGTTTAGGTTTTCTTATATATTTGTACTACATTAGGTTTAGATTTTCTTATATATTCCTTACAACTTCAATTTGTTTTCTCCGTTGCAGTTAACTACGTCGTCACGCTGTCAACCACGCGGCCTCGAATCCGCTTGGAACAAGCTCAAGGGAGAAGGTTTTCGATTATTTCGTATTTCTTTTTCCTGGTTTGATCATGCTATCAATTGGCGGGCTTGAGTCTTAACACGTATAGAGATGGTGGAATTGGTTGTTTATCTTTGTGCTAATTGTAATTCTAGATGATTAACAAAATAGTTTTAAATCCATAACACGTGAACGTTTTCAATTGGTATCAACTCCTTTTGTTAGATTATTTTTTTTGAATTACTAATTAGTCTTTCACTATTGATGAGATGCATAAGTCTACGGGCCACGAGTTATGTTTTTACTGGCCTATTCACATGCACACATAAGTTTTAGGTTATAAGCAGCAAAACTAAGACAACAACTGGAATAGAATAGCTCTTAGATCTCAAATTCGAATTGTTTTTAGATTCATATTGCCTTTGGTTAACTACATAAGTTACTTATATTTTTTAGGGGATATAATTATAGTATCTAGTTTGATCTTTCAGTCACGAAAAAATATTTTCGTTTCTCTACGATATGTGTGAGTGTTTATGATTTTGTTTGTTTGCTTTTCCGATACTCGAGATTCATCATGTGAAGAATGTGCTTTCATGATTACTTCTATAGAATACTGTTATGATATAAATTTACGAGGTTTTTTAAGAGATTGCACATCTATTTTATAAAGTAACTTGTCTGCATGGAATAGAAAAGTGGCTGACTTCTTGCTTTATACAACTATAGTGTGTAAGCAGCTTTATTTTATTGTGTTTATTTTCTTTTTATTGATTTGTATGTTTTTATTGATTTGTATTTTTATAATTAACTTGCTTCACTCTATATCTAATTTGTATTTTTTCTTATTCTTAACAAAGGAAATGTCGACTTTCCCCTTGAAGTCCGTTAATCAAAAAACAAAGAACCAAACTTTAATTGTGAGGATCTTGCGTCTTTGGATTCAAAAAGAACGATTCGGCAATGAAGGAATAGAGATGATCATAATGGATCAATGGGTAATTCTTTAACACACATTTTAATTTATTGCAAAAATTCTTTAAATCTACCAAATATATATGATATTTAATTTTGTAAATAATAAAAATTGCACTTTTGATATGTAGGGTGACAAAATACAGGTGGCAATTCCACCTAAATTGAAGTCAAAATTTGAGCCCTTACTCAAAGAGGGCCAAATAGTTGTTATTAGAAATTTCCAAATTTCTAAAAACAATCTCATTCTTCAAAAGGCAATACTCGATCATCCGTGGAAGATTGAATTAAGCCTTGCTACCAACGTGTCTGAACCTGTGGAAAGAGTTAAAATAGACGAATATGGATTTAAGTTCTTACCTTTTTCGCATTTGATCGAAAAGCACGATTTGAACATTATCGTGGGTAAGTAGAACATAATAAACTTTTTCTTTATATTACAATATTCTTATTCCATATAATGTTCGTATTTCAGATGTTCTCGGCGAGGTAAAAATCACAAATATTATTGTGAAGAATGTGGATATGACAAGTGGCTCATCTACGCTATGTGATATTGAATTGGCTGATGCAGAGTATGACTTTAAGTTATTCATTAGTTCATAATTTGTATTTTTTTTAATTATTATATTATATTTTTAACAGTGGCAAACCGATAATTTGCACATTGTTGGGGTCATTTGCCGATGAGCTCAAATTATTTGTGAACACCAAGTCAAGCGAGGATAAAGAGCCAATAATAATTGCAGTTCAATTTGTGAACACCCTAGTCCCATACGATCTATTATCACAAGGTTTATGTTTTTCAATGAGTTGTTGTATCCTAAAGTCGCAGTTATTTATTTTGATATACCAATTAATGAAGATATCATTGTTGAATACACGTCTCAACAACATCACTTGTATTTTTCAATTATCTTCTTGTGAATATAAATATTGAACTTCCAAAACTGTTTCTTTTAAAAAGTTGGATCATTTAATAACATAGATTTTCGACGGGTTGCACGCTAGTTTTAATAAAAGGAAAATCTACCTTGTCAAAAATCTTATTTGGCCTCCCTCAAATTCTTCCATTCTTATTTATCTAAATTCTCGAATTTTTTGATTTTATTAATCATATCTATATTATTATTATATTATATTTAATTATAGACCTTTGCACCACAAATTTAATTGGTCAATTTATTAGTTGGTTGAATAAAATAATTACATTTTTATAGAGAAAAAACTTATATATACATTTAATTTTGATCTAATTAATCGGGTAAAATATAATTAATTGGCTCAAATATAGATTATACAATTAAAGAAATTTCAAAACCATGTATCACAATTCACAGCCAAGAAGACAATAAAAAGTAACCATAATTGTACCTGTGACTGTACCTGAAGCTCAAAAGAAACAACCTATCGAGCAGCCTTCTAACAATCCACCCCTAGGTTTTGCCTAAAATAGAAAGTTTCCATAAATGGAAAGATTCCTGAAATAGCAGTTTTTCTAAATTTGTGCATTTCGATGAATGATTGCATTATTACGTAAAGTATATGTTTATATGATCTTAAGAAATACATGAATGCATGAGAATGTGAGTTGTTTCAGTGTTTTGCATGAAAAGTCGATTTTCGAATTTTCAGGACAAAATCGTAGTTTTTCGTCTTTTAGTGCAAAATCCAAATTTGTCCGTGTTTCACCAAATTTTACTATGTTGTTCATGACGTGATTTCATGAACTTTAGTAAAAATTTCAAGTCCAAAATCGTTCGTTTTTAATTAAAAATGTGTGTGTTAGCCGATTCTAGTAGAAAATGCAATGTGTACTTGGACAACAATAATTGTGGGGTCCACTGGTGAGCGTCGTATACTCCCAAATAATTTTTACAAATCTGCTCAAAATTAAAATGAGTATAACAATAAGCAGGGTCGAACCACAGAGAACAGGATAATAATTTATTTCTCCTATTAATCAATTTTGGTGTAGCCACCACGCCTTAAATTTGTGTTTTATAATTATTAACTAAGAAAATAAATAAATAAACTAAATAAGAAACTAGATATAAATCAAAGGAAAGTAATTCGGCTTCGAATAAATCCACACTAGTCTAGGCTCTGATCATCAACGCAAAGATTAATTAATTATCTAGGACCAACATACCCCAATACCTACGTACTTTATCGATAGTTAGCTATAGACGCCAGACCTCACTATTTCTCTTATTAAAACATAACCTAGCTGGAAACGCTAGACCTAAATTTAATGCTCTAATAGCTTTTAGCTTTGAAGGAACCCAATTTGAACGAATTACCCAAGAACGCAAGTAATAATCCGTTTACCAATTTATTCCTACTACGAACATGGTAACTTTATCATTAATTAGTCCTATTCCAACAATTACGGATTTAGGGAATTAATTGACTGTAATCCAATTTAATCTAAGTTGATCAGGCTTAAATAAAATCGGAATTAACTCTAAACACAAGGAATAAATCGAAATCCTAGAAATTAATTATACGAACAATTCGGTCTCATATATTATTAAACTAGTGCTTCAATATTCTCGCCGAATCAAGAATTTAGCTACTCATAATAAAATTAAATGCAAGCAAATAAATTAGAACAAACATGCTATTGAAATAAGGAATTAAAATTGAAGAGGAAATTATCACCGAAATAACGTAATTTTAAGAACTCCACAAAGTCTATTATGCGTGTTCCTTGCTTCAAAATTTTTGGCCAGGAACAAAACAAAACCTGTACGTCTGTTCTATGAAATAAAAGTTTTGTGTGCAAAATAAAAACCCTTCTAATATATATACTATCCTAGGCGGCTAAGGATTAAAAATTAAGAATTAAGGGAACTAAATTCCCTTGGCAAAGTCAGCCGCACAAGGCCTCCAAAAAAGAAACATATGGGCCTAACTAAGGAAATTTAAATTAGCCCAATACATAATACTCCCTCCATCCCACCAAAGATGAGCCCTTTGGTTTCGGCACGGAGATTAAGAAGAAATGGATTAAGGATAGTAGATGTATTTAGTGGAGTATTTTATTGATAAAGAATGTAAAAGTAGTATGAATAAATAATAAAGAATGTAAAAACAATGTGAATGCAAATGTAAAAGCAGTGTGAATGCAATTAATTATTTTCCAAAACAGAAAGGGTTCATCTTTCATGGGACAACCCAAAAAGGAAAGTGGCTCGTCTTTCGCGGGATAGAGTGAGTAAGATACTAACTACAATTAACATCCAACAAAAATAATTAAGCCCAGCAATCCTTGCATCTTTAATTTCATAGCAAAATTTCATCTTTTCTCGACTTCTCGCATCCACGTCTCTGCACTCTCAGACTCTACAATTCCTGCACAAAATAACACCTAAATGTGCATTATATCCACATAAAATGACATAACACCTCGAATTCTGAACAACCAAAAACATACACATCATCCACATTTTCTAGAAGGTGGACACTTATCATTCTCTTCAAGTCGAGAATTGGACACTTGTCACCACCACATTTAACCTTCCAAACTTGAGTTGCAAGACACAATCTTAGTCATTAATTTTTTGAACAGGGATCCAACCATGCATTTTTGCCCTTAAATCACCTATATATGCAAGTGTTGGATCAAACCTCTCCCTCTTCTCTCCTTGTCGGCCGAACACAAAAATAAAGGGGTGGTTGTTTGTCCTCAAACTATGAGAAAAAGAGAATAAGAAAAATAAACATGAATTAAGACAAAGTGATAACTTCAATGGCTTCAGAAATTTTCAACAAAACAACAATGATGCGAGAATTCCAATCAAAATCAAGTACAAACCAACAAATCAACATTATGGTCCCATTGTTTAAATGTGTGCTTCGGAAAAAGATCAAAAAGGATTTTCATTTGGTTATAATGTAAGCTCTTTCGTAAGGTAGGAAAAATTAAGGCTTAGTGACTTAAATCAATCAATACCCGAACTTTCAAATATAGCACAAACCTTTCTTCAACTTTCTCAAACTTTCTACCTTTGAAATTCCAAATTCTCAACACAATATTATTCTAGCACCATTCTTTCAATTTTATGCCCTTTTATACTAGTATTTTCTCTCTCTTTTTTTAACAATCAATTTTCAATTCTTGAACTTATAATGGCTAAAAATCAAACTTATAATTCAAGGTGCTCTTACAATTCTTCCTTGCATAAGTTCTTTTTAACTCAACCAATTTCCTAGAAAGTTCTACTTAATTTTCCATTGGTTTATCAAAAGAAAGGCTCAAAAGCTTAAAGAGGCAAACTAGGATAGATTCAACAATTCGGACAATAAAAAGGGACAAATTGGCTAACAAAGATGGTCTTAAATTATCTCTTAAAGAGGCTAAAACCATCAATTTATTAATCTATATTCAATGCTTCATAGAAAAAACTCACGATCATCAATTTTTAATTCAAAATAAAATAATCATTTTCATCACAAGCCAAGTCACACATTCACCAAAATCATGTTTTTTTTAACACAACTTTAAGCACTTTAAAAACAAGGCAATTCAAGACTTCATCAACTTTAAAAAGAATTAAACAAATAAAACTAAAAATAAAAACTACCTAGAAAGCAATGTAAATATAAAATGAACCCCCTTCTGCATTCCCCCAAACCTAACGGTTAGGAAGAATAAGTTTGAAAGTAGAAGATGAGGTTGATTGAAACAAACTCACACGATCTCAATATGAAGAAAAGCAACGCAAAGAGCCATCTATTCCCCCATCTCTCCCCTTATTATTTTTTTTCTTTTTTTTTTCTTTCTTTTTACCTACAAAGAAATATAGACAAAGAAAACAAAAGTAACAAAAACAAAAAAATAAATCTAACCTTGTTGGATTGTCTCCCAACTTGCTCTTAGTTTAACATCTTTAGCTAGACGAGGTTACATAATCACAACTTATCAAGAAGGATGATATGTTGGCAGCCGATCATGGGCTTTTTGGAATGAACGTTTCGACAAAGACTCCTTTGTAGTATATTAATTACCCTTATCAATGAGAAAGTCCATATCCAAAACATTGCGTTCTTCAAAACGTTCAAAACCTTCATCTTCATGGTTCTTCAAAGTTTGATAAATGGAGAAAGTGTGCATCTCATCATAGACTCTAAGTGTAAACCTCTCTTTTTTCCACATCAATTAAAGCTCTTCCCGTTGCCAAAAACATGCATCCAAATATTAAAAGAATCTTCTTATCTTCATCTATGTCCAACACCACAAAATCACAAGGAAAAATGAACTCACCCACTTTGACCTAAATACCTTCAATGATTCCCCTTGGATGAGCAATTTAACAGTCCGCCATTTGAAGCACAATAATTGGTAGGCTTGAGAGTTCCAACTCCTAACTTCTCGAAAATTGACAAGGGCATCAAATTAATATTTGTCCCTAAGTCACACAAAGTCTTGTCAAAGTGTTGTCTTCCAATAGCACATGGAATATGGAAGCTTCCGGGATCTTTCTTCTTGGCAGGCAATTTCCTTTGTAGGATTGCGCTACTTTCTTCAATGAGATAGATCGTCTTAAATTCTTTCAACTTCTTCTTCTTCAAAATCACATCTTTCAAGAATTTTGCACAATTAAGAATTTGTTGCAATGCCTCCACGAGTCGAATGTTGATGTGGATATTTCGGAATACCTCAAGGGACTTGGAGAATTGTTCCTTCATGCTTTCTTGTGGCATTGTGGAAATGGCATAAGAGGACGATAAGGAGGTGGGTTTTGTGTTACCCCCTCATTTTGACTTAATTCTCTGCTTCCACCATTTTAGTTTCCTTAGAGCTTTCATTCTTGTCTTCTTCAATTGGCATCCTCAGCTCTTCATATGAAGTCCCACTCCTAAGTGTGATTGTCATACATTGCTCCTTTGGATTGACCACTATATTGTTTGGAAATTTTCCTTATTCATTTGTCTTGTCAAGGTGTTAGGAATATGACCAATTTGTTTCTCCATAATGGACATCCTAGTCTCCAAGCCCTTAGCTCGGACATCATTCGATTGCATGTATTGGAGTAGCAAATCTTCCACTTTTGACTTTTTCTCCTCCCCGATCTCTCCATTAGAAACAGCAAATCCTGGACGGAGGTTGCAAAGCATTATTGGGGTTAGCATAAGAAAGGTTAGGATGAGTCCTAGTACCTTGATATTGTGCTTGAGGCCTTTGCAATGTACCGTAAGCTACTCCAGAAAGATAGCCATATGGTGGCTTGTAATTCTCAAAATCCATTCGATTGACATAATTGACATCTTCAACCCCCGATAGCCGTTGAGTGGTCATATCCTCCACCTTAGTCATGAAATTCGACATTTGAGCCGTCAATTTGTCTATGAGATCGTCATTTGTTAGGACCGCCACTTTCTTTGGTACACCCCTTGACTCCGGCCATTGATGATTGTTGGCCACCAACTTCTCGATGATGTTTATTGACACTCACATCCACGCTCTAGAATATCTCCTTGACCGACAACATTCAACAAATTCTTGATTTCTCCAGTGCACCTATTGTAAAATAGCATCATATTTTCATTGGCCGAAATCCCATGATTTGGACACTTTCGCAGCATTCTCTTGAATCTCTCCCATGCCTCATAGAAAGTTTCTCCATTGAATTGATGGAATTATTGAATCTCCGACCTCAACTTCATTGTCTTGCTTGGAGGAAAATATTTGTAGAGAAAAATCTCCACGAAATCATCCTAAGTGTCAATCACCATCGCATCCAAAGAGTGAAACCAAAGCTTAGCCTCATCTCTCAAAAATTGATACAAGTGAGCATGAGGATCTTTAGCTGGCCTCCTCCAAATTGATTATTTTGCACCATAGAAATAAGTGTGTCGGCTTGAACTCAAACAAATTAGCATTAATCGTTGGACCAAAAGCTCCCCTTTGCTGCACCACTGGTTGGAATTCGACTTTGATCGATGTCTCCGCTCTAGCCTTTTGTGCATTAAGGAGTTGCTTGATATGCTCTTGAATAGCTCTCATGGTTGCGTCTGGGTCAGCCATGTTCCTTACTTTAGTCTTTCTTTTTGTGTTATTATGACGACAAATAGCTTTAATTTCCAGATTCAAAGGCTCCAAGGGCAATCCTTGTGATCTTCGTTGCATGCACTACCCAACAAACATAAGAGAAATAAAAACACAAATTAATACTATGATAATTATATATATATATATATGTGTGTGTGTGTGTGTGTGTGTGTGTGTGTGTGTAAAGTAGTATCAAACAACTTAATTGTAATATCACTAGAAATAAAAAAAAATCCCCGGCAATAACGCCAAAAACTTGTTCGCTAATTTCTTTCACACCGCAAGTGCACAGGTGTAATTGAGTATAGAGAAGCAAGGTCGTATCCACGAAGATTGATTAAATCCTAGCAAGTACTACTTTCAATTGTTTTTCCTCTATTTAGACTTACGAACTTGGATTTGAATTATTGTACTAGAAGTAAACAACAATAATAAAAACAAAATAGCAAAAATAATTAAGGATTCAAATAAGGGAAAAGATATCCTAAGGTTTCGATTTCAATGGATAATTAAACTTAAACTCTCATCAATTAAACTATTAACAAAGGACTCAACTCTTCTTAAGACAATCACAAATTTAGTTTAAACCTACTCTCAAAGTGCCTAAACCGTGGATCACTCACTAGGATTATTATGCAATCTATGTCCTATATTCTGGTTCATATGTTAATCCTTATCTCTCGAATCTCGAATCAACACAACTTATTATGCTAAATTGGTGATCAAGCAACTAGCATGCAACACAAATCAAGAATATAAGAAAGAAGAGAGGACACAAATTGGTCAATTAATTAAGAATTAAAACTAATTATCCATTTACTCTCTAACCCTAGGATAGAAGAAAATTAGCTACTCATAATTAAAGCAAACACCAAATTAAAATAAAAGAAATTCATAATAAAAAAATAAGAAAAACCGTAGTAGAAACGAATAACCTTGAACTCTTGAAACCAATAAGTTAAGGCGTTTAGATCACCAATAGAGTCGGGGTCAATACGAGAGTGTCTTTTGTGCCCAAATAGATAATTAAGTATTAGAGAGCAGTCGGTGTCTTGGGCACCTTTTGGCTGATTTGGGTCTAAAAGAAATTAATCCTCCTCGGGCAATACATCTGTTGAAGGGTCTTCGTGGATGTATTGATCAAGGAAGGAGTTTTGTCTAGAGTGTCTCTGGCATGCTCAAATTTTGAAGGGATAGATATAAGGGTAAAGTATTCTTAGTCGTGACTACATAACCATAGGGCATGAATTAATTTACTCTTTAAACTGAATAGTAAAGGTAAACGATTGAATATCATTGAGCCCATGATTGAGTGTAGTATTAATATTCATTGATTCGAAATCCAGTCCAAGTCCTTTTTATTATTGATCAAATTTACTTTTAGTTTCAATTATAATTTTCAGTGCTTATTGACCAAGATAAGTGAGTGCAGACCAAAATCCTTTGTTGAAACACCGGTTATGTGGAAGCGAGACTACACCAATTTCCTTGGGTTCGACCTTGCTTACCGCTAGCTATCGCCTATTGTGGGCACAGGAGTTATAAATTTTATTTGCGCGAAGTGCAAACGACAGCTTCGTCAAGCCTCTACCCCCTGGATGCGGTTAAGTATCTCTTGGCCTATTGCAGCAGTCATAGGGCTCTCCACAGCAACTCCTTGGTCTCGGGGTAGGCAAACTTGTATACCCCTCCTTCTCTAACCTCGATGTCTTGCATCCTGTGCAAGCATCCCAAAACTACGCTTATATGTTATGTTTGCCCTCAAGTATGAAGCGAAGATAAGACATAATTATCACACACGGTTGTTCAAAAACAAGAAACTCCATAGACTTGAAACAACCGACTCAAACACAAAACAGAAAAGAAAGATGAAAAGAAAAGAGATGAGACACGAACTGACTAGACCCAAAACAACAAAGTTAAACCAATATGTCAGACTGCAAACTTATTCTGCTCACTCGATCAAGCAACTCATAAGAGATTCTCAACCATCAAATAAGAAAGATGAAATCTCAAGAATGCATCAATATCATCAACTTAGTCAAAATCGGGCAACAATCAAGCATAACTCACAGATATCACTCATTCACTCAATATAGTATCAAGGACAACCACACAAATATAAGATTCACGCAGTCACGATATATAGCAGTCAATTTGTAATTCAAAAAGGTCTTTGTTCATTTGGCGTAACGGGGCTAGGGACCATTCATGACTTTGAAAGGATCTAAGGGGGTTCCTAGGCTTAAGAAATTAAGATCAAAAGCGTGCACTTCCAATCCGAAACATCATCCACAATCTCAAGTACTTGGAGAAAGAAAAACACTAACATATCTTGGGGTTAAGAATTCTACCTAGAACACTGAAACCACATGCCAATTAGGTGCAACCTCTCTCTCTTTTCTTTTTTCCTTTTTTTCTTTTTTTTTTCTTTTTTTTATATATATATTTTTTAACAAATAAAACAAGAATAGATAACAGCACCCCTTTTTTTTTCTATCTAATGCAACGACATGCAGCAATCATCCCAAAATATCCCCATCCAATCATCATCTAAATCCACTCTGAAATCAATACCTTTGTTTGGCCAAACAGATCACAGATCCATATATTCACAGTACAAAACAACAGTTTGGGCAAACAGAACATATAAGCGCAACTTTCTCTTCTCTAACAAATAATGGAATGAAGTTCTGAATTTAGAACATGCATCAGAGGCTAAAGAGAGTTTAAAAACAGCCTTCTTTTCATATTTAGTGACTTAAATGAAAGAACATGGTCAAGATTTCAAAGTGGCTCACTAGGGGTAAATGTACGGGCTAGGCAACGAAAAGCAGGCCAAAATTGGTTCATCCTAGTGCCTTTTATCATTTATTACACATGACACACATGATATCGCAACCTTGTGAACGAAAAATTCTCTCAAAAAGAAATTAAGTAGAGAGTGCTCTACTATGAATGCTCAAATCATTTATAAGTGTGGGTAAAGAAACTCAATCACTGCCCTTTTTCATTGTCCCAAGTATCATCGATAAATACTCAAACTTTAAATCGTATCTCAGCATTCAACAATATATCGAATCACCATGTTCATCACCAAACTCAAACAAGCAAAAGTCGTCTACAAATACCAACAAAATCAGTTATACTTGGCTCACTTGACACAAAACTGACAGAAACAAACAACTCAAAACCTAAACAACCTCCCCACACTTAAACTTTGCTTGTCGTCAAGCAAACAAAGAAAAAACACAAGGAAAAAGAGGCAAGCACACAAAGAAAACAGACAAAATAAAGAGAAAAAAAAGGTCAGATGTCACCGTAGTATCCGCTACCGAAGTGCAGCAAGGATAGAGGCACCCAAATCAGTGATATCCTTCTTAACGGAAGCGACCTCCTCTCTCAAATGTGCAATTTCAGTCTTAAGACCTTGCACTTCAGTTTCCAAACTTTCTAAAGACGAGGTACCTGCACTAGTAGAAAAGCTCGGAAGGCTTTCTCCCGGCTCAAGAAATCGAGGCTCGCCCTCAGAGTTATAAACAAACATCCGGGACTCAGCAAGTGTGGCCAGATCAAATGGGGCAGGTGTTTTACACAGGGTCATACAATTTCGAACAGTTAACTCAAAATTACGTGAGATGACGAACAGAGTGCGTGCTGATTTGATTCATGGCATAAGCAATCCAATACCTTAAATTAACTTTAACCCCACTATGCATACACCACAAGAAAAACAAATCAACAGAACTCAGCTTAGCAAAACTAGTAGTGCCCCAATCAAGTTATAACAGAGAAACAAATGACAGATTCACAAAATAGGATCTGTGATATCCGACACCATAGAACAAGAAGCATCAAAAGGTTTTCCTGTACTACTAGCAAGTGGAGTCTATGAATCCTCAGAACTTCCAAAACAGTTTCGACTAGAATAAAAACCACACAAAGCACTCTTATTCACATCACTCAAGACTTCCTCAACTGGACATATACCTAGCTTCACATTCCATTCGGTCAAAGAAAGATGATGATGCATATTAAACAAGCGAAAGGAAATACACTTAACATCAACATCATCATTTTCTACAAATTGAAATGTAGTAAAAAACTCTAATGCAACCTCACTGTACACATGAAATGTAGGAACTGACAGCAACCAAGACCAACCAATGCGTTCAAAACAAGCCACAAATCGATCATAAATATTCAAGCGTTGCAAAGATGGAATATGAAGAATTTTACCACTAAGAAAATTCTTATGCTGTCGTACAAGGAGAGAAGTTGTCCAAGCCTTCTTTTCAAAAGTGAGCAACGCCGCAACCTCTTCGGAATCATTGAATTCCACCGGCATTTTGTCCGAACTGAGTCTATCCTCTAAATTCGCCGAAGAAGAAGCAGAGTCGACAAACGACTCCTTAGAAGAATCGAAGACATATTCGGCCTCATAATCGGAGTCAGAAGACTCATTCGCAGCAATTGCCGTACATTTTCCGGCGACTAGAGAAGAAGTCGTCGCCGAAATTTGAGAAGTCAAAGAAGCACCAGCCGTGGCAGTCTCAGAGGCCACAGTACGAGCAGAGGCTCGTTTCACGGTGACTGAAACAGAGGTCGCCGGAACTGTAGAAAACAAAGATGATGCGGCCTTCGAATTTTCAGAGATGGAGGTACGAGCAGAGGCTCGTTTCGCAGCGACCGGAGCAGTAATAGTCACCGGCGCTGCAGTAGCAGACGCCACCGGACCTTTCGTGGTCTACTTCCGTTTGGCTATTGTGAGTTTTCTTCGCTTGGTAGGAGCCATGGACAATACTAGCCTGCGGAAAAAGAAAAATTCAGTGGTAGTAACGGAGTATGGAGGATTGGAGACGGCTTAGGCGATGGCGGATTTGAAGAAATTGAAATTGAAAGGAAATTGGGGGATTGGAATTTGGGGGCTACGGCGAAGAAAACCGGGAATGGAAGAACGAATTGTGGAAAAAAATTAAATAATTAAAACCCAACCTAATACCTCTACTGTTCGCGATCCTTTTTCATTTCTCTTTTTTTTTTGCAAAGAAAAGAAATATAAAAGCAAAAAAAACTAACTCTAGACCATCATTTTTTCATTTTTTTCTTTGAATAAAGAACTATAATGAAAAGAAAATAAGTAGGTTGCCTCCCACGAGGGCCTTTATTTTAAGTCGTCGGCTCGACTCTCCGATGCAATCAATAGCTCGATGAAGGTAACAGCGAAATCGCTTCCACTGTCGTCAAAAGAGATGCATCATAGTACGGCTTCAATCGGTGACCGTTAACAGTATATGTCTTTGCCGTGTCCAAACTTCTGATTTCAACTGCTCCGTTTGGGCAAATAGACTGTATTTCGAATGGGCCAATCCACTTCGTCTTTAACTTTTCAGGCATCAAATGCAACTTTGATTGGTATAAGAGCACCTTTTGGCCGACCTCGAATGTCTTTCCTCTCAGATTCTTATCATACTACATTTTTGTACGATTCTTGTACCACATGGCAGCATCATAAGCTTTGAGACGAAGCTCTTCCAACTCTTGAAGTTGAAACTTCCTCTCCTCCTCACACTTGAGCGATTGCATATTCATTTGCTTCACCGCCTAATAAGCCGTGTGCTCTAGTTCGACCGACAAGTGGCACATTTTCCTGAAAACCAGTCTATAAGGTGACATGCCGATAGGAGTTTTATAGGCTGTTCGGTACGCCCATAATGCATCATCCAACCTCAAACTCCAATCTTTCCTTGAGGGGTTGACAGTTTTCTCCAAAATCTGTTTTATCTCTCAGTTCGAAACCTCGGCTTGTCCATTGGTTTGCGGATGATAAGGAGTCGCCAACCTATGATGAACACCATATTTTCTCATTAATGCCTCAATGGTTCGGTTGCAAAAATGTGTTCCTTGATCGCTTATCACTGCTCTCAGCAACCACCTTAGAATCATTCGTTCGCGTTGCCTTTGCTTCCACCCACTTCGATACATAGTCAACAACAAGTAAGATGTATAGATTACCAAACGAACTAGGAAACGGTCCCATGAAATCCATCCCCACACATCAAATATTTCACAAAAAATCATTGGTACTTAGGGCATCTCATCTCGTTTGGAAATATTCCCGGTCAATTGACATCGCTCGCAGCTCTTACAAAAAAGATATGCATCTCTATTCAATGTAGTTCAGAAGAAACCAGCATCTAATACCTTCCGAGCTGTACGTTTTGGGCCAAAATGCCCTCCACAAGCAAAAGAATGGCAATGCAAAAGAATCTCACCTTGTTCCTCTTCCGGGATGCATCTTCGAATGATTTGATCTACTCCAACCTTCCACAAATAAGGTTCATCCCAGAAATAATACTTGCAATCACTCTTAAGCTTCGACCTTTGCGCTTTTGTGAATGAAGACGATAGCTGCCCAGTTGTTAAATAATTAACAATGTCAGCAAACCAAGGGTCCGTAGGAGGCTTACTTGCTGTAGCACAAAATTCTGAATCTGGGAAGAAGCTCTGTTTGGGCAAACAGATGGTTTTTCCGTTCCTGACAGCATATAAATGTTCCTCCGGAAAAGCTTCATTAATAGGATCTCCATCATCAGCTCGAACCAAACGACTCAAGTGATCAGCGACATGATTCTCTGCTCCCTTCTTGTCTCTAATCTCCCAATCAAACTCTTGCAACAGAAGCCACCTTATCAATCGTGGTTTTGACTCCTTTTTTGATAGCAAGAATTTTAGCGCCAAGTGATCTGTGTAAACAATTATCTTCGAGCCCAAGAGGTATGAATGGAACTTCTCAAAAGCAAAAATGATCGCCAACATTTCTTTCTCGGTGGTTGCATAATTACATTGAGCCGGATTTAGTGTTTTCGAAGCATAATAAATCACGTGGCTCTCTTTCCCCAACTTTTGTCCAAGAACAGCACCCACCGCATAATCGCTAGCATCACACATAAGCTCGAAATGAAGCTTTCAATTCGGCGGTTGGATAATCGGAGCCGTTGTAAGCTTTGTTTTCAACAAATAAAAAGCTTTTTTACAGTCGTCTGTCAGGGTAAACGGAACATCATTTTGCAGAAGTAGAGTCAACGGCTGCGCAATTTTTGCAAAATCTTTGATGAACAGTCTGTAAAATCCGGCATGACTGAGAAAACCTCTGACCTCCTTCACATTTGTGGGATAGGGCAGCCTTGCAATCAGGTCCACTTTTGCATTATCGACTTGAATTCCTCTTTCCGAAACAACATGGCCTAGGACAATTCCTTCCTTGACCATAAAATGGCACTTCTCGTAGTTCAAGACCAAGTTCTTCTCCACAACGAGTCAAAACTTTCTCCAAGTTGTTAAGACAGCCATCAAAAGAATCCCCATACACTGTAAAGTCATCCATGAAGATTTCTATGCATTTCTCGATCAAATCCGTGAAGATGCTCATCATACACCTTTGGAAAGTGCCAGGTGCATTACACAATCCAAACGACATCCTACTGCATGCATACGTGCCAAAAGGATACGTGAAGGTAGTCTTCTCTTGATCTTCTTGGTTTACATAAATCTGAAAATATCCACTATAACAATCCAGGAAACAGAAATACACTTGTCCAGCTAACCGCTCTAACATCTGATCAATAAACGGTAAAGGAAAATGATCTTTGTGAGTAGCTGCATTAACTTGCGGTAATCAATGCACATGCGCCATCCAGTAAAACGACGCATTGGCACCAACTTATTCTGCTCATTCTCCACAATTTGCAATCCAAATTTCTTTGGAACCATATGAATCGGGCTTACCCATTTGCTATCAAAGATTGGGTAGATCATTCCCAAAGCAAGAAGCTTCAATATTTCCTTGAGCACTATTTCCCTCATGTTTGGATTCAGCTTCCGTTGGGGGTCTCGAACAGGTTTAGCATCAGGCTCCAACAGAATGTAGTGCTTGCACACGTCGGGACTAATTCCCGTGATATCAGCTAAAGTCCATCCGATGGCCTTTCTGTACTTCTTCAGTAAGCGAATTAATCGCTCCTCTTGGCTCGTGGTTAACTCCTTGCTGATGATAACTGGTAAAGTCTCACCGTCTCCCAGAAAATCATACTTCAGATTTGCAGGTAAGGGCTTCAGTTCCAAAACCAACGGCTTCTCATCGGATCGAACTGGTCTATCAGAATGGGCAAACGGAGCATATTTCCAGAACCTATAACTTCCGGCTAAGCATAAAGAGACATAATAGCCTCTTTAATCTCTTCATCACTCATCTCGTGAGCATCAAAATCAGTCCAACTTTTTGTCAAGGTAAGCATAAGCATTTTCAGCATCGAGAGGACTTTTCATGGCATCATCAATACTAAAAGTAAATTTTTCTCCATCATAATCCAAACAAATAGTGCCATTGCAAACATCAATGATCGACTTAGCTGTCCCTAAGAAAGGACGACCTAAAAGAACACCGAACGAATCTTTTGACTGCATATCACTCATTCTCACCACATAAAAATCGGCGGGATAAACAAAATCATGCACCTTCACAAGAACATTTTCCAACAAACCCTTAGGATGAACATATGACCTATCGACTAACTGAATCACAACCCTAGTATCCACTAACTTCATACCAGACAGACTATTATAAACAACTAAAGGCATGACATTAATAGAAGCTCCTAGATCACACATAGCATTCTCAATTTTTGTATCACCAATGTAACAAGGCAAAGAAAACATACCTGGATCCTTGCATTTGGGCGGCAATTTCTTTTGTATCACGGCTGACACGTTTTCACCCAGTACAATCTTTCCAGAATCCTTAGACTTTCCAGCGATGAAGTCCTTCATAAATTTGCTCAATGGCGGAAGCTTGATCGCTTGAAGGAATGGAAGATTAATCTCCAACTTCCCGAATATCGACATGAAGTCCATTTCATCTTCCTCCGCCTTCTTGTTTGCCAATCTGCGAGGAAAAGAAGTAGGTATCACAATATTAGGATCATATAAACTCAAGGGCCTATGAACCTTAGCCGGTTCCTCCGATGCAATTTCCTCTCCGGCCTCTTTTTCCTTCAGCACAACTGCCGGATCACTGTCCTGTTTGGCTAAACAGGACTGATTTTCAGCCTTTTCAGCAGAAATTGATGTTCCTTCGGAATTCACGAATTTGTGTTGATTTGATCCTTTCCCAGACTCATTGCTCTAGAGATTTCCTAACTTCTGGAAAGTGGCTCACTCAACTCCTTTCCACTTCTCAAAGTGATCTTGTTCACATTCTCTTCGGGATTAACTTGAACTTGAGACGGAAAACGGCCTTGATTTCCCCTCATCTCATTCATGGAAGTCGAAAGTTGAGACATCTGACGAGCTAACCCATCAATGCACACCTTCTGCTCAGCTTGAGATTGTTGTAGTTGTTGCACATTATTCTGCAGAAATTGTTGTGAGCCAATCAAATCAGCCATGATCTCTTCAAGAGATTTGCCTTGCTTTTCTTGTGGAGGTGGAGGAGGTGGCGTCTGCTGAAATCCACTTTGATGAGGAGGTCGGTAGTTTTGCTGCTGTTACTGCACTTGTGGAGGCTGCTTCTGTGTCAAATCTCTCCAATGAAAATTCGGATGATCTCTCCAGTCGGGATTATAGGTGTTCAAGTATGGATCTCTTTTCGGTGGTGGATCGGGGCAGCTATAAAAATTATGAGACGCGTTTACTTAAGCGTGAAGCTCTTCATCACTCCCATTACATTGCAAGCTCATGTGGCCAAAATTACCACATACTCCACACGGTTTTTCCATCTCTCCAACACTTCCAACCTTCTCAGCTACAGTATTCAGTATCCTTTCCATTCTTCCCATCCTTTCCTCAATCTTCTCTTCAAAATTGGAGGAACTTGTTTGTGCAGCTTTCTTGAGCAAGCTAACGCGAGGCTCCTCGTATTCTCTTGTTGCTTCCACCAAGTGTTGAATGCGGTTCTTTGCTTCACTCATTTTACAACGACAAAATCCTCCTGCACCTGATGATAAGTTGACAAAGTCCTTTGTTTTGCTATTCATGCCTTGGTAGAAATTCTGCAACAAATCACCGTCAGAAAATTTATGATTCGGGCAACTGTCTAACAATTTTCTGAATCTTGACCAGTAAGCAATCAATGTCTCATCATATTCTTGCTTAATTCCGCTGATCTCCTTCTTCAATGCATGAGTCTTAGTAGGAGAAAAGAAGTGCTCCAAGAACAATTTCTTCATTTCAGGCCATGATGATATGGAGTTCTGTAATATCCCAGAAATTTCTTCTGTCACTAAAATAAAAAGTTGTTAATAAATTAAGGCTTTGCACTTCTAAGTTAAGGAATTTCAGTTTTAAGACTAACCGTGAAATTCGTTTCACAAAATAAATTCCAGAAGTCGTTCAACCGACTACTGTATTAGGGTTTTTCGTGTCCGATAAAATTTTCGTTCGAGAACTCAGATCGAAAAACCGTTTGACTTTACATTCACTTATTTGGCGATACGAGTCTACTGGTAAAAGTCAGTTTTATTTATTTTCCCGGGCGAATTTTGGACTGTAACGTCCCGACTTTTCAATGGATTTCAGAATTTAAATCGTCCTTTCCGACAAAGTGAAATATTCTGGAACTAATGGTCGTATCCATTTTTGTCAATAATGTGTCCGTCTAATAAAGTAATTATTCGTTTTAAGGTTGCAGTTTTAGATCCGGAAAAATTAGATTTAAAGTTAATATCTAGATATTTACTTAAATAGTTAAACCTCCTTACTTTACTATAAATAGCACCCTTGGTCATCTTTTTTTCTCATTTCTCCCTCTCCCAAAACCGCCACTCTCTCTCTTTCTCTCTTCTCTCTCTTGTTCTTCATCTTCAAGTGTGTTCATCAAGTTCTTCAAGCATTCAAAGTTCCATAACTTATTCATCTACCGATCGATTTCAATTCCGATTACATATTTGGAAAGGTGAGAGCTTCCTCTTCACTTCTATCCGAACAAAAATCATATTCTATAATTCTTGAAATTTTTGAAAAATATAAGGGAAGTAGGATTGATGTTCTAAGATCATTACATGATTATTAATGCATAGGATTGAGTTTCTATGGTTGAAATCAAGAATAAATCATGTAGGAAGAAATAGGGTAATTTTTGAAAAAAATGCATGAACTAGTTGGTGAAGATTTAACTTGAATTTGGATGATTGATTTGTGGAATATGTTTCTATGTATTAGTATGTTGGTGTAGGATTTTTTTTTGGAATTTTCTAAAAATAAAAATGAAAATGTAAGAGATGAAGAAGCATGATTTTGATTGAGTAACTTTATGTTTTGGATGAGATGATTTGATATATATGATGTAGGAAGCATGTAGTTCAACATATATTTAATTTAGATTTTTCTAAAAATAAAAATGAAATCGTTGGAGACGAAGAATCGTCGATAGAATTAGTTTTGATGTTGATATGAATTTATGGTTTGCATATTAGTTAATCTATGTGGTTAATGATGATAATTGGAAAGTTTGAACAAAATCTAAGAATGTCGAACTTTTCGTAAGAGACGAAGAGTCGAGCATAATCGTCGATAGGAAAATCGAATGAGAAAACTAATCGAATATTAGTATTTGTTGGTATGCTAGGTTGGTTGTAGAATTAATTGAGAATTAATTAACAACTATGAATAATCGAGTTCATAAACCTATAAAAATGACATGAATTGGTTAAGTACTAGTTTCAATGATGTTAATGTGTTAAGATGATCATTATTGAGTAAATAGATAATAGAAACTAATTTGGTTTGAATCGGATTAGTAGAACTTCAAGAATCGAAGAAAGTAAGTAAGTGTAGAAACAAAGAAATGAGAAACGAGGGTTTATATGTTTCCGATTGATGATATTGTTGATGTATTGATGATATGCATGATTACATGTACTTAGTTTAAAATTCTTAGATTTTATAAAAATGTTTAAGAAAATCGACAACGATGTTCGTTGCTCGATAAAAACGACGTGTTTGATAAGTATGAGTATGTGTTGATTAATTTGAGTTCATTGATGATTAATAAGCATGAGTGCAGTTGATGATAATTTTATATAAGTTATGAAATAGAAGTCGAGAATTAAAATTGAATTGAATTTGAAATGAAAGTGCTAAAGTGAAATTAATTAGTTGAAAAGACGAGAAGTGCTCGTCATATTTTTAATCGAGGAACGTGAAAGTGATCACGTTAAATGATTGTGTGTTTGACTGTTAAGTTGATAGAAATCTCGCGCCATAAAGGTTGTATAGCATCGATCGAACCTAGGGATCGTGCGTCGAGTTTTAAAACGATTAGGGTTTTGCGGACAGTTTTGCGACCCTTCACGGAAACAACCATAACTCTTAGCTCGTTTAACGAAATTGAGATCCGTAAATTGAACAGTAAACTAGACATCCGTGTTGTTCTTCTGACATAAGGCACATCCCCCTGTTTCGAAATACTCTGTTATGTAGATGCTCCAGACCTACTGCCTTGTGCAGAAAATTTCTAAAAATTATTTTCTTAAGCTGAATTCTTTTCAACTTAATTCTTTAAGAACTTTTAAGTCGTTAAGAGTTATCGACTTTCGTCTTAACTAATCTAAAATGTCGAGTAAGGAACCGAGTTAGTTCTAAACGAGATGTGTCTGAATCTCGTTTCTTTCTAAACTAAAAGAGATTAGTTAAAGTGCAAACGCCTAAAAGACTTAACCGATTTCGATTTCTTTTGCTTTAATCATCTTGATTGATTACTAAAGTTTGAATATTTGCGATATAAGAAGGAAGTCGGAGTTGAAGACAAGACGGAAGACAGAAGGTTAAAGTTTGTTCTGTAAATGGTTGAGGTGGGCTTTTCTATATACAAAAATAAAATGAGTTTTGTTATGTTTTTGAACTGCTATGAAAGTAGTTGATTTAAAATGATTATCAGTGCATAAAATGACTTTTTTTTTGTGAGTTCTCTTGTGCCATTCTGAGTCAGTGACACCATTAGGTGCTAACTAATCAATCAGACTCTGAGTTAGTGACACCGTTAGGTGCTTTCCAGGGTTAAATCGATCGGACTCTGAGTTAGTGACACCGTTAGGTGCTATCCAGAGTTAGTGTACAACGTAGCCGTTGTGTGTGGTACTTTGTTGAGGGGTAACCAGCCACGGTGAGGAACGTTCGCGGGAGAAAGGCCTTTTTCCCCGGCGTTGAAACAGAAGTTGGACAATATGAATGAAACAATAGAAAAATCTTGAATTCAAGTAAAGTATGAGAAAATGTTTAGTAAGCACGGGCCTTTGAAAGAAAAACCCTGTTGTATTACTGTTAAGATGCCTGATTAATATACCAAAACCTATGATATGGTTTCGGCAAAGTGCCCACTAAGTGCTTTTGTACTTAGCCCTGTATGTATTTATAAATGTGCAGGTTGAGTGACGAGGACGGTGGAAGTTGAGTGATGGTTGTAAATAGAGAAAGCAGACTTTTGAGCCTCGATTTCACATCTTCTTATGTGAAATCAATCTACGTCTTTTCCGCTGCAAGACACTCTTTTTGATATAGTAACTTTTGATTTAAGTATTATGTACTTGAAACCCTAAAGATCTCATAGAGAACTTTTGTCGAGCGATCCTTCTAGATCGACTCTCATTTGATTAATCGAAATACTTTATATTTACCATCTTATCAAAGTTATGTCAGTTTATCATTTATTCAGTAATTCCCCCTTCTTCCCCGCTTTTTTAATCCAACCCCTAGTTGCACCCCAGTTTTGCCGTCCCTCGGGATTTAGGGCTGTGACAGAGTGGTATCAGAGCAGTCGGTTCTGCTATGGTCGTAAGTTATTTTTCTAGTGATACCACAGAGTGATATCAGAGCAATCATTTCTGTCTATACCTGAGTCTTCTTTTGAGAAATTAAAGTTTAGTTCGTTTTACTAAACTTACGAATTCAGATGCCAACTCAACTTCCCGCTACGTCGACTCAACCAAAGAAGAACGGAAGGGTTTCAAAAGTATTACTATTTTGAAAGTTTGAAGTATGATAGTTATGAATTGATTGAAGTATGAGATATACTTTTGTTGAGTACCAAGTATAAATTGATTTAAAGTATGAGATATACTTTTGATTAAGTACCAAGTATGAATTGATTGAAGTATGATAGTTATACGTTTGCTAAGTAAAAGTATGAACTGATTAAAGTATGATTGTTATACCTTTGTGGTATTAGATGAAATTATGTGAGTTATAATTTTTTTTGATCGAGATACATGTCAGCATGAGAATCTAAGTTATTTTCTAAGGCTTTTCCAGATTCCTTGAGAACATAGATGTTTTAAGAAGCGTTGGTTCCAAATTGTTCAAAAGACACGATCAAAAGAAAAGAAGTACAGAATCGAGTATAGACTAATGTTACTTACGTATAAGTGACATGAACGAAGTCACCTTCATTTAGAGTCGACTTTGTTTTATTTATTAAGAACCGTTAAGAGTTTTTCTTCAAGGAAACTAAGAAGTCTAAGCTAAGAGTTGGGAAATTTCGAAATTTTTCTTTAAAAGAGAATGTTTGTATGCAATTTGAGAAATTGCTAGATGTTTAAGGTTAAGGTTGAATATATATATATATATATAAGTATGTGAGTGGTCTAAAGCAAAGTGTTAATAAAAAAAAAATTCTTGATCTCCCTAGTTTCAAAATGCCGCCAAGAGTAGCGAATAACAGAAGAAGAGGGCCGGGTAGGCCTAGAGGACCTGGAAGAGGTCATAGACAACATGAGAGGGAAGAAGAGCAACAACATCAAGAAACCCCTTCACCTACACCACCACCACCACCACAACGTCGTGATATTGAGGATATGTTCCTCAAAAGAAATCCACCTATTTTTAATGGATCAGGAAACCCGAGCGATGCTGAGCTTTGGGTAAGAGCTACAGAAAGAATTTTTAAACTTCTCAGATGTACTGATGAGGAGCGCCTTTCGTGTGTTGCGTTTCAACTCACCGGACCAGCTGATTTCTGGTGGGAAGCTAGGCAGAAAGTTATACCGACAAAGCATCTGGCTCAGTTTACTTGGGATGAGTTTAAGGTAGCATATTACGACAAGTACATTCCAAAAATATATAGAGCAAAGAAGGAAGCAGAGTTCTATAATCTGAAGCAAGGGAAGATGACAATGACTGAATACGATGCAATCTTTTGTGAATTGTCAAGGTATGCACCCGAGCAGGTAGATACCGACGAGAAGATAGCAAAAGAAGTTCTGTGGAGGACTTAGACACGAATTAGGAGTAGCACTAGCCAGTCACAGAGGACTGAGCTACACGGACATACTAAGACGAGCCCTAGACATGGAGGCGGTTGTGCCAGACGAATGAAAGATTGTAGCGCCCGTACCAGCACCAACCCATGCTCCAACTCAAGACCATTCTAACAACAATAACAGCAACTATAAAGGAAAAAGGAAATGGGAAGGAGGAAACAACAGTGGCTACTATCAGCACAACAACAATAATCAAGGAAACTAGGATGGAAATCAGCGTGGCTTTCAACAGCCAAATCAGAATAACCAATCAGAACAATGGAAAGGAAATAACCAACAAGGACAATGGCAGGGACAGCAGACAAACAATAACCAAGGAAAAATCACTGTTCCTACCTGCCCTAAGTGTAATGGAATGCACTCTGGAGTTTGTCAAGCAGGCACTGGCGTGTGCTTTAATTGCGGACAACAGGGGCACGTGAAAAGATATTGCCCAAAACCGTTGCAATCAAAAGGAGCTAACCAGTATAACCAGCCCCAACCTTTGAGAGCTATTCAAGCACATCCGCAACAACAACAGTCTCAACAGTCGGACCAGCAGAATCCAAGGGCATTCATGATTAAGGATCAAGAGCAGAATAAGGACAATGGTCACATGGCAGGTATGGGTAAACTTCCCACTTACCCTATCCTAAAATAGTTAATACCAGGGCTTCACATTTTTTTTTATTAGAGCATGTACTAACATTATAGAAATAAAAACTAGAGTATGCTAATCATGAAAAGAGAGTAACTACGTCGTCAGGAGATATCACCACCACTTCTTTTATTTGCTCAAACCTAGAATTAAACTTAGGATCTTCTAAGGTTGTAGCAAACAATTTAAATACGATGAAAATGTTAAACATGGACATAATCCTTGGAATGGATTGGATATACGAGCGACTATGCAACGATTCTCTGCCGCAAGAGAAAGATTTCCTTCAATTAAGCCGAGAAGAAACCTACAGATTTTCATGGAATATCGATGGGTGAACGGATATCTATAAAATCTGCACTACAAGCCTGAATGGAGAAGTGGAACTAAAGGGACCATATGAGGCGTAGAAATCGTACGAGAACTTGAGATAATGGATTTAGAGGTGATCGATCCATCTGAGACAATAACTAACCTAATAGCAGCACTAGTAGCTACACCAGACTTACGAGAGAGAATTATAAGTGAATCCGAGGGAACGATGCAAGTATTAGAAGATATGTTAAGAACGATAGTGTTAGATCAAAGTCTAATAGTTATCAGGCTACGATAAGTATTATGCATTACGAGGCCTTGTATGGAAGGAAGTTTAAATAACCGTTGTATCATAAGGAAGTAGATGAAAGGAAGAATCTAGAACTAGATTCACTCAGTGAAATGATAGATATAAACTTTCGATAAATTCGAGTCAGAATGAAAAAAGTTTAGAGGTGACGAAAGTCTTATGTAATATATGTTGATCAGACTTAAATTTAGAGAATGAGGACAAGTTTTCCTCATGATTTTCCTTCTAATGATGGTAATTATTTTCTTGTCAAGTATAAGCTTAGACAAAGATTTATATGATTAGTAGATATCTTGAAAAAGATAGGTTCCAATGTTATATAGATTGGCCGTGTCGCCAAGTCTATGGAATGTTTATTATGTTTGTGTATCTCATTTGAGAAAGTACGTGTTCAATTTTAAACACGTGATTCATCAGCAATACGTAGTTCTTGATTCCGATTTAAGTTATAAGTTATAAAGAAAGACCGCAATCAATCTTGGATCGAAAAGTGCGAGAGTTAAGAAGCCAGTCAATGCAGTTAGTAAAAGTGTTATAGAATCCCCGCAGGAAAGAAGAAGCCACATGAGAATTCAAAGAAAAGATGAGGGAGAAGTACTTCAAACAGTTTGAAGAAGATATGCAAATTTTGGGACAAATTTTTTTCGTTAGAGGGGTAGGATGTAATATCCCGGATATTTCTTCCGTCACTAAAATAAAAAATTGTTAATAAATTAAGGTTTTGCACTTCTAAGTTAAGGAATTTTAGTTTTAAGACTAACGGTGAAATCTGTTTCAGAAAATAAATTCCAGAAGTTGTTCAACTGACTACTGTATTAAGGTTTTTTGCGTCCGATAAAATTTTCGTTCGAGAACTCAGATCAAAAAATCGTCTAACTTTACATTCACTTATTTTGCGATACGAGTCTACTGGTAATAGTCAGTTTTATTTATTTTCCCGGGCGAATTTTGGACTGTGACGTCCCGACTTTTCGATGGATTTCAGAATTTAAATCGTCCTTTTCGACTAAGTGAAATATTACGGAACTAATGGTCGTATCCATTTTTGTCAATAATGTGTCCGTCTAATAAAGTAATTGTTCGTTTTTAGGTTGCAGTTTTAGATCCGAAAAAATTAGATTTAAAGTTAATATCTAGATATTTACTTAAATAGTTAAACCTCCTTACTTTACTATAAATAGTACCCTTGGTCATCTTTTCCTCTCATTTCTCCCTCTCCCAAAACCGCCACTCTCTCTTTTTCTCTCTTCTCTCTCTTGTTCTTCATCTTCAAGTGTGTTCATCAAGTTCTTCAAGCATTCAAAGTTCCATAACTTATTCATCTACCGATCGATTTCAATTCCGATTACATATTTGGAAAGGTGAGAGCTTCCTCTTCACTTCTATCCGAACAAAAATCCTATTCTATAATTCTTAAAATTTTCAAAAAATATAAGAGAAGTAGGATTGATGTTCTAAGATCATTACATGATTATTAATGCATAGGATTAAGTTTCTATGGTTGAAATCAAGAATAAATCATGTAGGAAGAAATAGGGTAATTTTCGAAAAAAATGCATGAACTAGTTGGTGAAGATTTAACTTGAATTTGGATGATTGATTTATGGAATATGTTTCTATGTATTAGTATGTTGGTATAGGAATTTTTTTGGAATTTTCTAAAAATAAAAATGAAAATGTAAGAGATGAAGAAGCATGATTTTGATTGAGTAATTTTTATATTTTTTATGATATGATTTGATATATATGATGTAGGAAACATGTAGTTCAACATATATTTAATTTAGATTTTTTCAAAAATAAAAATGAAATCGTTGGAGACGAAGAATCGTCGATAGAATTAGTTTTGATGTTGATATGGATTTATGGTTTGCATATTAGTTAATCTATATGGTTAATGATGATAATTGGAAAGTTTGAACGAAATCTAAGAACGTTGAACTTTTCGTAAGAGACGAAGAGTCGAGCATAATCGTCGATAGGAAAATCGAACGAGAAAACTAATCGAATATTAGTAATTGTTGGTATGCTAGGTTGGTTGTATAATTAATTGAGAATTAATTAACAACTATGAATAATCGAGTTCATAAACCAATAAAAATGACGTGAATTGGTTAAGTACTAGTTTCAATGATGTTAATCTGTTAAGATGATCATTATTGAGTATAAAGATAATAGAAACTAATTTGGTTTGAATCGGATTAGTAGAACTTCAAGAATCGAAGAAAGTAAGTAAGTGTAGAAACAAAGAAACGAGAAAACGAGCGTTTATATGTTTCCGATTGATGATATGGTTGATGTATTGATGATATGCATGATTACATGTACTTAGTTTGAAATTCTTAGATTTTATAAAAAATGTTTAAGAAAATCGACAACGATGTTCGTTGCTCGATAAAAACGACGTGTTTGATAAGTATGAGTATGTGTTGATTAATTTGAGTTCATTGATGATTAATAATCATGAGTGTAGTTGATGATAATTTTATATAAGTTATGAAATAGAAGTCGAGAATTAAAATTGAATTGAATTTGAAATGAAATTGCTAAAGTGAAATTAATTAGTTGAAAAGACGAGAAGTGCTCGTCGTATTTTTAATCGAGGAACGTGAAAGTGATCACGTTAAATGATTGTGTGTTTGACTGTTAAGTTGATAGAAATCTCGCGCCATAAAGGTTGTATAGCATCGATCGAACCTAGGGAATCGTGCGTCGAGTTTTAAAACGATTAGGGTTTCGCGGACAGTTTTGCGACCCTTCACGGAAACAGCCATAACTCTTAGCTCGTTTACGAAATCGAGATCCGTAAATTGGACAGTAAACTAGACATCCGTGTCTTTCTTTTGACATAAGGCTGTTTCGAAATACTCTATTCTGTAGAAGCTCCAGACCTACTGCCTTGTGCAGAAAATTTCTGAAAATTATTTTCTTAAGCTGAATTCTTTTCAACTTAATTCTTTAAGAACTTTTAAGTCGTTAAGAGTTATCGACTTCTGTCTTAACTAATCTAAAATTTCGAGTAAGGAACTGAGTTAGTTCTAAACGAGATGTGTCCGAATCTCGTTTCTTTCTAAACTAAAAGAGATTGGTTAAAGTGCAAAAGCCTAAAAGACTTAACCGATTTCGATTTCTTTTGCTTTAATCGTCTTGATCGATTACTAAAGTTTGAATATTTGCGATATAAGAGGGAAGTCGGAGTTGAAGACAGGACGGAAGACAGAAGGTTAAAGTTTGTTCTTTAAACGGTTGAGGTGGGCTTTTCTATATACAAAAATAAAATGGGTTTTGTTATGTTTTTGAACTGCTATGAAAGTAGTTGATTTAAAATGATTATCAGTGCATAAAATGACTTTGTTTTTTTTTTTGTGAGTTCTCTTGTGCGATTCTGAGTTAGTGACACCGTTAGGTGCTAACTAATCAATCAGACTCTGAGTTAGTGACACCGTTAGGTGCTTTCCAGGGTTAAATCGATCGGACTCTGAGTTAGTGACACCGTTAGGTGCTATCCAGAGTTAGTATACACGGTAGCAGTTGTGTGTGGTACTCTATTGAGGGGTAGCCAGCCATGGTTAGGAACGTTCGCGGGAGAAAGGCCTTTTTCCCCGGCGTTGAAACAAAAGTTGGACAATATGAATGAAACAATAGAAAAATCTTGAATTCAAGTAAAGTATGAGAAAATGTTTAGTAAGCACGGGCCTTTGAAAGAAAAACCCCGTTGTGTTACTGTTAAGATGCCTGATTAATCTACCAAAACCTTTGATATGATTTCGGCAAAGTGCCCACTAAGTGCTTTTGTACTTAGCCCTGTATGTGTTTATAAATGTGCAAGTTGAGTGACGAGGACGGTGGAAGTTGAGCGATGGTTGTAAATAGAGAAAGCAGACTTTTGAGCCTCGATTTCACATCTTCTTATGTGAAATCAATCTACGTCTTTTCCGCTGCAAGACACTCTTTTTGATGTAGTAACTTTCGATTTAAATATTATGTACTTGAAACCCTAGAGATCTCAGAGACAACTTTTGTCGAGCGATCCTTCTAGATCGACTCTCTTTTGATTAATTGAAGTACTTTATATTTACCATCTTATCAAAGTTATGTCAGTTTATTATTTATTCAGTAATTCCCCCTTCTTCCCCGCTTCTTTAATCCAACCCCTAGTCGCACCCCGGCTTTGCCGTCCCTCGGGATTTGGGGTTGTGACAAGTTCGCAGGGAAACTACTGAACCATGCATTCGCCTCTCCCACTTAAGTGAAAGGAAATGTTGCTAGCTTGAACTGTTCCTCAGAAACTCCGGTTGGTCATTTTTGCACCTTACATATCTTAACGAACTCACTCAGAAAATTGTACGGATCCTCTCCTCTCTTACCATAAAACTTTGGTAAGACATTCAGCAACCCCAGCTTAATCTCGATCGGTGCCTCCAAATTTGTTAGATTTATCGGTGTGGGAGGATCATCTTCAAGATGGCTAGAAACTTCATTCAACATCGGATCTTCTTCTGCCATGTCGCCTTCAGTAATCGCGATAAAAGTAGACTCAACTCCCCGTTCGGAATCTGCTTCTGCTTCAGAAAAAAGGTCCGTTTGGGCAAATGGGAAACCTTCAGTATTCGAAATACCGCTATCAGAATCGTGTTTTGTTTGGCCAAACTGAGCACCTTCCGACTCTAACAGTTCTCTTTGCTTTCTCTCTCGAGTATCTTTCAGCAATCCTCTCGCGAACTTATTAACTTCAGGATGATATAGAAGTTCCAGATTAGAGGATCTGGTCATAAACTGCAAAAAAGTAACAAAAGATCAATAGGAAAAATTAAATAAACACCGTTCCCCAGCAATGGCGCCAATTTGGTGAGCGTCGTAGTCTCCCAAATAATTCCTGCAAATCTGCTCAGAATCAAATGAGTATAGCAATAAGCAGGGTCGAATTATAGAGAACGGGATATAATTTATTTTTCCTATAAATCAGTTTTAGTGTAGCCACCACGCCTTAAATTTAGGTTTTATAATTATTAACTAAGAAAATAAATAAATTAACTAAATAAAAAACTAGATATAAATCAAAGAAAAGTAATTCGGCTTCGAATAAATCCACACAAGTCTAGGTTCTGATCATCGACGCAAAGATTAATTAATTATCGAGGACCAACCAGTTATAGGGTATCGTGAATGCAACGGACATACCCCAATTCCTACGTACTTTATCGATGGTTAGCTGTGGACGCCAGACCTAACTATTTCTCTTATTAAAACATAACCTAGCTGGAAACGTCAGTCCTAGATTTAATGCTCTAATAGCCTTTAGCTTTGAAGGAACCCGATTTAAACGAATTATCCAAGAACGCAAGTAATAATCGGTTTACCAATTTATTCCTACTACGAACATGGTAGCTTTATCACTAATTAGCTTCTATTCCAACAATTACTGATTGGGGGAACTAATTGACTTTAATCCAATTTAATCTAAGTTGATCACGCTTAAACAAAATCAGAATTAACTCTAAACATAAAGAATAAATTGAAACCCTATGATGAACCCATATTTGTGTCCATCTTTTCTTGTATTTTTCTTAAGTTTCTTAGTCTTTTTCTAGTCAAAGTGTGTCTGGGAGGACACAAAGTCGATAGATGGTGTGCAGGGAAGAACAGGTGGGATGCTGGGCAAATCCGATGGAAAATCAGTTGTTGAGATGCTGAGATGGTGATACGATGCAAATGGGCAACATCGAAATATCCATTCTACAAGTCAGGAAGTACCTCCCCATATCCTTAAAGCCAACAGACAGAGTACTTGGAGGAGCCAGGATCTTGGTCAACACAGGAAGCAATTCAGGATGCAGACATGGAGGGCAAGATGCGAGTCGGACCAGCAGCAGGTTTTTCTTTTCCTTCAAGAAAGAGGATAAGGATTGGATTTTTCTTTCCTTATCCTAGCCGGACCTAATCAAAGGAGATATCTACCAAGCAAGGAAAGAGAATCGTGCATGCATGAAGAGAAAGGGCGGATGTGATATGCATGGAAGAGTCCTTCATCAACAAGGAAACTTCCCTAAACCCTAATTTCCATCGCCTATATATATGGTCGGCTCCATTATGTATTGTGTGCCAATTTTATTCTTAGTTCTGCATTCTTAGTTGAGAGAAAGTGAGGAAGAAATAAGTCCTACGGGCAATTTACTTTTATTTCGTATTTACTGCTTTAGTTTAGTTGTTGGCTTGAAGCCAAGACCTTAGTTGCTGACTACGCTTTTGGGGGCAACCCGTTTCCAGTTTTATGTTAAGTATGTTTTTCTTTATATGTTTTGTGTTTACGTTTAATATTATGTCTAGCTAAGTTTATTGTTTGGGTTGGATGTAGATGAAGTGATTCTAATTACTCGTATGAAACTCGTGAGGTCTAATTGTTTAAGTTCGTTAATTGATTTTGTTCCCGAAAGACTTAGGATTAATTCTAGACTTAATTGATATTGAAAGTTGATTGATCACCATCTAGATATTGAGATTAAGTCATTAACAGAAATTGGGATTAACACGAGAGTGTCTTTCGTGCCCATGAAGGTAAAGGGTGTTGGAGAGCAGTCGGTATTGACCTACCTCTTGGCTGTCTTGGGTCTGTTTATTCTTAATGCCTGTTGGGCAGCATCGTTACTGAAGTGTCTTTGAGACTTTGTTGATCAAGAGAGGAGATCTTGCCTTCTGGTCAAGATCTGTAAAATTGATTAGACATAGGCTAAGTGTGTTTATATCGCGACTTCGTGACCTTAGGGTATAAACTAATCTTTGTCTTAAACCAAGTAATAAGATCAGTTAAATGAATATCTTTGCACCAATGAACGAGTGATGAGTAATTAGGATCATGGATTCGAAACCCAATCCAAACTCTTTTGTTATCTGATATTTTTACTTGTTGAGTTACATGTTATTAAGTTATAATCAAAATCCCTTTTGTTGAGTTCTACCCGAAGAGCAGATTACGCCAGCTCCCTTGGGTACGATCCCACTTGCCGCTGACTACTACCTTGTTGGGGAAGAGGTGTTTATAAATATTATTTGTGCGAAGAGTGTAACGATAGCGCTTCGACACCCTAGCAATTAATTATACGAACAATTAAATCTCATAGATTATTAAACTAGTGCTTCAATATTCTCGCCGAATCAAAGAATTAGCTACGCATGATAAAATTAAATGCAAGCAAATAAATTAAAACAAACATAATATTAAATTAGGGAACAAGAACTGATAGAAAATAGTCACCAAATTAAATAACTTGAATCTCCAAGCCTCCGTAAAATCACGTAAGAAAATAATAATCTGTATGTTCTCTAAGTAAAAATCGTAGCCGCTGGAATAAAGTTTTTGTACGTGAATCCCCTCAAATAAAATTTGTCCCTAATATATATAATAGCTATCAACTAACTAACCTAGGTGACTAATAATAAAATAATATAAGGGAGTAAATCCCTTATACAAAGGTCTGCCGAGAAACCAAAGCATATGGGCTAAATAACACTTTAATTAGCCCACTAAACTATTAAGCTATAATTACATCCCAAAAATAATATCCAAAAATTCAGTCCATATTCCTTGCATCTTTAATTCCACTGCAAAGTCCAACAAAATATTACGCCAGGTCCCTTGGGTACGATCCCACTTGCCGCTGACTACTACCTTGTTGGGCAAGAGGTGTTTATAAATATTATTTGTTCGAAGAGTGTAACAACAGCGCTTCGTCAAATTGGCACCGTTGCCGGGGACTTGGTTTTTAAGCTAGTTTGCTTTTCTAGCTTGAGTTGAGCACGGTTTATGTCCAAGCCACATCTACGGAGTGACGGAAATCCATAAGATCCAGGAACTTGCCCGGAGGTGATAGCGAGGAGGAATCGAGCAGAACAATGCAAGAAGAAGAAAGATCTGGAGGAAGGCGTCAACGAACCTTCAGAGTCGCAGAGCTTGACAGACGAACAGGATACTGAGCAAGAAGGCGAATCTTGCTCAACAGCAAGTACAGACAGTAAAGAGTCAACACCCAGTTCGGAAGCAAAAGCGGAGACATCAACAACCATGGCAGGACAGCCGGAGAGAACCATCCGTCAGATCATGTTCCCTGACAACAAGGGAATCAGACCATCAAGTATTCAGTTGCCTACCATCAATGACAATTGGGAGCTCAAGCACTCGTTGATACACATACTGCCCAAATTCAGTGATCATCCTGGAGAAGACCCCCAAACCCATCTTCAAAACTTCGAGATGGCGATCAACACAGTAAGGAACAATGCCACTACTACCAGGAACAATGGGGATAGACAAGTTGTTCGAAATAACAATGATGCTGAAGTTGTGAGAAACCAAGATGCTGCCCAAGACACCTTTCCGGACTACGTAAGGCTACTCACGTTCCCGTTCTCACTTCTTGACGGAGCACGTGAGTGGCTCTACACCTTGCCAGAGGGAAGCATCGACACATGGAACAAAATACAGCAGGCCTTTCTTGACAAATATATACCCGTTGGCCGGATACAAAGTGGGAGGAATGCTATTTCATCGATCAAGATGGGGGGAAATGAGTCATTATATGACTATTATGAAAGGTTCAAGAAGTTGCTAGCGAGATGTCCTCAACATCGAATCGAGGATATTGATTTGATTGAGCATTTCTTGAAGGGATTAAGGGCATCAGAGAGGAAATACATAATTGCAGCGTGTGGAGGAGCAATAGTCGATCAACTACCATCTAAAGTGTTCAAGAAAATAGCCGCCATGGCTGAACAATCACGAGATGAAGATGATATCCCAAGAGGGGGGTATGAAGGCAGCAAAGGAAATCAAGACAATTTGGTCAGTACCATGAAAGACTTCATGACCAAGATGTCTGGCCAAATGGAGGATTTGAAGAAGAAGGTAGATGGCAAGGAAGTTCAAAGAGCTGTGAAGAGATGTGAAGTATGCCAGGCAACATCACATATCACCTCAGAATGTCCCATTTGGTTCGTGGAAGAAGGAGAAGAGGTAAAGACAATAGGTCAGAACCAGCAAGGCGGAGGGCAACAAAGGTTCCAATATGGCAGTAATAATAACTATGGCAACAACTTCAGCTATAGGCAGAATTAGCACGAGAACCTAAAGTATGGCAACAACCATTACCAAATGCCCCCTGCCCACCAACAACCGCAACAACCTGTTCAACAGCAGTATGTGCCTCCACCTCAACAACAACCTCAACAGCAGAACAACTATGTGCCTCCACATCGAGAACCAGCAAAGACGGAGTTCATGAAGGAGACCATTGATAGGTTTACCAACGAGAACCAAAGGCTGAGGAGGGATTTTGAGAACTTCCAATTGGAAAGTCGAGGTCAATCGAACAACCTTCAAGCTCAATTAACTCATATAAACCAAACCTTGTCAAAGCTTGTAGATGACAAGAGCGGAAGGCTTCCTGCCCTAGTGGAGGTCAACAAGGAGCAAGTCGATGCTGTGACTTTGCGAAGTGGTAAGGACTTATCAGAGATGTTGCCCAAGACCCAACCCAAGGAACCAGCTCGAGTAGAGGAAACTAAGATGAGCTCAGGAGATATCAATAACATCTACGAAGAGCTAAAGGCAAAGCGTGAAGAAGGGATAAAAACCAGCAACAACCCTGTCTTTGATAATGAGGAGGATGAAACCTTGTTTGATTACGTAAAGATGGAGAGATCTAAGCTGGGATTTGACAAAGATGACGTGATGTTGGAGTCTTTGAAAGCTGAGAGGGAAGCAGCGGCTTTGGCCAAGAGGACCGTACCTCGCACTACTAAGATCAAGATCCCATATCCAAGACGTTTTGCCCGTGAACGTGATCAGAAGGAGTTGGAGGACATGATGGAAGTGTTCAAGAAAGTAGAAATCAACCTACCCCTATTGATGGCGTTACAATCCATGCCAAAGTGTGCAAAATTTTTGCGAGAAATGTGCTTGAAGAAGACAAAATACCCAGATAATGCCCGTTTCCATGTGGAGAATGTGTCAGCACTAATGAATTCCCACATTCCGATCAAGAAGAGAGATCCTGGCATGTTTGCCATTCCATGCACGATTGGTACTACGTCAATCCCCAAGGCGATGCTTGACTTAGGAGCTTCGATAAATGTGATGCCACGAGCCATGTTCGACGAAATGAGTTTTGGACCTTTTTCCCCCACACGTGTTGCCATCCAATTAGCAGATTTATCCACTGTCTACCCCGATGGAGTGTTGGAGGACGTGTTGGTCAAGGTGGGGGATCTTCTATTCCCAGCCGACTTCTATGTTCTTGACATCGGAAAGAAGGCAATCAATAACCCATTGATCTTGCTCGAAAGGCCGTTCGTGAGGACGGCCTGTACCAAAATCGATTGTGACGCTGGGAGGTTGACGGTTCAAGTAGCTAGAGAAGTCGTCGAGTTTGATGCTTATCGGCAAAATCAGGATGATGCCCTAGAACACCTCAATACCCTCAATACATGTAGTCGACGAATGGAAACATTGAATAGCTTAAGTTGCTTCTTAGAAGACGACGAGGACGCAGGTCAGGAGGAGCTCAATTTAATACAGGGGCCTGACCAGGATCTCGACCAAGAAGAGGATATTGAGGATGATGGTGCCTTGTTGGAGTTTTATGAAGGTGATGAGTACGAAAGTGATAAAGACTTCTGGGAGGAGTCAGTCCATGGACATAGTTTCGACTCCACCGATGAAGATTATGGGACAGATGAGGAGGACAACACTCCTAAAAACTTCCATAAAGACAAAGACGAGTTCGATGAGGAACTTGAGAAGTTACCCCATGATAAGACTGAAGAGTTAGTAGAGGAATTTTGGCAACAAACAGTTCTTGAGGAGGATGCCAGCTTGCCGACAGAAGGGGATCTTGCCCAGAACGAGGAACCAGCAGATATGGAGGAATGCAGTTATGCAAGGATTTCGAGCTACATTCAGCCTCAGGGATTTGAACCACTCAATATCCCTGAATTGAAGCCGGAGGACAGGTTGGTGCCATCACTGCAAAAGGCCCCTACTCTGGAATTGAAACCTTTGCCCAAGCACCTGAAATACATATATCTTGGCAAGAACGAGACCTTGCCCGTGATCATATCATCTGAGTTATCGAGCATGGAGGAGGTTAGAGTTGGAGAGATGTTGAGCAAGTATAAGGAGGCAATAGGGTGGACGTTGGCCGATATCAAGGGCATTAACCCTTTGGACTGTGTTCATCACATTTTGCTTGAGGAGGATGCTGCCCCCGTAAGAGATCCACAACGGAGATTGAATCCAGCCATGAAAGAAGTACTGATGAAGGAGATACTTAAGCTTCTTGACTTGGGGATCATCTACCCCGTGTCTGACAGTCGGTGGGTGAGCCCTGTGCACGTGGTGCCCAAGAAGTCAGGAATCCAAGTTGTTAAGAACGACAAAAATGAGATGGTGGCCATGAGATTACAAACTGGATGGTGAGTGTGTATACATTACCGAAAGCTCAACCAAAAGACAAAGAAGGATCATTTTTCTTTGCCCTTCATCGACGAGATGCTTGAGAGGTTAGCCGGTAATGACTATTACTGCTTTCTTGACGGCTATTCTGGTTACATGCAGATCTGGGTTGCTGACGAAGATCAAGGCAAGACCACCTTTACATGCCCATTTGGCACATTTGCTTATAGGAGGATGCTGTTCGGGTTATACAATGCACCAGGGACATTCCAAAGGTGTATGATGCACGTTTTTCAGACCTTCTTGAAGAGTGTATCGAAGTCTTCATGGACGACTTTACTATCTACGGCAAGACCTTCGAATCATGCATTAACAACCTGGATCGAGTCTTGAAGAGATGTGTTGAGAAGAGCCTAGTGTTGAATTATGAAAAATGCCATTTCATGGTAAGAGAGGGAATCGTTTTGGGGCATGTCATTTCAGGAAAAGGAATTAAGGTGGACAAGGCCAAGATCGACATTATTGCCAAGTTGCCCTACCCAAGATCGGTGAAGGAGTTAAGAGGATTCCTAGGCCATGCTAGATTCTATAGAAGATTTGTCAAGGACTTTGCCAAGATCGCCCAACCAATGACGAGACTAGTTCAAAATGAAGTACCATGAGAGTTCAATGAAGATTGTAAGAAGGCGTTCCATGCCTTGAAGGAGAACTTGATCACACCCAACCTCCGGACTGAGGGATGTCTTTTGAGTGGTTATGCTGTAGGAGCAGTTCTTGGGCAAAAACGCAGAAAGGAGAGCTATGTCATCTATTACGCATCCAAGACGTTGAACCCAACCCAATGTAACTATGCCACCACGGAGAAGGAGTTGTTGGCCATCGTCTTCGCCTTTGAGAAGTTCAGATCCTATTTTCTTGGAGGCAAGACCATAGTATACACAGACCACGCGGTGCTGAAGTACTTATTGAGCAAGAAGGAGTCCAAACCAAGATTGATTAGATGGATTCTTTTGTTGCAAGAATTCGATATAGAGATCAAAGACAAGAGTGGTGCCCAGAATCAAGTTGCCAACCACCTAAGTTGAATCCTCCAGCCAGACGATGGGGTGCCGATCAAGGAGACCTTTCCCGATGAGCACCTGAGTCTTGCCCAAGAGGAACCATGGTATGCTGATATCGTGAATTACTTGGTGACTGGAGAGATCCATTCCGATCTTGGGCGTTATCAAAGGAACAAGTTTAAACATGAAAGTCATTTCTACATTTGGGACGAGCCATATTTATGGAGGGAATGTGCAGATAAGATAATAAGGAGGTGTGTCGAGGACAAAGAGCAAAGAAGCATTCTTGAGCATTGTCACAACAAGGAGTGTGGAGGACACTTTGGGCACCAACGTACTGCAAGGAAGATTTTGGAGTGTGGCTTCTATTGGCCAACATTGTTTAAGGATTGTTATGAGTGGGTCAAGATGTGAGAGAAATGCCAAAGGAAAGGCAATATCACAAGAAGGAACGAGATGCCCATGATCCCGATTTTGCCCGTGGAAGTGTTCGATATATGGGACATGGATTTTATGGGACCATTGCCGAGTTCCAAAGGCAACAAGTACATCATATTGGCAGTGGACTATGTCTCGAAGTGGGTAGATGCTCGTGCGTCCTACAAGGATGATTCTAAGGTGGTTTCTAACTTTTTGAGAACCCAAATTTTTAATAGGTTTGGTGTACCTCGAGCTATCATTAGTGATCAAGGTTCTCATTTTTGCAACGCGACGGTGACCGCCTTGTTCAAGAAGTATGGAGTTACTCATCGCGTGCCAACAGCCTACCACCCACAAGCCAATGGACAAGATGAATTGTCTAATAGAATAATCAAGACGATCTTGAGGAAGACCGTGGGCACAACAAAGAAGGATTGGAGTATGCGTCTCGATGATGCCTTGTGGGCGTATAGGACTACCTTTAAGACACCTTTTGGCATGTCTCCTTATCGCATGGTCTATGGCAAGAGATGTCATTTGCCCGTGGAGTTGGAACATCGAGCACATTGGGTTGTTGCCCAACTCAACCTCGACTGGAACGAGGCAGGTGAATCAAGGAAGCTCGAGATCCAGGAACTCGACGAGATCAGGCTCCAAGCCTATGATAATGCCAGTCTATACAAAGAAAAGATGAAGAAGACCCACGAACTTTTGATTAAAGAAAAGGAGTTCCATTTTGGGCAACAAGTGCTGCTTTATCAAACTCGGTTCAGGCTATCTTCAAGGAAGCGCTCGACCAAGTGGGCAGGACCTTATTCATTTCAAGCTCAATTCCCAAATGGAGCTGTTGAGATCAAGGATCCCAAGAACGAGAAGATTTTTAAAGTCAATGGCCAGCGCCTGAAGGCCTATCTTGGGCAAGAACAGTTTGTTGAGGGGGAACCATCTGGGTTTCCTGTCGAGGAGGACCTCTGACTTCTAAGGAGGGGGGTGTCGTGCCCAAGACCTTAAACGGGGCACTGTCCAGAAGGCAACCTGGTTAGTATTTTCTTTTTAATATTTAATTTTGTATTTTTATTCGTTTTATTTTCATACAAATATAAAAATCCAAACAAATCGTAAAATTATGAAAATCCAAAAAAAATTTTTTTATAGATTAGTTAGTTTATGTTTTAAGTATTTTATTTTGAAGCATTTTATGTTCAAATCTAACCATAGGGGAAAGTTTGTTTCCGGAGTGTATTTGTGTTTTTAAGTGTGCAGGAGATGTTGAGCAAGATGCAGGTTGTAGATCAGGATCCGCAATAAAAGAAGGAACTGTGGGAGTGGAGCAGAGGTTTTGGGCAAGAACCAAGTCGTTGGTCAACGACTGTTCAAGGCGGTTATTGTACCCCTAAAACTATGCGCCCTTTAAAACTACCCTACCACGTCTATACCCCCACTATCCAATTTCAAATTCAAGTCTGCAACTTCTCCTCTTCTCTCTTTTCTCTCTCCTCATCAAAATCTCTGAAACCCCTACTATAGTGTCCACTCGCCCAAGAAACAAGTTGAACAAAATCCCCACCGGAACTAGTATCGATCTCACCACCAACAACCCTACCACCGCCACCATTAAACCCAAAACCACCACTAAGAGAAAATTACCCATGGAATCCGCCAACCCTCTGTTGATCAAAACCCTGAAATTACCATCAGAACCACCGTGCCAAAAAGCCCTCCGGTCGATGCGACATTGCTAATGAGCGACGAAAACCCCAGTTTGATTGAAGAGGCCGCGAAGGAGACGGAGGAGGAAACTCAGTCTAAGCCGGTGTTCGAGGAAGAGGAATTAGAGGAGTAAGCAGAGGAAGAAGACGACGGTGAGGACGAAGAGGAAGAGAAAGGTGATGAGGGAGAAGGCGACAATGGCGATGAGGACAATTTGGATAAAGCCATTGACGCAATGGCGGCGAGACTGGCAGCGGAGGCGTTGGTGTAGGAGAAAACCAAGGCCAAGGAAAGTCCGGCGAAGAAGAAGGGAGCCCAGGCGGCTAAGAAGTGCCCTCACGGTGGCAAGGAAACACCGGCAAAGAAGCACAAGACTGCTGCTTCAGACGCTGGCTCCTTCCAACCGTCGATCTCAAAAGCGACGACCGTCGAGACTCCGTCAAAGGTTAGCGAGGAAGGAGAAGTGTCCATCTTTTCTTGTGTTTTTCTTGTGTTTCTTAGTCTTTTTCGAGTCAAAGTGTGTCTGGGAGGACAAAAGGTCGAGAAATGGTGTGCAGGGAAAAACAGGTGGGATGCTGGGCAAATCCGATGGAAAATCTGTTGTTGAGATGTTGAGATGGTGATACGATACAAATGGGCATAGGGCTGGAAGCTTGTAGCTGGGCAACATCGAAATATTCATTCTACAAGTCAGGAAGTACCTCCCTATATCCTTTAAGCCAACAGACAGAGTACTCGGAGGAGCCAGGATCTTGGTCAACACAGGAAGCAATTCAGGATGCAGACATGGAGGGCAAAATGCGAGTCGGACCAGCAGCAGATTTTTCTTTTCCTTCAAAGAAGAGGATAAGGATTGGATCTATCTTTCCTTATCCTAGCTGGACCTAATCAAAGAAGATATCTACCAAGTAAGGAAAGAGAATCGTGCATGCATGAAGAGAAAGGGCGGGTGTGATATGCATGGAAGAGTCCTTCATCAACAAGGAAACTTCCCTAAACCCTAATTTCCATCGCCTATATATATGGCCGGCTCCATTATGTATTGTGTGCCGATTTTATTCTTAGTTCTGCATTCTTATTTGAGAGAAAGTGAGGAAAAAACAAGTCCTACGGGCAATTTACTTTTATTTCGTATTTACTGCTTTAGTTTAGTTGTTGGCTTGAAGCAAAGACCTTAGTTGCTGACTACGCTTTTGGGCAGCAACCCGTTTCCAGTTTTATGTTAAGTATGTTTTTCTTTATATGTTTTGTGTTTACGTTTATTATTATGTCTAGCTAAGTTTATTGTTTGGGTTGGATGTAGATGAAGTGATTCTAATTACCCGTTCTAAACTCGTGAGGTCTAATTGTTTAAGTTCGTTAATTGATTTTGTTCCCGAAAAACTTAGGATTAATTCTAGACTTAATTGATATTGAAAGTTGATTGATCACCATCTATATATTGAGATTAAGTCATTAACAGAAATTGGGATTAACACGAGAGTGTCTTTCGTGCCCATGAAGGTAAAGGGTGTTGGAGAGCAGTCGGTATTGACCTACCTCTTGGCTGTCTTGGGTCTGTTTATTCTTAATGCCTGTTGGGCAGCATCGTTACTGAAGTGTCTTCGAGACTTTGTTGATCAAGAGAGGAGATCTTGCCTTCTGGTCAAGATCTGTAAAATTGATTAGACATAGGCTAAGTGTGTTTATATCGGGACTTCGTGACCTTAGGGTATAAACTAATCTTTATCTTAAACCATGTAATAAGATCAGTTAAATGAATATCTTTGCACCAATGAACGAGTGATGAGTAATTAGGATCATGGATTCGAAACCCAATCCAAACTCTTTTGTTATCTGATATTTTTACTTGTTGAGTTACAGGTTATTAAGTTATAATCAAAATCCCTTTTGTTGAGTTCTACCCGAAGAGCAGATTACGCTAGCTTCCTTGGGTACGATCCCACTTGCCGCTGACTACTACCTTGTTGGGCAAGAGGTGTTTATAAATATTATTTGTGCAAAGAGTGTAACGACTGCGCTTCATCACCCTAGCAATTAATTATATGAACAATTAAATCTCATAGATTATTAAACTAGTGCTTCAATATTCTCGCCGAATCAAAGAATTAGCTACGCATGATAAAATTAAATGCAAGCAAATAAATTAAAACAAACATAATATTAAATTAGGGAACAAGAACTGATAGAAAATAGTCACCAAATTAAATAACTTGAATCTCCAAGCCTCCGTAAAATCACATAAGAGAATAATAGTCTGTATGTTCTCTAAGTAAAAATCGTAGCCGCTGGAATAAAGTTTTTGTACGTGAATCCCCTCAAATAAAATCTGTCCCTAATATATATAATAGCTATCAACTAACTAACCTAGGCGGCTAATAATAAAATAATATAAGGGAGTAAAATCCTTATACAAAGGTCTGCCGAGAAACCAAAGCATATGGGCTAAATAACACTTTAATTAGCCCACTAAACTATTAAGCTATAATTACTTCCCAAAAATAATATCCAAAAAATTCAGTCCATATTCCTTGCATCTTTAATTCCACTGCAACGTCCAACAAAATCTTATCTTTTCTCGATTTCTCGCATCCACGCCTCTGCACTCTCGGACTCTCCTATTCCTGTACAAAATAACACCTAGACGTGCATTATATTCATATAAAACGATTTAAAACCTCAAGTTCTGAACAACCAAATTCACACACATCACCCTCTTTCTCCAACCTCGATGTCTTGCATCATGTGCAAGCATCCCAAATCCTGCAACTCCTCCGGGACAACCTCCATTTTGTCCTCATTCACCAGCCTCATGCTCTTGGCTAATTCAGTGATGAATTGGCCTAGCATTATCTTGCTCCAGGTCGTTTTATTGATCTCCTACAGCTGTGTGATCACCATGGACCTAAAGTTGACCCTCTGCTTGGTCTCCATGCACCACAACATATGCAACTCCTTCTGTGTGATGGAGTTGCTGGCATTGTCCTTCCCGAGAAGTTGTAGGCTATCACATGGTGACACAAACGGAGGGCATCACTCTTCAACTCGTGCCCCTTCGAGTACCCACTCTTGAACTCCGAAGTCTTCCTCAATATCCTCCATTTCTCTTGCACCTCATGCACAGTCTGATCCGGTATCTTCCTCACCGTATTCTTGTATTCTGCCTGATGCAAATCCCAAACATCCGCCATCTTCACTGCCTGATTGATCTCATTCACCGACAAACTCATCTTTTACCCTTTAATCTCGAAGTACAAACATGCAGTAGCTAGCCACATAGAAGTCGGAGTTTTCATCGACATTCTCCTCACAAACTCCCTCGCCAGATCTCCATACACCTTCCCCCTCCAAGTCAGGAAAGGGCTCCACCCTATGGTCTTAAAATAGCGCTCCATGTCCTTCCAGACCCCCAATTTCTCCATGGATTTTACATCCATAGTCTTGGGCACAAGAACTCTCTTGAAGGGTGGAAGTCTTGTCCTCACATCTCTCAATGGGGGTTTGGAGGAGGAAGGGGTTGTCGGCGTGCTCCTTGTCTTTCTTTTCTCCGCTGCAGTCCTAGCCTTGGAGGGCTCTGTCAACTTCACCCTCTCTGCAGAAGCCAATGAAGCCTCTTCTTCGTGGACTGACTCCTACTTCTTCTTGTCATCAGGGGCAAACTCATCTATGATGTCGTTGATGGTTTTTGCTATAGATGGAATGGGCTCCTTGTCATCGAGCTTCCTCTTCACCCCCTTCGTCTTTGGTAGGGACTCCATCGACTTCTCCACCTCCTCAATTTGATGGTTTCCTCCCCTTAGTTCAAGCATTTGAGAGGCGGCATTCTCCTCGTCGTGGTCGGGAGAAGAGGAGTTCTATCGTTCGGCATCTATGGCTGGGGGATCCTTGGTCATCTACTTACTTTTTTGAGTTTTCTTAGGTGGGGGATCTTTTAAAACGGTAGCTTCGGTTTTTTCTCGAGTTTTAGCCATTTGCTGAAATTTTAGGATGGGAGTTCTGCGGCAGTTGTGGAGGGTGAGGAAGAGGGTTAAGGCGGAGATACGTGGTGGTTGAGAGAGAGTGGGATGGTGGTTTGCTGAAAAGTCGGGGGTGAGGGTTTTGAATTTGAAAATGGGGAAAGACGAAGAGTTATGCAGATATTTAGGATTTTCACTTTTTTTTTTGCTGATAAAATCCAACTCGGCAGATGATTCTAGAATCCTCTCAAATCTCCCAACCGTATCATCATGCCCTCCGAAATGACAGCGGTGCCCTCCTACCTACACACAGAGACCAGACAACTCCAAAACAAAACAAAACCCTCTACAACCTAGGTTAGCACAACAAACTCACTTCAAAAGGAAAATAAACAAGAAGACAAAATTCTTACCAGGTTGTTTCCTGGTGAGCGCCCTTGGTTATAGTCGTGAGCTCGACTTCCCCCTTCTTCGTATAAGGTTGCGAGTCTGAGTACTAGTGAGGGCACCATCTACTCTTTTGTGATCTTCATGATACGTTTGGAGTTTTTGCCTGTTTGTCATAAACAGCTTCTCTGATTTTAAATCTCGGATCTCAAAAGCATCACTTTGATAGTGAACCATAACTTCGTATGGACCTTTTTTCTTGGTAGTCACTTTGCACTTCCACATGTTAAATTTAGGTTGATGAAGTAGCACTCGTTGCCCTCGTTCAGACCTTTTTACTTGCATCATTTGATCGAACTCTCTTCTCAACCAATTCAAATTTTTTTCAATGAGATTCATCGAGATGCGTAGCCTTCTAGTCTTCTCTCTTTCCCTTTTATAATCCACACATACGTGCCATCCACTCGTGAGATTCTTGTGAACCAACAGATCTCTTTCATCCTTCATGGCCTGTTCATCGAAGGTGGTGAGCACCATGAGCACTGAATTGAGCTATTCCCCTTTTGGAACAGGTTTTATGATGCCCAATTCTGTCAATCTAGTGATCTCCGGTCTTAAAACCTCTTCCACTGATGGAAAAATCCCTCCTGACTGATCATGGAGTTGCTCCAGGGATGCCACTGTGTGCTCTATATAATCCACCACTTCCATTTCTTCAATCTCAATGGCAACCTTCGTGCCCTTGTAGACATCAAACTACATTTTTTCACCATCAAATTCACAAGTTAACTTTCCTGAGTGGCAATCAATGTTGGTCCTTGCTGTTCTCATAAAGGGTCTTTCTAGCAGTAATCCACCGGATTTAATCTCATTGTTCCCCATATCTAGGACATAAAAATCAGTAGAGAAATAAGATCCCCTACTCTGATCAAAACGTCTTCCATAATGCCCTCCGAGTATACCACTGATGTGTCAGCTAACTGAATCACTACCATCGTGGAATTTATTGCTCCGATATTCATCTCGTTGTACATCGACAAGGGCATGACATTGATTGAAGCACCCAGATCCAACATCGCCCTATCTATGTTTGTGTTTCCAATCACACATGGGATCACAAACATCCTCGGATCTCCGCATTTCTGTGGCATCTTCTTTTGAATCATTGCTTACACATTCTCCCCCGCCATGATCCTTGCATCATCTTGAATCCTTACTTTCTTCATGCATAAATCCTTCAGGAACTTGGCACAATGAGGCATGGTCTTGAATGCAGTGAAGAGGGGTAGGTTAATCTCCACCTTCTTAAATATGTTAAACATTTCCATTAATTCCTCCCCCTTCTTTCCTTTAGCCAATCTATGTGGGAAAGGGGCTTGTATGATAGGTGTCGGAGGTCTGACAAATGGCTTCTCGACCTCGACTTCCTTCTTCACCAGATTTTCTTCGACTGGTCCTTCCCATTTTCGCCTTTCGTTGTTGTGCCCTCGTCAGCATCCATCGTGGGCTCTGTCCCTGACATGAAGACCTTCTCAGGAAGTGGCTTCCCACTTCGCAAAGCAATGGTATTGAGTTGAGCCTTCTGAGATATCTCTACATGAGAGGGGAGTTCACCATGTCTCTTCTCCATTCTAGCCATGGTATTCAGCATTTGGCCCACTTGATTTTGTAGGTTCTGGAGGGTATTCTTCGTTTCTTGCTTGAATTTGGCATTCTCCTCATGTTCCTTAGTGAAATTGGCCCCCAATGTGTTTACAACATCGGTCAAAGAAGGCCCTCTGTTCTGGTGTTGTGGCTGTTGATAATGTTGTTGATGTCCAGGGTTGGGTCCCCACCTCAGATTCTCGTGATTTTTCCAAGCAGGATTGTAGTATTGATTGTTTGACTCAAACCTCCTTTGCTGATTGTTGTTGTTTCTTGCTTGCATCAGTGCATTAACATCCTCCATAAAGAGTGTGGGGCAAGATTCCGTCTAAGGGTATGTGACTTGGTAAAATCCGCAGGGCTTGACCACTTTCTTCTATTGTGAGCCCAAGTTGTTGACCAGCACACAGCAGAGCATAGGTCATTGATCTTGGCCTCTAGTGTCGTGGTCTCAGTGGTAGGCTGCTTGAATGTTTCTCCCCCATCGTCGCTAGAGTCTTCTGCCATATCTCCTAACCACTTGAAAGTTTCACTTGGGGCTTTGTTCACGATATTCCCTCCACAGCAGGCATTGATAAATGACTTCTCAGTGACCCTCAAACCTCCTACAAAATTTTGCACCAAATCATGAGTGGAGATGTTGTGTTGTAGGACTTTGCTATCAGCTTTTTGTATCTTTTCCAATAGTCACAGAAGGACTCCCTAGTGCCCATTTTGATGCTTGTGATGACCTTTCTCATAGCCATAATACGTGCAGTTGGGAAGTATCTTTCCAGAAATTTTTGTTGAAGTTGTGCCCACGTCATCACACTTCTTTCCTCCAAAGAATAAAGCCAGGCTCTAGCGTTTTCATGGAGTGTGAAGGAGAAAGACACTAGCCGAATAAATTCTCTCATGTTGCCCTTCGTACGGACCATTGAGACTGCCATCTCAAAGTCTTGTAGATGTCTCTGACCATGGCACTAAACTTCGGGAATATTTGTATGAAAGTGTGCTTCAGCTCCCAGTTTCTGGTGGGCTCAGGAAACCTTATGCCCATGGGTCGCAAGTTGAGGTTGGTGGGGAACACCATCTCCCGTATCGTGTGCTCTTGCTCCTCTTGATAGTTGTCTTCCATCCCGTCGTCAGTCGAGTTTTTTGCTTCTAGATCTGGATCTTTTCCTTCGAGATCTCCGCGTTCCTCATCTAGATCTGTAGCTCTAGCTTGCAGATCTCGTATCCTCTCTGCCTCATTTTCCCTCCTCGTTTGTGCTCGTATCCGCCTTACTAGTTTCTCGATCTCAGAAGAATACCAAAGATGCCCTCGAGGTGGACCTGCAAGACCACGAACAAGCATACACAGGAGAAACAAAAGAGGTTAGCTTAAACAAAATGAGATTATCACTGGCAAACATACCTCCCCGGCAACTACGCCAATTTTAACGGCGCCGAGTTTGTCATCGGGAATCCGGATGCGTCAAAATACAATTTGTAGTTCTTGATGCCTACCACTAGGTACAACTAGGGTAAGTATTCAAGGTCAAACCCAAGAGAGGTAGGCTGTGATGACCTCAGTGTCACTGGACAAGAGTTTGGTTTTGGTGTGGAACACTCTCAACATAAACTAGAAATAAAGACTGAAGTAAATCATGAAGTAAATCAAATATGGAGGGCATGCTTGAGTCAGTCTTGACTTGGTTCGATGCGTGCGTGTGTGTGGTTGGATTCCAGGCCCTCAAATAGTCACTGCGTAGGCACGTCTCTTGGTTATAGGGTCTCGACACTCACGCCCCTTTACTCTCACCATGTCACACATGTGAGCATTTCGACCCCAACTCAAACAATCAGTATCGAGCCCTCCAAGTCACCTCGGGAGCCCACCTTACTGTCCACAGAATTAGCTTGCATCTGGAAAAGTCACCAATTGTGCCCTATGTGTCAGCAGCCTTTGGATCTAGAAGGCCCAAAATGGCTAGAAGCATAACTTTTGTCATACACTACTCTCCAGCACCCGCAACACGACCGGAGGTGAGGGGAACCCCTACACCTTTGCCCGGTATTGTGAGGGATTTCGCCTCTACCGCTCCTCCGTTGGCCACCGCAGGAGTTGTGGAGGCTCCACCACTTTGGAATCAAGCCCAGGGTGTCAGGAACGGGCCCAACAGCTCTCCGGCGAGCTTCCAGCCTCACCTTTCTCACACACAACACTCACATCTCACCGGATCTCAACCAACCCAAGCACAAATAACTTAGCTAGACATGTAAATAAAAGAATAAGCAACGCAAAAGATAAATGAAAGCATCATTAACATTAAAACCAGAAAATAAGTGTTTGCCTCATAGAGGTCTTGAGAGAAAATGTAAAGAGTAGTATTGTTTGTGCTGAAATCTAAATTGCAGAGAGAGAGTAGAGTGTGTGTAGTGTTCTTCGATGATGGGAGTGATGGGGAATGGATGGCTTTTATATGGCGGCTCTCTGACGCGACCGTCGTTTAGCCGCGGCAATTTGTATTTTTCCTTGCCCACTTCCTTGGATCAGCTAGTCGATAAGTAAGGGTCGATCCCACGAGGAATTGATGCAATATTCTCTTGAAAGTATCCTGCCACAATGTTGGTTTGGTCTATTCCTACTAATATCTTTGGCAAAACAAAATAAAGTAAAGACTGAAATAAAACAAGTAAACAATCAGTAATAAAGGGCAATCTGGATTTAGGTTTGAGTTAATGTAAATAAGTGTAACTCGATCATAGGTGCATAGATATTCGCTATGTATGTGTGTCAACGGTTATAGGCAAACCGCGTCGTAGTCCTACTGTCACGTTGTCACGCCTACAGCCACGACTTGCCCAGCTTGTCCTTACTTATGAATCATGCGTGGCATTCCCACCCCAGTCTTCCTAACTTGCCCAACTCACTCCCGAGCATTCCTCAAGGGGCATAGACTGGAACAAGCAACTTTGGGCACTAGACAAACCCATTCCGACCCTATGAGATACGAGGATCCTGCTCTGACTTTTCACCAGCGTCAGCGTACTTCATTCGGCTCCGTCCAAGTTCAACCTGAGATTTGCCGCCCTCAAGGAGCGTGAGGCAAACCTCTCCCGGTCCCTGTTGGTCTTAGCTACCTCCCTTTTAAGGAATCTACCGTCCTCCAATTGTCCACCGGCCGAATGAACTCTTGGCACAAACAGACTGCTTTGAAATCATTGCCTAACACCTCGAGAACACACATATATATAGCTAATTTGCCCAATTAGACCTCACGAGTTATTAAACACTTAAATCACATATCCTCTACCTAAACCCAGATTTATAGGTTTAGCTAGACATAAAGTAAAGAACAATAACAGAAGAGATAGAAGAAAACATACTTGAATTAATACTAAACGATAGTCTGCCCAAACTGGAACTTAACAGCAGAAAACTAAATTATACGGTAAATAAAATATAAAACTCGTATGTAAGAGGTTCAAAAGTTATCTAAGGCTGCATGCACGAACATATTTATAGAGTACAAGGATCATGGGCTTAAAACCCTAAAAACCCACATAAAGGTCTTCGATTGACAGCTGACAGGTTCCCTTCCTTGACCGACTAGGACTAGGAAAGATTTGTTTCCTTATCGGTAAGATCTCTTCCTTATCCTTTTGCTTCCAAATCCGGCTAGAGGTTATCTCCACGTTTCCTTCACCTCCAAGGCACGAATTACTTCCTTGTAGGACTCTTCCGGATATGTCATACCAGCTGCAACATCTAGAACCTTCGTACTCTGCTTCCTCTTCACCTTGCCCAGAGCTCTTCTGCTTTCTTGATCTGTTTGGAATGACTGCGCATGGTCTGAATTGATCAAGCTGACTGGTATGAAGTAGCTTCTAAGTGTTTGGACTTCCGCCCTCGGTACCTCTAACTGCCAGTAAAGCTCCTTGACCATTGCATCGTATCGAAATGCTCACTTTCACGCACAAATCCACTCCAAATGCCCAAGTTCCTGTCCTTCCCTGTCTACTACCAAACATGTCCTCCCAGACACTAATACAGACTTAAAAGACACAAAACTTGACTCAATCTACACCTAAAAACACATGACGAGCTTATAAAATATGGTCTCATCACTCTCCAAAGTTGGTAATTGGAGTTTAGGTCTTTCAAATCCGCCTTTTAATCAAGTTTGGAGTTTGACATCCCTTTGGTTGGTCAACCCTTCACTTTCAGTCATATGTCCTTGCTCTCATCCCATTGGTCGCTACTGCTGTTGCTATTGGAGGCTACCGTTGAAGATGTTGTGGCCCTGTCGGAACTTATTCTTTCCATTTCCGGCAAAGTTTTGACTTTCAGCTCACGGAGCCTTCGTGACTTTGCCGTCTGTCGTCGTGATCACCATCAAGCTCCTTGGGACCTCCACCGCCCTGCTGCATTCAATCCTCTTTTATGCCCTTTATCCGCTCCATTGTGCCCATTTGCAGGAATGTTGTGCCCCTGCATACCAGTGTGCCCTCCCAAACACGAAAGACCCATAACAAAAGAAAAAAAGACTCGATCTAGACCTCTACAAATACTATAAAGAGCACAGAAATAGAGCTCGTCAATGTTTGCTGTTTGATTTTTGTTGCTCAGTCAGCAGTTGCATTTTAATACTTGAAATGAAGTAGTACTATTTTGACTTGTGTTTATGGATCTTAATTTCTTTTGTGCTAATATGTGAACTGTATTTTCTTGTTTTTTTGTCTGAAAGTGCAGGTGGTGAGTGATCTTGTTGTGGCTGGATAATCTATTGCATAATTGTGCGACTCCCGTGTTGAATCATGGATGACTGCCACGTGTAAGTAAATTCATGAGAAATATATGTACCATATTTATTTTCTGCGAATATATATATATATATATATATATATATATATATATATATATAATGTCTATATTCTCATGATCGAGTTTTTCATAAACAAAGTTTGGTTTCTTCTTCAATGGCACAATGGTGAAATGCATTATTATGCGCAATTTCTGTTTCCTATACCCTTCCCGCCCACCCACCCGCCCACCCACACATATATATAGGGGGAAGTTCAAATAGAAACTATTTCCCCCGTAAAATCTAGAAACTTTTTTGGACCATAGATATTAAGTAATCAACGATCATATATATATTGAATTTTTTTATTCCTTGTTAATATTTTGTGGCATTAAGAAAGCTAATCATGTCTTTATTCTTCATTTGTAACGGTTTATTCCCTTAATTATGGAAGACTAAAACTCGTACCACTATTTATTTATCATTTCTTCACTTCAATGATGGCAATTCCTAAATTATGGATTTTCATTTTTCTTTTTCTATTGTTCCATCTCTGCCTTGCATTTTTTCAGTTGCTCCTTTATTGTTTTCTTTGTCTCCATTAATTTTGTTCATTTTCTGATTTCGACTTTGATCTTCACAAGATGAATATTACATATTATTTCATTAGTTAAATATATTTTAATTACTATTTTATATTTAGTTAATTATAATTGCATAGGTACTACTCAGTTTTTCTAAAGCAATTATTAAATATATAATTGATTTTATTGAACAAATGCTTTATTTCGTTTTAGCTTAATGCTAATCGATTTACATTGTTTTGCTCATGAAATAAGGTCATTTATGTAGAAACTAGAAACCAATAACAATCTTTGATCTCATGCAATTGATGATTGAGATTGATTGATCTTATTATGCTTTTTTTATTTAAACGTTTATAGGTTAAGGATTTTATAGTCTTTTGCTTTATTTTAGTAACAGCTATTTCTTAATTTATTGGGTGTGTTTGAAAAGATCACGGCTATTAACAATTTGAACAATTGTAGATGAATATTTTATTTTTAGTGTTCAACAATATGTATTTGTAGTTACGTGGCACGACCTAACTTAATCAAATAAATTGCATACGATTAAATTCATAGTGTTAATTTTTCATAGTGCAGGTGTTGTAGCAAATACCATTAACTAAAGAACTTCGTGAGTTTTGCCTTTAATTAATAATCAATAATTACATTTTTGTTTAACAAATGAAGTGCTAACACATTCACGATATTATGTTGTTGTATTGATAGTTAAATGTTTTTTTTTTTTTGTAAAATTCTAAATTATTTAAATTCACTATAATTATACTACTAGTATATATATTTTGAGCAGAAAATAATGTTGGGTACAATATTTAATAGGGTCGCCGTTCCTTACATACCACGATATAATGCTTTTGTATCTACTAGTAAACTATCATTATTTTTTATATTTTTATGAATATTTTGTATATATTTTCCGTTAGTTTGAAGTATAGAAAAATGATGCTTAAAATGTTTTCAATTTCAACACGTACAGCTTGTTAAGGATTAAATGTTCTCAAAGATTTATGTAATATTTTTTCAAAATTAATAGTATGATGTTTCATAGTACTACGGATGCATGGATTTTTGTTGCAAGAGTTTAGCAGGTCCGAACCGTCCGCTTAATTTGTGTTCTTAATTAGTATTGGTAATATTAAATGTAGTGAGCTCCATCCCCACTTATCTTTGAAAAAATTGCCATACTTAGAATTAACGGGGTGATTTAGTAATAGAGTGAGTGATTTTATCTATGCAAGTTTATAGATCAGGATCTTATCACAATGTCTTAAGTCGAGCTAAAAGAACTTTAAATCAACAATATCACATAAAAAACTTTGATATTATCTAGAGATAATACCCACTTTGAAATAGTGTAAATTAGTCTTTTTACAATTTTACTTTTCAATTTTCATTCTCATCCATCCATAGATAAGCCTTGATTTTCTTATCTAGAAATAAATACACTTTTTTGCCACTTTGGGATTAATACGGGGCAAAAATTATAATCTTCAAGAAGACAGCATCAAAGTATAAGCATGAAATCAATTTTTAGGATTAAGGAATATCAATTTCAACCTAATAAATAAACTTCAAAGAGGAAAATAAATTAAATTTGCAGTGTTGTAAAACTACACACTATGTTCTCAAATATGCTCCTCATTTTATAATCTCAGCGCGAGATAAATATAAATACAGAATATTACCAAAAAAATATACGTATATAATTTGGCATCGGCTCGCCCGGCCCGAATTTCATCGTCCCCTCAACAGAGCTTTCTCAGCAGTCTCAACCTCTTCCAAGATTCTTTGCTTTCTCTTGGCCGGAATGGGCGCCGTCGGCCCGAAGCTGATGTAATGGCCCGAAACCGCGTTGAGGGCCGAATACATGTCGCGGAAGGAGACCCGGCCCAGAAGGCCCTTCTCTCTCCTGTACTTGGCCACCCATGAGTTGGAAGTTTCTCTTAGATCCGCCACCGCCGTCGCGATGTTGGGGTCGGTTTTGTCCAAAGTGATGGTGGTTCTCACCTTGCTGATCACCTCTTCCGTTTCCTTTACGTATTCGTCGTCGGTACCAGCCAATGCAGGTGAGACGGCGGGCGCCAAGAACAGGGCGATGGCTGATAGAGAAACAAAGTTACGACGGCACGCGACGGCGGCGGCGGTAGTGGAAGTTGTGAGGTTGGTGGTGGTGGTGGTGCTTCTTGATCGGATTGGTGTAAGCGGTTTTGGGGTGGTGGTGGCGGCAGCGGTGGTGGGGGTGATCAGGGAAGCCATGGGATGGGGGGGTGGGAGTGGAGAGAGAGAGAGAGAGAGAGAGAGAGAGGGGAGTTTTTGGTGAGAGAAGATGTAATATGGGTTTGGTCAATTTGCCACGTGGGCTTATCGTCTTATCTCCTAATTTGTTTTTGGATGAGGGGAGATCCAATAACATTCTGTTGTTGTATGACCTGTCGTAAGCAGATCCAAGAAATAATGCACATAAATATTTTTATTTTAAGAAAAAAAATTCAATAAATAAATAAATTCTCTGTTTTTTGGGACTGGACTAGCCCATCTAGAGATTCTTTCCTGACCTGATATTTAAAAAAATGTTGTGGGCTTTAAGCTAACCCGTTATATATAGACGGGTCATTTCTTCGAAAACAATCCTTATTTGTAAGGGCTTATACTTTTATTCTATTTTAAGATTTTAAAATAACGTGTTTATAATTCAAAACGGATTGAAGACTTTTGACGCACACGATTTGAATGGTTCATCGATATAGATTTTCATTTTTATCGTTAGGGTGTGTTTATTTAATAGAGGATAATTGTGATAATATGTTTTCAATGGGACAAAATGCATAAAAATGAAGTGGAATATTTAGTATTTTTTTTTTTATTCTAGTAAACATGTGATATAAACAAAAAGGATGAAATGATATTATTTTAATACTTTTCTTTCCTTTATTTTCTTATGATAAATTTACAATCAAAGTAAACACACTTTAAATGACTTTGCATCAACTTTTTCGTATAAATTAGATGTATAACAGGGACGGATAAGGGGGGTGTTGGGGCATGCTGAAGCACCCTCCAAGTTCAATATTCAAACTATTTTCCTACGACTCAAAAATTATTTTAGATTGTCAAGGTGCTGAAAATTAAAAGAAAAATTAGCAGATTTGCTAGGTTGGGCTTTTACGAAATGGGGAAGGGAGAAATAGAAGGGAAAGCATATCGCTAATATAGACCATTTATAGCATATTTAGGAGGAGTGAGTTTTCTTTTTTTTTTTTTCTTTTTTTTTGAGCAGGAGGAGGAGAGAGAGTTAAATATTAAAGATTTACAATTCTATTTTATTGTTACTTCCTTTCAATTTGTTTGAGATTAATATATAAGTAGATTTATTAATTTTATTTCACGTAATAGAATCTAAATCTCCATCCAAGAATGAAATCTAAAATAAATTTTTATATTATATATCAATTAATTTTTTTTAAATATGATTCTCACTAATGTATCTATATTTTAATAATATTTTGTTGGTTAAATTCATGTTATTGGTGCTAGTCAAAACGCTAAAATATAAATTCTGTAACCACCACAGCAGCCCCGAGGATAAATTTCTGCGTCCGCCCTATACAATAGAGTTGAGTTGAGATAACAGCTTGAATTGTGCATAGATTTTACAAGATATACAAACTGATTCTTGTTTTACAGACTTCCAACTCCACATTCGGCTACTGAAAAAAATTAATATATGTTTCAGATTTATAAATAATTTATTCATTGGGTGCTAGTAATATATTTCGCAGTTGAAAATGTGTATTAAATTTAAAAAATTGAGCGAAACTTTAAGTGTATTAATGTAATTTAAATAGTAATAAAGGTGGGTGGGTGTGAATTAGCATCGTGGTAGCGTGGTTAATATTTTGGCCAAAAATTATGGGTTTGAGTTCACCATCACACAGTATTTTAATTTTCTTGTAATGTTATTAAAAAAATAGTAATATAGGTAGGTCAAAGTTAAGATTATTTGATGGACAGAATCACAATTGCAATCGCAATCCGAAGACAATATTTTACCGTCCATAATTGGTGTCTTGTTCAATATATGACTACTAAGAATCTTTGAAATAATATTATATAAATAAATCACATTTTAGAATGCACATCCGGTCATTTATTCCTAATGGAGGAGCTAAACATGCAATTAAACATAGATTGAGATACTTATCATGTTGTGCATTCCAGAATCTTTATCATGAACAAAATGAGTGACAAGTCAAAGATTCTATGGGCTACAATATGTGTATTTGGCTACAATTAGGTGTTCCATTTGTGTACTACTATTAATATTTTGGTTCTCCTTCATTTCTTTTTCTTTTTCTGTTTTTTATTTATTAAATTTCAGTTTCTTGTATTATAATCTAGTTTAAAATTCTTAGTTAGTCGCTTTATATCTGATTGGGGTTTATATTTGTTTATTAGCATTTAAATAGATAAACTCATTGCAATAATGAATTTAATACTATGGATCATAAAGAGTATCGGTACAATTGTTTCGAATTGCAATACATGTCATATCCAATATGTAGAAAATCTGAAATGACACATATTATGGAGTAATCAAGATTATCTCGTATTTTTCTAAAAAAAAAGAAAAGATTATCTATATTTAATATTTAGAGAATAGGAAATGACATATATTGTGGAGTTCAGGTTATCCAAACCGCATTCTAAAAAAAAGATTATCCAATCCAATTGGTACATAATTATGTGATTATCCAAATCCAAGCACTAATCAAATTTGGCATTAGGTGTGAGTTATATCCTAATACAAATATGATCGCACAAATTGATATTGGACTTGCAAGAACTATCAGTTTGATTTTAATTTTCAATGTAATGCACAAAAATATTAGATGATTTATCCCGCGATTGAGTAGAACTTAATCCGGCACCAAATGTTATGGTACAAATATACACTAAGCATGGTCATAAATTTACTTTATTTAGTCTTAATGAGCAGTAAAAATTATTATCCAATATAATTTGTTGTATAATACTATTAATTACGATAAATAAACTTAATTAAGTTCACATGAAACTTTACAGATCCATTTCGGTTAAATACAATAATTATGTTTGTTTCCCCAATCTTTACAAGAATCTGAACACACAAAAACCATTAATTTGTTTAATCTTGTCTTGATACCGTTAAACCACATCATGATTCACGTGCCTACTCGAATTCCCCCTAAGCCCCTCCCAGTTAGGAACTGATTAAACATATCAATACTAAAATATTTATTCGATCCTATAAAGACTACTGCACTAACGAAACGCAAAATTAATTGCATGTCAAGTCCCATTATTAATGTGAAGAAATCTTGAGTTTCAGTGTTGGCGTTAAAGCTCGCGCTCTCTCTCTCTCTCTCTCTCTCTCTATCTCTCACACACACACTTAGAGCAAATGCAGATTTTTCCCAATGCTCTCAAGTCTCAACGGATTCTTGTATGTAAACCAAAACTATAATAACTTAATTACATAATGGTGGGCGACTTTAAACTTTTTCTATCTTTTTTTATTTTCATTTTTTATCTTTTGCAAGGGGAAAAGTAGATTCCCTTTTATCAGAAACCATGGAATTCTACCTGAGAGAATATATACAAAAGTTAAAAGATAAATTCATTTTTCTTGGCTCTCAGAATTCTATCTGATCATTTTCCACGTACAAAAAACAAAATTATTTTGGGAATTTCGAAAAATGGAGTGCACATCTCTTTCAAAGGAATTTCTTTCTTTGGGTTGGAATTGAATTGTGGAAGTTTTTTTGAAACAAAACAAGTCTAGATTTATACAGTACCTGTAAGGAAAGAAAGAAATCCTGATTAAAATAAAAGAAATTTGGGTTTTTGACTCGTTTTGGAGGAAGATTTCGAGTTGGGCCCGCGTTTCCCGGTGACTAAAGAATCTGGTAGAATCGGAATTCTTGATGAGCATTTTCCTTTCCCAAACAAAAAGAAAAAATGTGATTTTAATAATATAATATGTACATCTACGTATATATAGTGGAATAAAATGTTGTATTTTCTTGCCATTAGTTTGTCCAAACGTCAAAGGGCAGTAATCTCTGTTGTCTCGTAGACCAGTTTTTCGTTCTCTCTCTCTCTCTCCCTAATTTCTCTCTCCCTCTACCATTAAATTTCTTTTTCTCTTGCTCTGTTTCCCTTTCTCCCTTGGCCTTTTTTTTTTTTTTCTCTGTTTGCTAGAGAAATAGGAGAGAGAATCAGAGCAATCTCTCTCCCCCCCCCCCTATCTCTCTCTCTCCCCCTCGCTCTCTCTCTGTGATGAAAACCATGATCTTTGACAAGGTTCCGATGCAAACAAACCTTGAATGCTTCTTGGACTGCACGACTCCTGTGGTCCCATCTCAATTCTTGTCAAAGGTTCAATTTTTTTCCTTCCCCTTTTGCATTTTCCTATGTTTATGTCGTTGTTTTATTACATTCTTGGAAAATTTTATGGATTGTCTGTTTTTTCTTTTTATTTTCGTTTTTCTGACGTGGGAACCGGCAACCTCTAGCATAGCATGCTGCCTAAAGTGATTACATGTTTCTTTTGTTGTTTGTGTAGAGTGAGAAGAGGAAGCTCAATAGGCTATGGCATCCATTGGAAAGAGAAAAAGTAGACTACTTCAGTTTAGGTGATCTTTGGAATAGTTTTGATGAATGGAGCGCTTGCGGCGCCGGAGTTCCGGTGATCTCCGACGATGGCCAGAAATTGATCCAATATTTTGTGCCTTATCTTTCTGCAATCCAGATTTTTACCAGCAGTCCATCTGCAAACTGTTTGAGGTAACAGCATTTTGCTTGTGATTAATGTTGTCTGAATTTGAATGCCCCTCCTTAGTTTGTAATCTTATCAGTGTTGGTACTACTGCCTTTGTTGGGATATGTTTTATTGATTTTGAAGGCAAAGATTTGTGGTTTTTACTCGTCATTTGTCATGTGTTTAGGGAGGAGAGTGATTCTGTTAGTGAGATGAGGGATTCTTCGTTTAGTGATTCATTCAGTGATGAGAGCGAGAGCGAGAAGCTATCATCTAGGTGGGATAGGTGTTCTTCGGAGTCGGAGCACGATAGCTTCTGGCATCCCAATGGGAGATTGGGCAATCTTTACTTTCAATACTTTGAGAAATCATCTCCTTATGGAAGAGTTCCTCTTGTAGACAAGGTATACGTTAATCTCTTTTGTATTTTCTCATATTTGTTTAGATTTCATATGTTCTTGGATTAGTAATTTATATTTCAGTTGAAGTTATCATAGGCAAAAACCAGTTATTGTTGGAGATTTTATTAAAGAAAAGCAAAGTGTTTTATGGATATGATAGAATCAAAAAAATCAGTTCCTTGATAAACATCTAATAATGAGCTTTTGAAACTTTTGACTCTTAATTGCTAAATGAATCAAACATATAATTCTCGGTCGACCATTTTTGGCTTTGGGGGGAATATTTGCTTATGTTTACTTTCTCCTTTCATGGTCCAAAGAGAAACTACTTGCTTCTTTGGTTGTGAAGAATCTTCCTAAGCTTTTTCTGTAGAATATATTCTCACTTTTGTGCAGTTATTATGTCTCAATTGGTATCAAAATGATTCCATGTGAAATGGCATTGAAGTATATTCTATTGAGTTTGACATATGTTAGGTAAATATATGATAATTCTCTTGATTCTTGTCGCTTTAGATCGGTAGCTTAGCTCAAAGATACCCCGGATTGATGTCGTTGAGGAGTGTAGATCTTTCGCCTGCTAGCTGGATGGCGGTTGCCTGGTTAGTCAATGATAAATATGAATTTCAATGATATAAGAGATGTAAAACTCGCGCTTATGACAGTTTATTCGTCTCTATGAACGGTGTTTAGGTATCCGATTTATCACATTCCTGCAGGAAGAACTGTGAAAGACTTGCAGACATGCTTCCTTACATACCACACACTGTCTTCTTCTTTTCAAGGTTGTAATAAAAATCTTTTGTCTGTATGCATACCATCTCATTCAGTGTAAAGTGGCCTTATTCTCCCTTCAAATTTGTTATTTGTTTCTTAGATATGGATCTTGAGGAGGATGGTGAACATGTCAAGAGGAAACGGGAGAGAGGCGAATGCCTTACCCTCGCCCCGTTTGGTCTGGCATCTTATAAGCTGCAAGGTGATGTTTGGGTCTCAGACAAGATGGGCCGAGACAGAGAGAAGCTCTTGTCGATGGTGAGCGTGGCTGACTCGTGGCTGAAGCAGCTACAAGTTCAGCATCACGACTTCAACTACTTCATGGGAGTCCGGCATGGCTAGTGCTCCGACTACGGCCACAAGAGATAAGTCGGGCACGTTGTGTGCCTTCTCTTGGCTGTCCTGTTGATCGTTTCTGGGGAGAGCGGTCGAACGTGGGGCCAAAGGCAACGCGGAATGTGGTTTCCGACGGGCGTGTTCGGTTGGAATTTTGTGTTAGAACATGTAAAGATTACAAACAAATGTGTGATTCCAAGAAAAATTGGATGAAGATCTAGAAAGAGAAGAGAGGAAAAGTTGCTGAGGCTACTCTGTTTAGTAGTTGAATGTGTGCATTTCCTTGATGTTGGTATGGATGCAACATAAGTAGGACTTGTACCTTTTCTGTACCATAAATTCCATCACCTCTTTTTGGTTGTGCTACATTTTGTATAAACACACCTTGTCTCGTTCTTGTTCAAGCACGTTGGATCGGGTCGGGTCTACCCTGTTCGGAAAATTATTGAGATACAATACAACTAGACTGGTCAAACTTTTGATTTATAATTCGAACACATTCAGCAAAAGAAGAAGAATCCAGGTCGAATGGGCCCCAAAATCTTTTGAACGCAGAGCATGGCCCAGCCCGACCTCAAAACGGACTTTGCTGTATAGTTTTTGGGTTCAGTCAGGCCAGTCAAAATTCTACCCCGCAGATAGAATAATTTAGTAAGTAATTTATTAATTACAATTATTTTTATTAAAAAAGCTCGCCCTAGGATTTTACTAATTTTACAAATAAAATAGAGAATATATAATCATATACCCATAATGAGCAAGCACACCCAATACCAATATAGCTCACTTTTTAAAAAAATACAAATTATAGTCATTCTTTTGAATTTGTAACATAATTACCCCTTAACCTCTTCTATTCTGATCCATCATTGCTTGACCCTTTTTTTCTTCTTTCTTTTTTATTTCCAAGTTTTTTCTTTCTTTTTTCTATCTTTTCCTGTTATTTTTCAGTTTTTTCTTTTTTTTTTATTTTCCAGATTTCTTATCTTTCGCAATTTTTCTTTTCTTTTTTTCTGTTTTTTTTTTATTTTTCCATATTTTTTTCTGTTTTTTTTTTTATTTCCAGATTTTTATTTTCCAAATTTTTTCGCTTCTTTTTTTGTTTGCCTTTTCGTTTTTTTATTTGCTGCTTCTTCTTTGGTCAAGATTTGAGCGAGAGGAGCCGAAAGCCTCGGAGCCGAAAGCCTCGGAGCAATCCGAAGAAATTCAAATTGTTGTCCGATGATTATCCTTATATTAGTAATCGGAGCGAAGACTGAGCCGTAAAATCGGAGCCGAATGCGGAGCCACAAAATCGTAGCAGTATAAATAAATATTGTCGTGACGAAATGTAATGATAGTGAAAATTTGGTACTTTGGCACTAATAACCATATAAGTGCCAAAAGTACCAACATAAAACATAAAAAATATTACATAACTTGGTACTTTGGCACTTATGACCATATTAGTGCCAAAAGTACCAACAGCAAGCACAAAAAAAACTACATAACTTGATACTTTGGCACTAATGATCATATTAGTGTCAAAAGTACCAACAGAAAGCACAAAATAAATAAATAATATATTACAATATATTTTACCTAATTAGTTAAGATAATAATAATAATGTTACTAAAAAAAAATTTGTATTATATTACGTAGTAATTAGTAGTAAGTGAAGTAAATAAATAAACCGTCGTTATATATATAATTAGTGAGCGGCTTAATATTTGAATATTGATTTATGAAAAAAATAAGATAGAAATATTAGTTTCATTATATAATAGTGATTTGGGCTAAATTAATTTAGTGGCTATAAAAGCGATTTATATATTTTTTAATTTTTTTCTATCTGAGAGCGATTTATTTTAGGAGCGCCCATATAATATTGAGTGAAGGGTTTAATATAATAGTGATTTTGGGCATAGTGTGGTACCATGTTCTTAAATTTATGGCCAATTTTTAGTGTGGAGTGGAGGGTGCGACATGCGTTTTAAGAAAAGTAAAAATATCCCTCCATCGTGATTAAAGAGTAAAAAGTGATTAAAGTAGTATGGTCTGTAACTTTTGAAGAGACTATTATTTCCTTATTTGGAAACGAGTCACTTGTTATGAGGACGACCCAATATAGTATACGAATCACTTGTTCTAGAATGGAAGGAGTAGATATTTGTTGAGTGGAAATGGACCCATATATTTGATTTTTTGTGAGGTACTATAAAATAATAGAAATTTAGTTGAGTCATTTTCATAATGAAAACACCACACTTATAAGGGACCGCCCAATATGACAAATTAACTGCACTTTTCGTATGGATGGAGCGGTTGAAATTGCTTCTGGGTCACTTGGCTCGAGTCGGACTCAATGTATGTTGTTGGTCTTTTTTCTAACCTATTTTTGAAATTTCATGTTCCTTGGCGCGCGTCTTGTGGCAGGAGGTTATATTTCGTATATTGGCTTCAATAGTTTCACATTTCTCATATCTATAGACTATAGAGAAGGCAATAAGTGGCGGATCGTATAGCTGATTCAGATATTGAGGATGGCCATGGATGCCGCACTCGTGCATTTCTCTTCTTTGTTGAAATTAAGATGACATTTTTGTCATTCTTTTGTCCAAATTTCTTTTCAGATGGCCGGTACATTTTCTCCCATGCGATGTTTTTTCTTTAGGTTCTCGCTGCATGGCTTGTAACTCCATGAATTTTAGGTTTCTTTTTCTTCCCCTTTCACAGTATTTATAAAATCTCAATTCACATTAATTGTACTCTCTCCATCTACGAAATGGTTGTCACATTGTAGATGACACGGGTTTTAATAAAATGGTAGATAGTAGTGGATAATACTGAGTATTGTTGTGAGTGGAGTAAGGGTCCCACAATAAATATGAGTGAATTAATGAGAATTATAAGGTCAAATATAATGTATTATATGGGCCATACTACTATAAATGGAAATGGCAACCATTTTGTGAACGGACTTAAATAGCAAAAGTGACAGACAACCATTTCGTAGACAAAGGAAGTATATAACGTAAACTTATATACATTTTATTGTTACACGTTGGTCTGACCTGTAGCCAAATTAATCACTATAGGATCGATTAATATTTTATAATTGAGTTTTATAAATTTAAATTTTTAATAACAAATATTAATAATTATTAAAACAATGTATTTCGTAAATGGTACATAAGTGAACACATACGTAAAGTAGTTGGGACGTGACACATTGGAATTGTATACTTGAATGTGTATTAAAATATATGTTGCATCGACATATGAATCTACAATCCAAATCAATTCTCACCGAAATCCGATCCTTAAAGTTGACGTTCGATGTATCTATCTTTCATGCCCTATATATATATATATATATATATATATCATAACTCAAAGTGAAACAACGTATCACTCGAGACGATTTTCATTGTCTTGTTAGGGGCCAAGTTATCCACCAACAACGAAGTGTTGAGATGCACCGAGAATTCCTTCATCGGTATATGATCGATCACAACTCTCATCGGCATCTTCAAAACCACCACCATTGGAACGGGCTTATGGCTCTTCTGATTCTCATCGTAGGCTGCCTTTAGGCCCGGCCCGAACGGGCTCTTCCCGACCAGGTCGACCTTGATCATGGACACGTTGTTGTGGCCCTGATGGAAACTCGGGGGCTTCCCCGAGCAGAGGACGTCGGTCTCGTTGAAGACCAACTTCACGAGCCCGTTTTCTCCGTAGATGAATCCCAGGTTGCTGTTAGGGTTTGCGGCCCGAACGGTAACAAGGATGTCGGTGTTGAGGGTGAGATCGGGCTGCATGTCGAAGGCTCTGACCTCGAGTTTCTCCACCTCGTACAAGGGGACTTGGGGCACGTAGATGGCGTAGAGGTAGGAGGCGGCCATGGCTAGGGCTAGGAGGAGGATGAAGATCATGCAGCAGCAGCAGCCGATGCATTTCAAACAGCTACTACACATTGTGATGATCAGATGAATTCAAGGGATTCAACCGAATTGAACGAGGGTTTCGTTCTAGCATATCTAGAGAGATACAGACAAGGAGAAGGAGAGGGTGGAAGGGGGGAAGACGAGCGAGAGAGAGAGATCGGTTTCAACTGTGGGATTGTCCGCTTGTTAAGGACGTACGTATTAATTTGAAAATGTATATAGATGGTTAAGGAGTTTGCGCGAATTTAGCATGCGAACCTCAAATCTACGCACTTGTGATAGAAAAAAAGTTCAATTTTATCTATTAATAAAAATAAATGAAAAATCTCCGAGCTTAAAGAATAATAACGAAAACTGATTAAGGGGATGTTTGGTTAAGCTCGTTAAAACAGCTTATAAGCTGTTCATTATTAAGAATTTAGGAGCTTACAAGCTGTTTTAAAAAACTTTTAAGCTCAGCCAAACACCCTCTAAGATGTGAGTATAATATTACTTTTTCCCTTTAACTGAGTCTATAGACTCATCACATTGATCAATTGGAAATTTGCATTTTAAATCATTAATGTTGAATGATACTCATTTAATCATTTTATACCCCAACGGTTTAAAGTTTTTCACAATTTGTATCCCCAACATGTAGAACATTAATTAGTTTACTTTTATGGAAATATTTCCATTGAAAATGATCATGAACAAGAAAAGATGACAAAAATATTAACATTGTATCATTTTTTATCACATATTTACTAGGATGGAAAAAAAAATTATCACATGGTCCCCCAACTTTTTCCTTATTTTTATGCCTTTTATTCATTAGAAAATATTATTGCATCTCTCCCTCATGTTAATATTTTCCACAATTGAAGAGAAAATGATAAAAAATGAACTGTCTGAAAAAATTATCCATCCTGTTCGAGGGAAATTAACAAACGTAGTAAACGTGTGAAAATGATTTCTATCAAAGTAAAAGCACCCTAAATATATACTAATGTTGTTAACAATTTCATCCTACCATGTAAATACACGTAAAAGTTTTCAATAATCTTCGGAAACCAAACCTGACATTGTGAGTATCCTGTCATCAATAGCTTTCGAACAATATCTTTTGGATTCTCAATTGGACTACGAACGTCAGTAATTGGTTGGCAGATGAATTTGTGGTTGTGGAGTTGTGCATGATATCCATTTAAGCGGGAGTTTGATGTCTACATTCTAAAATTTGATCATAAGAATTCGATTATGAGTATTTAGATTATAGCGTCAATTAAGTGTCCGGATGCACAATAACTTGTATGCAACCGCACGCGGTGCGTATAATACACCTTTCAGTCACCCACGCGCGGCACGTGTATTACATACAGTTGTTTTTTTCAAAAAAAATTTTTAATTTCAGTTTTCTTTAATTTCGATTTTTTTAATTTCAGTTTTTTTTTTCAGTTTTTTTTCATTTTTTTTAAAAAATTCACATTTTTTCCATCTTTTTTTTTGTATGCCTTTTCGTTTTTTTGTTTGCCGCTCCTTCTTTGATCAAGATTCAAGCAAAGGGAGCCGAACACCTCGGAACGAACCGAAAAGGTCCAAATTGTTGCCCGATGATTATCCTTATATTAGTAATCGGAGCAAAGACAGAGCCGTAAAAATCGAAGCCGAAGGCGGAGCCGAAAAAAAATCTGAAAACTAAAAAAAAAAACAAAAAAAATCTAAAAAAAAAAAAAATTGACCAGTCAACGGATCAACCTGCGTTGACTGGGTCAAACTGATTCGGATCCATCTTGAGAAGAGACCGATTGCATGCAAGTCATTCTCGTCGGGATGAAAAAGTTGGTTTGGAGATTTTTAACTTTAAACGGAAGACTGATTATGATTTCAATTTCATTTCGGCTAGCTAAGCTAGTATATATCCAAATATTTCGTTATAATTATCCCAGGGATCTTTCCGTTTTCCAGTTTCCATAATTGTACAGCATTTTTGGATTCTTCATTTAACCTTTCCAATAGCTCAGAATCTAGATAAGTCAATATTAATTAATTTGAGAATAAAAAAATCCCCAAATCCTTTTTTAAGCAAATTAAATAAATTGCGGTTCATAAATCAGTTAGTAACAAAATATAAACCAAATTTGCTCTGTTTCGTTCTCTTTCGCATACCCATGTCAATTCATCACTGAAATGAAAGTGTCATCTCACATTCCATGCGTTTCAGACATCTCCACACCACCGTGTTACGCTCTTCGCGGAACAGAACACCAATTAATGCGCACGGCGCAACGCCGCCGCGCCGGAATACTAGCCACTTCTTCGGACCACCCGCCAATAATCCGCCGCCGAGGCCCGTAAGCAACAAATTTACGGACTCCGACATAGTGAAATGCAACGTTGCTATCACAAACCACTTGCGCAACGGTCAATGCGACGCCGCGCTGCGCTTGTTTAACTCCATGCCTCGCAAATCTACGGTCTCCTACAACACTATGATATCTGGCTACTTGTCTAATGGCAAATTTAAGCTTGCCCAGCAGCTGTTTGATGAAATTCCTGTCAAGGATTTGGTCACTTGCAACATCATGATCAGTGGGAATGTTAAAAACAAGAATCTTGGAGCTGCACGGAGGCTGTTCGATGAAATGCCTGTGAAGGATGTTGTCTCGTGGAACGCGATTTTGTCTGGTTATGCACAGAATGGGTTGTTGGACGAGGCTAGGAGAGTTTTTGATGTGATGCCGCAGAAGAATGAGATATCGTGGAATGGGATTCTTGCAGCGTATATTCAAAATGGGAAGATTGAGGAGGCAAGGAAGTTGTTTGAGAGTAAAGAGCATTGGCCGTTGGTTTCTTGGAATTGTTTGATGGGAGGCTACTTGAAGAAGAAGAGGTTGGTTGAGGCGAGGCAGGTTTTCGAACGTATGCCCATTAGAGATGAAGTTTCTTGGAATACGATTATTACATGCTATGCACAGAATGGGAATATGGGAGAAGCAAGGAAGTTGTTTGAAGAATGTCCGTCACATGATGTGTTCACATGGACAGCAATGGTGTCGGGTTACGTACAGAACGGGCAGTTGCATGAAGCTAGAAGGATTTTTGATGAGATGCCAGAGAAGAATGTCGTTTCATGGAATGCAATGATTGCAGGGTATGTGCAGAGCAAGAATATGGATTTGGCCGGAGAGTTGTTTGAAGCAATGCCGTGTAAGAATATTAGTTCTTGGAACACTATGATAACCGGTTATGCTCAAAACAGTGCTATTGCCAAAGCTAGGAGTTTATTTGATAGGATGCCACATAGGGATTGTATCTCTTGGGCGGCAATCATATCCGGATACATTCAGAACGGGGATAGTGAGGAGGCTTTGTGGATTTTTATTGAAACAATAAGGGATGGGGAAATGTTGAACAGATCTGCATTTACTTGTGTTTTGAGTACTTGTGCGGATATTGCTGCGTTTGAGCTTGGCAAGCAAATACATGGGCGCGTTGTTAAAGTAGGATTCGAGTTTGGCTGCTATGTGGGGAATGCTCTTCTTTCCATGTATTGTAGGTGTGGAAGCATCAAGGAGGCATATGAAGTTTTCGAGAGAATTGAGGATAAGGATGTGATCTCGTGGAATACGATCATTATTGGTTATGCAAGACATGGCTTTGGCCAAGAAGCTCTGCAACATTTCGAATCAATGAAACAAACGTCTATCCAACCTGATGAAGTTACTATGGTAAATTTTAACTGTATTTGTTACTTGCAAGATATCTTGTGACTTCTCTTGAGTTTGAAATACAAAGGGCATGCTATATCTACTTATTCTTTTCACAAAAAAAATACACAATCTATGAAATTCTATAAATGGTAGTAACACTGTCTTGTACAACTTGCATTCTGCATATGTTACAACCGGCTTCTTACTTCTGTTCCAGTGATCACGGAGTCGCCTTTAATTTTGGTCCGTGTCAAGGTTGTTAATCTAAATTTGAGTCGACATTATGTCATTGTCTCAGAAGCTATATTCTTTTCTTATGTATCCTATCTCCAAGTTGAGGATTTTATATCATTTGACATGCATTCGCCAAAAAAAAAAAAGGAAAAAGACGTGAAAAGGTGCACTCTTCTTAGAAGAAAAGAACATTTGAGTTGTGTATTAAAAAAAAATTTGCACATTGTTAGGTCATTTTCGTGCAACATATCAAAAGGTAATTCTTTATCACAAGTGAAATTGGAACTAATTTATGAGCTATAATAAATTCTAGTTATTTCTCTTTACTTATAAAGAATGGATAGTGCAGGGAATTGTCAATGGTTGATTGTTTCTGTGTGAATTTCTTCTCCATCTGTAAATCGAAAGTATTCACATGTGGAGGTCGTTTTGATTTAGGTTGGCGTTCTATCTGCTTGTAGTCATACCGGCTTGGTAGACAAGGGCAGACATTACTTCTACTCCATGAGCCAAGATCACGGCATAGTGGCAACTCCAAAGCACTATACCTGCCTGATTGATCTTCTAGGCCGAGCTGGGCACCTAGTCGAAGCTCAAAACCTCATGAAAAGTATGCCTTTTGAGCCAGACGCAGCGACATGGGGAGCTCTCCTTGGTGCTAGCAGGATTCATGGAAATACAGAATTGGGAGAAAAGGCTGCAGAAATGATCTTTGCTCTCGAACCATGGAACTCCGGGATGTACGTTCTTCTCTCCAACTTATACGCAGCTTCAGGCAGATGGGAAGATGTTAATAAGATGCGATTAAGAATGAGGGATATGGGTGTTAGCAAAACACCGGGATATAGCTGGGTTGAAGTGCTGGACAAGATTCACACGTTCTCCGTTGCAGATTTGACCCATCCGGATAGCGACAGCATTCTTGCATTCTTGGAGGAGTTGGACATGAGGATGAGGGAAGAAGGATATGTTTCGTCCACGAAATTGGTGCTGCATGATGTGGAGGAAGAAGAGAAGCAGCATATGCTGAAGTATCATAGCGAAAAGTTGGCTGTTGCTTATGGGATTATGAAGATACCGAGTGGGAGACCTGTTCGCGTTTTCAAGAACTTGCGCGTCTGTGAGGACTGCCACACCGCGATCAGACACATAGCCAAGATCACGGGAAGATTGATCATTTTACGCGACCCTAATCGTTTTCACCACTTCGAGGGAGGCGTGTGTAATTGTGGAGACTATTGGTGATCTCAGATATTTAGTTTCAATTGATTTGCTGGAACTGGTTGGAACAGCAGAGAGAGAGAGAGAGAGAGATGCTTGTACAATGTTAACCATAGTATATGAATGTTCAATTTTGAAGCACAATCTAATCTCATTGAATCATTTCACTAGGTAATTATATTAACTTGCCATGGCAGGTATTTATGTATACATAGATAAAACTAAATTCTTAGTTATGTTTTCTTTTATATCTGCAGTTTTTTTTAATATTGACCCTTTCGGTTTTATGGGTTCTTGTTAGAATTACTGTAAGCAGGGAATGAAAAATGAAGGAGGAGATAAGAACAGAGAAGGAGAGAAAGAAGAGAGAGAAGCAAAACTATTTTATTTAGAACTAACTTTTACAAATGAAACGCAACAAGTATTTAAGAGCTATTCTAATTACTTGCTGAGTCAGCTTTGACTTTTCTAACTACAACAGAATACAAGAAATGAAAAGGAAAATATCTAAACTCTAATATACTTCCAACAAAGCTGCCTCTAACCAGGTAGACTGAGTTTGAGCTTGTCCCTGAGCTTCAAAAACCGAGAATCAGCTAAAGGTTTAGCGAAAATATCAGCAATTTGATCCTGTGCTGGAACATGGCCAACTTCAACAAATTTTGAGGCCACTTTCTCTCGGATGAAGTGAATGTCAACTTCAACATGTTTAGTACGAGCATGAAAAACCGGATTAGCTGACAATGCCACAACACTGGAATTATCACACCAAATCTGATGTGGTGTAGACACCGAAAATCCTAACTCATTACACACAGCATCCAACCACACCAACTCAGTTGCAACATTAGCTAGGGACTATATTCAGATTATGCACTACTTCTTGAAACCACCCCCTGCTTTTTAGAACTCCAAACAACCAAATTGTTACCAAGAAACACACAGTGACCACCAGTAGACCTTCTATCATCTGGGCAGCTAGCATAATCAGCATTTGAAAAACCAATCAACTTTTGAGATGAAGATTGAATGAATTGAAGAGATAAAGAAGCTGTGCCTTGAAGATATCTGAGCAAACGTTTGCAGGCACTCCAATGATGAGAGGTTGGAGCATGGAGAAACTGACTCAATTTGTTAACCACAAAAGCAATATCAGGCCTTGTAAGAGTCAAATACTAAAGTGCTCCAATAGTGCTTCTATAAAGAGAGGGATCTTCGAAAACTGAACCTTCCACCTTATTCAGTTTAGTCACTGGAGTCATAGGAGTAGAGCATGAATTACAACCACTCATTTTGGTTTTCTCCAACAATTCATTAAGATACTTCTGTTGACAAAGAGAATTGGTGGAACCAGATTTGGACACCTCAATACCAAGAAAATAATGAACCTCTCCCATAGTTTTTAAAGCAAACTGAGCATGCAACAACTCAATTAACTTTTGCACTTCTGCAGAATCATCTCCTGTGATTATGATATCATCCACATAAATCAACACAATGAGCAAGATCCCATTCTGATTCCTGTGAAACATAGAAAAATCTGAATCTGATCTTTTAAAACCAAGAGAAACAAGACTTCCTTTCAGCTTCTCATACCAAGCCCTAGGAGCTTGCTTGAGTCCATACAACGACTTTTGAAGCTTACAAATCCAATCCGGATGATCTGGATCCTCAAACCCTTTAGGCTGAGTCATGTAAATAGGCTCTTCAAGAACTCCATTAAGAAAAGCGTTGTTTACATCTATCTGTTGGATAGACCAACATTTAGAAGCTGCCAAAGCAAATATAACCCGGATAGTAGCATGCTTCACCACAGGACTAAAAGTTTCAACATAATCCACACCTGCAAGTTGCTCAAAACCCCAAGCAACCAACCTAGCTTTCAACTCATCCAGTTAACCATGAGATAAAGTTTTGATCCTACAAATCCACTTATTTGAAATCACTTTATAGAAAGGAGAAGGAGGAATCAAAATCCATGTATCCTTCCGTTGAATGGCTAAAAATTCTTTAAAGCTGTAAACCAACCAGGATGTTGCATGGCTTCTTCATGTGATTTAGGCAGCTTAAGAAGAGCATTAGGCTTTGTCACAGCAACCTGAGTAGAGGAAATAATGGAGACAACAGGTTCTGTACTAGCTGTCCGAGTGAGCACATAACCTTTTGGCTTAAAAATACCATGTTTGGATCTGGTGATCATGGAATGACTATTTGTATGAATAATAGGAGAAGGAGATGATGAGATATGAGAGCTCACAGAAGATGATGACTGAGATTGATGACTATGAGCTGAGGAAGAAGAGTGTTCAGAATGAGAGGTAATGTTATCTGGACTAGACACAGCTGAGGATGAAGAGTTTTCTGAGTGAGAGGTAATGATATCTGGACTATACACATCAGAAGCTGAAGATTGGGAAGACGCTGAAGAAGGAGGAGATGATGGAGGAGGTGGTATATCTGGAGATAAAGGTATAATAGGAAGAGAGCATTGAAGAAGGTTGAGAGGTAGGGACAGCTGAAGGAGAAGGAAATAATGAAGAATAGGGAAATTCCTGCTCATTGAAATCAACAGTATTTGAGATATATGTTTTTCCTTGAGAGCTGAGACAAATATAACCCTTTTGGTGATCACTATACCCCAGAAAAATGCACTTTGTTGATCTAAACTGAAGTTTATGTGAGTTGTAAGGTTTTATATCGGTTTAAGAGTAGTGTAGGTAGGAGCTTTGTGAAACAGACATTGAAAATGAGACTTATTGTGTAAGGTGGGAGTGGGAAGTCTATTTATGAGATATGTTGCAGCTTGAAAAGCATCCCACCAGTAAGAAAATGGTAAACCAGATTGAGCAAGAAGAGTTAACCCCATATCCACTACACGCTGATGTTTTCGTTCTACCCTCCCATTTTGGGTACGTATGAATATATGGACAAGGATGCTGGAAATGAATGCCCTTGCTCTCCAAGAATTGCACTAAAGGTCTAAACTCTCCCCCTCCTCCCCCTCCCCCCCCCCCCCCCCCCAAGTGAGATTGAAAAGATTGTATTGTAGCCTCAAACTGACATTGAATCATTGTGATGAAGTTTTGAACAATAGATGAGGTTTGAGACTTTACTGTGATAGGATAAATCCAAGTATACCGAGTAAAGTCATCAACAAAGATGATATACTGTTTATAACCTAATTTGGAAGCAGTATGAGCAGTGCCCCAAAGATCAGAATGTATAAGTTGAAAAGGTTTAGTGGTTTGTATTTGTTGAGTTATGTGAGGCTTTTGATGAAGTTTGTCAATTCTACAAGCTTCACAGAAAGAAAGAGCTTCTTTATTGAACTTCAAATTGAGCACTTTACAGACTGTAGCCATGACAGTAGCACTAGGATGGCCTAAAGATCTGTGAAGAACATCAAGATCTGTATTACAATGAGCTACACAAACAGTAGGCAAACTACTTGGACCTTGACTAGTGCTATTGTTTACAGAATTATCAACTCTACTGAAGGAAAAGGCTCTATTGTTGTAATCTTGAACTGGAGAAGCTGAAAAGATAGAAGTGTTAGTAGGATAGGTCTTCTTAGGATAGAATGAGCTGAGGTCAAGCTGGTAGAGATCATTACGAAGATTTTCCCTCAGAAGGATCTTGTGACTGATTGGATCCTTAACAAAACAAGCACTACTATTAAACTCAACACTCACATTATTATCATGAGTAAACTGAGAAATGCTAAGCAAATTCTTAGTAATCTGAGGAGAATAATGAATATTATTGAGCAACAAAGACTCGTGAGGTTCAAATGAAGGAAGACTAAGATGAGATTTACAAACAGAGTAGATAGGACGTTTCATACCATTTCCAACCATGAGCTTTTCAGAGCCACTATAGTTAGTGCTCAACTGCAGATTAGCCAGATCGTTTGTAACATGAGCAGTTGCTCCACTATCCACATACCAGTTGGACTCTCCTTCATCAATATCTTCCATGTTCTCAATGATGAAGGCCTGTTGAGAAACAGAATTATCAGTGAAGTGCACATCAAAACGATGATAGCATTTGATAGCCACATGTCCTGTGCGGCCACAAAGTTGACAGACAACTTTGCTTGAAGAAGCACCACGAGCAAAACCTCCTCTAGCCAATCCACGACCTGCATTTCCTGAATTTCCTCTACCAAAACCACCTCGGTAAACAACATTAGCAGAAGACGGAACAAGCATAGGTGTAGATGGTGGTGCAAACATAGCAGTTTGATGCTGAAGAAGTCTGTTCTCATATGCTTGAAATGCAAATTGAATCTCCTGCACTGACTGATTATCATCCTTAGCCTGCATCACATTCACAACAAGAGCCTCATACTCGAGGCCAAAACCTGCGAGAATGTACATTATAAGCTCCTCATCAGAAACAACTTGACCAACTGCTGAGAGTTGATCAGCATAGCCCTGCATTTTAAGAAAATAGTCCTCGACAGTCTTATCGCCTTTTTTTGTGGTTTGAAGCAAGGATCTGAGTTGCATAGCCCTAGCCTTGGACTGAGAGTGAAAGAGACACTCCAAAACCGACCAGAGATCATTGGCGTGAATAGATCTGACTACATGACCAAGCATCGATTCACCAATCGATGAAAGTAGCCAACTGAGAAAAAATTGATCTCGACGAATCCAGAGTGCATAGTCTGGATTCGGTAGAGGAGCGTTGGTGGTTTCAGAAGTAGTCGGAAGAAATGACGCTGGAATGACTGCATCGGAACGGATGAAATCATGGAAACCGTGTGCACGAATAGCAGCAATCGCCTGAGCTCGCCAGTAGGAGTAGTTTGATCGATCAAGTTTGATGATCTGAGGAAAGTGCGGAAGCTGTGGTTCAGAAGCAGCAGGATGGATGTTGCGAGCCATGGCAGATCCAAAAAGAGCAAACGGAAGAAAAAAAAATCTCAACATTTGAAAAATCAACCGATCAATTTGCAAATTGATCGAGCAAATAACTAGATCTACTAAGTAAACGGATCGAAAATTACTTTGGCATATGATACCATGTTAGAATTACTGTAAGCAGGGAATGAGAAATGAAGAAGGAGATAAGAACAAAGAAGGAGAGAAAGAAGAGAGAGAAGCAAAACTATTTTATTCAGAACTAACTTTTACAAATGAAACGCAACAAGTATTTAAGAGCTATTCTAATTACTTGCTGAGTCAGCTTTGCCTTTTCAACTACAGCAAAATATAAGAAATGAAAAGTAAAATATCTAAACTCTAATAGTTCTTAATGAGGTAGACTATATGTCCTTACAAATCTTTCAAACTGAGTCATTTTGTATCTAAAAAAAAGCTCCCATGATTGAAGAATCATAATTTGTTGATGAGTTAGACTATATGTCCTTATAAATCTTTCAAACTGAATCATTTTGTATCTAAAAAAAGCTCCCATGATTGAAGAATCATAATTTGTTGATGAGTTCTCTCAAAATGACGCCATTGTGAAAAATTGATGTCAATATAGTAGATGCAAAACAAAATTCTAGTACATTTGTTAACGAATTTTATAATAGAAAAATTGAATGTTTATTTGAGTGTGAAAGAACGAATTTGACAGCAGATACCCAAGTTCGTCTAGAAAAGTTTTGGGGCTTTATATTTATGTGACTAGATGTTAATTTGTGTCTAAGATTTGAAACCAATTGGTAATAAATACTACTTCCTCCATCCCTGATATATCTTTCTAGGAGGGAGTGACACGAGGATCAAAAGAAAGTGTTGTTGAGTTAGTTGTAAGTGAATAAAAGGTGATTGGGTTTGTTATGAGTGAAGAAAGGATCCCACGTTGAAGGAGTGGTATATTAATTAATTGAGATAGTGGTGAGTCATATGTGATATTTTAGGTAAATAAATTGATAAAGTAAGGGTAGAGAATAATAATTTGTTATGAATAATGTCCAAAAATAGCTATGAAGATATATATGGAGACACTCCAAAAAGGAAAGATATAGAAAGATATATTAGGTACCGAGTATAAAATTAGATGATTACAAGTACAGTGGACCCGCTTTAATTAGATGATTACAAAATATAAGAGAAACAGGTAACAATGCTGCTTTTGGAGAGGCAAAAAAGTTGACGTACAGGAAAGAAAATTCATTGAAATTAATTCAAATTGATGAGCCCATGGAAAATAAACTAAGAGTATAAAAATATGAGTAGCCAATATGTCCAACAAATCAGAGTGGCGCAGCGGAAGCGTGGTGGGCCCATAACCCACAGGTCCCAGGATCGAAACCTGGCTCTGATAGAGAAGAGTGGCTTCCGTCTGATTTATTTCGTTTTTGTAAATGTTTTCTATTTTTTTGGAAATCTTCTCTATTTTTATATTTTGGTTTCAGCATTGAAAAAAGCTGAGAATTTGGAAGTACAATAAATAGAAATTCTTTCTATTTTTAAGTTACAATAGATATAACTAGCTAGCGCTGAACATTAATGAGATGACAGTGAGATAACATTCACATTAAATTGTCATTTGTATTCCTATTGACTGTCAATTTGATATATAGTGTTTATTGTCAATTGAACATAAGAACGTGAATAATCGGGTTTATTATATAAGTCAGCATCACAATAATTAGGAACTTAACCAAATCCGACTTTACAAACAAGTAACAAATGAGAAATTGACACGCATTAAATGGTGTGAATGTCTTATTATATACGCCTCACAAATATTTTAGGCCAAAATCCTCTCACCTAGGTTCTCCACCATGGAAAATATACAGCATAGCTTTGTAAAAATAAGAGGCATCAACCTTCATATTTCAGAAATCGGAACAGGTTTACTTTATTTCAAGTTTTCAACAGTATATGTTTATATTATACATATGCTTTGGTTAAGATGAATTTGATGCATCTAAATTTCCTAAAAAAAATTATCAGGTCCTGCAGTCGTATTCCTGCATGGTTTTCCAGAAATTTGGTATTCATGGAGGCATCAGATGACGGCCGTCGCCAACGCTGGCTTCCGGAGCATAGCCCCAGATTTCCGGGGGTACGGCCTGTCTCAACAGCCATCGGAACCGGAGAAAACAACTTTTAGGGATCTGGTCGATGATTTGGTGGAGATGTTGGACCTTCTAGAGATTCGTAAGGTAAACTAATAACTAGTGTAAACGAATCGAGTCGAGTTGAGTCAAAGAGTAAACTTGGTAAGTTTGACTATTGGGTGATGGCAAAAGAAAAAAAAAATGGAGGCTTATACACCTTCATAATTTGAGGGACTGAAGAATTTTAAGCTTATTTTGATTACAAATACGTTAATAATATTAATATAATCTATCACCAAAGTAAACGCCCAAATAAACATATCCGCATGCTACACTTCATATACTTATAGATTCAAGCTTAGTCTGTTCATCAAATGAAAATTTTCAGGTTATACTTGTGGGGAAAGACTTTGGAGCAAAGGTTGTTTACCATTTTGCCCTGGTCCACCCTAAAAGAGTGGTTGCAGTTGCAACATTAGGCGTACCCTTCTTTGTCCCTGGCCCTCCAGATGTCCCTAAGGGATTCTACATGCTGAGATGGCAGGCAAATTCATACACTCTTAAATCTTTAATTCTCTTTGGATTAAAGGATTTTAAAATTTGAATGGATTCATACAAAAATGTGCAGGAGCCGGGGAGAGCTGAGCTAGACTTTGGACGATTCAATGCGAAAACTGTGATCAAGAAGATTTACATCATGTTCACAGCAAGTGAACTCCAAGTAGCCTCAGATGATCAAGAAATCATGGATTTGATAGATGAGTCGGCCCCGTTGCCCTCCTGGTTTAGTGAGGAAGATCTTCAAGTATATGCAGAATTGTATGAGAAATCCGGTTTTCAGACAGCACTCCAGGTTCCTTACAGGTAAACAACAAAGAAAAAGGACATTTAGATTTCACATTTTCATGTTATATCTCGTATTTCGCCTTCATATGTCTTGTTTGTCCAGGGCATGGGAGGAAGGCTATGGAGTTGATGAAATGAAAGTTAAAGTTCCTGGACTGTTGATTATGGGAGAAAAGGATTATGCCTTGAAATTTGGAGGATTTGAGCACTACATAAGAAGTGGAATGGTGAAGAACTATGTTCCAGATTTGGACATTGTTTTCTTGTCTCAAGGAACACATTTTGTTCAAGAACAGTTTCCTGATCAGGTTAACAACATCCTAATCAAATTCCTCAAGAAGCATGCATGAAGATGAAGAAGAGAATATAATAACAACTTTGTTTCAGAATTCCTTTGCAAGATTCAATAATTTCATGTTTTCTATTTTTTCCTGTTTTCTATGACAAAAGTTAAACAATAAATGAATCATTATTGAAATCAAATACTTGTTTCAAGAATATAAGGTTTCCAGCAGATATTGCTAGCTATATATGAAGTTAATGAACTTAAGAAATTTTGACACAGACGACGAAACAATACCTTATAGCCGCATCTAGAGACCGTAGATGAGTCTAAATGTCATCCTATTTTAGTTGAGAATCTCTCCCACCTTTCTTCTACTGCTCCTTGGCCTTTTTGACATATTTTGTGCGTAGACGCGGAGAAATAGCAATAGACATGAGTTCTTAAAATAGAAACTTGCAAGCATAAGGTATGTTTATCTATTAAAACTAACAAAACAAATAAATCACTTCTATAAACAAAATATGAGTATGTATAACACTGTATTTTCTACTTATTACCTGAACAATATCTGTTTTGTTTTTGCATCTTGTGCACTCGAAGCTAAGTTTTTTAAGGTTAGCAATCGCAATCAATCCACACTTCTCGCACGCATGAACTCTATAAGCATCACTCTGATCAAACAGCCTCTCTTTAAGAAAATGTGCAGCTCCGTGAGCTATCATGCAGTCGCGCTCCATCTCCCCAAACCTTAAGCCACCATCTCGAGATCTTCCTTCAGCCGGCTGCCTAGTCAGGATCTGCACCAGGCCCCTACCCCTCGAGTGAATCTTATTATCCACCATATGCTTGAGGCGCTGGTAGTAAGTAGGCCCTAGAAATATCATAGATGTTAGCACACGCCCCGTGTGGCCATTGTACATCGTCTCAAAACCGTGCATTTGGTAGCTATATTTGCAAAGCGCTTGGCTTATGTTGTCCACCTGTAAATGGTAATTGATTGATTGATTAATTAACTGCATATCTTCGTAATTACACAATCATCGGGTACAGTACTCTCGGTAACATCAGTGAAAGGGGTGGCGTCGTCTTCCTTGCCCATGTGAGCAACAACCTCCCCCATGATGCACTCGATAAGTTGGCCAATCGTCATACGAGACGGGATAACAATGAGGGTTCACAATTATATCTGGAGTAATGCCTTCAATTGTCCAAGGCATGTCTTCCTGCGTGTAAGTCATTCCTATTGTTCCATTTTGGCCATGTCTACTGCTGATCCACAATGCTAGCTTCACTATGGCGCAAACTAGTACTATCATCCTTCCTAGTGAATCTAGCTTAATTTCCTTGAGCTTCTTCCTGCGAGTGTTGTCTTCCCAATAATTACATCATCACCGGAGACTCTAGTTCCCTGATACGTATAAATTGTACAAGAAACTCTCATTTTTTTCTTATAAGACCAACAACAATAAGTTTTTTTTTTTATTACTCACAGGAGGTGCAAAGCCATCATCATCTAATTTATCATAAGATCCATGTCGCATTCCCTGCAAGCACAATTGGAGTTTTCTCTCTCATTATGTTGACTGATCAAAAATAAACTCAAATAAATTGAAAAAACTAACATTAGGAAGGACAATGTGAAGGACAATGTGTGTAACTTACATTAGGAAGTAGACAATATCTACGAAATGCAGTATTTACAGTGGTAGGCAAGTTACCTATAAGAATGGAAGGATAAAGAACGAAAGAATCCTCGATCTATTGAAGACTAGTTCATGATCACAGAATCTTCTTTGCTATAACCAGAATAGCAGACAGTGGAAACAATGGCATTCTTGTTTCAAAATCAGATAGAAATAAAATATCACGATTATGGAAAGAAGATACTAAAGAGGCAGAAATAAATTCATGCAATTCATTCTTACTATGCCTGCTGGAAGCTGTCTGAAATGCAAGTGCTCCATAGCATGAGTCGTGACAAGGGACTTCTGAGGATAGTAAAGTACGTAGGCTAGAGTAACTTGTACGAGCCATACATTGCGAGAGACAACGATTCATAAATGAGAATACGAACAAGAGGAATGAAATGCTCACAATCTTAGTTGGTGATTAGCAACATAAATTATCATTGCTTGTTTTCCCATCGCAGACTGATAAGTGTTACGAGGTGACAGCATCACATATTTTAAGTGAAGATTATAATCATCTCGTTTAAATTATGTAAGAAAAAATCAGAAGGCAAACCTGATTGTGGTGAGGAAATGGTATGCTTGAAGCACAAACACCTAATATCAATAAAGAATGGATTTTCAGTGTGTGTGTGTGTTTCAGAATAGGCATCATCTGGATAGACTGGATTGCAACTCGAACTAATTAAGTCGTACACATTTCATATGTATCAAATCACATAAACTTTATTTAATCATGTGTTACTCTTTCTAAGGATATTTACATTTATTGTCGTTGATATCATCGTGGTATCCTCTTCTTCTGTGTCAACATACTCAATGAATCATTTCCTAATGAGATCGTTCCAACCATACTCTTCGGGGGATTACTGTGTGTGAGCAGCATCACTAAAATGTATCATAAAGAACATCTCATATTTATCATGAAAAAATAAAAATGAGAAAACTAACTCATTGCTGCAGGGCAAGGATGTCACTCCTCTTTATATGCAACCTTTGGTTTTCAACGATGAAAAAAGGGCGACTACAGCGATCATAGCCTATACAGTCGAAGCTCTTTAAGACGTATATCACGGACAATTCCAACTTCTGTATTCACATCAACCTGCAACAAGTGAAAATGCCCTCAAATTGTAGAAACAGATCAACAACGAAGAATAAGGGGAAAACAACTTGTTCCTTAGCTGCCTAAGAGTCCTAACCAACAACTCGGAATTACGATGAATGCCAACCCAACAACCATTCACAAATAATTTTTTGGCTTGAGTAATCGCAGCTCATGATATTTCCTATTCAAAGAAAGATATATTTATCACATTATTGCAATAAAGGTGTAACTCAAGAAATGCTTCTGACCTCAAAATTCTCAGTACCCCACTCATCTAAAAATTTCAAAATCGGGTTCGCTGCTGATCCTACTGTTATGCACACCATAAGGGCAAGGATCATAACCACATGCCTAATATCAAATCATCAATATTCAAAATTAGACAATTAATCATATAGATTATCATGGAAAAATATTCAATATGATATAACATTACTTGTGTTTATGCAGGACACATCATACCCCAATGCGAGTTATGCAATTGTCGCGGTTTAGCCAATTTACATACTCGAATTAGAATACGATTTTAAGGGAAAATAAATAGACAATTTTGGGTGCTTGCTGGGGCATGGTTGATGAGGGGTGGCATGAAAAAATGATTATATTTTGCTATAGGCTGTCACCCTCACGACCAATAGGCGAGTTCAATCTTCTTAGATGGGAAAGTGTTGAAGCAAATGTTAGACGATTGAGCACCTAGATTGCATAAATAATATAGAATAACCTTCATTTCCAAAAAGGAAAAAGAAAGATAAATTAACAGAAAAAAGACGAGAACATTTGACCTGAGCAACTCCAGCTCTAGTTCCAACTGCATTTGCTTGCCCCCAATTCCCAGTAGCAGCTTTCAAAATATATATATATATATATATATATATATATATATATATTTATTCAATAGTTTGTAATTAATAATGGTAGTAGTTGTAATAGTGTTAGTACATACCCCTATATAAAGAGCTTAGCTCTTTGATGTAAAAACAACAACTTACTCATATACTTTCTGACTAATGAAGAAAATGTTCTTTTAAATTCTCTCCATCTTAGTTTCTAGCTAGTTAACTCTTCCTAGATTATATAATATATCCCAATCTCTAAAAAAAAAAAAAAAAAAAAATTATCTCCGTTGTGCATACACCTATCTCGATCTAACCAACCTGGATAGCTGCTCGTTATATATATATATATATCCCAGTAGCAAGAGAATATTTGAGGCCACTAGTGATTGCTTTTGTTTTGATTGCAAATTGCAAATTCACGTCCTTCCCATTATCAACACTCTGGTTTATTTACAAGAAAATGCTCGACACTGGACTGTCGAAAACATCGATATTAAATCAGTAACCACAAAATATGCCTTTAAAAGTACAAAAACCTTATCAACGTAGGATCTAACGTCCCTATTTAGTTTTATGAATAGTTGCACAAAGAACAAACACGTATCAGGAGACGAACTTTCTTTAAGCAAATCATAACATGAGATTGTTCAAAACATCAACCATACCATTCTAAATAAACCGCGTAATAAAGAACCAGCAAGGTCGAGCCACTTATTTGCATAATGGTCGCGATCATCTTCTGCCCTTCGTCCAAGTGCACAAATTAATAGTGTATGCACAACATATCTGCAAAAAACAAAATTTACTAACTCCATGAGAAAGAGAAGTGTATATAAAGGTATCATCTCAAATGCCAATGCAAGCACTCTTGGTTTCATACCTCTCCCCTATACCAACATGTGGAAGCATCTCTCTTTGGAGTATTTATTTAGCATATCTATTAAAGAAATCAAAATTTTATTTTAGCACAATATAGTAAAATATCATTATAGAAATTTGATTTTGTTGATTTTTAAATCGCTGAATTAGCTCAACTAAGAATCCTTCACACTTGATTTGATTTGATGAAGAAATAGAACTGGAAATTGTAAACAAGAACACGAGGTTTACGTGGTTCAGCTCTATGTGAGCCTACGTCCACGGAGGAAAGAAACTGAACCTTTACTAAGAATGCAGAGAAAATATTACAACAACACTCAATGAAGAAGAAGAACTTCAAGCTCCATGCATGGCTTTCTTAGCTCTCTCCTAACTCTCATCTCTTTTATCAGAACTAACTTCTCACTCTTGGAATAGAATCTGACCAACAAGAAGAGAATGCAAAGCTTTATATATCAGCTAAGATACAATCTACACCACACGATCAAGACTGCCCTGATGCAGAAGTCGAATGCCAGCTCTCAACAAGTTGTTGTGCTAACTGCATAACCGCCATTCCTTCCAGAAGCATCCACGCCAGCTCTTCCACGTGGCTATCTTGTTTCTCAAGCTTATACACAAGCACATCAATCCACAATCTCCACCTTGCTTAGTATAAGCTCCAATCTCCTTCCCCTTCATCTTTACTACTCCACCTTCACAAGATCAAGACAATGCCTGAATTTTACTCGAGGCAATGCCTTTGTCAACATATCAGCAGAATTCTCCTCAGTTGGAACTTTAATCACTTGTATAAGACCTTTGTTCACAAGATCTCTCACAAAATGATATCTCACATCGATATGTTTGGATCTCTCATGAAAAACTTGGTGTTTGGCCAAATGTAAAGCACTTTGGTTGTCACAGAATATCTCCACAACCCTCTGAATCACACCAAAATCACCAAGAATTCCCTTCAACCAAACTCTTTCTTTTACTGCCTCAGTCATCGCCATATACTCAGCCTCTGTAGTGGATAAGGCAACAACATTCTGCAGCATAGACTTCCAACTCACTGCAGTCCCATAAAGAGTAAAGATGTAACCAGTTTGAGACCTACTACAATCAACATTTGCAGCATAATCTGCATCAACAAAACCCCTCAACGGATTACCTTTGTAGTTAGCTTCCTTCTCAAACACAAGACCAACTTCTGCAGCTCCCTTTATATATCTGAAGACACACTTAATGGCTTCCCAATGCTCCCTTCCCGGATTAGACATGTACCTACTAAGAATGCTAATGGCATTAGCCAAATCTGGCCTTGTATAAATCATCATGTACATGATACTTCCAACAGCATTTGAGTAAGGAATGGATACATTGCTTTCTTCTCTGCATCTGTTTGTGGACACTGAACTGCTGACAACTTGATTTGCTGTGATATAGGAACTACCAAACTCTTGGCTTCATGAATATTGAATTTCCTAATCACCTTAAGAGCATAATCCTTTTGCAACAGACACAACTTCCCTTTGCTATGATCCCTAATAATATCCATACCAAGAATCCTTCTAGCACATCCCAAATCCTTCATCTCAAAAACTGACTTTAACTGCTCTTTCATAATTTGAATTTCCTTCAAACTACTGCTAGCAATTAGCATGTCATCAACGTAAAGTAGCAAATACAACACTGTCTCCTTTCCATTCTTCTTAAGGTATACACAGCTATCATATCTTGATCTAGAGAAACCTGAATTCACCATGAACTCATCAAACCTCAAGTACCACTGTCTTGAACTTTGTTTCAGACCATATAAGGATCTCTGCAGTAAGCAAACCTTTCCTTCCTGCCCAGGTAATATGAAACCTTCAGGTTGTTCCATATATATAGTTTCTTTCAAGCTTCCATTGAGAAAAGTTGTCTTTACATCCAGCTGTTCCAAGTACAGATTCTTATGAGCAACCAGAGATAGCAGAATCTAATGATCTCTTTGCCATTTACCATCTCAAATTTCCTTTTGAATATCCATTTACATCCATCTGGTTTCTGATTTGTAGGCCTGTCAACTAGAATCCAAGTCTTGTTTCTTAGCAAAGAGTCTAACTCCTCTTTCATTCCTCTGATCCAATTCTCTCTATCTTTGCTACACATAGCTTCTTTATATGTACTTGGCTCCTGGTATTCAATATTCTCAGCAACATTGAAAGCATAAGCAATCATATCTGCATGTCCAAACCTATCAGGAGGTTTTATCTCCCTTCTTGACCTGTCTCTAGCCAGCAAATAATCACTCAGTTCATCATCTTGACCAAGCTGCTGTATCTGATCTTCAGCTTCTTCCAATTCTTGATCTTGATTAGAGACTGAAGGATCCATGAGCTCCACCTTAACCTCTGAATTCTCAGATTCCTTGCTCTCAGAAGTCTGATGTGCTTCTTTCAGCATCACCTTTCCCTTGTAGAATGGTAGAACTTCTTCTTGAAATACAACATCTCTACTGACTATGATCTTATTCATTCCAGGCTCAGTACACCACAGTCTATAGCCTTTTACTCCTTGTTGATATCCCAGCATTATGCATTTCAACGCTCTTGGAGCTAGCTTGCTTTGCTTCTTTCAATCTTGAGTAGTCAGTAACATGGCCAGACCACAGCTCATCTGGAGTCTTGAACTTCACTGCAGAAGAAGGACACTTGTTTATCAAGTAGGCTGCTGTAGATACTGCCTCTCCCCAAAATCTCTCTGGAAGTCCTGAGGTAATTAGCATACACCTCATTCTCTCAAGCAGTGTTCTATTCATCCTTTCCACAACTCCATTCTGTTGTGGATTTGCAGGTACACTCTTGTGTCTTTTGATTCCTCTCTTCTTGCAATACTTGTCAAACTCCTTCGACAGAAACTCCAATCCATTATCTGTCCTCATGCACTTCAAACTGACCCTCTTCTGGTTTTCTACTTCTGCACACCACTCTCTAAAGCAAGTGAAAGCATCTGATTTGTTTTTCAAAACATATACCCAGACTTTCCTGCTGAAATAATCAATAATAGACAGAAAATATCTTGCACCTCCAAGAGTTGCAGTGTTAGCTAGCCCCCATAGATCAGCATGGGCATAATCAAGTGGTGATTCAGATATATGCATGCCTTTAGGATATGGTAATTTAGTACTCTTTCCTAACAGACATGATTCACAAGGTTCAAGCTTAAACATAGCTGTAGATGCAATTATCTTCTGTTTTATCAACTCATTAAGTCCCTTTTCACTAACATGTCCCAATCTTGCATGCCATTTCATGGACTCGACCTCAAAATTAGGCTCAATACTGACATTAGTCTGACCCAACAAGACCTCAGCATCTAAATAATACAAACTATGTTTTCTTTTCCCTTTCATCACCAGGTTATTACCCTTCTTAACATGCACTTCACCATTATTGGATCCCCAGCTAAACCCTCTTTTTTCTAGCATGCCAAGAGGTACTAAATTCCTTTTTAAATCAGGTATGTACGTAACATCAGATAAGATCTTGACAGAACTATCATGCATTTTGAATCTAACAGATCCTATTCCTTTCACATGACATACCTGATTATTGCCTAGTAATACTGAACCTTGATCTCCCATTTGCAAAGTGTAGAACCAGCTCTTGTTGGGGCACATGTGGAATGAGCAAGCTGTGTCCATGATCCAATGATCTTCTGCATTTACTTGCATCACATTCATGACTTCACCTATTTCAGCTTCTTGCACATTATCAGCATTGCTAGACCCTTGGCCTTTCTGTTCTTGTTGCTTCCTTTTCCAGATGTAGCAATTCTTCTTCAAATGTCCAGGTTTTTGACATTCGTAGCACTTCTTGGCCTCCTTGTTGTCTGACTCTTTTCCCTTTCCTTGAGCCTTTTTCTTCGAACTATCAAAAGGTTTCTTCCCCTTTCCTTTAAACTTCTTGATGTTAAGACTTTCAGAGAACATTTCTAGCTTCCCATCATTCAGTTTCTGGAGTTCTTTAGCACGAAGAGTAGTCTGCACATCTTCAAGAGAGATTGCTCCATCTCTTCCAAAAATAAGAGCATCATTCACATGTTCATAGCTCTTTGGCAGAGCATTCAAGAGGAGAATGGCCTTATCTTCATCTCCAATCTGAGCATCTATACTTTCGAGATCATCAATGGATTTGGTGAACTCTTCCATCTGATCCTCAATGCTCTTATCTTCAGAAAATCTCAAGGAATAAAGTCGTTGCTTCATGTACAACCTATTGGCAAGGGATTTAGTCATGTACAATGACTCTAGCTTCAGCCAAACAGCGGCTGCGGTCTTCTCTTTCGCAACTTCCCTGAGAACCTTATCACTCAAGCACAAAATTATCATGCTATGAGCCTTCTGATCCATTTCGATCTTGTTCATCTTCGAACTTGAACCAGATTCTTCCTTCTCCTTGCCTTTATCTTCTTCTTTCTGTTCCTTTCCCTTTATTCCTTCATCTATCGCTTCAGCCAATCCCTACTGGATCAAGATTGCTCTTATCTTGATCTTCCACAACGCAAAATCATTGTTCCCATTAAACTTCTCCATCTTGATCTTGGATGGATTCATCTTCGATGCTCTGAATTTCTTCGAGCGAATTCTTCAGATCTTGAGAAGAAGATTCCAATCTCTCACCGATCGTCGTTGATCACCGCAGATTCGTTTTCCACAGACGGCGCCAATTGTTGATTTTTAAATCGCTGAATTAGCTCAGCTAAGAATCCTTCACACTTGATTTGATTTGATGAAGAAATAGAACAGGAAATTGTAAACAAGAACACGAGGTTTACGTGGTTCAGCTCTATGTGAGCCTACGTCCACGGAGGAAAGAAACTGAACCTTTACTAAGAATGCAGAGAAAAGATTACAACAACACTCAACGAAGAAGAAGAACTTCAAGCTCCACGCATGGCTTTCTTAGCTCTCTCCTAACTCTCATCTCTTCTATCAGAACTAACTTCTCACTCTTGGAATAGAATCTGACCAACAAGAAGAGAATGCAAAGCTTTATATATCAGCTAAGATACAATCTACACCACACGATCAAGACTGCCCTGATGCAGAAGTCGAATGCCAGCTCTCAACAAGTTGTTGTGCTAACTGCATAACCGCCATTCCTTCCAGAAGCATCCACGCCAGCTCTTCCACGTGGCTATCTTGTTTCTCAAGCTTATACACAAGCACAGCAATCCGCAGATTTGATGCATACTTAATCTTTTCTCCTTTGTAACACCAACCGTGGATCCTCTCTTGCCTATATTATCTAGCACAACCTACAAATATGTGCATCAAAATTTTACCATTCATCATCTCTGCATTATAATACATTGCATCGAAGCATGCTAATACCTGTTGATTTTGAATCACAAATGCCTCTTCCAAGGATGGCCTCAGCGACTCCATCATTAAAGTCATAGCAGATATGTTCTAAGATTTCTTTATCTGCAACAAATCCTAATACGCCGAAAACAATAATTATAGAAATTTCAGTCCTAATATATGGAAGTGTAGCACGTATGTCTGCCCCGAGGACCCCTGCATATCCAAGAAACAAGTATCACAAGAACAACCAATAAATTAATTAAATTTAAATAAAATAAAATATGATATGACATCAAGTTCCATCGACCCTTTTTGCACCAGGCCTAGAAAGCATTCTAACAAACATGCCGCTTGGCGCCTTGTTCTGTGCCTCGGCTATGGACCGAACTTCAGCCGCATAAGCATATTTATTAGGCTGACGCTTCTTGAACACGTAGACGTGATTAGCACTCATTATTCTCCTAAGCTATAAGAATCTTCTCACTTCCATTGATTATGAAGTATCCACCTTGATCATAAGAGCACTCCATTTCCATTAAGTATTTCTCGGCCAGATGATACAATTTCATTATGACTCGTTTCGTGACATCAACTTACAACGGAGAGGAATAAGTCAAGTTCCTTAGCCTTGCTTCTTTAGGATACAGAGTGTTAGTCTCTCCATCGGACTCTGTCATCATCGGTTTGCTCAAGTATATCTGCCCAAAGCTGATCTTATGGATTGTCTGAAAAATTGTTCCATTGTATTATATTGTTGTAATTTTAGGATACCAATAGCACGCTCATTTAACACAAAAAGTTATATAAAAACATAATTGAAAATATTTCATTCATATTATTATTTGATAAAAAGAAGGCCACAATTAGCATTCAGTTTCTAAAAATGTATATAACGAAAAATACTTATTCAAAGATATGTTCGTTCAAGCTTAATAATCAAACAAGCTAAACTGCAAGTCTATAAAGATTTTTACTCACATGAACAGTAAAATTTTAGAACTTTCATAGTTACTAAATGCAAATATAGCCTCACCAAACAAACATGCTACAATATATATATACGCAACAAGAATGGGGATGGGATTTGTTTGTTGCGACGGCTGCAAATGAAAAGAGTTCCATCACCTCGACAAATTCGGAGCTCCGACCGGGGTTGTGCTGAGATTCAGGTCGGACTCAATGTGGGCGGATTCATCGACAATCTTCTCAAAATACGAACTGATCACCGTCCACGCTTCCTCCTGCGATATCTCATCCACGTCGTTCGCCGCCGCCATCCCCGCGTACGGGTCCTCGCTGTCGTACTGGTAATCGCCGCCGCCGTGCATTTGTGAAGGGAAGTGACGTAATGTGATTCGACCGGAAAATTTCTCCGTCGCTGATCCGATTGGTGTGTTATTGATCTAGTATTGCCCCATTGTAATTTCAGTTTTGAGATTTAGGTTTACTGAGAGTGAAAATCAGTTACGATTTGACGCAGAGATGCCGCTAGTGTGATCAAAGACTACAACTTTTGAGTTTTTAGCCCCCATGAATGAAAACAATATAGTAATACTTTTGAAAAGCTGGTACATTCACTAATTAATTATTTATTTTATAATGGAAGGATTAATATCACTTCCTCTCCCAACATTTGTCGTTTTTCTCATTTCTATAATCAACTTTAAAATTTACTAATTTCATTATAATCTTTTCGATGTGTATCCATTATATCATCATGAAATTCAAAATGGGTTTTTTTCAAAAAAAAAAAGAAAATTCAAAATGGATCAAGATCTTTTTAAGCTCGTGATCCAGTTCATGCGTTCACATTTTAAATTGTGTCGTTGAATGTCTGGTGACAGTGAAATTGAGATAAAAAAAAAAAGTTGATATAACGGATAATCCAACGTCTTAAAACAAAGGCAAATTCTTGTATGCATGTGAGACCGGGTTGACCCGGTCCGGATCCGGATCAACGCGTTGACTTTTTATTTATTTTTATTTTTTTGAATTTTTTTTTCTTTCTATTAATAAGTCCATATGCACATCACCATATATTCATATGCACTACATTTAATATTCATATGCACAATGTTGTATTTTCATATGCACAACCAATATTCGATTTTTGTTTTTTAAAATTTCAAATTTATTTTGCACTCCTTTTTTTTGCCTCTTCGTTGTTTTGTTTGCCTTTTCTTCTTTGGTCAAGATTCGAGCGAGGGGAGTCGAAGGCCTCGGAGCCAGCCGTAAAAGTCCAAATTGTTGCCCGACGATTATCCTTTATATTTGTAATCGGAGCGAAGGCGGAGCCGTAAAATCGGAGCCGAAGTCTCCATCGGAATATAAAAAAAACTGTAAATAAAAAAAAACTAGAAAAAGTTGGTGCATATGAATACTCTTCGGTGTGCATATGAATATATGGTGGTGTGCATATGAATATATTGCAAAAAAAAAACAACTAGAAAAAGTTGGTGCATATGGATACTCTTTGGTGTGCATATGAATATTAAATGATATGCATATGAATATATGGTGGTGTGCATATGGACATATTGCAAAAAAAAAAAAATAGGGCGCGTGCACATGTGCAGTGCACGCGCCACGCGCCGGTCTCACAATCTGAGACCGGTTGCACCAGAGACTTACTCTAAAACAAAAATTAAAAACCAAAAACCTTCCATTGTCCTGGTAAAACAATTGATGCATATCGAGAAAAACATCAAATAAGGATATAAAGGATGTTACTCATAATTACATTATTATGATACAAACTATATTTCAAATATAATTTGGTTGGTCTGAGATTGGCCCCATTTAATTATACTCCGTAGTATTTATTTGTTGGTTATGGATTTGACATGAATTTATATTTATATATACATTTTTATTACAACGTGCACAATTAAAATATCTCAATATTTAATCGAGTGAATTTTATTCTATATGCCCTAAAATATTGAATTTGTATGTTTAAAAGAGTCACAAATAGTCCTAAATTAAGACAATCAACCTATACCAATGGCAGGTTTATGCGGATCTACGCCAACCCGGTTGACCCATACCCAATTACAAACAATTATAGGAAACGGCCGGAACACCCCCCCTGCTGGCAGTAGGAAATTTGGTTTAAAAGTATAATTTATAATTTTAAATAAATGGGGGCATGGGGGGAATGTTAAGTATACTTCAGACACTAATGGCTAGAAATTGGTGTCTACAAAATACTTTATTACTAATTGTTTATCCATAACTCTGCATTCTTTCCACGTACAGTTTAAAGAAAATACTGTGATCGGTGTATTTCATTTTTAGTAACTAATTAAATAATTCTAATTCAGATTAATAAACTTTAATTAAACCAGAACTTAACTATTATTATTGTTATTATTATTATTATTATTATTATTATTATTATTATTATTATTATTTTATTACTCCCTCCGTACACGAAAAAATGCCTTACTTACCACATTTAAAGTGTATACCAAAAAATGTCCCATTTCACTTTATGGACTTATATACCCTAAAGAATCTCATTTATTAACACTCATTTGTCATTAATGGACCCACCTCCCAACAACTTTATCACTACCTTTTATCAATACAACTACCTTTTTATCAATATCACTACCTCTACTATTTAACTTTTATCCCACTTATAGCAACTTTATCAGCTTTCTTAATCCTCGTATTCAGCCGTCATTGGGGCATTTGTTCGCGTACGAAGGGAGTATTATTATTAACATTATTATTATTTTGTCCATCAGTGATCAAAGAATTTCGTAATTTCGGTTACATAAATGAAGTTATTTTAAGGTTATGTGCAACGCGGTCTCGAATCGCTGTCTCCAAGCGGGCTTGAGACCGCAAGAGATGGAAACCACGGAGTTGTAGGAGGGCGCAGCTCGAGACCGGCTCGAGCAGCGTGTGTAGTGTACGCGCGGAGGGGAAATTTTTTTTTGAATGGCGCGTGCACAACGGGTGAATTTTAAAAGCCGGAAACGGCTTGAAACGGTTAGTTTGCCTTTTTTTTGCTATAAATACATGTATTTCTCTCTCCACTCTTCACACCTCATTTCTTCATCTCTTTATCCACAACTTCTACAGCTCTTTCATCTCTAAAAAAAATGGATCCCAAAAATCCCAACAATCCCTTCTCGTCGGCGTGGTTTCTCAACATGTCCGACGACATATATGCTTACACGGGGGCGGTGCTTGATTCAATCAACCTCAACACTTCGACCTCCACCAAGTCCTGCCCATCCTTCTCCCGTAACACCAACAGCCCGGGTTCAGATAATCGCTTAATGTTGTTGTCGCTGCCACAACCCTCTGCCAAAGGAAAAAAGGGCAAGGGCAAAGCCATCGCCAGCTTCGCTGCCACTGCCGATGAAGATGATGCCGAAGCCGATAAGGGCGGTAAGCGTCACAACTACACCGACGAAGAGGACACCTACATGGCACATATTTGGTTGGAGGAGACCTGCAACTCCATCGTCGGATGCGACATGGCGGCCGACAAATACTGGGGAAAAGTCACCGATCGTTTCAACGCGAGGTTCGGCTTGGCCCTCAACAAAAAGCAGTGCAAGAGCTACTTTGACCGCATCCAGAAAGCGGTGAAGGCTTGGATTGTCGCTTTCCGCAAAGCGATTGCTCGCCGGCAGAGCGGCGCCGATAACCAGATGGTGGTGGATGATGCCCAACAAATCTACAAGGTATCAACGAGCGGTCCTGTTTTCCACTATTTCATGGCTTGGGAGATTCTGCGCGACTATCCCAAATTCCTCCAACATGCTTTCCCCGACGTCCCTTCCATGAAGAGGACGAAGACTACGGCCTAGGGCAACTACACATCTTCGACATCGGTGCCGTCGGCGGAGAAGGCCTCCACAGAAGGAGAAAGCGTGCCTCCCCGACCGCAGGGTTGAGATACGGCAAGGGCGGCGGCAAGGGCCAAAGGAAAGAAGCCGGCAAGTGAGTCGTCCGAGCTCGACTCCATTTTAGATATATACACCTCCCGACTGGGCCAGTTCCCTGACGCCAAGCACGAGATCGCGGAGGCAATGCTTGAATCAGCTCGAGCAAAGATCGAAGTTGCTCGGGCGCGACAATATGCCACCAACTGCAAAATTATCTCCAAGGATACGAGATACATGATGCCGGAGCAGCTCCACATTCACAGATGGTGGAGGAGGTGAAGCAACGCCGGAGATGGGCGTAACTTTTTTTTTTTTTTAGTTTTTTTGTAATTTTTTAGTGTTTTTTTTTTTAATTGCGAAGGCATGTATTTTAAATATTAATGGAAAATTCGAATTATTGTATTTTAATTTTTAATGAACGTTATTTTCCAATTTGTATTTATTTAATGAAAATAGAGAATTGTTTAATTATTAAAGTTAGAGATAGCTTGGAGACAGTTGAGTTGCAGGGGTAGGTATCTCTAAGTTATCTCTAGTGAAAAATAGAGTGTTGGAGACCCCTTAAAGACCACTAAGACCAAGTTTATCCGTGACCTTTTGAGGGTGTGATATGTGCCATGTCATTTAATATAAAAAAAAAAGAACAAATCTTAGTTGAACAACCAACCGCGTTCGGATTTCTCACCAATGCCACCACTTGGTCTCTCTCTCTTATCAAGCTTTAAATCAATGGAATGGAGATACTTGTCTCCATTTTATTGGTTTATAAGTTTTTTTTGGCTATTAAGATAAAATTATCATATTTTTTACATATTATTTAAAAATAAATAAAAATTATACAAAAATGCGTATTTTTTCATACTCTATAAATAGAGACCAATTATGCTATACTTATACAAAAAAAATCTCTTATTTTCTTTACATATAACTTCATTTTATCACAATCTCTATTTTCTTTATCATATATTTTCGTTTACCATGGATGATGACAACTATTCTTTCTACAATTCTCAAAATTTTAGTTCATCCCAAAATTTCGTCCCAAGGATATTATCTCCATTTTGATAATTTTCTAAATTCTAACGAATATCAGAGTTCATTTCAAAACATCTCCCAGAGCTCATTTGAAAATGAGGTGCAGAATGACACGAATGATTCAAACACTCCGCAAAATTGGAGTGTGAAAGAAGACATAGCACTAATGTTTGCATGGTGTTTTGTTAGTACCAATGCAGTCGTCGACACCAACCAAACTGGGAATAAGCTTTAGAAAAATGTTCCAAAGCAATATGATGAAGGGAGAACAGAGACGCCAAGACTGGGCGAACAAAGGACTGCAGAATCAATGAGGGCGCGCTACAAATGACTCAATACGACCGTAACCAAGTGGATTGATGCATACAAAAAAGCACACGATCGAGCTACAATCGGTCAGTCCAAAGAGAATATTGAGGCAGAAGCTCAAACAATTTATGGGAAACATAAATTTACTCACCATGAGGTGTTTGACAAAGTTATGCGTCACCATCCTAAGTGGGAATTAAAATTAAACAGTACTGGTTGGACGCGTTTCCAACCAGAAGAAGATAGTCTTGAAGAAAGTCGTGGAAGCTCAAAAAGATCGAAGACGAGTGAGGATGGAGAACCACAAATCGACTCCACTCCTAGAGGTGATTCTTCAAGTTTACAACGTCCTATTAGGAGAAATAAAGCTAAAGCTAATGCTAAAAGAAAAGGAAAAGAAGTGGCATCACAATCATCGTCAATTCCTGATGATTTCACTGCAACACAGCGTGAAATGAGGCTTACACGTGAAAAAGAATATGAAATACAAGAACGGAAAATGAAAACATCTACACTTAATACTTTGATGAGCAAAAGAGACTTATCTCCAGAAGAAGAAGCTCTGAAACGTCATCTAATGGCAGATCTGTATGGAATGTGATAATATTTTATTGGTTTCTAAGTATGTTTGTAACTTGCAATTTATGTTCCGCATTATGTAACTTTCAATTTATGTTCTTATTATGTAACTTTCAAATTTATGTTCCTTATTATGTATTTTGTAATTCCTATGCTTTATTATGTAGTTTATGTAATATTTAATTAATGTGGTCTATGTTACGTTTCGAATTTCTACTTGTTGTGCGTGTCAGGAGACATGTGATCTTCATAAAACCAAACCAATTGTTCCTTGTTTTTTTGTGGTTAATATATAGCATCCTATGCTCGCAAGCATGCTTTTATTCACCCGTGATGTTTTGAGCAAGTTGGACAACAAGATATGATGATGTCAGAAGAATCCCATGTGATGGTCCCGATACGAGTTCTGGTGTATGGGAGGGGGGAATACACCAGATAAGACTTTTTAAAACAACCCCCTAAAAATAACTCAACCGAGTAAAGAAGCTCAGTTGGAATCACAACCGAGTAAGAAACACTCGGTTGGAAGTGATGTGTTGTGCGGAATGTGGTGGAAATTAACTCGAATAAAATTTACTCACGCTTTTATGCACGGTTGGTCAAAAACCAAAACAGTTGAGAAAGAATGCAGTTTATATGCAGGTTACATAGTCAGTTGAATAAACACAACACACAAAGATTTAACGTGGTTCAGAGAGAACTCCTACGTCCACGGGGAGTTGTGAGTCCACACAACTCAGTCCAAGTTCTTCTGGACAAACCACAAAGCTTACGCGGGCTTTGCAACCGTTGAGATAAGTTTACAGGTACTTATCAACCTTACAGTTTAGTTTTCGGGTACTAAACAACCTATCTACTCAGTTACGGGAAGAGTAGGGTCCTAAAACCTTTTCAGGTGAAAGAAAGGATGGGGTTCCAACTAAATAGCTCAAACAAGAAGTGAGCTATGATCTAACACTCTACGAACTCTCACAAAGTGATGTTCTCAAGGTTGGATCTAAACACACTCAGACAGAATTTAACACTCTAGAACTCTCAACTAAGGATGTTCTAAGAGAATGAATCTAGTTCAGCTTGTGTGAGAAAATTGGTTCTTTCTTTCGCTCTTTGCACTTGTCTGTCTCGTCTCGTGTGTGTCTTGTGTCTTGTGAGTGAATGAATGCCTCTATTTATAGGCGGAGAGAATCAACTAGCCGTTGGAAGAGCTATTGATCTCTGTTCTTTGATAGCGATGGTTTGTCTCTCATCTCTGCAGACTTTCCGGATTTAGCAACTGCATGCTTCTGCTTTCCATCTGAGACAACCTTGTGTTGGGCCAAATGAGGTAATGATAGAGAGTCAAACCTTCACGTAACTTCCTAATTTGAAATTCAAATCTTAACCTTTGACCTCCAACACTTGATAGTTGGTTGAGTCGTCTGATCTTCATCTGATTAGTCTTCAGCTGATGTTCTATCTGAACATGTGAACTTCTCAACTGACTTTGAACTTCAAGCTGTTGTTCTTCTTGGTTCAGGTCCTACAATTGATGTTCTGAAACTGAACGCTCAGTTGTCCTTCTTGTATCCGATCAGTTGGGTTCGAACGCTCGGATGACTTTCTTTCATCTGATGTTCTCTTCCCCTATCTACTTCTCATCTGATGAACGCTTAGTTGTCTTCCTTACAACTGATGTTCAATTGCAACTTCCCTTGAACGTAACTCCCCCTTTTTCAATGCTTAGATGACTTTTGCATCTTCCACTTTGAATGCTCATTTTATGAACGCTCAGTTGTCTTCCTCACAACTGATGTTCTATCCGATTGAAGCCTTGTTGCCATCTTCAGCTGGAGTCCTGTAAAGATAAAATCTTAACACTGCTCAAACAGCGAGCCTAACTACTAACATTAGGATCTGGCAACATCTACTTGGTTGGGGTCAGTTGGTTTTGGAATCAATCAAAACTTTAATAAATTTCCCAACAATTTTCCCCTTTTTGATGATACCGAAACCCCTTATAAGAACTCTAAAACCCTTACAGATCACAACTGATCTAAATCTAACTGACTTATCTAAAATCTCAGCTGAAATTCTAGATATTCTATAAGATGAAAACATCAAAGGGTTAGCACAGTTATAACATGGTATTGAAATAACTTTGCGATTCAGAGCTTGGACAATGAGAGATTGTTCATCAAGGTGAATCTTATAACTGAATAGTTTTCATTACAACTGATTGTTACAAGGATAAGCACAAAAAACAAAAAAAAAATACATCAGTTGCTCAAAAACTATCTGAGCTAAAATTGTAGCCCATACTTACTGAAAATCCTAACAAAAATTTCTCTCTTAGCAGCTGACTCCTTTGAGATATCAACTCCGTGCTCCTTGCAAACTTGTCTCGCTTCGGCTGCAATCTTTGTCTTGTTGGGGGTTTGGGAGTCTGGAAGGAAGGGAGGCTTATAAGTAACCTTCTAAGGGATGGGGACAGTGTTCAGATCAAGTTTTGCTTCAATCATCGCAAGCCTGAACTGGCTGAACATCCCTGGGTCCCCAATGTGCAGCTCGGTTAGCGCTTCCTTGAAGGCTTTCCTCGGATCGTCAGTTGCGTAAACCATCATGTAGTAGAAGTCATTTACGAACTCCTGCTTGAACAGCTCCTATTCCTCGTTCCACTCGGTTGGCATCCATTTGTCAACATGCCTAAACCGACTTTGGAGCTTTGTCTTCCCTGGCAACCTCTGCTGTCTTAACCGAGCTTCAGCCTTGACTTGATGTTTATCGATTCGGCGACGGCTGCGGGAGGCAATGTTTCGATCCAAGTTCTTGGTTATCTTATTCAGCTCCTCCTCAAATTGGTTGACCCTTCGAGCTTGGCTGGAAGCGAACTTCCTGATCCAGCTCGGGTTCAAGTAATCTTTCTCCTCAACATCCATAGCCTTGGCAGCTGCAATGCACTCTTCGGTTGTGATACCGTCGAGTTCCGAATCAAGCTCAGCTGCGATCTCGGCTATGGAGTTGTACGAAACTCCAAACTCCAAACTTCTCCGCCAGCTCCAAGTCTTTTGACATTTCAGCTCCACCGACTTCGGTTGACTTGGGAGCGGCCTTCTTCGTCTTCTTCCTCAGCTGAGATTTTGCTGCAGCTGGCATTGCTTCCTCGGCTTGGGTCTCTTCTTCTTCCTGCATCTCAACATCCGCCACTTTATCTTCCCCCTTTTTGGCATCAGCAACAAGGCTTGCTACTGAACCATCGAGAGAGGTGAGCTGTTGTTCGGCGAGTTGAATGCAGTTGAAGAGTTCATCGACCGCGCACTCGATCTCCACCTTCTTCGCCAGTTTGGAGTCCTGGCGCTCTTGTTCGGCTTTCTTTAATGCAGAGAGGTTTTCAATGACCTCAGTTTGAAAAGCCACGAACTCAGCCCATCGCGACTCGAACCTAGACTCCCATTCTGCATCCTGTGTCTGTTGGGATTTGGCGAGGTTGGAGTCGGACAAGGATTTGAAGACGTTCAGCTCAGACTTCATTCCCAGAAGAGTGGACTTCAGATCTGAAATGTCTTGGCTGGTGGAGGAGGAGATTTCATCCAGCTTTGTCTTTATCACAACATTCTCCTCCACCAGCTGCTTGTTCTTTTCTTCGTGTGCTTCCAACTGCCTCAGCTGATCGTCTTTGTGTTGCTGGAAGTTGGCAAGCAATTCGGTTCTCAGCTGGTTCACCCTCTCAGCGATCAGCTCACAGATTTCTTCGGATGAGGGAGCTGGCTGATCAGCTGGAGGGGCTTGTTCAATCAGAGCTGGAGGCTCAACTGTGACCATGGCTTGTCGGTTGGCTAGGTACAGTTTCAGTTCTTCTTCTTCATCCTTCGCTGCTGCGGCCGCTGCATCCATATCATCTAGAAAGTCAGCTGACTTGACGAGCATGTTGTCAAGAATTTCAACGCAGTCTTGTCCAGCTATTTCTCTTGTATCAGTGCCTTCAGCCTTGCTGAGGTCCAGACGACGCGTCAGCAGGGCCACCTTGTTGTTGTAAGCCACTTCCAGATTTGAGTAGTTAAAGTAGGCTCGGATGCGAGACTCGTCAGCCTTCAATCGGTCCCAGCTGTGCACCCTGATTGTGTCTTCCTTCACGTACCAGTGACTGAAGATCAGGTTGAACTGGTACAGCAGCTCGGTTCCGAGAGTGGCGAAGACCGGCATGTCGCGAGCTTCAGGAAACATGCCTATCAGCTTCTGGAAACAAAAGGCAACCTTGCCTTCATGTTCCATCGCGATTGCCTGTCGGTCAGCTTCATCGTCTATCGGGGAGGGGGATAGATCATATGGTAGCGGTTCAAATGTTTCATCAATGTTGGCCAAAGAATCGGTTACAACATCGGCATCGAGCTGAGAGCTCGGAATATCAGATTCAGTTGGGAGGGGGGTTTCAATTGGTTCCTCAACATTGGCCGAAGGAGCGGTCACAATGTTGGCATCGAGCAATGAGCTTGGAACATTTGGCTGTGGTTGGGTTGAAAGAGCAAGAGGCTCTGGGGGCGGTACGGCATCAACTCCTGCCGTGGAGGAGGTTGGAGCGTGTTCGATTTCTTCAGAGGAGGAAGATGCATCCGACGTCACGTCTGTCTCCATCCCGTCCGCCTTATCAGCTCCGGTGGAGCGAGGGACTATCTCGAAAGTGGCGGCCTCAGCTGAGCGGCTCGACTCGAATGGCTCCTCAGCTGGTATCGCTTCCTCAGCTGGTGCATCCACAGCTGGTACGTCAGCTGGCTCCTCAACTGGAATTTCTTCACCATTCTCCTCAGCCGGCTCCTCAGCTGACATCTCCTCAGCTGGAATAACCTCGGCTGGTGCTTCAACCGTCTTCTTGAATTTTACCCTTAGCCTTTTCTTGGCAGGCTCCTCCTCCTTCTCTCGCACTGACTCAGCTTGTCGTCGGCGTGCAGCTTTGGATTTTGTGGGTCGAACGACAGCTGGTTCCCCCTCAGCTGTGGGCTCGGCAGACTTCGCAGCCTCCTTCTTCTCCTTAGAAGTGTAGACACTCCTAAGCACCTCCTGTGCCTTCTTCGCTGTTGGGAACAACATCAACTTCTTGACTGGGGTCTCTTCGCAATCTTCCCATACCATGTTCCGACCCTCAGTTGCGATCAGGATCAGAGCTGAGATCTTGCACCCGAAGTTGAGCGTCCCCTTCACATTCAACAGTTTCTCTCCGGAGTCAGTTGCGGTCTCGGAGATCTTCTGCTTCTCCTGGATCAGCTGTTTCAAAAAATATTGGAACCAGTTGATCTCGTGCTTGTGCTCCAAAGCCATCAACTGCTTCAACTTTGGTCGGCTGATGTCGCCGAAAGCTCCACTGTAGCCAAACACAACCTTTGACACAACATCGAACAACAATCGATGTTCTGGCTTCAACTTCGTCCTCTGCATATTGCTCTTCAACCTTTCCGGTGTGATCAGAGCATTTTCCAGGAACTCATCAGCTTGCTCGTCGGTTATATTTTCAAGAGATTCCGTGGCGACGTAGTTTACTGGAATGATGTGGCGGAGGACGTCGGAAACTGCGATGAGGAAAGACACACGGCGAATAGTCCTGGCCGGAACATCACGTTGGCGATAGGAAACCTCCGTTGTAACTCCTTCTTTGTTGTCGATGGACGACTGCAGATTCACGTAGAATTCGCCGACCTGACGCCTGAGCAGGTGGGTGGGGCAGAGCTTTGCCCATTCCAAGAGGCCATTATCTTGGAGGGTGCTTGCGAGGGGAGCCAACACCGGCGACTCTAATTCCTCGTCGGAGAGGATCTGTTCGAAGTGAATCTTCGACACCAGCAGGTCGAACGATTCTTCGTAAGAGGTGGGGACTAGAGATGGTCCGGAAGACGCCATTTTCTTGCCTTTGGGAGCCATTTAGGATCACTGCGAAGGTATATATAGAAAGGAAAATCTTTGCAGAAAATAGTTAGACAATTTCTGAGAAGACGATGAACAGTTATTGCAGATAGATACGAATGTGGAAGGTAAGAGAACACTTCCTGATTTTCCGCTATTTATAGGTTTTTGACTCGATTGAGATCGACGGCTGGGGTTAAATGGTGCGAATCCATCAACGGCTGAGATCACGCAACTGTTGACTATCTTTGACTTGACGTCATGCACCGAGTTCCAACCCGCGTGTGAGAAGGTGTACAGTTTTTCTTGTCAGCCCAGTCGCACTATAAAGTAGGCTATAGATGTTCAGCTGTACTTTACATTTAATGCGACATGATGGCTATTTTATTGTAACTGACTTGCTCAGGAATGTTTAAATTTATTTCAAACATTCTCATTTAAGAACATAACACCTTCAGCCATAAATGTTACCTGCCAGCTGATGTCAGAATCAGCTGTGTTCCCATGTTGCGGCATACCATCAGCTGACTCGAGTTCGTCTGTTCAGCTGACGTCTGATGTCTTCAGTTGGCAATCCGCATCTGAGATTCCCCCTTCATCTGAGCTTCCCCCTCAGATGGATATCTATCTCTTCACTTCACCTGGTTCCTCATTTGATGGATCCAACAATCCAAGTAAATCGCATAACATTTTGAACCGTGCTTCGGCTAGAGGTTTGGTGAAGATATCAACTCTCTAAATCTCAGTTGGAATCTTCTCCATGGATACGTCCTTCTTCTCAATATGGTCTCGGATGAAATGATGTCGGATGTCAATGTGCTTGGTCCGAGAGTGGTGAACAAGATTCAAAGAGATAGCAATGGCACTTGAGCTATCGCAATGAATGGGAACCTGTCCAGTTGCAACTTCATAGTCTCTCAGTTGTTGCTTGAACCACAACACTTGCATGCAGTAGCTACCGGCAGCCATATATTCTGACTCGGTTGTAGAAGTAGCAACACATGCTTGTTTCTTAGAGAACCACGAAACTAGCTTGCTTCCCATGAACTGACAGTGTCCAGATGTGGACTTCCTGTCCAACCGATCTCCAGCTAGATCTGCATCTGAGTATCCAGTCAGTTGGATGTTGTCGTCGGTTGGATACCACAACCCAACATTAACAGTTCCCTTCAGATACTTGATGATGTTCTTTGCTGCCAACATGTGAGCTTCCCTCGGTTGAACTTGGAACCGGGCACACACTCCAACCGCGTAAGATATGTTTGGCCGACTGGCGGTTAGATATAGCAAAGAACCGATGATCTCTCTATACTTACTGGCATCCACGAGCTTTCCCTCAGTTCTAGGTTCAATCTTCCAGTTAGTATTCATCGGGATCCTTGTAGTCTTACTTGTCTGCAATCCGAACTTGGTGATGAGCTCATTTGTATACTTGGACTGATTGATGAATATCCCTTCTGGTGACTGATTCACTTGAAGTCCAAGAAAGTAGTTCATCTAGCCCATCATCGACATCTCGAACTTCTCCTTCATAAGATTTGAGAATTTTTCACACAGCTCCTCCGACTTGGAACCGAATATGATGTCGTCGACGTAGATTTGCACATCAAGTATATCTTCTCCAACTTTGATGGTGAACAGGGTTTTGTCAACTGACCCTCGTTTGAATCCCGAGTTCAGAAGAAAACCACAAAGAGTGTCATACCAAGCCCTGGGTGCTTGTTTCAAGCCATAGATTGCTTTCTTCAACTTGTACACTCTTCCATCTCCAGTTTCAAAACCGGGAGGGTGTTCAACATATTCATCTTCCTTGATATCTCCGTTGAGAAATGCACACTGCACATCCATCTGATAGACCTTAAACTTGTGAAATGCGGCATAGGCTAGAAAGATTCGGATGGCTTCCAGCCTTGCAACCGGCGCGAAGGAGTCCTCGAAATCGATTCCTTCTTGTTAGCAATATCCCTGAGCTACCAACCTTGCCTTATTCCTCACGATGAATCCAATGGCGTCTCTCTTGTTCTTGAAAATCCATTTTAATCCAATGACTTTGACACCATTTGGTCTTTCTACCAACTCCCATACACAGTTGCGTAGAAATTCATTCAGTTCTTCTTGCATGGCTGTTGTGCAGTGAACACAGTTGAGAGCTTCCATAACATTCTTTGGTTCTGGTACATTAGCTACGAAGCAAGAAATCATGGCAACATCTCCAGCTTGCTCGAACTCCTCCATAACTGCCAACTCCTCAGCATATTGGGCATAAGTGTTGGAATCTTCCTCGGTTGAGTCTGGAATTGCAACTCTGCTCCTTGTACGTACACCTTCGGTTGGATCTCCGATGATGTTGTCAGTGGAATGATCTTCATACCATCTTCTATTGCATCTTCCTTCTTTTTCCAACTGTGGCTGTTCCGTGATCTGAGCTGTGGGAGATGCTGGACTCTTCTGAGCTGGTGATTTATCAGTTGTCCAGTCTAGATCCTCAACATTGATAACATTTTAAACCGGACGTGGTTGGGCTTCGGATACTGATGCAGTTGGAGAGGCATCAGTTGGAGTTCCCCCTTGAGATGAGCTGGGGTCCTCGCATTTATCTTCAGAGGAGTATGGATCATCATCCTCAGTTGCCCATACCAATGGTTCAGCTAAATTCTTTTTCCTTAGTGCTTGCGATCTGGTGATAACAGGTGGAACTTGTGAATCAGTCAGTTGTCCTTTTGCCTGTTCCCTGCACTCAAACGTAGATTCATTAAAACTAACATGAGGTGTTATCTCCACAACACGAGAGCTATTGTTGAAAACTCTATAAGCCTTGATTCGAGCAGCATATCCAAGAAATATGCCTTTCGAAGCCTTGGCATCAAAAGTTTTCAACTGAGTCTTCCCATTGTTGTGAATATAACACTTAGAACCAAAAACGCGAAAATATGAAATATCAGGCTTCCTGCGTCTCCATAGCTCGTATGGTGTCTTTCCCAACCGCTTGGTTAGAAGAGACCGGTTCTGGGTGTAGCATGCTGTGTTGATAGCTTCAGCCCGAAATCTCTTTGGCAGAGCTGAGCTTGTCAACATGGATGTAGCTACATCTTTCAATGTTCGGTTTCTTCGCTCAGCTACTCCATTCTGTTGCGGAGTACGCGCAGCTAATGTTTGATGAGTAATTCCATGCTTCTCGCAGTACTCGATGATGGTTTCATTTAGAAACTCGGTTCCACGATCTGATCGGATGGAAATAATTTTCATCTCTTGTTGGTTTGATATCCGATCCATCAACTTGGGTAGCTCATCTCGGGTCTCACTCTTGTGTCGCATGAAAATGGTCCACGTGTATCTGGAATAATCATCAGTTACAACAAGGGTATACTCGTTGCCATTCATGCTCTTTGGTGTAACTGGCCCGAAGAGATCCATGTGGATCAGCTGTAACACTCGGTCGGTTGAGGGTGTTGTCTTCAACCGGAAGGAGGATCTAGCGAGCTTTCCCAACTGGCATGCACTGCAGATATGTGTTGTTGAAAACACTCGGTTTGGTATGCCTTTTGCATGTTCTTGTCTGGCAAGTCGGTTCATAGTCTTGAAATTCAGATGGTTGAGCCTTTTGTGCCATAGCCAACTCACATCTGAACTGCTCTTTGATAACAAGCAGGTGTCAGGAAGACTACTGTTGCAGTCAGCATAGTAGACATTTCCGGTTGGCGATCGATTTCCCAACAATATGACCTGCTTTGATCCGATATTTTTAACCCTGCAACCCTGTGCATCAAACTTGACAGAGAAACCATTATCACAGAATTGGCTGATGGAGAGCAAGTTATGCTTCAATCCATCAACATAAGAAACATTAGAAATCGAAACATGATTGGTTTCAAGGGTACCGTAACCTCTGGTGTGACCTTTTGAGTTGTCACCAAAGGTAACTGAGGGTCCTTCTTTCTCCACGAAACTCCCAAGCAAATCCTTCAGATTTGTCATGTGTTTCGAACATCCACTATCCATCACCCACATTGTTCGTGAAGCTTTATTCTTCCTCAGCTGTTTCTCCTGTTCCTGCACAGAGAAACTCGCTTGGGTCCTGGAGGGTTAGAACCAGTTCCCCCTGGAACTGTTAGTCTCTTTTCCCTGTATACTCGGATGGATTTATCATTCCAGATCACTTTTCCTTCATCATCAACTATAACAACACCTCGGTTATCCTTAGGCTTGTTGTTAGCAGTGATGTTCTGTTTCTTGGGAAGAGTTGGATTTCTCCCATTCTGAGCTTTCGGAGGAGAGGCCTTCCCCCTGTTTTGATGGCGATTCTTATCCTGTTGAATTTGTCTGTGAGGTCGGACGCCATATTGGAATCTTTGTGGCTGATTCTGATTCCAACTCCCTGAATGTTGTCTGTAGTTGTTCATGCCCTGTTGGTGATTCATGTTGTGGCATGAATATCTCCAGCTGTTCGACCTGTTCCTTATCGGTTGACTTGGTTGGAACCTTTGGGTGAACTGATGATGGAACCGCTGTTGATTCAGATGGTTGGATCCTTGTCGGTTCTGCGGTCGGTTCCATTCTTTCTGATGTTGACTCTGCTGTTGATTCAGAGGTCGGTTCTGGTTCTGAGTTTGGTTTCGATTGTGTCTCCGACGCCTCTGATTCCTCTTCTGACTTTTGGAACATTCCCCCTCGGTTGATGTCCCAACCGATGGAACATTCTGTCCTCCATCTACTCCTCCTTTTCCCTTCTCAGTTGTGGTTCCCTTGGTCGGTTGAGCTTGCTGAGAAGTGGAGGTTGGATTACTTTGGGGAGACTCAGGTTCAACTGTGTTAGGTTCGACAACCTTGACTTCCACAGCTTTGATGAAGGTTGCTGGAGGGATTCCAATATCCTTGATCACATCATAACCGAGTCCTGACACGTCATCGATCTGTCGGCTGTAACTGATAAGATTCTCGATGATCTTGGTTGACTGATATAGCTTTATTAAGTTGTCCTTCTCAGTTTGCAACTCCTTAAGGAGGACAGCTATATGCTCGGTTTGTCCGTCTGACTTCTTTATCAGCTGGTCGATCTGACCCTCTTGCTTTTTCAACTGATCTCGCTGCTCCTTGATCTGCTTCGTCAACTCCTCATCAGTTGGAGCATTAGTTCGATTGATCGCATTCAGTTGATTTTTGAGATTATCTATCTTTTCAGTTTGACTCTTGATCAGATCGTCCTTTTCGGTTAAGGATTCTTCAAGTTTAGAGAATTGTTCTTGAAGACTCTTAAACTCAAACGATTGCTGATGTAGTTCCTCACTGTGTTCTTGAAAGTCACTCCATGAGGGTTCCAACTCTTCATCCAGTGATTCCTACATGTTAGAAATATTGGAAGAATTTAACTTAGCAGGATTAGAGTGTACCTCAGTATCATCTTGGTCGGTTCCAAATGCCATGAGGCATTGATCCTGACTGATAGCGTTATTGGTGGAAGTCAGCTCATCCTCATCTTCAGTGTCAGTGAAGATGTCCATGTCATCAGCTGCTTCTTCTGCAACCATGGCCTTGTTCTTTCCAGCTTGCTTGGCCCTCAACGCTTCGAGAGGTCTCGACAATCTGCTTTGAAATGTCCTTCCTTGCCGCATTCAAAGCAACCGTTGTTCACAGGCTTTGAGTTGTCTCGAGTTCGGTTAGATTTGTAGAACCTCTTGTATTTGCCGAACCGAGTGTCCATGTCAGCTAGCTTCTTTGACAGGGCGGCTATGTTCTGTTGGAGTTCCTCTCTGCCTGGCTCCTTTGCAGCTGTGTCCGCAGATCTTGTTGGCCTCGATGTTCTCGATTTGGAGTAGTCAGCTCGAAGTGCCACTGACTTTGTGGCTGAACCAACATCCTCATGTCGACTCGTCTGAACCGAGGACTGAGATTTTCGTCGGTTCACCTTATACTCATTTCCCTTTAGAATTGAGAACAATCTTTCAGTTCCCATCTCACCAAGGTCAGCTCGGCTCTCGTGGATATTAGTGAAGGTATCCCACTCAGCCGGTAGAGCTTGTAACACTTTGAGATTAATTTCTCTCAAAGTGTATTTTCCTCTTCGGATGGACTGGATCCTTCTGATGATGTCCATAAACCGGAGCTCTAACTGATCGATGGTTTCATCATTTTTCAGACAAAAGTTGTCGAAGTCTTGGCAGGCATGTGAGAACTTGTTCTCCTTTGTCTCGTCGCTTTCTTCACTCAGCGATGCCAAGATATCCCACATCTCTTTGGCAGTCTCGCACTCTTCTATCCAAGGCAGATAATCTTGTCCAACTGTGGACATGATCGTGCTCTGAGCCCAGATGTCCAACTGGCTCACTTTGGCTTCCTCTGGAGTGTAATCTTCTGGCTTCTTCTCCACTAACTCCACAGTTGCATCCCCATCGTTGGGATTTGTAGGAGTACGAGTGATTCTCTCCCTGATGATGATCGGTCTGAATGTGAGTACTTGTTGCATCCGATGATGCTTTGACAGTAAGATCTTCTTCATCCGTGTTCTCCAGGATGTATAATTTACAACCGAGAACATGACCACGATCTTATCTTTGACGTCCATCTGCACACAACAACAGAACAAATATGCAAGCAAATATGCACTAGCGTGATAAAAAGATCTGTTCAGTTGACCACTGAAGAAAACACCTCGAATTCACACCTTGTGAAACAGAGTCAGCAGTCTTTTGAACCACTGCTCTGATATCACTTGATGGTCCCGATACGAGTTCTGGTGTATGGGGGGGGGGGGGAATACACCAGATAAGACTTTTTAAAACAACCCCCTAAAAATAACTCAACCGAGTAAAGAAGCTCAGTTGGAATCACAACCGAGTAAGAAACACTCGGTTGGAAGTGATGTGTTGTGCGGAATGTGGTGGAAATTAACTCGAATAAAATTTACTTACGCTTTTATGCACGGTTGGTCAAAAACCAAAACAGTTGAGAAAGAATGCAGTTTGTATGCAGGTTACATAGTCAGTTGAATAAACACAACACACAAAGATTTAACGTGGTTCGGAGAGAACTCCTATGTCCACGGGGAGTTGTGAGTCCACACAACTCAGTCCAAGTTCTTCTGGACAAACCACAAAGCTTACGCGGGCTTTGCAACCGTTGAGATAAGTTTACGGGTACTTATCAACCTTACAGTTTAGTTTTCGGGTACTAAACAACCTATCTACTCAGTTACGGGAAGAGTAGGGTCCTAAAACCTTTTCAGGTGAAAGAAATGATGGGGTTCCAACTAAATAGCTCGAACAAGAAGTGAGCTATGATCTAACACTCTACGAACTCTCACAAAGTGATGTTCTCAAGGTTGGATCTAAACACACTCAGACAGAATTTAACACTCTAGAACTCTCAACTAAGGATGTTCTAAGAGAATGAATCTAGTTCAGCTTGTGTGAGAAAATTGGTTCTTTCTTTCGCTCTTTGCACTTGTCTATATCGTCTCGTGTGTGTCTTGTGTCTTGTGAGTCAATGAATGCCTCTATTTATAGGCGGAGAGAATCAACTAGCCGTTGGAAGAGCTGTTGATCTCTGTTCTTTGATAGCGATGGCTTGTCTCTCATCTCTGCAGACTTTCCGGATTTGGCAACTGCATGCTTCTGCTTTCCATCTGAGACAGCCTTGTGTTGGGCCAAATGAGGTAATGACAGAGAGTCAAACCTTCACGTGATTTCCTAATTTGAAATTCAAATCTTAACCTTTGACCTCCAACACTTGATAGTTGGTTGAGTCGTCTGATCTTCATCTGATTAGTCTTCAGCTGATGTTCTATCTGAACATGTGAACTTCTCAGCTGACTTTGAACTTCAAGCTGTTGTTCTTCTTGGTTCAGGTCCTACAACTGATGTTCTGAAACTGAACGCTCAGTTGTCCTTCTTGTATCCGATCAGTTGGGTTCGAACGCTCGGATGACTTTCTTTCATCTGATGTTCTCTTCCCCTATCTACTTCTCATCTGATGAACGCTTAGTTGTCTTCCTTACAACTGATGTGCAATTGCAACTTCCCTTGAACGTAACTCCCCCTTTTTCAATGCTTAGATGACTTTTGCATCTTCCACTTTGAATGCTCATCTTATGAACGCTCAGTTGTCTTCCTCACAACTGATGTTCTATCCGATTGAAGCCTTGTTGCCGTCTTCAGCTGGAGTCCTGTAAAGATAAAATCTTAACACTGCTCAAACAGAGAGCCTAACTACTAACATTAGGATCTGGCAACATCTACTCGGTTGGGGTCAGTTGGTTTTGGAATCAATCAAAACTTTAATAAATTTCCCAACACCATGCTTCATCAAAATAATTGAATAGTTTCATCTAATAAAACAAACCAGCATATAAAACATTTGATGCGTACAAACAAGAAGATAAGTTTGTCAGACGAATCCTATGCTCACAACACTCCTATATATATTAATCTATATGCTGTAGAGGCTAGATCTGCAATTGAGGATGATGTCAGCACGTTCGGATCAATTAGGCACTAGTAACCTGTCAACACAAGAACGCGTAAGAGCCCTAGGTTGAGCACCGGAAGGGGGTGTTGACCGTAGAGCCTCCGATGCTTAAGTTAGTAAAAGAATAACGAGTAGAAATGATAAATAAGACGATCGAGAGAGAAAGGCAGGTTGGAAGAAATGTCTATTCCAAGTTGCCGGTTACGTTCGGAGGGTGAGAACGGTGACAATGAGTAAGTAATAATGGCAAGCTGGTGGCGGAGTAACCCAAATTGGCTAGATCTGGTGTGTAAGAGTGAGTTGGAAAGGCGACGGAAGTTGAGAGAGTATGAGAGATTTGCGAGTCGGATTAAGTGTAGACCATAAACAACCTGTATGGTGTATGGATGGATAAAGATTGATCGTAGGCGGATGATAGAGGCAAATCGGATGGCAGTCGGCTGCAAGTGGAAGAGATGAAATATGTGCAAGTCATATCAACGTAGGCCAATGAAAACGGTCGTAGCCGGCTAGGCCGATGTTGATGTATAAGTACACGTAGCCGGATGTAAGCCGGTGTAGTTAAATGAAGATCGAATGATTGATAAAAGATGTATTATAAGTGTAAGCGGGTGAAATCGATGTAGTCGGATTAAGGTCCTAGACAAATAGCAACTACAGTTGGATAGGCCGTAGTCGGGTAGGCGTCGTAGTCAGATAGATCGTAGCCGGATGGGCCGTAGCCGGATGGCAGTCGTAGCCGAGTGGCGGTCGTAGCTGGATGGCAGCCGTAGTCGAGTAGAATATAGAGAGATGATAGATAGTGAAGGTTGAATGTGTATGAGTTGAATGAGCCCCTCCCCCACCACCCACCCCCCACCCCCTCCCTCTTTTGTAACCTAATCAAGCATATATATAGAAGATGACCAGCTGCTAGGGTTTACCATGTCGGCCTTATCCACCCGTTCCACTCTTCCAACCTGTTGCTATATTGGTGGAAATGTTAAGATATACTCTCTGACCGAGTCAGCTTGGCTGATCGGATTGGTGTGCTCCTTAGGGTTGATGATTTGGTTATTTGACCGTGTCAGCTTGGCAGATTAGATCAAGATGCCTTTTAGGGTTGACAGTTAGATCTTTTGACCCCGTCAACTAGGTTGACGGTTTGATGAAAAGCTTGGCCTGAACATGATGTCAACCCAAGTTGGTTCGTAGTATATCGGGCTAGGTTGACAAGTTTATCTGACAGATTGAGCTTGCTAGACTGTGTCAACTTGGCGGGCTAGCTTTGGTCCAGGTTGTGTATAATTCTTCAGCCGGACTATTAGTTCAAGTTGGCTGGGAAGTGAAATATCTAACCTGGGTCAGTCCAGGTTGGTATTGAAATAAAATCCCCAGCCTGGCTGTTAGTCCAAGCTGGCTTGGAAGTGAAATATCCAACCTGGGTCAATCCAAGTTGGTCTTGATTAAAATCTCCAGCCTGATTGTTAGTCCAAGCTGGCTTGGAAGTGAAATACCAACCTGTGTTGGTCCAAGTTGGTCTTGATAAGGAATCTCCAGCCTAACTTATTAGCTGGGCGGACAAGTCCAAGTTCATTCATAGCTTGTCGGGCTAGATGGACCCGGTTGCTTAATTGATCGAACCAACTTGGAATGTTTAATGGGCTTGGGCCAAGTCGGCGAATTTTGACCACTACATATGCTTCATCAAAACTACATACAAATCTCTCTCTTAAAATCATTTAGTTCACCCTCCTAAAAAAATGTCTTCAAGTTCTAGTTTTGGTCCTTTCAATCTTCTCGAAGATGATGAATGGGAAGAAAAATTGCTGAACAAAATCGGCAACTTGATCAAATCATCGAATATGTAGCCATTCATGCAACCACTCTATCTTTACAACCTGTTAACCATAGTGTTAGAGCAACGAGGCAGTATATTGAAAGAAAATGTGAGAAGGGCCATGATAGTGTTTACTAGCAGTACTTTGCTGAAGATCCAATATATCCTCCAGAAGTTTTTCGAACAAGGTATCGCATGCGAAAGCATTTTTTGAACGTATAATAAAGAAGCTCGTCAAAACCGACGATTTTTTTGCAAAAAAGCGCGATGCTGCTGGTCAACCTGGTATGTCATCTATTCAAAAATGTACTGCAACTATGAGGGTGTTGGCCTATGGAGCAGCAGCGGACTTGCATGACGAATACTTACGAATGAGCGCACAAGTCATTCGTAAGTCAGTCGTAAGGTTCGTTGAAGATGTAATTTCTAACTTTAGTGATGTGTACCTGAGAAAGTCAACCGAATAAGACATGGCATATCTTCTGCATGTTGGAGAAGAATGAGGATTTACAGGCATGTTGGGCAGTATTGACTGCATGCATTGGAAATGAAAAAATTGTCCACTTCATGGGCAAGGCAATATGCTGGAAGAAGCGGGACGCCGACAATCATCTTGGAAACAATTGCATCACAAGATCTATGGATCTATCATACATTTTTCGGAGTTCCAGGTTTGAGAAATGATATTAACCTACTTGATCAATCTTCTGTATTTGATGATATTTTAGAAGGTCGAGCACCAAAGGTCGTAAATGGCCACGAAAAGAATATGGGATACTATCTCACTGATGGCATATATCATCAATGGGCAACATTTGTCAAATCTATTCCAGGTCCACAAACTCGCAAACAACAGTTGTTTGTTCAACATCAAGAGGCTGCCCGAAAAGATGTTGAACGAGCTTTTGGCATTTTACAAGCTCGTTTTGCTTTTATTAAACGTCCATGTCTTATTTGGGATCGTGATATTATGGGAAAAATAATGATGGCTTGCATTATCATGCACAATATGATAGTAGAAGATGAAAGAAGCAATTACCTGAACTATCGTGATCCTACAGAATTTATAGAAGATCAATATCGATAGAAATATCGGCAGAGTGAAGATGAAGAAAGAGATAATGATTACGTTTACTCCACTGATAGGATTGCAAGTCTAACGAGCTATATGAGAAATAAAGAGCAACTTGTCAATAGAGAAGCTCACAAAGCTCTGTTAAATGACTTGATCGAGCATATATGGCAAAAATTCGGCAATCGTAACTAAATTTGATGATGTTTCGTCTATGTTTTAAGCACCGCATATGGATTTTAAATTCTGTATTTTAATTGAAGTAATTTATTATTTTGGTTTGTTTATTTTGTAATTTGTCATAGTTATGTTTTATTTATAATTTTATATTAATTTTAGATTATTTTAATTATCTTTATTATAAATAATTATATTAGTATTAAAAATAATGCAAAATAAAAATATATAATATTGAGATTGGGGTGGTTGGGATGGTCATTGATAAACTACAAAAAATAGTTGTGGTTGGGTTGAAAAAATATTGAGGATGTGGAAGCTAGAGAAATTAATTAAATATTGATAAAGATGGTTGGTTGGGTGGTCTGCCTGATATCTGATAAACATGGTCTAAGACTATCCACAACGCGGTCTCGAGGGCTGTCTCGAAGCTGGCTAGAGACCGCAACGCCTCGAGACACATGCGATGGAGGATGGCGCGGCTCGAGCGGAGCGTGCGCGTCACGTGCGGAAGCCAAAAATAAAAAAAGAAAGAAAAATGTCGGGCGCGTGCTGTGCACGCGCCAACGGGAATTTTTTTTAAAGCCGCAACGAAAAAAAAAAACGGCTACTTCCACTTTTTTTTTTTCTTTATTCATTTTTTACACCTATAAATACATGTTTTCCTCTTCCGTTTCATTCATCCCTTCCATTTCTCCAACACCTCTTCATCTCATTCATCTCTTTCATTTCTCCAACAAATTCATCCAAAAAAAAATTTGGATCCCAACATATCTGACGATATTTATGATTTTACGGGGGCGGGGCTTGATTCAATCAACCTCAACACTCCGGCCTCCGCCGAATCCTACAGGTCCTTCTCCCCCTTACACCGAAAGTCCGGCGACAAACACCGATGATCGCCTAATTTTGGCGCCGCCGTCCCAGCCCGCTGCCAAATGTAGAAAGAACAACTGCACCGAGGAACAAGCCAGCTACTTGGCACAGATTTGGGTGGAGGAGATCTGCAACTCCATCGTCGGATGCGACCAGTCCGGCGAAAGATACTGGGGCAAGATCCAAGAGCGTTTCAACAAGAGGTTCGACTTGCGCCTCAACAAGAAGCAGGTGAAGAGCTACTTCGGCCGCATCCAAACATCAGTTAAAGCTTGGATTGTCGCTTACCAGAAAGCCCAATCTCGCCGGCAAAACGGCGCCTCTGACGGGATGGTGATCGCCGAGGCCCAAGCCATCTACAAGCAATCAACCCAAAGCCCTTCTTTCCACTATTTCACAGCTTGAGAGATTCTCAAAGACTATCCCAAGTTTCTCCTCGCCATTTTTCCAGACGTACCCTCCATTAAGAGGACGAAGACTACGGCGGAGGGCAACCACACATCTTCTCCGTTCCAGCCGTCAGCAGAGGAAGCCTAGTCCACCGAAGGAGAAAGCGCGCCTGGGTCGAGATGCGGCAAGGGCCAGGGCAAGGTCCAAAGGAAAGAAGCCGGCAGAGGAGTCGTCCCAGTTTGGATCCGTCATGGATCGATATACCTCCCGACTTAGCTAGTTCGCTGAGGTCAAGCATGAGATCGCGTTGGCGTTGCGAGAATCAGCTCAAGCGAAGTTGGAAAATGCTCGGACGAGGATGGAAGCTACTCTGCAGAAATAATATGCCACCAACTTGGAAGTTGTCTCCAGGGATACGAGATTCATGACGCCGGAGCAGCTCCAAGTTCACCTGATGATGGTGGAGGAGGTGAAGCAACGTCGGGGATGGGCGTAGCTTTTTTTTCGTAATTTTTAGTTTTATGTAATTTTTCTTTTAATTAAGTAGTATTTTTTTTTATTGTGTGCGGCATGTAATTTTCTAATTTTCAAATATTAATGAAAAATTTGTATTATTTATTAATTAGTGTATTTTAATTTATTTACAAATACATGAATTAATTTAATAAATAAAAATAATAAATTGTTTAATATGGTGCTGAAAATTCCTTGAAGACCATTGAATTGCAGAAATAAAGGTCTCTAGTGCTGGAGATATCTTTGGAGACCACTAATACTAAAAGTTGTAGATAGTATAATGATTTCCAAAGGTTGGTGATAGTCTAACGGTATCATTTCTATTCGACGTTTTATTAAAACGTTAATAAATTTAGAAGGTTGTGTGATTAACTATGATTCGAAATGAATTTGGTTTGGCGCGCGCGGTTGACGCTCTACAATTCCATAAGGCGCCAAGTTTCCCGCCATAACTCGTAACCACCGGCTACAAAACTCACGCCCTTCCTTCACACACAATCACACACTACCAAACACACAAAAAACATCTCAGATCTGCACTCACCAACTCACGCACAAACACACCGCCGATATGGTTGTGGCCTTAGGTCCGGGGAAGTTCTACGGCAGCATCCTCCCGCGGCCGCGCTTCTACACCGACGTCAAGTTCAGCGACGAGAGGGTAGATCCGCCGCTCTCCGTCATGGATCCGCTCATGTCTTGGGCGGAGGAGGCTCACTGGTCCATGGGCGGCCTCAGCTTCAAGCGCCACCGCCTCCAGGGCCGCATCGAGGGCAATGTCGAGAGACTTCGCGTCCAGCGGGAGCAGATCTTCAAAAAATCCCCAGATCTGAAGAAATCCGTCAAAAAATCAGCCGCCTCACGCCGCGAGGAAGACGAAACCAGATGCGAGATTAATAGAACGCCGTCCCCGCCGCGCGCTCCAGTGGCGATTAAGCGGCGACGGGTGGTTGGATTGCTGGATGAGGACGAGGAAGACGAGGTGGTTGCGAAGAGAGGACCGGTGAGGAAGTTGGGAGATGATTTTGAAAGGGTGGCCAGGGAAAGCGGGATGGCGTCAAACAGTGGCGGCGAAAGTGGAGGTTCTCCGGCGGTGAGAACGAGAAGTAAGAGCAGTAAGACGAGTGTCAGTAATGATGATGAGGGAACAAAGACAAAGACGGGAAAGAAGAAATTGGTTAAGGGAGTGAGGAAGAATGGTGCTGAAAAGGTGGTTGCCGCCGCCGGAATCAGAAGTTCGCCGCGTTTGTCAAAGATGCGTTGATTGCATCAATGGTGTTCGACGAATGGTCTGAATGAGAGCGCCTCCAGAATTAGATTTTTTATTTCTTTTTTTAATGCATGTTTTTGAGTGTTTAGATCTCGGTTAAATTATTACTACTACAATCTAATGTTCGAGTTGCTTTGTGGATTAAGAAATGAAATATTAATTATAGTTGTAATTTGCCGTAAAGTGGTAGTATTTGTTTAGACTACATTTACGAAAAAGTGCCATCCTTTTCTGCCTCTTTATTCAGTCTCATAATAAGTTGTTGAATATTGTCTAGTAAGACCTATTAGGAATTGTGATTTTAATGATTGGTGGTGTTGAGTTAGACATGGGTTGATTTCTCCACTATAATGGGGTTGAATAAGACTTAGAATATATTTTATTTTGTTAGTTTTTTTATTTGTAATAAATATTATAAAAATTAACTTAATTAAATTCAGAAATTAATAAATAATAATTTTATTAAATTAAAAAAAAAATTACAACATATATTAATTAAAAAAATACAATAATTAAAAACTACTACATTACAATAATTTTAAGAAAAAAGGACAACTACTCCTCTCAATTAAATTTCCTTGCAAGTTTACGGCGAATATTTTCGTACCTCGCCTTTTGCTCGGGATTCATATTCGACGTGTCGCCGGATTGGAAGGTGGATTCGCCAGATTTGGAGATTGGTTCAGTGGGATTGAACCAAAAGTTTGCGAATACCACGAATTAAACTGGTCGTCGGCCATTTTTTTGCACAAAATATGATGTGAAAGAGTAGTTTTTTTTGTAGGGAAGAATGAATGAAGAAAGAATTTTTTTGGTGTGTAGAATGAATGAGATGAAGGGATATATATAGTGAAAAAATGGGATATAGCCGTTGATGGAGATAATGTATACGTTGGAAAATTTTAATTCTTTACCGTTTTTTTTTTATTTTTTTATTCAGAAAAAAAAATTGACGGACCAATAGAGACACGCCACGTGTCCCCATTTTTCGACGTGGCGGAGTCGAGGGGGGTGTCGAGCGCTCGAATTCGCCATCGCCTCCCCATCGATACCGGGCGATATAGAACCCCCCCACTATGGTATCGACACAGGGATGTGTCGAGTGGGTGGTGTGTCGAGCGGCTCGACACCGCCGATCGACACCGCCCCTCGTTCCGCGATGTACATGCTCTAAAGCGTTTTAATTCTTATTGAGAAATCTAGAGTTTTATATGAAGAATACGAGTCAAAGATCCAATGATGAATTTTAGGTTAGTGGTTGTCATATTGGGCCTATTAGAGTTGGGGCTGGGAAGGTTGGGGCCGGTTGTGAAAAATCGACATGATCGAAGGAGTGTGGGCTCGCAAGTTTATAGTATCGGGCCGAGCAAGTCCAAGTCCATTGAGTAAATGTAGTAAATATTTGAATCGAACCCAACCTCATTTCTCCCAAATATCACAAAGAACAATTTTTTATTTTACTTTCTGAACTTAATAAATTTTAATGATCAATTTCATTTATGAATGTTTTACTTATTCCAACAGTACGTGAAACAGTCTAACCAGAGTTTCACGGTAGTTAATAAAATTGTGTCGATGGGCGGGGTCGATCGTCCGATCGACACCCCTCGATCGACACTGCGATGTCTATTTCCGTTGTAGGTGGTGTTGAGCGCCGGGGTCGAGGGATGGTGTTGAGCGCCGATTTCACTCCTCTTGGGGACAAGTGGCGTATCCCTATTCGTCCAATTTTTTTTTTAATTTCAGAAATATAAAAAAAAACCTATGGTTTTTTTTTTTTTTTTTTTTTTTTTTTTTTTTCCATTTTTCAACTATAAATACCCCTCCAATTCATTTATCATTCACACCAAAATCCACTCTTCACCTAAAAAATTCTACTCTTCACCTCAAAAATTTCACTCTTCCGGCAAAAAAAAAGAGTTTTAGGGGTTCGTTTTTCAATTTGGATGAGGACGAGGAGCAATGTCAAATAAATATCGAGTTGGGTCGACGAGCCATTCAACTTTACCAAGAAGCATACGATGATGATTCGTTGGACGACGAGCCGGAGACGAGGACGTACGTGCTCCGGAATCGTGAGGAGGCCAACAACGCCTCTGACGCGATTATTTTGCCAACAATCCTATATGGGGTGAAATTATCTTCCGCCGGCGGTTTTGAATGAGCTGGAGGCTATTCTTGAAGATAGTTAAAACTTTGACCGCTCGGGAGCCTTATTTTCAACAACTCCCAGATTCCACTAGAAGATTGGGGTTTCACCTATGGGTGAAGTGCACCGTTGCTCTGAGGCAACTCGCCAACGGTGGAGCGGCCGATCAGTACGGCAAATATCTGCACGTTGGACCAACAACGAGCACACAATGCCTCAAGAATTTCTGCCGGGCCATCAGATCTGTTTTCGACGACCACTATTTGAGGAGGCCAAACACCACTGACGTTGCCAGGCTCACAGAATTGTACGAAAGAACGCACGACTTTCCCGGTATGCTTGGAAGCATCGACTGTATGCACTCGACATGCAAGATTGTCCAACAAAATAGAGAGAAATGTACACAACCCAACGCTAAAGGCTTATACGACGCTCAACCTTGAAGTTGTTGCCTCCCAAGATTTGTGAATTTAGCATGCTTTTTTCGGTGACGCCTGCTCCAACAACGACATCAATGTGCTTAATCAGTCACCCGTCTTCTGCGATGTTCTCAATGGGAGAGCATCGTCAGTCGTCTTCAAAGAAAATAGCGGCGAGCACCACATGGGGAACTATCTCGTCGACGACATCTATCCAATGTGGGCCTCTTTCGTGAAGACGCTCCCAGCGCCAACAGAATCGAAGAGACAACGATTTGCTCGGATGCACGTTGAAAGGGCTTTCGGTGTACTCCAAGCTCATTGGGCACTGATAAAGGGTCTTGCTCGCTTGTGGTTTCGAGAACATTTATGTGACATCATGTATGTTTCCATCATTTTGGATAACATGATCATTGAAGATGAAGGACTTAGAGCAAATCAATTTAGTGTTGAATCGAGCACACAGGGCGATAGCGACATGAACACGGCACCAGTCAATCAAGGTGTTCCAACGCCATTCAATGTATATATTGAGAGACAGGCTCGACTTCAGGATGTGCGTGCCCACGACCGTCTTATAGACGATATGATTGAAGAAATTTGGACACGTTTCGATCCACTCAACTAATATTTTCTTTCGTTCAATAAAATTGTTCGGTTCATCTTTTTTTTTTTTTTTTATCTTAATTATTGTATATTTTTTTTAATTTTAATTCAATAAATTGTCTTTTAAAAATTTTCTATTTAATTTAAGTATTTTTATTATTATTTATTATAAATACAAAAAAATATATATAAAATTATTCAATCATTCTTAGGGTCTTGTATGTTAATCTTTCTTAATTTTAAATTTTTGTTATTAGCACACAGAGTTCTATAATAAATTATTGTTTTTATGTAACATATAAAAAATCATTAATACTAGAGCTGATAAACAAATAATTTTTTTTTTCTTATACCAAGCCACTTCAAATTAATTAGCCATATTACTTATATTGTCTACTAATAAATAACCGCTCCAAATTGCACATTCTCACAGTGTCACCCATATAAAGTCTTAATAGCCCCCTAAGAATTTCGTCATGATTTTGATAGAATTAGGACATTTACAATCACTATTATAAATACGAACATGATATTAATATTTACCTCTTCTGTACACATTTTAATAAAAATATGTCAATCAAATAAAATGCTCGCTTTCCCTTCAAAAAAAAAAAAAAAAAAAGAAAGGGGAAAAAGTGAAAGAGGCTTAGTTTAATTTGTGATCTGGGAGTCTATGAAACTATTACAAAATCATTTACTATGTTACTCGCATAAAAACAAATTTTATAGGCCTTCGATCATTATATTTAGGATGTATTTGCTTTTTATACCTCTATTTAGAAGTAAATAGAGATATAAATCAAAATTTCATCCTTTAAATCATCACTTCTTTTTTAAATCTTTCTTTTTCACCATCATCACGAGGAAAAATATTAACCCCTCTAAATTAGAGTGATAATATTTTCCCAAGAGATTTAAGAAAGAAGAGATGAATTTAAAGGGTGATATTTTTATTTATCTCACCATTTACCTCTAAATGGAAGTATAGAAACTAAACACAACTTTAAATTAACGAATATAAAATTACATATTAAGATATTATTTAAATATAATAAAATCAACAACACATAATTAATTTCATTTTATTTTATACTCAACATAATAAATTTATAAATTTATGGTCATGCAATATAAATCCAACATCTTTGACTATTCCCTACAATAAAACCATTCTTTGGTTTTATTTGAATATGTTAGAAATGGTTTAGTAATTAACTATTTATTGACGATAAATATTGTTAATTAAATATTTATTATTTAATTAAAATATTTATTGGACGTTAAGCTATATCGTGAGTAGATGAACGTGATATATTTGATATTTTTAAACCGAATTTCGACGAGTGAGATATTGTATGCTAAAGGTTGGATGTTGGAGTAAAAACTAACATGTTATATTAATATAAATGTTATAACATCGGTTATATGTGGATGTTTTAACTTGTATTTAAGTATTTGTCTTTATGGACTTAATAACTTGTTGGGTTGGAGTGTATGGGTGTCCTCGCGCGCACGCACACACGCGCGTCACCGCCGCCCGAATGGGTTTGGGCTCGGGTCCGCGACCCAGTACTTGGATCTTGGCAATTGGTGTTTTGGGCTGGTGTTTGGGCATCTGAAACTGCCAGTGTCTTCATGGTAGCATTAACGGCGACAATCCCTTCATGTTCGAGAGCTGCCTATATATAGGAGCATTTGACCATTGCAGAAGGTATACAATCGAAAAGCATTCTATCGTTTTAACCTTTGGGGACGAGCCGCCTTACCATGAGCACTACCGGAGCTGCCTATATATAGGAGCATTCGATCATTGCAGAAGGTATACAATCGAAAAGCATTCTATCGTTTTAACCTTTAGGGACGAGCTGCCTTACCGTGAGCACTACCGAGGCGTATTCTCGTCTTGCGGGTAGAAGCTCTAGCTTCGGACGATCTTTGGTTTTCCTTACTTCAGTTCGTTGTAATTCTTGTTAATTATGTTCCTTGTTCAAATTCATCAATAAATTCCAAATATTCATTGATTTGTACACGTACGAGTACCCGGTTCCTAATAATCGCAAGACGAGAATAACCGAAAGTTAATTGTTCATGTGTTCCTCAAACTGAAGGTGAATCCTACACCTCTGCTGGAAAATGTCGACCAATCCGAGCACCGGTTCTAACACTATTCTTCCACTTAATCGGGCACCATTGGCTCTTCGAGCTCCACTATGGCTCTTGTCCAGCCTGCTGCCCGGCTCATGCCAATCGCCGAGAAACCTCCTGTTTTCTCGGGCACTGACTTCAAAAGATGATCCCAAAAGATGATGTTCTACATCACCACAATGGGGCTTGCGAGCTTCCTAGGTGAAGACAGGCCTCCTGTCCCTGCTGAGGATGAGGAAGATGTTCAAGTTCGTATTAACTATGATACTTGGGTGCATTCCGACTATTTGTGTCGGAATATGTTGCTGAACGGGTTTACTGATGGCATATTCGATGTGTTCAACATCAAGGAGACTGCCAAAGAAATTTGGGATGAAGTTTGTTGTGACGAGGTTCACCGAATTCCAAATGGTGGATACTCATCCTATGATGTCCAAGTGCAAGAGTTTCAAACTCTTGTACATGATGTTCATTCAGAGGGGATGCCTTTGCCCGAGGCATATACTGTGGCGATCTTGGTTGAGAAGTTGACACCTAGTTGGAAGGAATTCAAGGGATACCTTAAGCATAAGCGAAAGGAGAGGACCCTTGAAACTTTGGTAGCTAAGTTCCAAACTGAGGCTCAAGTCTGTGACCAAGACTTGAAGGCCAAGGCTCCAATGGAGGCTAAGGCTAATTTGGCCGAAGGTAGGGGCATACCTTCTAAGAAGCTGACAGAGCGCTGTCGTCACACACTTCGTACAAATAATATTTATAAACACCTCTTGCCCAACAAGGTAGTAGTCAGCGGCAAGTGGGATCGTACCCAAGGGACCTGGTGTAATCTGTTCTTCCGATGTTGCTCAACAAAAGGGTTTTGGTAACGAAGTATCTAAATAACCTGTACTCAACAAGTAACAATATCAAATAACAAAAGAGTTTGGATTGGGTTTCGAATCCATGATTCTAATTACTCTTTACTCGTTCATTGGTGCAAAGATATTCAATTAACTGATTTTATCACTTGGTTTAAGGCAAAGATTAGTTAACAGCCTAAGGTCACGAAGTCACGATGCTAACACACTTAACCAATATCTAATCAATTTTACAGATCTTGACCAGAAGGTAAGATCTCCTCTCTTGATCACCAAAGTCACGAAGACACTTCAGTAACGATGCTGCCCAACAGACATTAAGAATAAATAGACTCAAGTCAGCCAAGAGGTAGGTCAATACCGACTGCTCTCCAACACCCTTTACCTTCTTAGGCACGAAAAACACTCTCATGTTAATCCCAATTTCTGTTAATAACTTAATCTCAATATCTAGATGGTGATCAATCAATTTAAATATCAATTAAGTCTAGAATTAATACTAAGTGTTTTGGGAACAAAATCAATTAACAAACTAACATAATTAGACCTCACGAGTTTGAACGAGTAATCTAAAATCACTTCATCTACATCCAACCCAAACGATAAACTTAGTTAGACATAATATTAAATAAGAACACAAAGCAAATAAAGAAAAACATACTTAGCATAAATCTGGAAACGGGTTGCTGCCCAAAAGCGTAGTTAGCAACCAGGGTCTTGGCTTCACGCCAACAACTAAACTTAAAGCAGTAAAATACGAAATAAAAGTATATTGCCCGTAGGACTTGTTTCTTCCTCCCTTTCTCTCAACCTAGAATGCAGAACTAAGAATAAAAACGGCGTAAAACAGGGCTAAGAACTCTCATACACAATGGAGTCGGCCATATATATAGGCAATGGAAATTAAGGTTTAGGGAAGTTTCCTTGTTGATGAAGGTCTCTTGCATGCATATCTCATCCGCCCTCTCTCTTCATGCATGCACGATTCTTCTTTCCTTGCGTGGTAAATATCTCCTTTGATTAGGCTCGGCTAGGATAAGGAAAGAAAGATCCAATCCTTATCCTCTTCCTTGAAGAAAAAGAATTCTGTTGCTGCTGGTCCAACTCGCGTCTTGCCCTTCATCGTCTGCATCCTGAATTGCCTCCGATCTTGACCAAGATCCTGACTCCTCCAAGTACTCTATCTATTGGCTTAAGGATATGGGGAGGTGCTTCTTAACTTGTAGATTGGATATTCTGATGTTGCCCAGCTACAAGCTTCCAGCCCTATGCATATTCGCATCGTATCGCCATCTCAACAACAGATTTTCCATCGGATTTGCCCAGCATCCACCTATTCTTCCCTGCACATTATCTCTCGACTTGCGTGTCCTCCCAGACACATATTGACTCGATAAAGACTAAAAACACAAGAAAAACACAAGAAAAGATGGACACAAATATGGGTTCATCACACCCACACACTTGAATTACACTTGCCCAAGACTCAAACACAGAAAAGACAAAACAGAAAACACAGACTCAAACGATCAGCTCATCAACATGTCAGTCAAAACAGGATATGTAAATAGATATTGCCATCAAAAAGGTCAAGATAGAGTTATTGGACAACATGGATATCCTTACCCGCACTCATCTCTCAAGTGTATAAGGTTAAGTGCTTACGCTCTTGACCAACATCAACAAAGTTTTTCCATAGGCTTGCCTGCCCTCTACATCTCTACTTCTTTGAACAAAATCAAACTACTTATCCTTAAGTCTTAAACAGGTTATAATGTGGCTTTAAGGCAAAAAGGTGGGGAGATTTAGGAACTGGCTAAGTCAAAAACTAGGTTCTTGAACAACAAACTGCCCTTAATTTCTTACTCCTCCTCATCTAGCACACTTATTCTTTTCTGGGCTTAATTTTTTTCTTATTCCTTATTTTCTCTTTTTTTTTTAAACCCAACACATCTAACTTAGGTGATAATGCCCAGTAAGTGCTACCCAACATTTCCTTCCGTCCCTCGTTCTTCTAGACCTGAGTTCTTGACCGGGACGGCTCAAAATTCAGGCTTCTATAAGTGATTAGAAAGAATTATCATCAAGCTCAAGGGGGCTAGTCAAAGGATAAATGTCAAGGTAGGGAATTTTTAGGCCATGAGCTTCTTTGAACAAAAATTGCCTAATTCATTTAAGTAATCCGACTAAGTTACATGAAGCTTTAATTAAGAGATGCAGACAAGTTCTAGATCAACACATGTTAACTGATCATTATCACACAAGAAAGAATAATGCTGCATATGTATATAGCATTTTAAAAGCTCAAATCCTCACAGTTAATGCCCAATATCTCATTTCGTCCTACCTATTTACATATGGCATTATCCATAAACATATTCCAACCTTCATGCTAACATGCTGATCAATAACACAAACACACTTTAAAAACACAAACTGACACCCCAACACCCACACACTTTGCCTTAGGCAAAGTGGGTAAAATGTTGGGCAACAAACAAACATAAAGCAAATTGACTCAACAAATATTAACTCACACAACCGAGAAGGAAATAAGATCTTCACCACACAATTTGCTGAGAAAATTGTGGGTGAAGTCAATAAAATCGCCCTCTCAACCAACAAGACATAACAAAACACAAAATACAAAAACGAAAAATAAAAACCTAAACTAACAAAAAAGGGAGGAACACAAATCAAAGAGAAGATTCAGGTGGATACCTGAATCCTTGGTGTGCAAAAAATGCCAGCTGGGCATCCCTGATCTCGATCAACAATCTCTCCACATTGGCCAGTCTGGTCTCGATCCAGATGTTGGGCAGCACCACTGCGCTGGTGCTTGCCTCCTCTTTCTTGCCCAAGGGTGGTAGCCTGGTGGATTTGGTTTATCGTGCTCAACAAACACATATCTGCCATTCCTTATCTCAATGTCGTTCATCTTCTTCAAGGCAGCTTCTCCCAGCTTGCTGACCACCATCACCGACTTCCCTTTCAGCTCACTGTATGTCACGCCCCGACTCTCGAGGTGTGACTTACGAAGAACAACAAACCTAAACAACTAACAACTGACTCAAACAAAGGGAACATGCTCGGGGAAACAAAGATGGAAGGTAAAACAATCGAATTAGGCATCCAAAGTATAATGAAATAATATCCGAGCATCTCAAAACTACATATAACAAGAATTTAGATAAATAATTCATGCTGATGGGGATAGAATTCCAACAAAAAGAGAATGCATACAAATATATATATAGACCATGTTAAGAGGGTCAAGTTCAAGCAACAAATCAAGTCAACGAGCCTATCGCTCGGAAGTACAAATCAAGTAGCTTAAGAAGTTAACAAATATTCAAGGTCTTCGAGCACAACGCTCGGAATAAAAAACATGAGAATCAAAGTATTAGCATCAACAGACATCAATTTCAAAGGGTTGCAGCGGAAACTTGCATCAATACCCAACATTTGCACGTATGAAGACGTACAAATGCCAGTCTGATATCCAACTAGACTCAACCAAAAGAACCAAACCACACCACCAAATATCCATGCCATCGCCATCCAGTCAACCTGCATGTTTAGAAACACACGCAGGGCTGAGTACTTCGTACTCAGTGAACAAAAGCCAAAACATTTGAATAAAGATGCTTCTTAAAGCTATAATAATTGAACTTGCCTTGCCGAACATCACAAGTATATAAGCAGTTTTAAAATAGTTTTACTTGTGCATGTTAAAAACATTTTCTTTTAAACAGACTGTGCAGTCAAATATCATATAATATAACAGTATGTATCATCTATCACAAACAATATCACTGTGCCGAGAAGTAGGCCTCCTTCTCGAGCACTATGACCGGCCTAACCGAAGCAAGGCTCACAGTCACCTCAACATATACCACACGTGGGTTCCTGCCTTTCACAGGATAATAACATCTTCATATAAATAGATGATAACACATACCAAACTTCAATAAAAACGGCAAGTCAATCACATTTGAAAACATATCATAATACTTAATAGCATAACTAATTTTCATCGATAGTTTTGGTTCAGAAAAGCCCACCTGATTTCCGAAGAACTAGCTAGGTGGTTTAGGACTATTTGTCCTCGCTTAATTGATCCGTCCGGCTCGATCCTTCACAGTTCGACATCGATAGGAAAAATAAGATGCGCAACATGACGGATACAAAGGCGTTGGACTTTAACTGAAGGACTTCTATTTGAGTCGATTCTCTCCTCGCTTAACCTTTCTAAGGGATCTCGCATTCTCGTCTTTAAAACATTAACTCTACTTGAATTGGTTAATACTATTAATCGATGGCTTAACACTTTTCTCGTTCTAATTAAAAATGTCATCGTCTACATTCTATTACTCGAGCTTTCTTTCAAAGATTTCATTTGATTCTCGACTTATCAATCAATCATTCAACCATTTTGCATACAAAAATTCAATCAACTTTTACATCATAACAAAAATCATGCATTTAAACATTTATTCAATTATATAATGAATTCAAATAAATCAAACATACTTCAAGACACATTAACATTCATTCAATTTAGATCTTAAGACTTAATTCGATTATGCATTTCTTTTTATGAAGGCTCAACTATTTATTCTATCTTTCTTATTTATTTTTAAATCGATTCTCATTTCTTAACTCGACTATTGTTTTTCTAATTAATTACTCGGTGATTTATCTCGGTTTATTCTTAATTTGTTTGGTTGAAAACAACGTACTCAATTAATTATTTAATTAACTTCTTTCAACTTATTACTCGATATTTTATTCTATCATTATCATTTTCTTGATTAGCTTATACGAGTATCTATCTTAACTCGTCTAGCATCTTTTCTTTACTCGATTTAAAACTTCCTTTTTGTTTCTTTTCGATTCATTCTTTTTAAACTCGGTTTTCTTTATTCTTACTTATCTTTTTAATAATTTCTTCTTTTCTTGTCTTTAATCTTTAAGCCATTTCTTACTTAGAAATTCTTTTATCTTTTAATAAATATTTTCATTAACTAGTTCATTTCATTAGTCAAATTATAAAAGATCTTTTGTTGTAGTTTTAGTAAAAATTCAAGTCTTTAATTTTTAATATAAGAAAATTTATTAACATAACTTTTATGCATTTTTCATCTTTTAATCAATTAAAAGCTTTTAAAAATTCTAATCTTTTGTTACAAAACTTCTATCTTTATTTATGATTTAACTAATAATCATACATACATTGTAACACTTAAACATTCAATCTTTTCTATATTTTCATATTTAATTTCTTTAAAAACTTCAACATGCAATCTCATTTTCCTAACTTAAACACAAGTATGATTATATTAACATAACATACAATCATCTCATTGATCAAAATATCACTCAATTCATCAACAAAATCAACAAAATAAATACTCTATTTCCTTCAAAAACACACGGCACACACACATTTCTTTGTGTAATTTATTTCTTAATTTTTCATGCATAATATCTCGTTCTCAACATAATAAAAATAATAAATCAAGCATCACAATAACAACAACTCAAAGATTCACATTTTTCCTATTTTTCTTATAATTTTCGGCATTTATTAAATCTTTAGGGTTTTAAATTCTTTTTCTTCTCTTAATTCACCGATTAAAACTATTGTCCGATTCTCCTAACGATTTCTTCTCACTCGATTATCACATGCACATCCTAAGTTTGCCTAAACATAATTTAAATAGCATGCATGCATAGTTCTTTCTTTTAGGATTTAGAGATATACACATTTACAACTAAACAAATGAATTTCATACTTTAATTTAAATGGAATTCTTCTCCTTGGCTCTTGGAATTGGAAATGGATGGAAAATGAAGCTTCAAAGCTTGGATTTGAAGGAAGAAAGAAGTCTTCTTGAATCCTCAAAAAGAATAACATGAAATTAATCATCCATCCCTTTTAGGTTTAAGAATCAAAATAAAGAAATTGTTGGATGAATATTGAATTTAATCTCAAGAACTTGAAAGATTATTACCTTTTCTTGTGAATATGGATGGAATGAATGGAGGATGACACTTTCTACTTCATTTCCATGGATGAAGAGCTTGAATACATGGTTGCATGTAAAGAAAAATTGAAGTATGAGGGAGAGAGAGAGAATGCCGAGAGTGAGGGAGAGATTGGAGAGATTGAGAGTTTTTCTTTGTTGTTTGAGAGAGAGATTTCGAAAGAGAGGGAGAGAGATGGAGTGAATGAAGTCTTCTCCCTTGTCTTAGATGAATGAATTTGAAATCCAACAAAGAGAATAAAGTGATTTGTTGGAAGTTGTAATTGTTAAAGTGATTGATGGATGAATGATGTGATGTAGTTTGCATGTAATATTTTGGTAAGATCTTGTTGAAGACATAATCATGATAATTAACTTTGGAAATTGAGGAGTGATGTGAGGGAAAGAGTGAGGTGGCGTGAGAGGGAGAGAGGTGAGTGACACGTGTCTTCGTCGTGTCGCTACGGGTGTTAATTACCCGGTCGTAAAGGTTTTCCGGATAAAACGATTCGTATTAATTTCTTTTTATGCTATTAACGAGTCTAACCTCTTCTCGTCTCACTTTTGACACTAACTCATCTCAATCTTATTTTATGTCTCAATTAAAAGATTAAGGAGTTCGATTATTTAATCTTTTAAATCTTAAAGGAATTTAGTCGGCTTCTCAATCCGTTTATAAATCCTTTAAAGATTAACTCCTCATTACTCTTCTTAATTCTCGGATAAGCTCTTACCCTATCTCAGTGACCTTAAAAGTAATTCTAAGTTCGAAGATTCTAATTCAATTCTATTCTAAGTTCATCGGTATAAATATATTTCTCGGCGATTGAAATTATGTTAATTTAATTAAGCAACTTCTCGGAATTATTTTAGAAATTAATCTCATACTCATCTTCATACAAATAATTCAATAAGCATATCACATCATTATCATCTCAGATAAATAAAGCAGATAATTTCACACAAAACTCACAAAGTAATTTAAACGTTTTACTCAATTCTCTTCGTTTAGAAAAGAAAAATTTTACTCCTAATTTCTCATCTTTTAACTCACTTGGTTAATTAAACGCTTTCTAAAGGTTTAAAAACTCGGGGTATCACACCGTAGACCCCGACTCCATGCGCAAAGGCTGTCACAACATAGCCACAAGTGCATCCCAGAGATTGCTTCGCTAGAACCGTCTTGAGCTGCTCACTAAGGAACGCCACAAAGTTGACCCTGGTCTTGGTGTGCATACACCACAGTAAATACCGCTCCTTGTTGCTCAAGCTGTTGCTACTATCGCTCTTGCCATACAAGTTGTAGGCCAGGATGCGATGGCAAAGCCTAAGGGTGTGAGTCTTCAGCTCGGTTCCCTTGTTGTTGGCCCCATAGTACGGCGTTCCATTCCCGATCTCCTTCCACTGCTCCTCGTAAGCCACATCTCTTGGGGGTGGCACCTTAGTCTTGGCCTCCATGAACTCCTTCTTGGCCAAGTCTCTCAAACTCACCATTCCCAGAATCTGATTAAGGGCACTAACTTGAAAGTCATACTTCTCGCCCAACAGCGAGAATGAGATCATGCTCACCCCATTCTCTGGATCACTTGTTATTGCCGCCGTGCTGTACACCCCCTTAACCTGCTCCTCATAGACCTCCACAGGCCACTCCAAAAACTTGCTCCAGCCTATCCCTTCAAATAGCTTCCTAACTACCTGGGCAACACCCAGGCAACACCCAGGTTCTCGTAGAGTTTGAAGTTGAGAACCCTGGGCGCAGTCACCTTCCACTCTCTGGGCTTCCTACACATCATCACTGTAGGACCCCTCCTCTTCTTCCTGCTCTTTCCACTTGCTGGGGTAGACTGCTCATCGTCCCCATCCTCCTCAACATCGTCCCCTTCATCCTCTCATTCGCTGACAGCCGTCCCCTTCAAAATCGATGGCTGAAAAGACCTGGCGTCCAAAGCAGCAGATTTGTGCTTCTTCGCCGGCATCCCCTCGCCACTGTGAGGGCGTTTTTAGCCGCCTTGGCTTCTTTCTTCTTCGCTGGGCTTTCCTTGGCCTTGGTCTTCGCCTCTACCAACGTCTCCGCTGCCAGCGTCGCCGCCACTGTGTCAATGGCTTCGTTCACATCATCGTTGTTGCCTTCTCCCTCATCACCTTTCTCTTCTTCTTCATCCTCGCCGTCGTGTTCCTCCTCCTCTGCTTCTTCCTCTAACTCCTCTTGCTCGAAAACCTGCTTCGATTGCATCTCCTCCTCCTGCTGCTTCTCCGCCTCTTCCATCAGGCTAGGGTTTTCATCGCTCATCAGAAGCGTGGCATCGACCGGCGGGCTTTTGGGTACGGTGGTTCCGATTGTGATTTCTGGGTGTTGGTCGGCAGAAGGGTTGGCGGGTTCCATAGGTAGTTTTCTCTTGGTGGTGATTTTGGGCTTTGTAGCGGTGGTAGTGGGGTGTTCAGTGGTGAGGTCGATGTTGGTTCCGGCAGGGCTCTTGTTGAGTTTGTTTTTGGGACGAGTAGACACCATTGTAGGAAATTTGAGAGTTTTGATGGAGAGAGAGAAGAGAGAAGATGGGAGGTTGCAGACTTGAATTTAAAATCGGGTAGTGGGGGTATAGACGTGGTAGGGTGGTTTTAAAGGGCGCGTAGTTTTAGGGATACAGTAACCGCCTCAACCGTTGTTAACCAACATCTTAGCTCTTGCCCAAAAACCTTGCTCCATTCCCACAGTTCCTTCCCTTAAAGTGGATCCTGATCTACAACCTGCATCTTGCTCAACATCTCCCGCACACTTAAAAACACAAATACACTACGGAAATAAACTTCCCCTTATGGTTAGATTCGATCATAAAATGCTTTAAAATAAAATACTTAAAACATAAACTAGCTAAACTACACTAATTTTTTTGGATTTTTCATAATTTTATGACTTTTTTAGAGTTTCATATTTTTGCGAAAATAAAGAATAAAAGAGAAGAGAAATAACGAGAAATTAAAAACTAACCAGGTTGCCTCTTGGACAGCGCCCCGTTTAAGGTCTTGGGCACGACACCCCCCTCTTTAGAAGTCAGAGTCCTCCTCGACAGGAAACCCAAATGGTTCCCCCTCAACAAACTGTTCTTGCCCAAGATAGGCCTTCAAGCCCTGACCATTAACTTTAAAAATCTTCCCGTTCTTGGGATCCTTGATCTCAACAGCTCCATTTGGGAATTGAGCTTGTACTTCATAAGGTCCTACCCACTTGGTCGAGAGCTTCCCTGAAGATAGCCTGAACCAAGTTTGATAGAGCAGCACTTGTTGCCCAAAATGGAACTCTTTTTCTTTAATCAAAAGGTCGTGGGTCTTCTTCATCCTTTCCTTGTATAGACCGGCATTGTCATAGGCTTGGAGTCTGATCTCGTCGAGTTCCTGGATCTCGAGCTTCCTTGATTCACCTGCTTCATTCCAGTCGAGGTTAAGTTGGGCAACAACCCAATGTGCTCGATGTTCCAATTCCACGGGCAAGTGACATCTCTTGCCATAGACCATGCGATAAGGGGACATGCCAAAAGGTGTTTTGAAGACAGTCCTATACGCCCACAAGGCATCGTCCAAGCGCATACTCCAATCCTTCCTTGTTGTGCCCACGGTCTTTCTCAAGATCGTCTTGATTATTCTATCGGATAACTCCGCTTGTCCATTGGCTTGTGGGTGATAGGCTGTTGACACGCGATGAGTAACTCCATACTTCTTGAACAAGGCGGTCACCGTCGCGTCGCAAAAATGAGAACCTTGATCACTAATGATAGCTCGAGGTACACCAAACCTATTGAAAATTTGAGTTCTCAAAAAAATGAGAAACCACCTTTGAATCATCCTTGTATGAAGCACGTGCCTCTACCCACTTCGAGACATAATCCACTGCCAATATGATGTACTTGTTGCCTTTGGAACTCGGCAATGGTCCCATAAAATCCATCCCCCATATATCGAACACCTCCACGGTCAAGATCGGGATCATGGGCATCTCGTTCCTTCTTGTGATGTTGCCTTCCTTTTGGCACTTCTCGCACATCTTGACCCACTCATAAACAGTCTTTAAACAATGTTGGCCAATAAAAGCCACACTCTAAAATCTTCCTTGCAGTACGTTGGTGCCCAAAGTGTCCTCCACACTCTTTGTTGTGGCAATACTCAAGAATGCTTATTTGCTCTTTATCTTCGACACACCTCCTTATTATCTTATCTGCACATTCCCTCCATAGATATGGTTCGTCCCAAATGTAGAAAAGACTCTCATGTTTAAGCTTGTTTCTCTGATAACGCCCAAGATCTGATGGAATTTCTCCAGTCACCAAGTAATTCACGATATCAGCATACCATGGTTCATCTTGGGCAAGCTCGTCGGGAAAGGTCTCCTTGATCGGCACCCCATCGTCTGGCTGGAGGATTCGACTTAGGTGGTCGGCAACTTGATTCTGGGCACCACTCTTGTCTTTGATCTCTATGTTAAATTCTTGCAACAAAAGAATCCATCTAATCAATCTTGGCTTGAACTCCTTCTTGCTCAATAAGTACTTCAACGCCGCGTGGTCCGTGTACACTATGGTCTTGCCTCCAAGCAAGTAGGATCTAAACTTCTCAAAGGCAAAGACAATGGCCAACAACTCCTTCTCCGTGGTGGCATAATTACGTTAGGCTGGGTTCAACGTCTTGGATGCGTAATAGATGACATAGCTCTCCTTTCCGCGCTTTTGCCCAAGAACTACATCAACGGCATAACCACTGGCATCACACATTAACTTAAAAGGCATCCCCCAATCCGGAGGTTGGATGATGGGGGCAGTGATCAAGTTCTCCTTCAAGGCATGGAACGCCTTCTTATAATCCTCATCGAACTCCCATGGTACTTCATTTTGAAGTAATCTCGTCATTGGTTGGGCGATCTTGGCAAAGTTCTTGACAAATCTTCTATAGAATCCAGCATGCCCAAGGAATCCTCTTAACTCCTTCACCGATCTTGGGTAGGGCTACTTGGCGATAATGTCGATCTTGGCCTTATCCACCTTAATACCTTTTTCCTGAGATAACATGCCCCAAAACGATTCCTTCTTTTACCATGAAATGACATTTCTCATAGTTCAATACAAGGCTCTTCTCAACGCATCTCTTCAAGACTCGATCCAGGTTGTTGAGGCATGATTCGAAGGTCTTGCCGTAGACGATAAAGTCGTCCATGAAGACTTCGATACATTCTTCAAGAAGGTCTGAAAAAATGTGCATCATACACCTTTGGAATGTCCCTGGTGCATTGCATAATCCGAACGGCATCCTCCTATATGCAAAAGTGCCAAACAGGCACGTAAATGTGGTCTTGCCTTGATCCTCGTCAGCAACCCAGATCTGCATGTAACCAGAATAACCGTCAAGAAAGCAGTAGTAGTCATTACCGGCTAACCTCTCAAGCATCTCGTCGATAAAGGGCAAAGGAAAATAATCCTTCTTCGTCTTTTGGTTGAGCTTTTGGTAGTCTATACACACTCGCCATCCGGTTTGTAGTCTCGTGGCCACCATCTCGTTCTTGTCGTTCTCAACAACTTGAATTCCTGACTTCTTGGGCACCACGTGCACAGGGCTCACCCACCGGCTGTCAGACACGGGGTAGATGATCCCTAAGTCGAGAAGCTTAAGTATCTCCTTCATCATCACTTGTTTTATGGCTGGATTCGATCTTCTTTGTGGATCTCGTACGGGGGCAGCATCCTCCTCAAGCAAAATGTGATGAACACAGTCTAAAGGGTTAATGCCCTTGATGTCAGCCAACGTCTACCCTAATGCCTCCTTGTACTTGCTCAGCACCTCGCCAACTCTGACCTCCTCCATGCTTGATAATTCTAATGATATGATCACGGGAAAGGTCTAGTTCTTGTCAAGATATATGTACTTTAGGTGCTTGGGAAAAGGTTTCAACTCCAATGCAGGAGCTTTTTGTAAGGATGGCGTCAACTTGTCTTCCGGTTTCAACTCAGGGATGTCGAGTGGCTCAAACCCCTGAGGCTGCATGTTGCCCGGAATCCTTGCATAACTGCATTCCTCCACATTTGTTGGTTCTTTGTTCTGGGCAAGATCTTTTTTCAATTTGTAAGCTGGCATCCTCCTCAAGAACTGTTTGTTGCCAAAATTCCTCTACTAACTCTTCAGTCTCATCATGGGGTAACTCCTCAAGTTCTTCATCAAACTCATTAAGGGGTTTTTGGTCCCCTAAATTTTGGTCCTCATTTTCATCCGTGGAGTAGTCCACGTCGGTGGAATCAAAACGGTGTCCATAGACTGATTCCTCCCAAAAATCTTCTTTACTCTCGTACTCATCTCCTTCATAGAATTGCATCAGAGCCCCATCTTCCACATTATCCTCATGCTGATCAGGATCCTAGTCAAGATCCTGAACTAGGTTGAATTTCGCCTGGATTGCATCTTCATTGTCTTCTACGAAACAACTTAAGCTATTCAATGTCTCCACTTGCTTTCCACATGCACTGAGGGTGTTTAGGTATTCCAGGGCATCATCCTGATTTTGCCTATAAGCGTCGAACTCTACTACTTCTCCTGCTACTTCGACTGTCAACTTCCCCGTATCGCAATCAATGTTGGTACATGCTGTCCTCAAGAATGGCCTCTTGAGCAAGATCACTGGATTCTTGATTGCTTTCTTTCCCATGTCAAGAACATAGAAGTCGGCTGGGAACAAAAGATCTTCACTTTGACCAACACATCCTCCAACACTCCGTCCGGGTAGACTGTGGATAAATCTGCTAATTGGATGGCAACACGTGTAGGAGAAAGAGGTCCAAATCTCATCTCGTCGAACATGGCTCTTGGCATCACATTTATCGAAGCTCCAAGATCAAGCATCACCTTGGGTATTGACGTAGTACCAATCGTGCATGGGATAGCGAACATGCCTGGATCCCTCTTCTTGGTAGGGATATGGAAATTCATTAGTGCTGACACATTCTCCACATGGAAACAGACATTATCTGGGTACTTAGTCTTCTTTAAGCACATTTCTCGCAAGAATTTTGCACACTTTGACATAGATTGCAATGCCATCAACAACGATAGGTTGATTTCCACCTTCTTGAACACCTCCATCATGTCCTCCAACTCCTTCTGATCACGATCGTGGGCAAAACGTCTTGGATATGGGATCTTGGCCTTAGTAGTGCGAGGAACAGTCCTCTTGGCCAAAGCCTCTGCTTCTTTCTCAGCCTTCAAAGATTCCAGCATCACGTCATCTTTGTCAAATCCCAACTTAGATCTCTCCATCTTTACGTAATCAAACAAGGCTTCATCCTCCTCATTATCAAAGACTGGGTTCTTGTTGGCCTTTATCTCTTCTTCACGCTTTTCCTTCAACTCCTCATAGATGTCATTGATATCTCCTGAACTCATTTTGGTTTTCTCTACTCGAGCTGGTTCCTTAGGTTGGGTCCTGGGCAGCATCTCTGGCAAATTCTTCCCACTGCGCAACGTTACAACATTGACTTGCTTCTTGTTGACCTCTACCTGGGTAGGAAGTCTTCCTGGCTTGTCTTCTACCAACCTTGACAAGGTTTGGTTGATATGAGTCAATTGAGCTTGAAGGTTGTTGGATTGTCCTCGACTTTCTAGTTCGAAGTTCTCAAAGTCTCTCCTCAGCCTTTGGTTCTCGTTGGTAAACCTATCAATGGTCTCCTTCATGAACTCCGTCTTTGCTGGTTCTCGATGTGGAGGCACATAATTATTTTGCTGTTGAGGCTGTTGTTGATGTGGAGGCACATATTGCTACTGAACAGGCTGCTGCAGTTGTTGGTGGGCAGGAGGCATTTGATAGTGGTTGTTGCCATACCTCAGGTTCTCGTGCTGATTCTGCCTATAGCTGTAGTTGTTGCCATAGTTGTTGTTATTGCCATACTGGAACCTTTGTTGCCCACCGCCTTGCTGGTTCTGACCTATTGCCTTTACCTCTTCTCATTCTTCCACGAACTAACTGGGACATTTTGAGGTGACATGTGATGTTGCCTGGCATACTTCACATCTCTTCACAGCTCTTTGAACTTCCTTGCCATCTACCTTCTTCTTCAAATCCTCCATTTGGCCAGACATCTTGCTCATGAAGTCTTTCATGGTGCTGACCAAGTTGTCTTGGTTTCCTTTGCTGCCTTCATACCCCCCTCTTGGGATATCATCTTCATCTCATGATTGTTCAGCCATAGCGGCTATTTTCTTGAACACTTCAGAGGGTAGTTGATCGACTATGGCTCCTCCACACGCTGCAATTATATACTTCCTCTCTGATGCCCTTAATTCCTTCAAGAAATATTCGATCAAATCAATATCCTAAATCAGATGTTGAGGACATCTCGCCAACAGCTTCTTGAACCTTTCATAATAGTTATATAATGACTCATTTCCCCCTATCTTGATCGATGAAATAGCATTCCTCCCACTTTGTATCCGACCAACGAGTATGTATTTGTCAAGAAAGGCTTGCTGCATTTTGTTCCATGTATCAATGCTTCCTTCTGGCAAGGTGTAAAGCCACTCACGTGCCCCGTCAAGAAGTGAGAACGGGAACGTGAGCAACCTTACGTAGTCAGGAAAGGTGTCTTGGGCAGCATCTTGGTTCCTCATAACTTCTGCATCGTTCCTAACAACTTGTCTATCCCCATTGTTCCTGGTAGTAGTGGTATTGTTCCTTACTGTGCTAATCGCCATTTCAAAGATTTGAAGATGAGTTTAGGGGTCTTCTCCAGGATGGTTACTGAACTTGGGCAGTATGTGTATCAGCGAGTGCTTGAGCTCCCAATTGCCACTGATGGTGGGCAACTGGATGCTTGATGGTCGGATTCTCTTGTTGTCAGGGAACATGATCTGACGGATGGTTCTCTCCGGTGTTCCTGCCATGATTGTTGATACTTTTGCTTCTGAACTAGATGTTGACTTCTCACTGTCTGTACTGGCTGTTGAGCAAGATTCGACTTCTTGCTCAGTATCCTGATCGTCTGTCAAGCTCTGCGACTCTGAAGGTTCGTTGACGCCTTCCTCCAAATCTCTCTTCTTCTTACGTTGTTCTGCTCGATTTCTCCTAGCTATCACCTCCGGGCAAGCTCCGTGATCTTGTGGATCTCCGTCACTCCGTAGATGTGGCTTGGGCATAAACCGTGCTCAACACAAGCTAGAAGAACAAACTAGCTTAAAACTAAGTCCCCGGCAATGGCGCCAATTTGACGGAGCGCTGTCGTCACACACTTCGTACAAATAATATTTATAAACACCCCTTGCCCAACAAGGTAGTAGTCAGCGGCAAGTGGGATCGTACCCAAGGGACCTGGTGTAATCTATTCTTCAGATGTTGCTCAACAAAAGGGGTTTTGGTCACGAAGTATCTAAATAACCTGTACTCAACAAGTAACAATATCAAATATCAAAAGAGTTTGGATTGGGTTTCGAATCCATGATCCTAATTACTCTTTACTCGTTCATTGGTGCAAAGATATTCAATTAACTGATTTTATCATTTGGTTTAAGGCAAAGATTAGTTAACACCCTAAGGTCACGAAGTCACGATGCTAACACACTTAACCTATGTCTAATCAATTTTACAGATCTTGACCAGAAGGCAAGATCTCCTCTCTTGGTCAGCAAAGTCACGAAGACACTTCAGTAACGATGCTGCCCAACAGGCATTAAGAATAAATAGACCCAAGTCAGCCAAGAGGTAGGTCAATACCGACTGCTCTCCAACACCCTTTACCTTCTTGGGCACGAAAGACACTCTCGTGTTGATCCCAATTTCTGTTAATAACTTAATCTCAATATCTAGATGGTGATCAGTCAACTTCAATATCAATTAGGTCTAGAATTAATCCTAAGTGTTTCGGGAACAAAATCAATTAACGAACTAACACAATTAGACCTCACGAGTTTGAACGAGTAATTTAGTATCACTTCATCTATATCCAACCCAAACGATAAACTTAGTTAGGCATAATATTAAATAAGAACACAAAGCAAATAAAGAAAAACATACTTAGCATAAATCTGGAAACGGGTTGCTGCCCAAAAGCGTAGTCAGCAACCAGGGTCTTGACTTCACGCCAACAACTAAACTTAAAGCAGTAAAATACGAAATAAAAGTATATTGCCTGTAGGACTTGTTTCTTCCTCCCTTTCTCTCAACCTAGAATGCAGAACTAAGAATAATAACAGCCTTTAATACAAAATGGAGTCGGCCATATATACAGGCGATGGAAATTAAAGTTTAGGGAAGTTTCCTTGTTGATGAAGGTCTCTTCCATGCATATCTCATCTGCCCTCTCTCTTCATGCATGCACGATTCTTCTTTCTTTGCGTGGTAAATATCTCCTTTAATTAGGCTCGGCTAGGATAAGGAAAGAAAGATCCAATCCTTATCCTCTTCCTTGAAGGAAAAGAATTCTGCTGCTGCTGGTCCGACTCGCGTCTTGCCCTTCATCATCTGCATCCTGAATTGCCTCCGATCTTGACCAAGATACTAGCTCCTCCGAGTACTCTATCTGTTGGCTTAAGGATATGGGGAGGTGCTTCCTGACTTGTAGATTGGATATTCTGATGTTGCCCAGCTATAAGCTTCCAGCCCTATGCCCATTCGCATCGTATCGCCATCTCAACAACAGATTTTCCATCGAATTTTCCCAGCATCCACCTATTCTTCCCTGCACATTATCTCTCGACTTGCGTGTCCTCCCAGACACATATTGACTCGATAAAGACTAAAAACACAAGAAAAACACAAGAAAAGATAGACACAAATATGGGTTCTTATTGTGACCAAGTTGTCTTGGTTTCCTTTGCTGCCTTCATACCCCCCTCTTGGGATATCATCTTCATCTCGTGATTGTTCAGCCATAGCGGCTATTTTCTTGAACACTTCAGATGGTAGTTGATCGACTATGGCTCCTCCACACGCTGCAATTATATACTTCATCTCTGATGCCCTTAATCCCTTCAAGAAATATTCGATCAAATCAATATCCTCAATCCGATGTTGAGGACATCTCGCCAACAGCTTCTTGAACCTTTCATAATAGTCATATAATGACTCATTTTCCCCCATCTTGATTGATGAAATAGCATTCCTCCCACTTTGTATCCGGCCAACGGGTATGTATTTGTCAAGAAAGGCCTGCTGCATCTTGTTTCATGTATCAATGCTTCTCTCTGGCAAGGTGTAAAGCCACTCACGTGCCCCGTCAAGAAATGAGAACGAGAACGTGAGCAACCTTATGTAGTCAGGAAAGATGTCTTGGCAGCATCTTGGTTCCTTATAACTTCAACATCGTTCCCAACAACTTGTCTATCCTCATTGTTCCTGGTAGTAGTGGCATTGTTCCTTACTGTACTAATCGCCATCTCAAAGTTTTGAAGATGAGTTTGGGGTCTTCTCCAGGATGATCACTGAATTTGGGCAGTATGTGTACCATCGAGTGCTTGAGCTCCCAGTTGCCATTGATGGTGGGCAACTAGATACTTGATGGTTTGATTCTATTGTTGTTAGGGAACATGATCTGACGGATGGTTTTCTCCGGTGTTCCTGCCATGATTGTTGATGTTTTTGCTTCTGAACTGGATGTTGACTTCTCACTGTCTGTACTGGCTATTGAACAAGATTCGACTTCTTGCTCAGTATCCTGATCGTCTGTCAAGCTCTGCGACTCTGAAGGTTCGTTGACGTCTTCCTCCAGATCTCTCTTCATCTTGCGTTGTTCTGCTCGATTTCTCCTAGCTATCACCTTCGGGCAAGCTCCGTGATCTTGTGGATCTTTGTCACTCCGTAGATGTGGCTTGGGCATAAACCGTGCTCAACACAAGCTAGAAGTACAAACTAACTTAAAACCAAGTCCCCAGCAACGGCGTCAATTTGACGGAGCGCTGTCGTCACACACTTCATACAAATAATATTTATAAACACCTCTTGCCCAACAAGGTAGTAGTCAGCGGCAAGTGGGATCCTACCCAAGGGACCTGGTGTAATCTGTTCTTCCGATGTTGCTCAACAAAAGGGTTTTGGTCACGAAGTATCTAAATAACCTGTACTCAACAAGTAACAATATCAAATAACAAAAGAGTTTGGATTGGGTTTCGAATCCATGATCCTAATTACTCTTTACTCGTTCGTTGGTGCAAAGATATTCAATTAACTGATTTTATCACTTGGTTTAAGGCAAATATTAGTTAACACCCTAAGGTCACGAAGTCACGATGCTAACACACTTAACCTATCTCTAATCAATTTTACAGAACTTGACTAGAAGGTAAGATCTCCCAAAGTCACGAAGACACTTCAGTAACGATGCTGCCCAACAGGCATTAAGAATAAACAGACCCAAGTCAGCCAAGAGGTAGGTCAATACCGACTGCTCTCCAACACCCTTTACCTTCTTGGGCACGAAAGACACTCTCGTGTTAATCCCAATTTCTGTTAATGACTTAATCTCAATATCTAGATGGTGATCAATCAACTTCAATATCAATTAAGTCTAGAATTAATCCTAAGTGTTTTGGGAACAAAATCAATTAACGAACTAACACAATTAGACCTCACGAGTTTGAACGAGTAATCTAGAATCACTTCATCTACATCCAACCCAAACGATAAACTTAGCTAGAGATAATATTAAATAAGAACACAAAGCAAATAAAGAAAAACATACTTAGCATAAATCTGGAAATGGGTTGCTGCCCAAAAACGTAGTCAGCAACCAGGGTCTTGGCTTCACGCCAACAACTAAACTTAAAGCAGTAAAATACGAAATAAAAGTATATTGCCCGTAGGACTTGTTTCTTCCTCCTTTTCTCTCAACCTAGAATGCAGAACTAAGAATAAAAACGGCGTAAAATAGGGCTAAGAACTCTCATACACAATGGAGTCGGCCATATATATAGACGATGGAAATTAAGGTTTAGGGAAGTTTCCTTGTTGATGAAGTTCTCTTCCATGCATATCTCATCCGCCCTCTCTCTTCATGCATGCACGATTCTTCTTTCCTTGCGTGGTAAATATCTTCTTTGATTAGGCTCGGCTAGGATAAGGAAAGAATGATCCAATCCTTATCCTCTTCCTTGAAGGAAAAGAATTCTGCTGCTGCTGGTCCAACTCGCGTCTTGCCCTTCATCGTCTGCATCCTGAATTGCCTCCGGTCTTGACCAAGATCCTGACTCCTCCAACTACTCTATCTGTTGGCTTAAGGATATGGGGTGGTGTTTCTTGACTTGTAGATTGGATATTCTGATGTTGCCCAGCTATAAGCTTCCAGCCCTATGCCCATTCGCATCGTATCGCCATCTCAACAACAGATTTTCCATCGGATTTGCCCAACATCCACCTATTCTTCCCTGCACATTATCTCTCGACTTGCGTGTCCTTCCAGACACATATTGACTCGATAAAGACTAAAAACACAAGAAAAACACAAGAAAAGATGGACACAAATATGGGTTCATCAGAAACGTCCACGTCCTGCCAAAGGAAAGGAAAGAGAGGTAGTTGATATGACCAAATTCATCGGAACGTGCTACAACTGTGATAAACTCGACTATATGGCGAAGCACTGCCGTCAACCGAAGAAGGACAAGTGAAAGGACAAAGACGATCTCGTTGCCATGATTACCGAGGTAAATCATGTCTCGAACCTAACCCCGTTACTTGGTTTCTTGACACTGGTGCGACTGTTCACATCTGTGTGAACCGTGATTTATTTTATACATACAGGGAGGTTAAAGACCTCTTCATCACCGAGGCGAGTGATTGTACCTCTCTGGTTCTTGAAGTTGGAAATGTTGTGATTCAACTCACCTTTGGCGTGGAGATAACTCTGAAGGATGTGTTGCATGCTCCGGCAATCTGCAAGAACTTGGTGTCTGGTGTCAAATTAGTTAGGGCTAAATTTGATATTGACCTTCGTAGTGATTTTGTAATCATACGCAAGTTTTGCAAGACTCTTGGGCAAGGTCATATTGCCGAGGACATGCTCAAACTTAGTGTTCATACTTGTAAGCCATTAAAGGCAGTTGTTAATAATAAAGCTACTACTTCTACTTACTTTCTTGAGTGTTATGATTTACGGCATTGTAGACTTGGTCACGTAAATCTAAATGTTATAAAAAGACTTGCTAACATGGACTTGTTAAAGATTGATTTATCTAAGACACAAGACAAGTGTGAAGTCTATGTAAAAGCTAAAATGGTTAAGTTACAGTTTAAATCGGTTGAACAAAGCACTAAACCTCTAGTTTTAATTCACACCGGTGTATGTGATTTGAAGTTTGTGCAAACTAGAGGTGGTAAAAGGTATTTTATTGCTTTTATTAACAATTGTACAAGATATTGTTACATTCACTTGTTAAGAAGTAAAGATGAGGTTATTGAAGCTTTTAGAAACTTCAAGAATGAATTCAAAAATTAACTTGGTTGCTCCGTTTGCTGAATTATGCAGCGAAAGTTGTATAACCCATCAAACGACTGCTCTTTATTCACCACAATCAAATGGCATTGCTGAATGTAAGAATCAAACTCTTTAGGAGATGATGAACGCCTTGTTCATTAGTTCGGGATTACCCAAAACATGCGGGGGGAAGCTGTTTTAACAACTAACTATATCTTGAACAAAATTCCACTCAAAGGGAAGGACGTGACTTCGTATGAGTTTTGGAAAGGAATGAAACCTTCGTATAAATACCTCAAAGTGTGGAGGTGTTTAACTAAGGTAGAAGTGCCCTTTACCAAAACAAGTTACACTTGGACCTAAAATGGTAGATTGTATCTTTATTGATTATGCACTTAACAACAATGCTTATCGGTTTGTAGTACACAAATCGGAGATACCCGATATTCATGTGGGTACAATGATCGAATCAAGACATGCTGTTGTTGGGAAAATTATAAAGGTTTCGAAAGATGCCTAAAACCCAACTGACCCTGACCGAGTAAATGATTCTCTTTAGTCTGTTTAGCTAGAGCTCACTGTTTAAGCATAGGGATTTTATCTTTGCAAGAGTCAATCAGAAGAAGTTAGCCGGACTAGAGAAGGAGGTTCATGAAGAACTCAGCTGAGGCTTAAACTCAGCTGAGGCCCAGACTCAGCTGAGGGATCACACTCAGTTGAGACTCAAGGTCAGTTGGGACATCAACCCCAACTGAAGCACGGACTTAGTTGAACAGCAGCTCAGTTAACTCCACAACTGAACCACGCAACTGAAGGCAAATAGTTGGCGTGAAGAGAAGTTGTATCCAAAGTCAAGACGTCTCGAAGAGGAGAAGAGAAGATGCCGAAGATGGAGGAGTTGCAGTTCAGTTTGTGAATCTATTCAGGAGCACAAGTAAGCTGGAAAACTTACCATAAATGGACCGACAACAGCGACATGCAAAAAGCATGGTCGTAGGCACCGTTTTTGGAAAAGTTACCAATAAAGCACGTGGAGTGCCATGCTTTTGGCAGAGGTCAAACGACTCTTTCCAATAGCTAGCTTTGACCTTTCCTCTATAAATAGAGGTTTCCACAACAAGGCTAAAATGGGAGTCGATACAAGTAGAGAAAAAGCACTCCAGAGTGCCGAGAGACAACACAAAGAGTGAAGCAGCGCAAGCAGCTTTTCACCTCTCTCTCTCTCCAAGCAAGAAGACTGGCGAAGAAGGAGAAGAGTGATCTCTCTCTTCTTCCCCCTAGCCTCTCAGAAGTTCCCCTTCTTGATTGAAGCTAGCGACTTGGTCCTTGCTTGTTTTGTATCCCCTCAAAATTCTGTCTCAAAGAGATTAAGTTCTTAGCCTTGGGTTGAAGCCTCCACTCCCCTAAAGTGCTGAGGCTTCCTTGTTGGATTCTCCCCCAAAAGTCCAAACTCAGGTCTAACTTTGAACCCGAAATCAAAGTCCAGTGGTCCCTTGGAACCAGTAATCCAATACCAGGTCCCTTGGAACCCGTAATTTAATACCAGGTCGCTTGAAACCCGTAATCCAAGCAGTGGTCCCCTGGAACCAAAAATCCAATAGTTGGTCCCTTAGAACTAGGAATCTAAGACAGGCTGAACATTTGCCCAGAAAAGCGTTGAGGGGTCTTATTCGAACTCGGAATCGAACTGGATAGGTTTGATTGGAACCCGGAATCCAAGAGGGCATTTGGTGAAGCACGTGTAAGCTTACCTAGTAGATTACTTCCCCGAAAAGGAAGTTGTGGACGTAGGAGGTCGATCTCCGAACCACGTTAAAATATTGTATGCTTACTTTCTGTACTTTATATTCAGTATTTTAATTTCTGTACCTAACTAATTGACTCTAACATATGTACTGCACTAGGGAATTTAAACTTCCCCTTTCACTAAGGTTTCAGTTATTGTAACGAGTTTATCTTCCACCATCTTCCACATTGTATAACTGTTTAAAACCTTAGTTGGTGCAAGCAGTTGAACTTCGGGCATAGGAGTCAGCTAAGCTACCAACTGTGTGATTGGCTCCAATTGAGAAACTCAGTTGTAGAGCTACTCCGATTGTCTCTTCCAGTTGTGAGTAAACTAACCTGAGCAGTATATCTAAGTGAAAAGACGTTAAGCAAAACGAAAATTGCTACTGGTGTATCCCTCTCCCCCCCCCTCCCCCATACACCAGTTACTCATTACTGGGACCATCAGGGTTGAAGGAAGGGAGAGAGAGAGAGATGGAAATTATGCTTGAGGGAGAGAGAGTGAGGGAGAGTGAGAGATATGAGAGTGGGGTGAGGTTAGAGAGTGAAATACACATCCCTTAAGGTGAGAGTAGGAAATGATTTAAAGAGAGAGAGGGAATAAGCATGTCGGCTGTGAGAGAGGGAGGGTTAATGTGATTTTATCAGATAAAAATCCCCGAAGAAAATATATTCCGGTACAAAACATCCATCTTTAATCATTTAACTCTCAAACGGCTCAAAACTCACCACGACATTTTCTCGACCTCGGATTTCACTCTAAATCATCTCATTAGTCATAAAATAAATCAAGGATTCTAGAAACCCAATTTCTGGATCAAAATTCCGAATAACGAAGAAAACGTAAAAAATTACTATTTATATTCGTTCCTCAAAGAATTAAAATTCAAAACTCGTCTCATATGAACTCAGAAAATTCTTAAACTTGTACCATTGGTCTTAGAATAAATTTTAGATTCAAAAGACACTAATTTTATGAGATTCGAAAATAGTCGATGAATAGTGAATTCTCGTCGGCAGTCACTATTCACTAAAAAATAAATTTTCTTAGAATTTTCCAAAATTCACACACATACTTCATTTCACATTCTCATGCTCATATAACTCTTCACATATTTGTCTCGATTCTCCGAAATGAAAAAATTACGTTTTTGCCCCTTAGGGGCATTTTGGTAGTTTCATAAGAAATTTATTTCTCAAAATTTTTTATCACATAACTTCACACACAATCACAAATAAACACCTTTAATAAGAACTTAGGCACATTTAATCATAATTAGGATGATTAATTAAGACTCAGAAGATCGAGATATTACATCCTCTCCCCCTTAAATAAATTTCGTCCCGAAATTTGCTTATCTTAGAATAATTCGGAGAAAACTTTCTTTCGTCCTATCTTCTAAATCTCGCGTCGCATCTTAAAGATCATGGTGTTACCACCAGATCCTAACTAAAGGAATTAACTTTGTCTTTGACCGTTGGATTTTACAATCCAAAATCTCATCGGGTCTCTTCTCACAACTCGAATCTAGCTCAAGGGTTACGTCTTCTTGACGGTCTACACGCTTCGGATCTTACGTATCTAAGGTGCGTGAAAACTTATATATTAATTCTCGCAACTTGGTTAAAGTACTAACTTATAAAAAAAACGACGTATATATCCTTACTAGGATTTCAGATGGTCTGATATATCTCGATTTAAACTTTCTATTTACGCTTAAACGGTGGACTTCTCTCAAAGGAAACACTTTTCGAAAAACTTTATCTCTAAATGCGAACTCTAACTCTAATCTTCGATTAACGATTTACGACTTCTGTCGACTCTCGACTTCACTTATTTTCTCTCAAATCTGTCGAACTGATTCTAACATCTCTTTAATTCTTCAGGTCTCATAACTTTTCTCTGGCCTACTTCACTTCAGTAGAGCGCAGAACAACGCTTTTTTCTAAACAATGCTTCGTACGACGCTATTCTAATTGCATTTTAATAAATCGTTGCCAACTCTTTCTTGATTTTTTTTTTCAAAAACACATGGAGAATTTGGAATCTCGATCTAACGTCGTCGAACTCAGAACTTCGTGCAAACGTATTACAAAATTTGAATCGAAATCATCTCATTTCTACTTTAGGATTGAAAACGGTTACAACGGACCGTATTATTTTCTGATGCAAAAACTTCACTCGCTCACTCACTAAACATCCTTCTACAAACTTCACTACGTCGCGTCTCATTCTTCCTTGCTAGGACTATTACTTCCAATTCTGAGGTAAGGAGAGTTTTGCTCATAATTTTCCTTTCTAAGCTCCTCGCACTTGCCTACAAATTCTCCTATAGAACGACAAGCGTTAACACTCGTTTCTCGAAAATCTTCAACTTCTTCCTTTCTGACTTTAAACTTCACTTTCTCCAACTCATCATCTTTTCTTAGCGATCTAATTTGAGATCTCATGTCTAGACAACTGCAAAAGATGCAATTTCTTGCTCCATCAACATCAGAATCTAAACAACTTCTATTCTCATTCTCTCTAGCTCTTCTATAGATTTTTCCTTTTTCGAAAGGATAAATCCTAACTCAGAACTTTCTTCTCTACTTAGGGCATCGACCACTACATCGACTTTTCTAAAGTGCTAGGAAATCTTATGATTATCGTCCTTTACTAACTCAAGCTATCTTCTCGGCCTCATACTTACTTCTTTCTGCTGGACTAAGCGTTTCAAACTCTTGAATTACTTGCACTTTTGCTGAATCAACTTTCATTCATTCGGTTCCTTATGATGACACAACATGTCCTAGGAATTTCATTTCTTTTAGCCAAAATTCACACTTGCTTAATTTGGCATTCAACTTCTCAACTCTTAACTCCTCTAACACGATCCTGAGAGGCTTCCCACACTCGGCTTTATTCCTCAGATAAACTAGAATATCGTCTTTAAATACGGTCTCCAACTTGTCTAAATAGTCATGGAAGACTTGATTTAATAAATTTATGTGTGCTACTAAAGTATTTGTCAATCCAAACGGTATCGCAACTAACTCGAAATGTTTGCATCTTGAACTAGAATAGTCTTTGGAATATCTTCTTGCTTATTCTTCAATTGGTGATATCTAGATCACAACTTGATCTTGGAGAAAAATACTGACTCCTTAAATTAATCGGAAAGGGTCGTCTATCCTTCAAAAGATACTTGTTCTTGAGCGGAATCTTGATAAGGTCTTGACAGTCAATACGCATCCTCAGACTATCGTCCTTCCTCTTCATCACAGAATTGGTGCTCTACATGAGGTTGCACTTGATCAAGAGAAATCTAAATCCTACAACTCTTATAACGGAACCTTTCACTCTTGAGGCTTCTTTGGTGCCATATTGAACGGTGCATTTGAAACTGAGGCTGCTCTGGGCTCTAAATCAATCGTGAACTTAAATTGCCTATCGGATGGCATTTCGGCAGAACTCCTCGAAAAATATCTTCATACTCTTTAACTACTGTTATGTCATTGATACTGAACTCTTGCTCCTCATCCTTACAAGCGTTTCCCTTCTCTTCATCAACTTCTCTTCTTTCCTAGCCGAAATCATCGGCAATCTCCTCTTCTTCCTCTCCTCAATACTATGAACTTCGGTTGGCTCTTCTTGTCAGGGTTGATACGGGATCTACCACTAATCGTATCTAAACGTCGCAAAATTCTTAATTAATCTGTACTAAATTATCCATGTCCCATAATGGAATTTGATTCAAGGACTTAGCAGATAACTCACGAATTCTAAATTCAAATTCTAAATTCGAGCAAACGCGTGAAACTATCGTTGTCCTACCCAAATAGGGTCGACACTCTAAAGTCCCAATTCGACTCTTCTCTAACTAGGCCAAGGGTATCTACGCAAACACTTGCTGAAAACAAGTGCAATGTACCACTATCAACTTGGCACACCTTGTCGCTTGATCATACTCGTGAGATCTTCCTTGGTCCTTGTCTCCAACTTTCTAGTAAGTCACGATACTGTTCTGATGGCGCGACTACTCGTGCTAGGGAAGTTGTTGCTTCTTCTACTGCGGCTGGTGCTGTCTCTTTTCATGCCACATCCTCTTACTCTGGTGATTTCCACCGCTTCACTTTTGTTTTCTCTTTATTCTCTAGCCGCTAGGGGAGAGCTGAGGGGTTGTGGCTTTCGTCATCTGTCCTTGAAATTAAGGAGGCGCTAAAGAATGCAATCCTCTTCTCGTCGGCATGGCCAATTTCACGTCTAGGACTCGATTTAAAACTTTGGCAGAAGTCAGACCACTTTGACTTGCAGGAATTTATTCGGATATTGCGTCTCAAAATAGTGCAAAACAAACGCACATCTTCTCATCCGTATCCACCTTGTTGGGGCAAAACGAGCTAACTTACAAGGCTCACGATCGCACTCGGCTACTATCATTCTTCCTTCCTCGTCTCACACTCGCAAATTCATTTGCTTTTCGCTGTTGATAACTCATCGATACATATTACTAAAACAAGGCTTTTTTGAACTACTCTTAACTCGTATTCTCGGGCTCCTCGGAAAGATTCATCCTCTAACGGCTTTCCACCAGTAGTCGGCGGCTCTCTTCGACTGATATGCTATGTGCTCAAGATGTTCTCGATTTCTATAACTAAGAAAATAAAGATTCACTCAAAAGAACAAATCCAGTCCTCAACATTGATAGGATTGTCTTCATCGACAGTGGTTGGCGAGTTTCGTTAAAGAAAAAGTTCTTTGATTCTCTGGGCATTTGAAAAGGCAGGGTTGGCTCTCGTTACTATTTCTCAGCGCCTCTCGCGTTTCTTCTTCTTCTCGTAGGCATCAAAAAGGAATGAAACTAGTGAACTCGAAATTATTCGCGAAAACGAAACTAACTCAAACTAAACTCTTCTTGACTTCTAAGTTTCTTTTACTCAAAGATTACTAATTCTCAAGCAATACTCATTATGCATATATATAAATTTATCAGAAGCAATTACTTTCTCAATCAAAACAGATACTCAGGCAATTGCAGTAAAATGTTTCTCAACTTAATCACTTAAAACAATTATTCATTCACATGCGTATTCAATCATGGCTCAAGCATTTATTCAAACCTTGGCATACACAGAAATTTTCATATATATGCAAATACTCATAGTCAAACATTCAGTCACAATCATTTTCTCAATTAGTGTCGCAAACGACCATTTACATAGCTCAAAATTCAAGCATGGATTGAACGATAGACTCAACTAATAACTCAAATTCTTTTTTAACTTATTCTCAGACCTCATACTCAAGAATTCAATCATTAACCCAGATTTAATAGACTCGACTATCAACTCAAACTTCGGCTTACTCTCAAATATTCTACTCGAGGACTCAATAGATAAACTCAAACTAACATTAAACTCGGCATTTACTCGAACTTTTACCTCAGCACTATTCTCAAAATTGTTCTCAATGACTCAATAATTAACTTGGTTAAACAAACTTAGGCGTAGAACACAAAGACTGACTTTTATTGATCTAACGATCTCTTTTCTCCTATTATCAAATGGTGGCCTCTTTTGAGGACTTATACCAATACGGGGATATAAACCACAAAGGTTAACCCTATCATCAACTGGAGGTGCTAAATTTCTCAAAACGCACGAGATACGAGCTACTACTTCATGTCTGGCTCGACCACTATACTCGGCATCAACACTCGTCTCGAACATCGAATAAGAAGAGATTAACTCTTATACGTAAAATAAAGATTACTCGATTTTCCATAGCTTCCTAAACTGAATCCCTAAACGTCTGATTCTCATCTTCATCATATTCTCTCGGCTCTTCTTCGGGCTTTTCTTTTGACGGCGACTGTTATCTCCTTGAGATGTCTAAGACGAGCTACAAGGGCTGTCCATGGTGAACTCTTGCTGCCGTACTATTTATCCTTGTAAGCTACTCCGGTGTCCTCAGCTTCTTGTCATCCCATAGAGGGGTCTTGTTGTTATTATCGTTACGTCGGAGGTACACAGATACGTCGATGTTCTCGATGAACTCTAGCTCTATTTCCTAACTCGGCCTCGAACGGCGCCTCGAAGGCTAGAAACCAGAAACAAAATCAGCTGCTCATAATAAGTTGGAGGTGGCTTGTGCCTGTCATTCCTTCTGTAGAGGAGTACTCGAAAGACTCGTCATCGTCGCTATTCTCGATGGAAGTTGGCCTCGAAAGCTTAGCTATGACTCTCAGGGGAGAGTAAGTGCTAATATGAATACTTTTAACTTATCATACAAAGAAGGCAAAACTCGGTAAGGATCGTACGAATCATCGGGTCACGTAGTTACAGAGTTGGCTGAGAAGTCTGGAGGGAAATGAACTAATCAGAAAAACAACATTCGATTATTTGTCGAACTGAAAGCTTAGCACTCGACATGGGACAGGCAAAGAAGAAATAAGAAATGAAATGGGGTTGTCCTGATACTGAGGCTCAAAACTGATTCCATTTCGTCTCTCAAAGGTGATTTTTGACTCAGGGCACTGGGTAAGTCCACGTCGCGTAATTGATCGCACAATCGTTTCATCTTTTCGAATTCGAATGCCGAAGCATGATTAAGGGAGAGAACTCTAAAGCGTCCTAGTTCTTCAAGCAACTTATCAACCTCATTACTTCTAGATAAGCACAAATAATAATAAATGAATAACTCGGAATTAATTGAAACTTGGAAAGCTCTTAAAAATTTCGTACCTGGTTGCCGGATGAGAAGAGATAAGGTGCTTGGCTTGTTGTATACTCAATTAAGTCTAGGAAATCAAATCTAGACTCCGACTCTCAAAGAAGTTTAAGCTTAGAGTAGACGAGCTGCTCTGATACCACTTTGTCAAAGCCCAAATCCTAGTGTATAAGAACAACTAGAATTCCTTGGACAGTGAAGGTGAAACAACGGAAAATAAACAAAGGAACATACTCGGATACAAGGGATTTTTTATTGAAAGCGAAAACAATTGATTAACTTGCTTTCAATTACCCAACTCAAAAGCTCAATTAAATAAATTTATTATGTAAGAGTCGAGAGGAAATCAAATAAGCTGTCGAGCATGAAACTCATCAGATAAATATCAGAGTTGGAAGAATTTAAAACACGAATAAATATCGGTGTTGCAGCGGAATGTTACATCAAATTCCAAAGTTATATGTATGAAGACATATAACCCAAGCTTAAACAAATCTTGACTCGAAACAACAAACGCCACCCAGCACACCGCACCATCATCAGCTGAGCTAATCTGCACATTTTAGAAATAACATGCAGGGCTAAGTACTTCGTACTCAGTGAACACATGCCAAAAATAAATTGAAAGCTTGCTCGATAGAGCTATTAATTGAACTTGCCTCTTTTGTTGCATCACAAGTATTAGAGTTATAAAACAGTTACCTTGTGCATGCAGGAAAATCATTTCACTTTTAAAAATATGTGCGCACATGATAATATATATATAACAGGTATGAATCAATCTAACACATAATCTCTTGTGTCGAGAAGTAGGCCTCTTTCTCAAACACGGTAACTGGCCTAACCGAAGCAAGGCTCACAGTCACTTCAAACAATTAACAACACGTGTGTTCCTGTCTCACACAAAATAATAACTCAAGTAGATGATTAAACATACCAAAACTCAGATAAAATGGCAAGTTAATTAATTTAAAAACTCACATAATAAAATAATAATAATCACATTCATCACTTTATTTCGGTTAAAAAGCCCATCTGTCATCCAGTGATTTTGCTCGGAATACCTCTTTCCGTCTCGCTCCTTATTTCTGAACTCCACTTGTTTCATACTATCGAACTCCACTCGTTCCTTCAAGGTTAACATTCTTATAAAGACGAGTTCTATTTCTCGAATAAAAGCGAAATCTAAACTCGATTATTCGGATTTCTACTTGACTCGGGATTCTTAACTTATCTCGACTTATTTAACTCGAATATTCTCGGTTTCTCGATTCTACCCAAGTACTAAACCAACAGACTCTCAGACTCAGGTACTTGACTCAACAACGTCCAATTATTTTAATAATTAAATAATCCACAAATATCAAGAAATCACTTTTTACATCACACGTCTTGTTTTTCTCGATTTCTCGAGTTAAACGAACTCAGAAAATTACGAAATTAATTCTCGATTTCTAATATCACAAATCATTCACAAACAGACCTTCAGTTCAAGACTCGGACATTCACAAACAGATAAATGATCGACTTCGATAAATAGATGGAAAAAGAAAATTTTTCCAAATATAATTAAATATTCTAGAAACTCACATAAATTCATTTAATCATAATTATAAACTCAGAAACTCATTCAAGACTCGGTAGTTAACTCATGCTGAACTCACTGTTCAACTTAAAACAAAAGTTCACGGTTTTGAATGCAAATAGTTTTATTTCTCTTATAAAAATTCAACAAGTCCAATTATGAAATCGGATTTAAAATCTGAGACCTCGTTCAAAATTTCTCGAAATAATGTAAGACATTATTGTCCCAAAAAACGTGTACGTGTTTCAAAAATTCTCAAACTTTTACGATCAACTTGAAATAAATCTAATCGAACCATTACTCAATTAATTTCAACTCTCGACTTATGAATCGAGAAAACCCTTACTTTTAATTTTTCATAGCTTTCGAATTTTATTGTTTTTCGTGCATAAGGGCTTGTTTTTACTTGATTCAAATTCTAACTTACTCGATTTAATTATCTAAACTCAATTATCTCATATTTACACTTAACTTTATTTTAATTTTAGAAAATCGACTATTTGTGCACAAAAACTTTGTTTTGGCATAACTTTTTCATATGAACTCCGAATTCAGAAATTCAAAAGGCTATTATACTTGTATTAATCTCAATTTCATCTTGGAATCATTGTTTACATCATATATCATCAAAAAAATTCCAGATTTTTCTGTAAAATTTTCTACACGAAATTAATTTTTTTATACTTGATCTTTTTCATAAATTTCAAGTTCTATCATACTTAGAATAATTCTATTTGATCAAATTCATCATCAATTTCATCTTACAAGCTCAAAAATAAAAAATCATCAATTTATACTTATATATGGTTCGACTTTTTCAAAGAAAAATTTATAAACATTCATGCTTCTCACTTATTAAATAAAAATGCTCAAATCATCAATAAACTCATATTCTTAACAACAATCATCAAAAACATCAAAAATTCATCAACTTCTTCAAGCATATATATATTTTGGTTTTCATAAAAAAAATAGCCAAATAATTATTTCTTCACTCAATCCTCAAATTATGCATAAATCTTCATAAAACTCATCAAATCCATCATCTACTCAAAAACATCATAAACTCAAAATCTCCTCAAATATATACCCATCGAAATTTTTATAAGAAGTAACAAGAAATTCATACTTCATCAAGTTCTTCACTTCTCATGCATCATATCACTTAAAATTCATCAAAATCATCATCAAATTCTTAGTAAGAATTTAGGAAATAAATCCCTAAATTTTCTATCAAAATTTTCGGTCCTCTTCAAAATAAAAGACCAAAAAATCATAACTTCATATTCAAGCATTCAAATCACTCTAAATCATCATATATTACTCATCAACTCATTCGTCAAACAAATCATCAAAAACTCTTCTTTTTCCTCTACTTCTCCATCGATTTTTACGAAGAAAAATAAGGAAAATTTCTTCTCTTTTTAACTACTTATCTCATAACTCTTAGATAAATTCCTAGACCTCTTTTTCATCATCAAATTCATGCTTCAATCTCCATCATAAAATTTTCTAAAAATAACCTATCATTTTCGGCACACAAGGGGATTAAACACACATGATTTTTCCTTCATCTTTTCACATACATATATACATATAAGAATCAAGAATAACATACTTAAAAATAAGAATTAAAACTCCTCCTTCTTGATCATCATCATCGGCGGTTTTGGGGAGGGAAGAAAATCAAGTTTCAAACTCATATTTTCTATGAACAAACCTTGCAAAGCTTTGACTTTTAGACCTCAAAACAAGCTAGGATCGAGCTCCTCTCCTTGGCACAAGGCTACCGAAAATCAAAGAAGAGGGAAGAGGGTGAATCCTAGTCTTAAAATGATCACAACGAAGAGAGGATCAAAAATACCTTGTCGGTTTAATCGTTGGATGATCGAAGGCTATTTTCTTAGCAACTTTGGAGCTTGAAAGCTTGAGTTTCCATGGAGGAAATGGAAGATATGTGTGTATGTGTTTTGTGACCGAGAGAGAAGGAAAGGAGAGAGAGAGAGATGGAAATTATGCGTGAGGGAGAGAGAGTGAGGGAGAGTGAGAGATATGAGAGTGGGGTGAGGTTGGAGAGTGAAATACACATCCCTTAAGGTGAGAGTAGGAAATGATTTAAAGAAAGAGAGGGAATAAGCATGTCGGCTGTGAGAGAGGGAGGGCTAATGTGATTTTATCAGATAAAAATCCCCGGAAGAAAATATTTTCTAGTACAAAATATCCCTTTTTAATCATTTAACTCTCAAACGGCTCAAAACTCACCACGACACTTTTCGACCTCGGATTTCACTCTAACTCGTCTCATTAGTTATAAAATAAATCAAGAAATTTAGAAACCCAATTTTCGGATCAAAATTCTGAATAATGAAGAAAACATAAAAATTTACTATTCATATTCGTTCCTCAAAGAATTAAAATTCAAAACTCGTCTCATATGAACTCAAAAAATTCTTAAACTTGTAACATTGGTATTAGAATAAATTTTAGATTTAAAAGACACTAATTTGATGAGATTCAGAAATAGACGATGAATAGTGAATTCTCGTCGGTAGTCACTATTCACAAAAAAAAAATTCTTAGAATTTTCCAAAATTCGCACACATACTTCATTTCACATTCTCATGCTCATATAACTCTTCATATCTTTGTTTCGATTCACCGAAACGAGAAAATTATGTTTTTGCCCCTCATGGGCATTTTGGTAATTTTACAAGGAATTTATTTCTCAAAATTTTTTATCACATAACTTCACACATAATCACAAATAAACACCTTTAATAAGCACTTAGACCGTCTGCAGTGGCTGTTTCCATGGGTGTCTCGAGACACCAATCCATGGAGACAACCCAGTGCAGCATCCACTGTCTCGAGATTGTCTCGTTCCAACGAGACAGTCTCGAGACAGTGATATATTAACAAAATTAATATTCAAAATTAATAAACTAATTAGATGGAGACACCCCATAGAGACAGTCCCACTGCAGCTGACTGTCTCTATCTCCATCACACCCCATAGAGACACCTCATAGAGACACTACCACTGCGGATAATCTTAGGCACATTTAATCGTAATTAGAACAATCAATTAAGACTCAGAAGATCGGGGTATTACAAGTGGTTCGAAGAACTCGAGAGGATCTTCGAGCACATTGAGTGCAATGATGCACACAGAGTGTCATGTGCCGTATTCCAACTAGTCGAGGAAGCTGGACAATGGTGGAACTCACACCGCAACAGTGTAACTGAAGAAGAGTGCCAAGACCTTACCTGGGCAAGGTTTAAGGAAATGGTGATGGACAAGTATATGCCGCGAGCTTATCGCAACCAGAACCAACGATAATTCCTAGAATTCAAGAAAGGAAACCTGAGTGTAACTAATTATGAGCGAAAGTACATCCAACTCGCTCAATTCGCCACACGATTGGTGGCAACAGAGGAAGACAAGGCTAACTTCTTCTTGAACGGCCTTCGTTCCGAGATTCGAGGAATCCTTTCCATGCAGGAGAATGTCAACTATGGGCTTACTGTCAAACGTGCACTTGGAGTTGAGGCGGCTTTAGAGATGGACAAAGTGTCCACTGGCAATGGAAACTTTCAAGGGAAAAGAAAGTGGGACAACCGCAACAATGGAAAGGGGAACTTTGCTAACAAAAGAGGGAAAACTGACGCTCGTCCCTGAGACACTGCTCCAACCGAGAAGCCACTATGTCGAGACTGTGGTAAGAATCACTTTGGAAAGTGCCTCCAACACACAAGTGCATGCTACAACTGTCATGAACATGGGCACTATGCTAGCAATTGCCCCAAGAGAAGAGGGAATGGAGGGAGACCGAGCGGAAAGGGATCAAGACCTGGAGGGAATGCATGACTCTTTGCTTTCTCACAGCAAGAGGCCGGCGATGGAAGAAGTTATATAAACAGTTTCTGGAATACCTGTTTTGGCATTATTTGATTATGGCGCGTCACATTCATTCATATCTCAAAGTCTGTGCATCTGAGTCGGTTTGAACTTAGAAGTAGAGAACTTAGCCTTGGACGTTAAGATCCCTTCAGGTAAAATGTTAAGAACCGATAAGATGGCTAAGGGTGTTAAGTTCGATTTGGGAAGAAAAGAACTTAATGCCGATTTATATACCTTAGAGATGCGAGATTTTGATTTGATATTAGGTATGGATTAGTTGAGCAACAACTTTGCTACTATACGATGCCATGAAAGAGAAGTGGTGTTTCAAAAGCCAAATGAAGAAGAATTCATTTTCTTCAGTGCGAAGATTGGGAAGTTACCAAAAATTATATCTGCAATGAAGGTGGTAAAGATGTTGAAGAAAGCTGGATATCAAGGATTTTTGGTAAATCTAGTGGGATCAGCACCCGAGGAATCAAGAATGGAGAATGTGGCAAAAGTGCGAGATTTTGTGGACATGTTTCCTGAGGAAATACCTGGACTACCACCAAAGAGGCAAGTAGAGTTTTCCATCGACCTTGTTCCTGGAGTAGTACCAGTATCCAAGGCACCGTATAGAATGGCACCGAAGGAAATGCAAGAGTTAAAGGTGCAACTTCAAGAGTTGTTGGACAAGGGCCATATCTGACCAAGTGTTTCCCTATGGGGAACACCGATGCTATTTGTGAAGAAGAAAGATGGCAGCATGAGGATGTGCATTGATTATCGAGACTTGAACAACCTTACAATAAAGAACAAGTACCCCCTTCCGAGAATAGAAGATCTTTTTGATCAACTCAAGGGTGTTGAAGTATTCTTGAAGATAGATCTTAGGTCGAGGTATCATCAATTGAAGGTGAAGGACGACGACATTCCGAAGACGGCCTTTAGAACAAGATATGGCTACTATGAGTTTGTAGTGATGCCATTCACATTGACAAATGCACCCGCAGTCTTTATGGATTTGATAAATTGAGTATTCCATCAGTTTTTGGACAAGTTTGTCATTGTTTTCATTGATGACATTCTAGTATACTCAAAGGATCGAGAGGAGCACGAATCTCACGTGCGCACTATTTTGGAAATTTTGAGAAAGGAAAAGCTTTATGCTAAATTCCAAAAGTTCGAGTTTTGGTTGAATAGAATTGGTTTTCTTGGGCATGTAGTGACGGCGGAAGGTATTGAAGTAGATCGTGCAAAAGTTGAGGCTGTCAGCAATTGGAAAACGCCGACAAGTGCTGCAGAAATCCGAAGTTTTCTCAAATTAGCGGGATACTATGGAAGATTCATTGAGGGATTCGCTAAGATAGCCGGACCACTCACACAACTTATTCGAAAGGATGTAACTTTTGAGTGGACCGAAAAGTGCGAGAGAAGCTTTCAGACATTGAAGGAAAGGTTGATAACGACGACAGTTTTGACTATCCCAGACAGTTCAATGGGATATGTGATTTATAGTGATGCATCGTTGCAAGGTTGGGGTTGTGTGTTGATGTAACAAGGTAATGTGGTTGCCTATGCCTCTAGGCAATTGAAAGCTCATGAGGAGAATTACCCTACTCATGACTTAGAGTTGGCAGCAGTAGTCCACGCCCTAATGATTTGGCGATATTATCTTTATGGAGGGACATGTGAGATCTACACGGATCATAAAAGTTTGAAATATTTCTTTACTCAGAAGGAATTGAATATGAGGCAACGTAGATGGTTGGAGTTGGTCAATGATTATGACTGCAAGATCTTGTATCATCCTGGAAAGGCAAATGTGGTAGTCGATGCTCTTAGTCGAAAAGGAGTGCAAAACCCAAAGATGAAGTTGACGCAGCAAGAGGAGCTTATCAAAGATTTCGAGAAGCTCAGTCTTGAAGTACTGACTAGCCCTAAAGAGTCGGACGCGATTATTACAGCTTTGGTTATTCGACCGACACTTCGAGATAGAATCAGACTTGCTCAAAAGGAGGATAGATTCCTAGAGAAGATGTGTGCTAGAGAAGCATCTGAAGATGAGAAAGGATTTTCTGTACCAAGTGACAGAACGCTTCTTTTCGATAAGAGAATATGTGTGCCCGGAGATGAGAATTTAAGGAAGGAGATTTTGGATGAAGCTCACCGGACTTTGTACACAGCACACCCGGGAACTACTAAGATGTACCATGACCTCAAGAGAAATTTTTGGTGGTAGGGCATGAAGAAATTGATAGCAGAATATGTGGAACGGTGTTTAGCTTGTCAGCAAGTAAAAGCCGAACATCGAAGACCCTCAGGACTATTGAAGTTGTTGAAGATTCTACAATGGAAATGGCAAGATATCACCATGGACTTTGTGATTGGTTTTCCAAAGACGGTGAAAGGTGATGATGCCGTGTGGGTTATTATTGATTGGTTGATGAAATCTGCTCATTTTGTACCCGTGAGAATAACGTATACTATGGAGCAGTTGGCTCAAATTTATATTAAGGAGATAGTTTGTCTACATGGAGTACCAGAATCTATCATCTCCGATAGAGACTCACGTTTCACATCAAGATTTTGGATGAGTTTGCAAAAAGCATTGGGTACTAAATAGATATTCTCAACTGCATATCACCCACAAACTGATGGCCAATCGGAGAGGACAATTCAAACTTTGGACAACATGTTAAGGACTTGTGTGTTAGATTTTGGGGGAAATTGGGAGACCCATTTGCCTTGATTGAGTTCGCTTATAATAATAGTTATCACACAAGTATCAAGATGACTCCGTATGAACCACTTTATGGATGAAATTGTAGATCGCCTATTTATTGGGATGAAGTCGGTGAGAGAATGGTGCTAGGACCGGAAATGATTGAGAGAATTGTTGAGATGGTTAAAAAAATCCGAGAGAGACTCAAAGATGTTCAAGATCGACAGAAATCCTGTGCTGATAAGAGGAGGAAGGATTTGAAATTTGAGGTTGGTGATAAAGTGTTCTTGAAGGTCGCTCCGATGAAAGGTGTGTTGAGGTTTTGCAAGAAAGGGAAGTTAAGGCCCCGTTACATCGGACCCTTCGAGATTTTATAAAGGGTTGGAGACTTGGCTTATCGTTTAGCTTTGTCGCCTGATTTGTTGTCCGTCCACAACGTGTTCCATGTCTCAATGTTAAGGAAGTACATGCACGATTCGAGTCATGTGGTAGAATACGAGGAGATAACGTTCAACAAAGACTTGTCATATGAAGAGGAGCATATAGCTATCCTAGACCGAAAGATCCACGAGCTTAGGAATAGGCGTATGATGTTAATCAAAGTGCAATGAAGTCGGCATGGAGTTGATGAAGCAACATGGGAGCGTGAGGACGAGCTCTTAGCCAGATACCCGTCTCTAATATCACAAAGTAAGATCTAATTTTGAGGATGAATTTTTTTTTTAAAGGGTAAGGTTGTAACACCCTGCATTTTTAATAAGCTTAATTTATTTTATATAACTTATTATTTGCTTTTATGATATGAAATATTTTAACTTTCATTAGCATAAATAATTTAGTCGGACTTGAGGGAGTCCGTAGTTGCGGACCTAGTTAAAAGAAATTTCTTTGGCTTTTATAAACATAGATTTAATTGTATAGGATTACTCAATTAATTAATCTAGTGAGAGTTCGTTAGTTTCCTTTTATTATTATAGTATTTATTTTCTTATTTGAGATTACTTGTGTTTATAATTAGTTTCTTACGGATAGAAATTTTGAGAAAATCCCATGACTTGTACAACAACCAAATATCATGTTTTGTGGGAGAGATAATCACGTTCACCACTTCCTCTCAAATTCAAACACCTCTCGTCTTAAAAACTCTAACCTTTGCACGCAAAAAACTACACCAGAAATCAAATTTTTTCTATAATTACTTCCACACTTGAAAGTTTCCGATCAACGGTTTTTTTTTTTAGAGAAATTGTCCTACGCTCTCACTCCATCACCATCCACCACACTTGTCATATTTCTCTGGTGAGATTTCAATCCAAAGTTCTCACAACTATTTTTCTTATGGATCTGCCTCTTCTTTTATAGTTTAGTAATAGAGTTAAGCTAATTCGTATCTCAACAGCCGAAGAAATTAAAAGTTTAGTATTGTGTTAATAATAATCGTAATTAAAGAAAAAAAATATTAAATCTTACTTCTGGTTTGTATTGATTTGATGAGGAAGGAGGGCATATGTATGATTGTGGAGCAGGAGTTTACTTGAGAAGTAAAAGTTGATGGTTATATTTCTTTTAATTATTCGATTTCATTTGAGTTCAGAGAAAAAAAAGAGAGAGAAATCTGGAAATTATGAATTGGGTAATCTGTAAAGTAATACTTGTCTTTGTATTTATTGTAAAAGTCTGATTAGTTTACTAAAGGCGAGGGTTTATATGTTTCTGTAATAAAAGAAATTGTTGTATTAAATTATTGTATCCTAAATTAAGGAAAAAATTAGAGAGTGGATCAGAGAGTTCAATAAAAAATGAAGCAGAGTAAATATTTGTGCGTGTGTATAGGTGTTTAGAATTATTTGTGTAAGTATAAATTGTAGACAAAGTATTCTCAAGATTTAAAAAAAAAAAGTTACTTAATTTTCCTTTATCTTATATAAATATGTTATTTTATTTGACTAGGTGCAAATAATTAGGACCCTCGTCTGCTATTTGATTTGTTTTGGATCGTTTGTGCTCAACTCTGAGGTGGGTAAAGTTTTCTAACTCAACAAAGTGTTTTATGACATGTGTCTTTAAATGTGAAATGTTTATAAATTTGGCATGAAATGTTCTATGAAATGTTTTTATATGTCCAACATGTTATTATCATATGGATATAATCGCCTTGAATGCTTCGAGCTCTTGTGGGTTATATGTTAAAGGATATCATGTGCACAGTAATTTAAATGTCTCTATAATCGCCTTGAATGCTTCGAGCTCTTGTGGGTTATAGATGAAAATGTTATATGTTCTATATTCGCCTTGATGCTTCGAGCTCTTGTGGTGTATAGAAAAGAATGTTATATGTTACTTACATTGATAATCATGTTGTTGGACAAAAGAATGAAAGTATCCCATGTATGACCCACCACTGAGTACGTTTTATGAGTACTCACCCCACGTTTTTAAAATGTTTTCAGGTCAGTAAGCATGGAGCCCCGTGGAAGGAAACGAGGTGTTAAATAAAAGTTTAAGTTTATTAAGCTTAACTAATTATGTTAGAATTTTCCGCATTTTGTTTGATTGGTTTCATTTTGAACTATGGTGAAATATCGCATTCCTAGTATTATAGCTTTAATAAATGTGTGAACATATTATTATTGTTTGGAGTTATTTCATTTGGAAGTCTTTACTGTTATTCTATTAAGCAATATATTTCGCACTATTAGTGAAGAAAGAGTAACATTCTAGTTTAGTAAATTAGGGTGTTACACTCTTTTATAATGGGAAGACCTCTATTTATAGAGAGGGAGGTAAACTAGCTATTGGAAAGAGCCGTTTCACCTCTGCCAAAAGTATGACACTCCACCTACTCTTCTGCAACATTTCCTAAAATCGCAACTGCGACCCTTGCTTTATGCAAGTCCTCTTGCTCGATCCATTTATGAAATGTTTCCTGGCTGACTTGAGCTTCAGAGTATATTTGAATTTCGAACGTTAACTCATCTTCTTTCTCCGTCTTCAAGGTCTTCTCTTCTTGATTTTGCGACGTCTGACTTCATCACACCTTCTCGACATGCTTGAGCTACATGGATCAACTGTGGAGTCAATTGAGCTTCAGTTCGACTAACCAGCTTGCCTCTTCAGTTCGATTGATTTTTTCTACTTTGAAACCTGTAAAGATGAAAATCTTTACGCTCAAACAGTGAGCTCTGTCTAAGTTCAAACTGATGGCTTCATCTACTCGGTTAGGGTCAGTTGGATTTTGGGATGAATCAAAACCTTTATTAATTTTCCCAACAGCTGTGTTCTTTGAGAATATCTATCCTAATAAGGATAAGATTGACCCTAACTCTAGCAAGAGAGTTGAGGATGAAGCGACAAGTTCTAAACTTGTAGATGAGCCTATGAGTTCTGAAACCATAGATGGAAATGAAGCCTCGAGTTCTAATCTGGTGTTCTTTGGACCACCGAATAGAAAATGACCTAGGTCTGCACTTGTAAATGTAGAACCTAGACATAGTACTAGAGTACGAAAAGTAAAGATTTATGGACCGGATTACATCATTTTAATGTTAAATGGTGAACCGGTTTCCGTAAAAGAAGCCTTATTCGGTTCGAATGCGGTTTTGTGGAAAGAGGCAATAGACATCGAGATTGAGTCTATAATGCAGAATCACACTTGGGTGTTAGTTGAACTACCACCGGGTTGTAAAGCTGTAGGATGTAATTGGATCATAAAGAAGAAGTACAAGTCTGACTGTACTATTGATAATATAAGGCCCGACTTGTAGTTAAAGGCTTTAGGCAAAAGACCGGTTATGATTTCTTTAATACCTACTCGCCCGTGACAAGACTTACGTCTATTAGGGTGCTTCTCGCTATTGTTATTTTGCGCAACATCAAGATTCATTAAATGGATGTTAAGACTGCATTTTTGTGTGGGGAGCTAGATGATGAAATCTATATGAAGCAAACGAAAGGATTTGTAGTACCTAGGAAAGAGCACATGCTATGCAAATTACAACGATCTTTATATGAATTGAAACAAGCGTCTCTACGATGGCACTTGAAATTTGACGAAGTGATGTTGTCAAATGGTTTTAAGATCAACGAGAGTGACAAATGTGTATATATTAAGAAAATGGGTAACAATTACATTATCGTTTGTCTTTATATAGATGACATGTTGATAATGGGAAGCAACTATCATGTGATTGGTAAAACGAAACGAATGCTAAGTAAGAATTTTAGCATGAAAGATATGGATTAGCTGAGATTTCTTGGAATTAAGATTCTAAGAACACCCAATGGAATTGCTTTGACGCAATCTCATTATGTTGAAAAAGTGTTAAGGAGATTCAATGCTTTTGATAAAGCCATTGCTAAAACTCTTTAGGAACCAAATGTTCATCTAAATGACCACAAGGGTGAACTTATGGGTCAAGATGAATATGCGAAGATCGTTGAGAGTTTGATGTATTTGTCAAACTGTACCCGACCTGATATAGCATGCTCGGTTCACAAGTTGAGTAGCTACACAACTAATCTAAGTAAAGAATATTAGAGGGCCCTAAAGCGCGTACTGGGTTATTTGAAATATACTCAAAACTTTGTGATTCATTATTCAAGAGAGTTTGCTAGACTTGAAGGGTATAATGATGTTAATTGGATATCCGAATTAAAAGACTCATTTTCAACGAGTGGATACGTGTTCACTATTGGGGGTGGTGATGCTTCTTGGAAGTCTAAGAGACATACTTGTATAGCAAGGTCTACTATGGAATCTCAATTCATAGCTTTGGATAAAGTTGGTGAAGAAGCTGAATGACTTAAGAATTTCCTCGAGGATATTCCATGTTGGACGCGGCCTGTGTCGTCTGTGTTGATACACTGTGATAGCCAATCTGCTAATGGACGAGCACATAATTTGTTTTATAACGGTAAGTCTCGACATATTTGCAATACAATACCATGAGATATTTGATCTTGAGTGGGGTTATATTGATTGACTATGTGAGGTTAATAGATAATTTGGCGGACCCGCTGACGAAGAGTATTAGTCGAGATAAAATGCATAAACTGTTAGAGGGAATGAGTGTTAAATCTACATCTTAAGGATGATTATAGCGGAAACTCAACCTTGTAGATTGGAGGATTCCAAGAACTTGGTTCAATGGGACAACGAAGTTATAAGAATCTGTGTGTTAAACACTCAAACATACCTATTCTCTGATAACAGTGAGTGTTTGTTTACCTACATGTGGTGAGGTTAAGTCTTATGCCTTTTAATGATTCTTGGATACCTCGGAGAGGTCAAGTATAGTAGGATACTTGGGAATAAGAATCACCTATATAAGTATGAAGTGAGGGCCGCTTTAATTGATACACTTATGAATCCAAAGGGGTGTCCAAGGCCGACAAGAACACAAAATGTTAGAACATACGGAATTGAGATGTTGTGTCAATATTATTGTCTCGGTATACATAATGGAGGACTAGTTAAAGGTTTACATAACCATTATGCCGCTGATATACTCGATGATGTTGACTATGGATAGGTTTAAGGCTACAAGTCACCTAGCTAAATGCAATATTGTCTCTTGAGGACTGAACTTTGCATTTGCATTCATTTTGCATTGACATGCTTACTCATGTGGGAGATTGTTGGAAATGGTTTAATAATTAACTATTTATTGAGGATAAATATTATTAATTAAATATTTATTATTTAATTAAAATATTTATTGGACGTTAATTTACGTTGTGAGTAGATGAACGTGATATATATATTTGATATCTCTAAATCGATTTACGGTGAGTGAGATATTGTATGCTAAAGGTTGGATGTTGGAGTAGAAACTAACATGTTATATTTATTGTTAGTTGTCCCACATCGGTTATATGTAGATGTTTTGAGTTGTATTTAAGTCTTTGTCTTTATGGGCTTAATAACTTGTTAGGTTGGAGTGTATAAGTGTCCTCGCGCGCCGCCGCAGCCGTCCATCCGGGCGGGTCGGGACGAGACAGGCTCGGGCTCGGGGCCCATGACTTAGATCTTGGCAATTGGTGCTTTGAGCTGGTGTTTGGGCCTTATCTTTTTGGACCAACTCCGCAAGTCGAGGTAGTTTTGATTCGGCCCATGACTCTTGAAATGCTTGTAACAGCAACACCTCTTCACATTTGGTAGTCCTTTGGGCGTCCGAAACCGCCAATGTCTTCATGGCAGCGTTAATGTCGACAATCCCTTCATGTCGAGAGTTGCCTATATATAGGAGCATTCGATCATTGTAGAAGGTATATAATTGAAAAACATTCTCCTACAAAACATAACATTACATTCATCCAGTTCAGTTCCTCGTTGTAGTTCCAGTTCGCTGGTGTTCGGTTCAGTTTGCGGTGCTGCTACTGCCGAGACGTTAAGATCGTTTTAACCTTTGAGGACGAGCCGTCTTACCATGAGCACTATCGGGGCGTATTCTCGTCTTGCGGGCAAAAGCTCTAGCTTCGAACGATCTTTGGTTTTCCTAAAGTTGTTACTTCAGTTTCGTGTAATTCTTGTTAATTTGTTCGTTGTTCATGTTCATCAATAATTTCCAAATATTCATTGATTTGTACACGTACGAGTATCCGATTCTTAACAAAATTTGTAAGGGCCACACAACTATGTCGCAAGCCGTTAAGGATGGCATGATTTGCCCGTTGGATGGTTTAGATGTGGCGTTTTTCATATAACAGGTATTAGTATTATTTTGAGATGCTAAAGGAAACCTTGTGGCAGCTAAAGTTCTTTGCTTCCAAGGTTGTATGAGAGTAGATGAGGGTGCGGTAATGGGTATTTACGAGGTGTTATCTTGAATCAAACATAGAGGTGTTGATTCTCTGGAGCTAGAAACTAATAGCAAAGTAGTGGCCGACGCACCTTCCTCTTCTAAACTGTATCTCTTTGAGTTATGAGAGTAGAATGTCTCTATTGAGTTCATTTAGCATAATCGATACATGTCAGTTGGCAATCTAATATCATCACTTACAAATTAGCTCGTATCGTATGTTTACGAATTTTTATTATTTACATGTTTAGGATGAACCTCCAAACTTTGTGGAGGATCGTCTTCATATTTCATGCTCTTGTGACGAATAAATTATTTTTTTCGTTGGCTTCAAAGAAAAAAAATAAAATATGAGAAATTTAAGTACCGCGTGACGGTGGACTCAAATTTGTGACCTTTGGCCCAAACATTAATCACATTACCACTAACCTAACGACACACACGAAAAATTAATTTTTAGTCTTTGGAACAGACTTGCTATGTTGAACCTAATAAACGTTCACCTCCGAAATTCTTGTAAACAACAAATTTCCTCAATTTTCTTGATTTCATATACTGTAACACTAATATCAGAATATATGTAGTCAATTTTCTCTGTCACTAATTGATATAAAATGCTACCGACATTGATTTTTCAATGGAGCTGTTTATAATGGAATACTCTAATAGACAAAGAAATACTCGTGCGTACCGCACGTGCTCACGATTTTGAGCCATAAAAAATGGATACTTCATTATCATTATTCCCCCTTGTCTCAAACTGCAGTTAATGAATAATGATGGAGCTTTTGCATTTATTGATATTTACATGTAATAGATAAACAATAATGACTTACTTTGGTAGCTTTAAAATGATTTATATATCCTCCCGAACTTTTACGAGCCTTACCGGTCGTCAAAAAACGTAGACCAATTACTCATAACACAATTACTCCACAATCAAATTATTGAACCAATTTGATTGATTACTAGCCGTACTGCAGGTATATTAAAAATTGAAAGTTGAAAATTGGATCTTATAATTAAAAATTTAAGCAATGACACTACACTACGCTACATGCGTGTGTACGTGTGTATATATATTCACACGAGCGAACTATTTTTTTTCTTTAGATTATAATTTCATGATACAAATAAATCATAATAACAAATTAGTACATAAATTAATATACTCCCTCCGTCCCATTCAACAAGTCTCATTTGGGATATGCACTTAGATTAAGAAAAATAGAGTTAGAGTGTGATTAAGGTAGTATTTTATTATTGATGTTAAAGTGGTCTGAGTGGAAAAATATTGTACAATAAAGTAAACAACATTATTCACGTTTGAGTGTGACATAAAGTGAGTTTTAGTATGTTAATCTTTGCCAAAACAGAAACTAGGATTTATTGAGTGGGACACCCAAAATGACAAAATAAGCCTTATTGAACGGGACAGAGTGAGTAAAACGGAAGGACAATTCAAATTCTGGTGGATTTGAACCACAAACTTCTTGTTAGTAAAAGACTTCTGATACTTTAACTAAACAATTTGATTTGGGCGGGAATGTATTGACCACATAAACTTAATTATTCTTGATATTGGAGTATTTTGCAAAATCCTTTTTATCTGATCTTAGTCACAATCACCATTGAATAATCATTCCTAACACTTCAAATGATTTGAGTTCTAATCTCAATAATTCTCCGTAACCAACAAATGCAGTTCAGGAGTATTGTTGGCTAGTATTGTGGATCACAATTCAGAAGACAAATTATATCCTACTCAATGTAATATCCATTTTGTGATCCATCATAAATAATAATCCATATTACTTTTTTGCTCACAATTCTCAAGATAATTGATGCATGAATCTTTTCCCAACAACAAGTATCCTCTAAAGTAATCACTACATTATTTTAGACTATTCACAATGGAAAGCTTTAATTGAGTTGAGAGCTCGCTGTGCAATTGTGGTGGACCACAACGAGCTCCCAATTTCACCTTGCCACGGCGAGCTCTAATTTTTTTTTTTTTATTATTTTTTAATTATTAATTTTATAATTTCAGAAAATTTAAATATTCTAATTTATTGCATTAAATAAAAACATTACATTAAAATAGAATAAAATAAAATGTCTAAGTGAAATTCCAACCATATTTCTTCTTGAGGTATTCTACGTATTTCTCGTGGAATTTCTTCTCTTTCGGGTCTCATGTTGCTCCGAAGCCTTGAAACGGTGCAAGGCCCCGCTGCCCCGGCGAAAAGTGAGGAACATAGGTTCCTTGTCCGACAATTGAAGCACGAAGGCTTGAGGAGATGAGAATAAATCTCGTTGGGGAATCGGGGAAGGTATGTTTTGACGAGGAGATGGATAAGGGTTCAGGCTATTTGGATCGATTTCTTCGGATATGGCCAATTGGTGTTAAAATTGGCGTTGTGATCCATTTTTATTTTATTTTTTGCAGGGAGGGGGTATATAAGGATTAAAATAGAGGAATTTTAAAAAATATATAAAAATTAGAATTGTGGTTACTATTGGCGATCGCAACGGCTACGGCCTTGACCAGCCAACAGTCACCACGTGGCTGATGACGCTAGTGGGCGCATCCGAGCTCAAGCCCGTTGAATTGAACGTTGGCTTGCGAGCTCCGCGCTCGTCAACGGCGGGCGAGCGTCAAGCTCGAGCTCGCAAAGGCAATGCTGCCAATAGTCTTAGTGGTAATTACTAATTGAATCATTTCACTAGAAATAAACAACAATTATGATCCTACAAAGAAAATCTGAAGCCACATCAAACATTGTTACAAATAATATCCTTGATATGCAACAAATCACACAATATAAAATTAATTACTCTGTTAAAAAAATTAATAAATAAGAATAAATTACTCACTTTGTCCCTAATAATTGTTCACATCTCTAAAAATTCTTATAACTAAGGAAATAAGTAAAATTACTCTTGTTACCCTTAATCATTACAATGAATGAATATAAACAGATTGAAAAGTTATTCTAGTACTTGAACAGTAAATAATAAAAAAATTAATAGTTTGACATAATTAAAAAAAAATCAAGTATTTTACAATAGAAAATCGGGAATCCTTGAAAAATACAGTCAGTCTCACTCATGGTATTACCAAACATGTTGGGAAAGATAACTTCATCAACCTGAAATTGGTTATAAACAAAGCAAAGACAAAAAAAAAGGCAAAAAAAGAAGAACGATGATGAAAATGATTTAATTAACTACTACTCCATAATACCTAATTTACTACCGTTGCACATGGGCAGAAGACTGAATCCAAATATTTTTGATGTCCTAATTTGACTCAGCACCAAATTGTATGCACCAAAGTCTCAATAAAGTCATCATGAGACCGAGACAGAGAGGCATCTTTGTTGATGAAATCCACAAGTTTAGTATATTCAAATTAGTCACTGAATAAATGGGCCCACTTAAGAAACTTAAAAAACAAATTATTACAGTAACAAGAATAAAATAATACTGAAAATTAAATGTAAGTGTATGAGGACACCTGTGTGAGTCTGGGGCATTATTTCAATAGTTATTACTCAGTGCATTTTATAATAAGTGACTCATTTCATTTCGGTACGGATATTAAGCTGAAAAGTAAAAATTAGTTAAAATGGTATAATTCATAATTTTTGAAGGGTTAATTTTATTTTTCTTATTTGAAAACGAGCCACTTATTATGGAACGCTTTAATATGGATAACGAGCCACTTGTTCTAGGACGGATAGAGTATTAAGTTACTATGTGGATATTTCAGGTTAATTTTGGATTAATTGTAATTTGTAGTGTATCCATTTTCCGGAAAGGGGAAATGATAGAATAAGATAAAGGGAAAGGTAGATGGCCTATTTGAGAAATGGCCCATACACTGTGTATAAATTACTTTATTTATTTTGTGAATAGGATGAGTGTATATCATTAATAAATCTCACGAAAATACTGAATTATGATCCCAGATCTAATCTGGCAATGTATTTGATACCAACATTCCACCTTCATCTTCTTATTATAAGATCTTTTTTTATTCCTTCTAAATTTCTTTAGTAGTTTTCTCCCATTGTATATAAAAGGTTGGTTTTCCCTAGTTTCTCACAAAAATGGTCTCACTCTCACCCTCACACTCTTTCACATCCACAATCAACTGCTAAGTCCTGGCATTATTGAGGGGATACAGAAAAACAAACACACACACGCACACGCACACGCACACATTTGTAGCATCTTTTCCTCTGCTTTTTTCTCTGATAAGTGTTATGATTGCAGTTTATTTTTTTGGGTAACTGAAATCTGAAGCCTCATTGAATTTTCCATTGGACTTGGGCTGTCTCCCAACTAATTCTTGAAGGCAGAAGGGGATCTGGGCTGACCTCCAAACCTCTTGTCTTCATCTGGAAGCCAATGATTCAGTGAGAGTGAGAATAGATCCAAAACATCATAAATTCCATTTTGGGATGCTTATTTTCTATCGATTTTGATATTTGCGGCTCCAGATAAATTCATCTTGGCGCCTTTTTTGGGGGGAACTCGTAAGCTCTTTTCTTGATTTACAATTCAAAGATTAGATTTTTTTTTTTTGGGTGTTTAATCTTGATGGTAAAGAGCAAGATGTTTGGAGGAAATGGGGTGCTTTACCCCATTGTTGGTTTTGCATCATGTGTGGCCTTCATATACTTGTCTTTTGGAGATTTGTGGATCAATATTCATGGGGATACAAAGTTGAGTTTTGTGGAGAGGAATGGGACCCAGTTTGTAGTTGATGGTAGGCCTTTCTATTTCAATGGCTGGAATTCTTACTGGATGATGGATCATGCTGCTGATGAATTAAGGAGATTTAAAGTTAGGGAAATGCTGCAAACTGGTGCAAAAATGGGGCTCACTGTGTGCAGGACTTGGGCTTTCAATGATGGTGAATACAATGCTCTCCAAATTACCCCCGGTCGATTCGATGAAAGAGTGTTTAGGGTAAGTGAAATGTTTGTTGTTGAGAAAGATTGCTGATCTAGTTTTTGAGTTGCTGATATTGTTATTTTCTTGCTGATTGCTATAATGATTATTTTGTGGAGCTTATATCGCGAATTGTTATATGCATGTGATGATTATATCATTTGGATGAGCAGCAAATCTGTTGGTTTAAATTCATCTTGGTGTTACCTTTGTTGAGTTGGGGTATTTTGTGATTAATTGTCTTGAAAAGTTTGATTATTTAGATAAAGTTGAAAAGATTTAGAAAAGTAGACATGATAGAGTATGTGTCTCTTTGCATTTGTACCTCCCTGTTACAATCACAATTCTTCATTCATCTTCATCCAAATCTATGGTGATGGCCCACTGTATATTTAGTGTGTTGCTTTAATTTTTGTTAATTAAATTGCGGGTTGATGGCCCCGTTATGGTTCCTATCAAAGATTGTCATTTATTACTATTATCCTTTCTTGTTAGTATGATTTGATGATTGCATATATTATGGCAGGCCTTAGATTATGTTATTGCAGAATCAAGAAGATATGGAGTGAGGCTAGTATTGTGCTTGGTAAATAACTTGCAAGCTTATGGTGGAAAAACACAGTATGTTAAGTGGGCGTGGGAAGAAGGTGTTGGCTTAAGTTCTTCCAATGATTCGTTCTTTTATGACCCATCTATACGTCGCTACTTCAAGAAATATGTTAAGGTATTGATTGAAGAACATAAGATTTTCTCTCCTCTTTTTGTGAGAACAAAAAATGGTACACATTATACTATGGAATACTTTTGAAAGTTCTTTCTACATTTTTGAATATACGCTGCTATTGTCAAATGTGAAAGTAACTTGCAATCTTTGAAGATTGTCTATTTAGATAAGTGCGCTACTTTGTAGTTTCATTGACCAAAGGGTATCTTTTAGAGCCTTAGCTTCGAGTATATGAGCATTAACTATTCTGACAAATTGTAATTTTCATGTTTGCATAGTTGGAAATAGTACTTTTTTAGTTAAAACCTCTACTACTAAACAAATACTATGGAGATTTTGTTATCAAATAATAATAATACCTTTGAATTTCTCATTTTTTGGCAGACTGTTCTTACAAGGAGGAATACATTAACTGGAGTCGAGTACAGGGATGACCCAACTATCTTTGCATGGGAGTTAATCAATGAACCCCGCTGTATATCTGATAAATCTGGTGATACACTTCAGGTAAATGGCAATTTTCATATCTTACTCAATTAGTGAATGGTTGAACATCTTTAAACTTAATTTTGTGGCAATCTTGTGCGTGTCAGAGGAATAAAATCGTACAGATAAAGCTAGATTAGTATGACTTTCTTTCTAATGATGCTGAAGAAATATTAGTGATAAACAGACATTAGTGGTTACAGCAACAGAGTTGTATTTGGCTCTTGTGGTGCTATAATCAACTCAAGACCATTATATTGTTTATTGCTAGATATTCTTTTCATTATTCCTTTTTCATGTAGTAAAATTCGTATGGCATATAACTGCAGGATTGGATAGAGGAAATGTCAACTTTTATAAAATCAATCGACAGGAACCATCTGCTTACCGTTGGCCTTGAAGGATTTTATGGACCTAAAAGTCCTAAAAGGTTAACTGTCAATCCTGAGTTTTGGGCATCTGATGTCGGAACTGATTTCATTCGCAATTCAAAGATCTCAACGGTCGACTTTGCATCGGTTCATATATACCCTGATCACTGGTAAGCTGTTTCTCTATATGTTCATCAAAGTTTTAATTTAGTCATGCTGTAAATCCTTATCTTTTTTGGTTACAAAATTTATCGGACATTCAGAATATTAAGGGGGCGTTTGTGATAGATTGGATTGACAATATATATGATTGAGTATTTGAAGGATTAGACGATCAAACAAGCTCGAAAGTATTTTATTCAAAGTTTTCCATGGATTAGCTTATACTAAGTCAAAATCACAAATAAGCCAAGGACCATCTCTCGTTTCGTAAAACCTTTGTAGAATAAAAGTAGGAAAAGGACATCGAAAGTTCGATTGTATGCATAAATTTCATTTACATTCATAGTTTTCTTGTTAAAATACCTGCCGGAACTAGATATATAGATAGTATTATCTTCTTTTTGTACAAATATCCTGTTTGATTGATCACTTTGGCAGGACACATAACCCGGACTTCGAATATAAACTGAAATTTGTCACCAAGTGGATGCTGTCTCACATTGAAGATGGCGACAAAGAACTCAAAAAGCCCGTGATGTTCACAGAGTTCGGGTTATCTACTGAGAATCGGGATTTCACTCATGCTCAACGTGACAGATTTTACAAAGTAATTCTTGACATTATGTACAAGTCTGCTGTGAGAAACAAGTCCGGTGCAGGATCTCTCGTCTGGCAGTTCCTGGTAGAAGGGATGGAAGAGTCCAACGACGACTTTGGGATCATTCCGTGGAAGAGACAGTCGACGTATGACCTCTTCACAGAACAGTCTTGCAAGCTTGCAAGAGTTCAAGGTGCACTCCCTACACAATTATATTACTTGAGAAAAATATGCGCAAGAAGACGATGAAACCTACGCATGACGAAACTTGAGTTTCGCTTTGGGGTTTTATCATCTTTTGTTTGTTTCAATTGTTTAGGGTAAAGAAAACTTAAAAAGATTGCCATACATATAGGTGTATAATTTCATCAATGAAACATAAGGGCAAACGATTTTTGTCTGCTCGGTTATCAGAATCTGTTTTGGAACGCGTTGATCTGAGTCTTGCTCGAAGATTGAAAGACTATCGATCTTGAGCAGCTCAGCTCAATGCTGCATATGTTTTTATGTATTTGTACAACCCAAATTTTTGTTTTCCCATACGTTGATAGAGAAGCAGAAACATCCTTGACAGTAAAGAAAACATCGATACTTTTACCTAGTCGAGATGTAGCTTGTGAAGAGAAGGTTTTCTTCTGTCTGTTCGTGCAGTATAATGTTGATTTTCTTGAATCCATTGTCATATATTTGTGGCGTGATCAGCTCCATTGGGCTGACCGTTTCTGCGTATTTTTGTTAATCTTTTACTTAATCGAATTAGACAACTTTGCAATTCGAATCATGGAAGAATTTAAAACCTAATCGATCATATCATATGGGGGCGTGTAGGCAACCACTAAACATTTTTTTTTTATGTAGAAAGAATTTTTTTATTTTTTTTCTTATAGTTTCTAGAAATTGGATATATATATTAGAAAGAATTTTTTTATTTTTTTTCTTATAGTTTCTAGAAATTGGATATATATATATATATATATATATATATATATATATATATATATATATATATATTTTTGAGGGAATTAGTTGAATCATTATTGTAATGGAAGTGCTGAAATTCCGGGGAAAAAAAGTCAATTAGTTGAATGTGGACTAAATAACGCAGGTGACGAATACTTGTAACTAATGCATGTAACATATAAATATCGAGATTTTTGTGTACATAATATATTTTTCTTTTTGGATCGTCCTATTTAATATAATTTTTTTTTTTGTTATGGAAAGAAGTATGTCTTATTTTAAGCTAAATATATATTTTATTGATTAAATAGATACTCCATCTGTTTTTCATTAAGTGTCTTATTATGAAACTTGATTTGTTTTTTTAATAAGTGTCCCATTTTATAACTTTTGAAAAAAAATGATGGAACTTTTGAGAAAAATGATGCAAAATTTTCTATTTTACCTAAGTAATAAATGTTAATTATTTTTTTAAGTTTTCTAGGCAATAATTATAAATGAAAATAGTAATATATTAATTTTCTTGATTTGTGTATTTTGACGTCTGGGGACACTTATAAAAAGTAGACGAAATACTTTATTAGCATTTTATCATATCTAATTTCTTCTTCTTAATCTCCGTACTGAAAATAAATAGACCGTATTGAATGGGGATTGGGGGATAATTATATAATTATTTACTATATCTAGATAGACATAATTGAATGGGGATAGGGCTAGTTTTGGAGTTGGAATTCGTTTAAATTGACAAATATGGTGTTTATAGTTCATTTTCTTACATTGATGACCTCTATAGCCAAATCGGATCATCTATTGTCTTTTCATGTGATATCTCCTTTTACTTTAATAAGAAAATGATATATAATATGATTGAGGGTTCAAGATTTAAGGTATATATTATTCTTATATATTTTCGAAATCATACACCATTAATTACGCCACATGTTATCTCCTTATTAAAGTAATAGGAGATGTCACATGGAGTTAGGGATGACAATGAGTCGGATACCTACCTATTAAGCATTTTCCAAATCCAAACCTATGAAAATTTTCCACACCCAAACCCGTCCCAAATTCGATTAAAAAATAATTTTAAAATTCATACCCGATCCGATCATGTTGAGTAATACTCGTTTATTACCCGTTAAAAACCCAAATACTAAAAAGTAAACATCAAATAACAATATATTATAAATATGATTAAAACATAAACATCAGTAGAAAATTTCACTAAAATTAATCTCAAAGCAAAGTGCTATGAACTTACAAAATCTTAAAACATAACTAGAAGATTATGAATTATTGATGCTGCCGTTGTGTCGTCATATTTTGAAAGTAGATTTACAAAAGTAGAGGAGAAACATTAAAGACTTGACTCTTACGGAATGTGTGTGTGGGTTGATAAAACCCTAAATCTACTAATATTTATAATTATATAATAAATTATACATATAATAATATTTTTTATCTTATATATATATATATATATATATATATATATATATATATATATACAAAATAGAGTTTATTAATGTTTGTGGACCCTTTAGAGATAAAAACAATAAAGTTGTACCCCAACTTTATTTACAATAAAAGATGCCAACTTTCACATGATGAGACAAAAATACCCTTAATTATCACCAACTATCCACTTTTCTCTCTCTTACTTTATTTCTCTCTCATAAACCCACAACTCTTTTTCTCTCTCTTCTTCTCTGGTTTTTTTCTCTTTCTTTTCGGTTTGGTGCTGCTTCGTTTTTTTCCAGCTTCTCCACCATTATCGCCGGCGTTTTTTTTTAAGCTCGTTTAAATTCTTGCTTCGTTTTTCCTCTGCATTTCATTGGTCGTTCGTTCTTCTGAACCTTGAACGGTGCTTCTTCTCTCACTTTTCTATCTCTTGTTTTCTGATTTTTTTTCCTTCGCCGTTGATTTTTCTCTCTTGTATTCGATTTTCGCCATCGCCGGCTGTATCACTTTCTTGTCCGGTGGAGACGACGATGGAGGTACTGAATACTCTTCCTGTTGTTTTTTTTGTTATTTTATGGTGGATTTCGCTTAGATATGATGTTTTAGATCGTAAAAATTGTTGTTCGTCGCAGCTGTACAGTCATGTTTGATATGATTTTTATTTAAGTCGTACAGTCGTAGCATGAGTCTATGCATGATCCGATATATATATATATATATATATATATATATATATATATATATATATATATATATATATCGTAACATGATAGCACCATTTTCTTTTGGGAGATTAGTACGTTTTTTGATCGCATGTTACGATATATAGGAATGTCTTAGGAATACCGTGGCTACTATTATTTCATAAGGGATTATGTATGATACGATATATGTATATCGTAACATCTTATCACCATTTTCTTTACTATGATGTTACGATATATAGGAATCGCCTATGAATAGCGTGGCTACAATGATTTCATAAGTGATTACGTTTGATACGATATATATATATCGTAACATGTTATCACCATTCTCTTTATGATTATAGCAAGTTTTATCGTAGGATGTTACGATATATGAATATCGTAGCAATAGCGTGGCTACAATTATTTCATAAGTGATTATGTATTTTATGTTTCATTGTACGAGTTTGGTATGTCGTAACTGATTTGTGTTACGATATATATATATCGTAACTTCTATTCCGTGCAGAAGAGGCATTCTTGTTTAATTGTTGCTCATGGTGGTGTATGGATTGACAATATGTATGAGGGTGGAAGGAAAGAGTATATACTTATATCACCTTGTGGTATAACGTATCAAGATTTATTGAGTAAGCTTGAGAATCGATTGAAGAAGGACAAGGCATTGTTTATTTATGATGTTGAGGCTCTAGTAAAATCTCCTACCGATGAAATAATGAGGATGAAAGTAACTGATGACTTTGAGTTGAATATTTTAATGGAAATGTTGGAGGTTCCTACCATTCATGTATGTGTTTACCCTAGAGATATCGAAGCCTTACCGAAGGTCTCTCATGGGAATCGTCTTAAAGCACGTGCGGATATGCCGTCTTTTGATCGCTTTGTTTTTAATGAAGATTCTTCAGTTTTGGGGTTAGGAGTCGGTGATGATGTTGCTATTTGTGATACCAACATGAGCTTGGATAATGATGTGGATGGAGGTGCTTACCCGTTGGGGGATGATTTTGAAATTTGTGAAGACCGTGATTTGATGCAACCATTAGATGTTTTGAATGAATGTAATGAAGGAAATTCTAATCCAAGCCGGTTGTGGGTCATTCCTGGTACGTGTTTTAATAATAACAAGTACAATATTCACAATATCGTATCATAGTGTGCTTATGCATATGTTTATGATAAAGTACGATATTCATAATATCGTAGTATCATAATTACATGCTAACCCAAGAACATCAAGTAATCGTATTATGGTTTCAATGTCTAGTACGAGTTTATGGTATTCATTAATAACAAGTACGATATACCGAATAATCGTATCACAGAGGATACTATGAACTTTTATGTTCCTATGCGTGTTTTTATATTCAAGTACGATATTCGACATATCGTAGCATTTTACTTATATGCTAGACTCTAAGAACAAGTTATCGTACTATGTTTTAAGCCTCGACTAGGACTTTATAATATTCAACAACAATGAAGTACGATATTAGGAATATCGTACAAAGTGACAATATTAATTTTTATCTATTTATACGTGTTCTTATATTATAGTGTGTTAATGCAGGTGCTTTAGAGCATGTGACGCTCCCAACATCAGATTTGGTTGTAGTAGATCATTTGGCTCGTAAAGAACTTGTTGTGGGTGGTTTCTTTTAGAATAAGCGGCGTATGAAAGAAGTTATTGGCATCTATCATTTGAAAAATAATTTGGAGTATGTTACAAAGAAGTCAAATAAGCGGAAGTATCATGTTCGATGTAAGTATGAAGACAAATGTGATTTTATTATGCGAGCAAAAGCAATTGGGCAAGCATGGAGAATCTACAAATGGTCACTTCATACATGTGAGACTGATTTGAGGTATCACCCTCCACCAAGAGTGTCTGCTAAAGTCATAGCTTCATACTTTAGTCCTAAGTTGGATGATCTCGTTAAGCTTAGACCTAGAGAAATTCAAGGAGAGCTGCTGAGGGAACATGGTGTTCATGTGAAGTATCATGCAGCTTTGTCCGGGAGGAACCAGACAGTTAGCTCGACATATGGTGATGCAGAGGAGTCGTTTCAGGTACTATTTTTGCAACTATTTTTCCTTGCATGTTGTTACGATTTATAAATCTCGTAACATCGTTAAAAGATGGATAGGACCTAATTGTTTCTCTCATGTACGAGTTTAATTAACTCGTATGTATTGTAGTACGAATTTCTGTAAATCGTAACATTGTGCAGTCATAATCAAAATAGAAACAAGTTGTATTATCTTATGAAGTACGAATACGATTTTTATAAAACTTTATCCACATTAACAATTTGGAAAATCGTACTATGAAATTGCGCATTATATGTTACGATTCATGTAAAGATGGATAAGATCTAATGTAGTAGTGTTTAATTAGCTCGTATATATCTTAGTACGATATGCCTTATCTCGTAACATCGTCTGTGTCAATTTTACTTATCTCATCGAGTAGTGCTTAATTAGCTTGTTTATATATTAGTTCGATATTCCTTATATCGTAACATCGTCTGTGTCAATGTTACTTATCTCATGGAGTAGTGGTTAATTAGCTCGTATATAACGTAGTACGATATTACGTATATCGAAACATCTTTTGTGTCAATGTTACTTATCTCATGGTGTAGTGCTTATTTAGCTCGTATATAACTTAGTACGATAATACATATATCTTAGTACGATATGCCTTATATCGTAACATCGTCTGTGTCAATTTTACTTATCTCATGGAGTAGTGCTTAATTAGCTTGTTTATATATTAGTACGATATTCCTTATATCGTAGCATCGTCTGTGTCAATGTTACTTATCTCATGGAGTAGTGGTTAATTAGTTCGAATATAACGTAGTACGATATTACGTATATCGTAACATCTTCTGTGTCAATGTTACTTATCTCATGGTGTAGTGCTTATTTAGCTCGTATATAATTTAGTACGATAATACCTATATCGTAACATCGTCTGTGTCAATGCAGATGCTGGGGAAGTATTTTAATATGCTGGAGCGTGCAAATCCTGGTTCTGTGATCGAGTTACAGACGTGTGCGGATGGTTGCTTTGAATTTTGTTTTTTTGCTCTATCCGCATGTATCAGAGCATTTCGTTCATGTCGGCCTGTAATTGTCATTGATGCGACTCATTTAAAGGGGAAATACAAAGGCATGTTGTTTGTTGCAGCGACAAAGGACGGTAATGAACAGATAGTTCCTTTAGCTTTTGGAATCGGGGACAAAGAGAACGATTCCTCATGGGCTTGGTTCCTTAGGCGTGTTAAACTATCATTTGGATCTCCGAAGAACTTATTGATTGTGTCCGATCAGCACCTTAGTATCAAGAATGTTGTGTCTTCCATCTTTCCAGGGGCATATCATGGTCTTTGCACGTTTCATATTTAGCAAAATTTGAGGATTTGGGGTACTGACGTTACTGACTTGTTCAAGCTTGCTCCTAGTAGCTATAAGATTGTTGATTTTGAGGAGCATATGAAGAATTTGAAGGTCATGGAACCTCGTGCTTATAAAAAATTATTGAACTTAGATCCTTGTAGATGGGCTCGTTCGAAATATCCGGTGCGACGTTATAAATATGGAACTTCCAATGGATGCGAGGTGTTGAATGCTTGATTGAGGTGGGCTAGAAAATTGCCTGTTTGTCCTCTTTTGGAGAGTGTTCGTACGTTGCTCCAGAAGTGGTTTTATGAGCGCCACACTATAGCTGGAGATTCAACCACGGAGTTAACTCCGTGGGCTGCTAAAACATTGAGTACAGCAATTGAAGCTGGCCGATCAATGAGGGTTGAACCAATTTCTTCTGTGTTGTTTAAGGTTTTTTCTGGACAGAAGAGTTACGTTGTTGATGTTGCTGCTAAGGAATGCTCATGTCTCGTGTTTCAGTTCGACTTAATTCCATGCTCACATGCTTCAGCAGCTATAAGGTGAATTTTGATACGATAGTAATTAAAATCATACTTGAAGTGATTATGTATGTTACGATGTACATATATCGTAACACGATGGCACAGATTAGATAGGTAACATGATGGAACTATTTTTCTTGACGAGTTTAGCACGTTTTAGAATCGCATGTTACGAGATATGGAAATCTCGTAGAAATAGCCTGGCTATAATTATTTCATATGTGATTATGTATGATACGATATAAATATCTCGTAACATGCTGGTAGAATTTTCTTTTACAAGAATTGCATGTCTTTCTATCGCATGTTACGAGATATATGAATATCGTAGCACATTAACATTGATGCGTTTGCTTTTTTTGATAATTTTGTAGTTATAAGAGGCAATCATCCTTATCTTACGTGGACCCCTTCTATAGCACTCAAACGTTGTCTGAGGTCGAAGAATGAGTGGGACGGAGGGAGTAGCATGAATTAAAATCTCATAGCATAAATAAGAATCACGTAGCAAATAAAGTAGGATATTACCAATATCCTAACATGCAAGCGGCTAACAAATTGAATATCGTAGCGTGCAAGCAAAAATAGAGTACGATATTACGAATATCGTACACACAAAAACTCAACAACTCAGTCAAAATTTAATATCGTACAGCTTAGTAAATTTTTACCTCGGCTTTAAGACCAACTGGCATGTCAGTGTTCTTGATATAAGTGTACCTCAGGAATCGAGGTATCTTCTTCTTATTTTGTTCATTCTTCATGCCGATGCTTCTCCCGACAGCTGGTAGTGAGCAAAAAATCCATGCCTGTAAATGATTTTTGGTCACACGTGTGTACGATTTTCATGTAAATCGTAGTATGAGTAGCAGTAAACTTACCAATAAGACGAATGTGTTGCCTTTGAGATGATATTCAAGCGATGTTCTAGCGGCTCTCTTTTTTGTAACCTTGTTTATGCTGTCCATCAAAGCTTGATATGATATACTTCCCCAAGGAAATTCCTCCCAAGCTTCCTTGTCCTCCACGAGCACCCACATCCACAAAGGGATCTTGTTGCATGCTTGTTCAAAGCCCATCACGTAGGAAACGGCTAACAGCATCTTGCCAGTTTGATGGCATCTTCGGCACTTCCATACTTTTTGGCATTAAAAACAACATGGACATCGTTTCCACTAATTACCTTTGTGGTGTCGAATAGCCTCTCGTAGATGGAATCATTTGGGAGAACAAGCCTGCCATAGGGATTAAAGGAAGCTGGTCCGAATTTCAGTTCGCTCACCAAAGCGTACTCCACTCGGGAGAAGCGTAATATTTTGCCCTCCACCTTGAACCATAGGGCTGTGGTGTCAATATTTTGGGCTGTTTTCTCGCTTGGCCTCACCTGACGGGACAGCATGTAGTTGAGCACCAGCCCTGATCTGCAGTTGGAGTCATCCAATCTCATAAAGACTCCTAGAGCGGAATGCTTGACTTCGGATTTTACTTCCTCTCCAAAGGACTCGAGCACCTTCCGTATTTCTCCAATGAGACCCTCATAGCCATAGCATTGCACCCTATGGTGAGGTGGTTCCATCAATTCCGGGCGGACATATTTCCAAGAAACCTGAAAACATGTAGACAGAAAGTGGTTAAACACGAATTTGTGTACGAGATTGGACAATATCGTAACAAACAAAGTTCGCTATTGGGTAATATCGTCACAAATTTCTCACATCCAATCATCTTCTCAAATAAATCGTAACATATTACTCACATGCATCGGTTGCGTACATGTACGAGTTTATAAAAGCATAACACACTAAGTACGATATAGGTAATCTCTTAACACGCAAAGTACGATATTTGATATATCGTAACAAATTTGGCAGATAAAATCATCTTCTCACATAAATCGTAACATGATGCTCGCATGCATTCTTATTTCGTGCCATAAATCGGTTGTGCTCATTGGAAATATCGTATTATATAGATACAATATTGTACAATATATATGGCATCAATTATTCATCCTCAAGTACGATATTACCAATATCGTATCTACAGAAACATTATTTTTCAAACAAAACATCCCTCAAATATCAAATAAATCATGCTCAATAGTGCAAGAAACAAATCTCAAACAATAAAAATGAGTACGATATTCGCAATATCGTAACAATAAAAATGGATATTGTACTATGTCGATGAATATCGTACCAAAAACAAGTTATTATACAAGAAATCGTTTCAAATTTTGCAAATCAACTACAATACAAGCGCCAAACGAGATTTCATGTACGATTTATCGAGAAATAAACAGTTTCAAGCCCGCGAAATTCAAAAATAAAAAAATTTGAGCAAAAAATCAAAATATTCACAGATTCTGCAAATTTTGTGTGGAATTACCAGCATTTCGCCGAATGGGTCGTCGCCCATCTCCTGTTGAGCTTCATCGACCGGTTGTTCGTCGACGGCGGCGGCGGCTTCTCTTTATTTGCTGGCGGAGCCGGTTTTTGGGGGCTTCACCGCCTTCTTGAGTCGTGCCATCGTACAACGATTGGTGGCGGTAGTTGCTCGAGAGAGAGAAACTAGGGCAGAGCAGCAGAGAAGACGTTGGTGGTGGAGGGTGTGGAGGCGCAGAAGACGGTGGCGTTGTGGGAGGCGGCGGCGAGTCGGTGGTGGTGGAGGAAATTAGGGCAGAGCGTCGGTTGGCGGCGGAGAAAAATAGGGCAGACGCGAGAGAGAGAGAAAGTGGAGGCGGCGGAGAAAGGGGAGGCGGCGGATGGTGGTGGCGTTGTGGGTGGCGGCGGCGAGTAGGTGGAGGCGGAGGCGGAGGAAGGGTTTGTGGTGGCGGAGGCGAAAGAAGATGAAGGTGTAGTGGTTGCAGACGAGAGAGAGAGAGAGAGAGAAGTAGTGAGAGAAAGTGGAGAGAAAAAGTGGGAAAAAAAGTGGTAAATATTCTATATATATGGATGTAAAAATTCAAAAAATCACCCTTTACCCTACTAAGGGCATTTTGGTCTCATTACATCAAAATTGGCCTCTTTTATTGAAAATTAAGTTGGGGTACAAAATTATACCCCTTAACTCTAAAAGAGCATATCTACTACTTGACTCCATAAAATATATATAAAAATGGGTTTGGGAAGTGGGTATCCAGAGATAATTGCTCAAACTCAACCCAAACCCGTCATGAGTTTGTATGTTTCTATCCAAACCCGTCCCAAAACCATTTAATATTTTCCAAACATGTCCCAGTTTGGGAAGTGCGAGTACCCACGAAAACTCGACCCATTACCATCCCTACATGGAGTGACAATAGATGATTCAATCTGCTCTGTAGCAGGTTAAAAAATAGAGTTGTTTCAGTACATTTACTGTATTATTTTAGGTTTGCTGACTGTTCTTAAAAAAGATTGAAGAAGTATTTCTTTAGATATTAGTATTAATTATTTCCATTGTTTAGATTAGCTAAAATATATCTATAAACATTGGATATTATTATCTAAAAATAAATAAAGACACATCAGCTATTATCGAAGCTCTGCTCAACTACAAATCCATGAGATAAATAAAAGAGAGGATTTTACAACTAGCACTTTTTAGATAGATTTTTTAAATTTTAGCACCCCTTATAAATTCTTTAAATTTTAGCACTTTTTGACATTTTTGCCCTTCCATCACCTATCTAGTAACAAAAAAAAAATTGTGACTGAACAAAAAAAAAAACATTCCACCACCACAACTCCGCCGCCGCCGCCGTGCCGCCACCGTTACTAGCGGCCACAATTTTTTTGTGAAGTCAGAAAAAAAAAAAGAAAAAATTTATAAAGTCACAAAAAAATATTCCACCATCACTTTTTCGCCGCCGCCACCGTCGTCGGCGGTAAAAAACATATTGTGACTGAAAAAAAAAAAAAAACTTCAACCACCACTTTTCCGCCGCCGCCGCCGTGCCACCACTGCCGCTGTCGTGCCGCCGCCACTGTCTCCGGCGACCACAAATTATTTTACACGCTTTTTGTGAAGTCACAAAATAAAATTGAAAATTTTGTGAAATCACAAATAAAATTGAAAACTTTTGTGAAGTCACAAGAAAAATTGAAAACTTTTGTGAAGTAAAAAAAAAAAGAAAAAAAAAATTGAGACGTCACACAAAAGAATTGACAAAATTTGTGAATGCACACAAAAAATTGGGAAGGTCCAACCGCCTTCCATCTGCTCCCATTGAACCAACCAACAATCAAAATACAAATTTAAGGTGAAAATACCAAACTAAATTACAGTTATCTCCACCAACTCCTAATTAAATTACTACTACTACTACTATAATCACTACATCAACCAGCTAAATAGATACTTCAAAATATTGTTTACCAATTTTACAACATTATTCGAAAACCAAAACTCACCAAGTTTCCAAGAGAAGATCCAATCTGTTTACTTAATTTTACATAATTGAATATGCCATCAGAGTGTGAAATTTACCTTAGCTGCATGAAACTGCAACTTAAACACTACTTTGACCTTCTTCTCGCTCCTCCATTGCGCCGACTTAAGCATTTTCCCAATTTTACCTTCAATTCCACATTACTCTCTGATCTCACTCCTCAACAACCCGCCGGAGCTCTGCCAGGATAGAAGAAATAACAACGATGAAGGAAGAGAAGAGAGAGAGAGGGCGGCGACTGTAGTTAAGTGTTAAGTGCTGAGGCGCACTGCTCATCCATATGGAAGAACACTCTTCCTCTTCTGCCCTTCCCCGCGCACATTAGTCCCTCCGCTCCTCTAACCAACAATTCCAAATTCCGCCGACATTCATCCACCGGATTCATGGATCCCTGCCCCTTCGTCCATTTAACAGTCGGGAATTTGGCGCTCAAGTTCCCGATGGCGGCGAAGCCTGCTCGCGCCGCCGTGCACCCTTCGTCGTCGCCGTGTTTCTGCAAAATCAAGCTGAAAAGCTTTCCGATTCAGAGCGTCGTGGTGCCCTACATTCCACCGGAGAACAACAACTTCCCCCACGCCACTTCTCAGGCAACGGCGACGACATTCCACCTCTCGAAATCCGATCTCGACAGGCTCAGGAGAAAAGCGTCTATGTTCTCCACCTCCAAAACGCCAATACTCAAAATCTCGGTCTACTCCGGCCACGGCGACGCCACGTGCGGTGTCAATTCTGGACGATTGCTTGGAAAAATCTCCATGCCCCTGGACTCCGTCGTCGGTGCCGCGCAACAGATCTGGACTCCGCCTACCAGGCGATGACGAATGCTTCGAGAGAAGATCCATCGCAGATTCGGTGTGAAATGCTGATTTCAACCGCGACGCCGCCGCATCGGAAAAGTGTGGCCTGGATCGAGAGTAAGGCACATGTGGCGGCCTCGTCGATCTGGAAAAGTGTGGCCTGGATCCGGTGTGAAATGCTGAGTTTGGAGTTTGGAGAGAGAGAAAGAGGGGTGGCGGATGAGAAGAGAGAGAGAGAGAGAAAATAAAGTGGTAGGGAATAAGGAAAATTGAGATATGATGAGAATTATAAATTGTAGTTGACGGTATAAAAGAGAGGAAGTGCCAAAATTTTAAGTTTTTAAAAGGAGTGCTAAATTTTAAAAAAACTATCCAAGAAGTGCTATTTTGAGGGAATTCCTCTAAATAAAAACTATATTGAAGTACTACTTATTTTATTTATTTTAAAGGACAAACACGATCTTCTCCTCCATTTGTACGGATGATGGATTTCAAAGTCGTTCCCAATTAAAAAAAAAATTACAATATTTTACTTGAAATATATTTTAATACGAGAAGGAATATGAATATATATTTCCATAACGTATATATAAAGTGTTGGTTAGCCTCATGGCCCTCATCCGAAAATTAAGTTCATACCTTGTCATTTAAGAAAATAAAATTATTTTTAACTTTTATCTTACTACTATTTATCTCCATAAATTGAGGAAAATGGGTCATCCATATCGGAGTAAAGGATATGGATGAGCAACAAGCCAAACAATCTACAAATAGAGGCAAAAACTAGCTAATTAAATATACTGAGTAATAATTATGGGTCAAAATTTGAGGCAATATGCTTATATTTCTAACAAAAATCTATAGATAACTATTAGAAGCATTGAATAATTGTAATATGAGGAATAATGCCAAACCACATAAAATTCAAGAATATATATAATTGTTTTAGCAATGTGGAGTCGTTTTATCCATACAGTGCACATGTCAGCCAGCAAAGAAATTCATTTTTCAAATACGAAGAATTTAAGTCCGAAAATAAATTCAAATCTGTCTTCGTATTTATGTAATAATGCAACTCTCAACCCTGCAGCCCCCACGCTCTTGAATAATTTTGTCATGATGATTGGGACAATTATGTTTAAATGAAAGTTGGATGTACACATATACTTATATACATGCAGATATTTGTTTGATATTATTATTGTTACTGTTATTGTTATATAGCAATATAATATTTAACATTGGTATATCATTATTTTTTTTTGGGATGATGCTATATGTTCCATATGGCAGACAATAAGTAGAACTTTGAATTGTTCAAATATTTATTTATCTAGAATATCAAATGCGTGCGGCGCGCCAAACATAAGTTGATAAAGAAAATTTACAAGTTTTGTTATTTGATGATAAAAACAAAGTAATGTTTGATGTTGAGTTTATTGCAAACTAAGACATGAACCAGGATAGGACCTCATAAACGTCATTCGAAGATGTAAAACACACAAAGAATGAATGAAGCTTAGATAAACTTCACTCGAACATGATTAAACGTATTTGGAAAACTATACATGCGCAACATGCTCGATTTCTGCGTAGTAACATGCAAATCAAGATAACCACGCGGAGTATTCTCTCAGTACACAATATTCATGTGTTATTGTAAATTGCAAGCACAAATAAAAGTAAAATATAATATTGAAATGAAAGTATGTGCGGCAAGCTCGATCTATAAGATATTATGTCGGTGCAAATTCAATCTTGATCCCACCACCAAGGGTAAACAATTTATAATTTTGGAATAATATTAGTTGTTAGTTAGAACTTCTGGTTTGAAACAATTTAACAACTAGACGACCTTTGACTAAGATAAAAAAAAAACTATAATCAAACGATAATTTGTTAAATGTGGAAGGGGTATCGAAATTTATATAGTATTGCACATTGCAATTAAACACGAAAAGTTAAGGTTATATATAAACTTACCCCTATCATTTAATAATGAGGCAATCTCCCATGCGACCTGCCGTTGGGTCATGCGATCGGATTCGGGTCGGGTTGAAATCAAACTCAGCCGACGATGGAAGCCAGTAACATCTGGAGTGCAATCCCAGCCGGCGCTTTTTTTTTTTTCGCCTTCGGTTCCGTCTTCGCTTCGATTACTAATATAAAGATAAACTTAGTGGCAACAATTTGGACACTTCGGCTCCCCTCGCTCGATCTCTTAACCAAAGAAAAAATGGCAAACAAAAAAACGACAAAAAATCCAGCCTCAGCTGGGTCTTAGCGCCGGCTGGGATTGAATTCCAGCCGTCCCTGGCTTCTAGCGCCAGCTGGATTCGGGCACATGCCATGCGACCGATTGCATATAAGATTTTGTGTTTAATATATAATAATGTTCATAACAAGAATAATACTTTTATCTAGTGTATTATCTTAATTACTAATGGAATATTCTGCCTCTCGTTCCCCACTCGGGCTCCACAAATCAACAAATTATTATTACTACTATTTTTGAGTTGTATCATACTGAATTTGAAGAAATTCATGCTTCATGATTAGGTTTAGTTTTGTGATTAATATTCAAGATTTTGGGCTCAATGCATGCCTAGATTAGAAATACACGTATTTAGCTAGCTAGTACATAGATTTATTATTGTTGTTAGAATTTTAATATCAACTACACGTATCAACACAATCAATATACGTTTTTTTTTTTCAACAAAAAAAAGAAGACATTATACGTTTTTAATGATTACTTGAATATTGTGAATTCGATAATTTGGAAAGAGTTAAGCGACGTCATCATGTCGATCTTGACGAATTTTTAGGATTATAATTTCTATATATATTTAATCAATCAAACATAGAAAAGAACTCTTATCAAACTATACGAAAAGTTTCCAAATTATAATTAAATTTAGAAATTGACCAAAATTGCATATAATTGTAAAAATCATGATAAAAATAGCAAATTCTAAAGTAACTAAAACAAATGATTCACGTAACATTTTTCTTGAAATTAAATCTAGATATAATAATCATTTTCAAGTAATGTACGAAGACAATTGAATAGGGCGTAATGGCACTAAAGTCCTATCTTAATTTTCCCTAAATTTGGTTATCCTATTTGATGCCGCGGTAGGTTTAGAATTCAAGATTGGAATAATAAATAATGGTTTGATTACTCATTAGAGTCAAACTACCTAGTAAATTACTCTATCCATCCCAAAATTTTAGTTTGAAAGGCACCAACAAGTCGGCACGGAATTAAGTTTAAGGTTCTCCAACCTGAATGGTAAACATGAATTGTTTATAATAAAATTGAAAAAAAAAACAATATAATTCAGATAATATTTCTGTAAAATCATGAGCAGTAGAAAGAATTACTTTTTTACATTGCATATTGTGTGATTTAGGAATTGTGTTGATGACTTTTATTATGCGTTTTGTACATTGATATGAGACCAAATTTATTAGAACGATTAAAAAAAAAAAATTGAAACTAAACATTGGGAATGAGCGAATATTATTGTTTATCATTGCTATTGTTTCCCTCATCTTTTTCGCCTGAAATTATAACTAATTTATTGTCCTTGGCGAAATACTTAAGTAAAAAAATCTACTGCCGACGTAAACAAATTAATGAACTGTACGTGCTATGTATACCATAAAGTTGAATTTTGACAAACAATCTGATTGAAAGTTGAAACATTACTTTAATTTGTTGGAAATTTTTCAATTGAAAAATGATGGATAAAAAAAGTGAAAAAATATTAACATTTACATCCTTTTCTTATTTCATGTTTACTAGGTTAGAAAAGAAAATTATCACATGGTCCCCACCACTCCTTCTTATTTTTATGCCTTTTGTTCATTGGAAAATATTTTCACACCACTAACCAAAGAAAATATTATCCAACATTGGAGAGAAAATGATGGAAAAGGAGCTGCCCGGGAAAGTTATTCACCCTGCCCGGAGAAAATTTTCTATTAAAGTAAACATGTGAAAAAGATAGAAAATGAGAGAAAATATTCATTTTCTACCATTTTCCATCAAAGTAAACGCACCTTAAGAGAAAAGTTGCCACATTATGGCATAAATATTCAACCCACACACTTTCATTATTTTGAATAATAGCCAGAAAAAAGGAGAATATGGAGTAAGAGCAAGTAGAGATCAATACCAATAAATGCAAAACGAAATTTTATTTGCAGCTTTGATAATCACAACCAATATTCATTATTTCCCCCGATGATAGTAATCTATAGGGGTGCAGGTGCTAATATGCAAGGATTGAAATTTTGACAGATTTTCGTACAATGTTATTTCTATTAAATAATGATGAAACCCTACAATTACTACTTGAGGTCCGGTCTTGTTATCATGATCCGCTGAGATTTAGCCTTTTATCATTTGGATTCGACTGAGAATTTAAACTTAAAATAAGACCAACTTCACCTAATAAACCTAATAAATGGACAATAGTTTTAAGTTTAAAGAGGGCCACTTGCACGGCACAGACAAGAAAACATTGGTAGCCCACTATAAAGGGGCACAATTTCATACAGTACAGTGAAGTTTCAAAATAAATAAAAAAATCATACGGTCAAATATTAAATACTATTGATTTAATATATCATGGCCGCATATTCGTATAATGTTAACAATCAGGTAATAATATGTGTTTTGTTAACATTGAATTAGAGAAAGAGGTTTGAATCCCTACTTATAAATTGAGATAATCACTGTTTGGATGTCTGCTTAGAAACATAATAATAAAATTTATTATATGTTACCATAATCTTTGATTTGAATTAGTCTTTGGGATGTCATCAATGAATTCGGGTTTATATTCCACCATGTGCGGGTGAAATGTACATAATTTGAAAGTGGATTTTGATTTCTTTCATACTTTTCCAAGTAGTTTACCTATTTGTACTATACTTTCATAATATCATTATAATAAATAAAATCAAGATATATAATATCAGTATTTTAAATGCTTTTTTACTTGAGTCCTGAGACCAATACCACATCTTGTTGCTCTCGATATGACACCCTTGAATGGTTAATGTAGATGGTTGTTTTTAAGTTCAAAAAAGATAAAAGTAAATCGGTTACAATAAAGATTTTTGACCACATGGTGGTCAGGCCACTAGGGTTAATTAAGTAAATCGTATCTTAATCCAAAAAAATTGAATTATACTCTATTAAATTGGTCCACCTTTTTGTCCATATTACCCTCACTGATTTATTATGTTAAATACGGTAGTTATATAATTTCCTAAAATTATGCAAATTTGTTTTCCTATATTAGATTATTTTCTCCTATAATTATGGATATTATTTTCGGTAGTTTTATTAATTGATTTTTATCCTTTCTTTCTAGTTTTATAAATTGGGATATAAATATCATCCCATTATTTTAGGAATAAATTAGAGAGAGAAAAATAATATATTATGGAAGAGAAATAAAATCCATATATTATACCACATATAATTATGGACGTTCAATATTTGGAGGATTGTGATAGAAATATTATCCCATTATTTTAGGAACAAATTATAGAGAGAGAAAAACAATATATTATGGGAGGGAAATAATTATTAATTAGAGAAATAATTAGTGCGCATACGTGTGTGAATCACGTTGTGGCCTATCCTGTTAAATCCAAATATAATCCCTATTTTGATCCAAAATGATGATGGATTGGGAGGGAAATATCATCCCACTATTTTAGGAACAAATTATAGAGAGAGAAAAACAATATATTATGAGAGAGAAATAAAATCCAAATATAATCAAGGTTAGAATTGTCTTCCCAATAAAATAAAAAAATCGATCCAAATAAACAAATATGTTAAACCGATTTGAGCAAAAAAAATCGGTGGTATCTAGCCACTAAGTGGCCAATTATCACTACCCAATTGGTTAATGTAAACCGGTCAATTGAGTCCAACCTACTGAGTTTAGTCCGAATGTTTGAAAACTAAGGATGATTGGATTTGGACATTAATTTCCAAGAAATTTACTCTAATTTCCTTTTTCAGAGTGAAAAACCTTCGTCCTTCGTTTTCAATATACAATCACATTTTTTTTATGAATATAATGATATCGTCCCCAAAAAAGACACTTAAGTGGTACGACTTAAGTCTGTCAGCAGTGAAGTCTAAGGTTTGAACTCTACAGCTCCTCCTTTTCCCCTATAAAAATGAATATAATAATATTTAATGATGTTTTTTTTCTTTCAATTTATGCTTTCTTATACATATATACATATATATGTATATATCATAATGCTTTTAATGTATTATATTTATGTTTTTATAAATATTATTGTAGATCTTACAAATATCAACTACTTATATTAATTATTAGTTCTCACATGAAACGAAAATTTGTATAATCCAATTCCTATTGTACATTCCTATTTCCTTGGTGATGATTTATATGGTTTAATTAAATGTTGGATTCAGGATCTCTTTATGGAAGAGATTTTTTTTTATGCCTAGTTCCTTTGGGGGATTGATTCATTAAAAGTAGAGAAATAAAATTTGTGATTGGCTTTTTGACTCAGAGACTCCGATTTGAGGGGAAAATATTATAATTTAAATAATTACGAAGAATTTGAACATTTTTTTAAGAATGTTAACATTTTAAGTGAATGTTATTCATGTTCTGAACGTTTAATTTTTTTAACAGCCTCATTTTTATTAGGTAGAAATATTTTCCTTTTAGTCACGTCACTTTTCACATTGCTGGAAGAAAAATGGGAGGATATAAATTTACTAAGAGCACTTACAGCGGGTGTCTAGTAAGACCTAGGTCTAAGCACTGGAAAGCGTGATTTTAATGATTGGTGGTGTTGAGTTAGACATAGGTTGATTTCTCCACATCAATGGGGTTGAGTAAGACCTAGGTCTAAGCACTGGGAAACGTGATTTTAATGATTGAATAGATTTTATTTTGTTGTTTTTTTTATTTGTAATAAATTTTATAAAAATTAACTTAATTAAATTCAGAAATTAATAAATGACAATTTTATTGAATTTAAAAAAAAACTACAACATACACTAATTAAAAAAAAAATACAATAACAAAAAACTACTTCATTACAATAATTTAAAAAAAAAAAAAAAAGACAACTACTCCTCCCAATTGAATTCCCTTGCAAGTTTGCGGCGAACATTTTCGTACCTCGCCTTTTGCTCGGGATTCATATGCGACGTGTCGGCAATATAGATATTGAACGCCCACTCCTCCCTCGATTGCTTGTTGAGGGATGCCAACTCTTCTGCCGCCTGCTCCCGTAGCGCACTTTTGCCCTTCTTCACCTTCTTCGCCGCTTTCACTCCTTCGGGTCGAACCTGCAGAGTGTTTGCATCGCTCGCGGATGTGGTGGATGCGTTGCCGCTGGCAGACGAAGTGTACTCGCCGAATTCATTTATCTTCGTCCGCTTTGGAGCTATTGGCTTCGCCGGGTTGGTGAAAGTTGGGATATGCCTCAAGAGCTCCCACGCAGCCCTATACGGGAACGGTTTGTTGAACTTCTCGGCGTACAAATCTTGGGCTCTCGTGTACAGATCGAAGTCGTTCTCCCCGCTTCCGAGCTGGTTTTCTTCTTGGATGTAGATGGCGGCGAAGTTCTGGATCTGTTTCTTGGCGCGGCCCTATGCGCTTTTCATCACACTCTTCTCTCTTGGGTGGGCGGGAGCTATGAACTCGTTGAAACGGATCATTATTTTCTCCCAAAACGCGCTTGAGGTTTGGTAATTGCTGGTGATCGCGTCCATCCCGAAGTCAACGTAGCACCTTGCGAGGTATTCAATCTCAGCGGGCGTGTAGTTAGGACCTCGTGCTGGCTTATTGTGCTCATCGGATGAGGCCGCGGTCGCTTTCCCCTTGCGGCGTGCCTTGCCCTTCCCCTTGGCCGGAGAAGTGACCGTGCTTGATGTCGCGACAGCTTTCCCCTTGCGGCGGGGCGGGGGCGGTGGTGTTTGCTCGTGTTCGTCCGATTCCGAGTGGTGGGAGGCGTACGCCGCTTCCTCTTCCTCTTCCTCGTCCTCCACCTCAACATGGTCGTCGTCGTCGTGGAGGTTGAAACGTCTGAGTCGAGCCGTACCCACTGGGGGCTGCGAGAATTGGCTCCTTCGGGATGTCGGGGGTACTTGAGAGAAGCTCGGCGACAGCGAGAAGCCCGGCGCAGGCGAGAAGCCCGACGCAGGTGAAAATCCCGGCGACTGCGAAAAGCCATATGACGGAGGGACTTGGGAGAAGCCGGGCGACTGTGGAAATCCGGCCGAAGGGGGGAATTGGCCGTACCCCTGCGGCTGTGAGAACTGCGAGAATCCAGTGGCCGGAGGGAATGCAGAGAAAACCCGGCGTCGGGGAAAAAACACCAAACCCTGCAGGGGCCGAGTATTGGCCGAAACCTGGAATTGATGAGAACCCGGAGCTTGGATTCGCCGGATTGGGAGGTGGATTCGCTGGATTTGGAGATTGGTTCGGTGAGATTGAACCAAAAGTTTGCGAATACCACGAATTAAACTGATCGTCGGCCATTTTTTTGCACAAAATAAATTGAAAGAATGAAATTTTTTTGGGAGAAGAATGGATGGAGAAATTAGGTTGTGTGGAGAATGAATGAGATGAATGGGTATATATAGGGAAAAAATGAGATATAGACGTTGGAGATAAAAAATGTATACGTTGCGGATTTGGTAATTAACGTTTTTTTTTTAATTTTTAACGAAAAAATAAAATAAAATAAGAGACCAATGGGGACACGACAAGTGTCCCCATATATCGCCGTGCTTGAGGTCGAGTGGAGAGTCGAGGGATCGACACCACCATCGACACACCCCTCGACATAGGGGTGTGTCGATCCCCCACATTGCTTCGACGTAGGGGTGAGTCGAGTAGGGGGGTGTGTCGATCCACTCGACTCTCCACTCGACACCCCCCCCCCCCCCCCCTCCCCCGATGTAACTGCTCTAAGGTTAAACTTTAGTGAGCATTGTTTTAAAAGTTAGATCTCGTGTGCAATAAATTAGTAAGATTTAATTAGTATAAGTAGTACTTATATAATTAAATATATAAAAGGTCAGAGTTCTAAAAAAATAATTAGTACGATATAGAATATATGTCCCCTACAAGAAAAGGTAACAGAGAGAAAATGTAAAGATAAAAAAAGATAAAGATAAGTACCCAACAGTTTAAAAGAGAGAATCCAACGCCGTCTGGACTCGAGAGCTTCTGTTTTAGAAAGAGAAATCGCCGGCATGCCCCCTGCCCGAATATATATTTTTTTTAATTTAAAATTTCTCTCTCTCTCTCTCTCTCTCTCTCTCTCATACATGTACGCACTAACAAATCTCAGTAACGTATGTATGCAAAAGAATATTGAATTTTGGGCCATCGTGGGTGGCTTCAAGTGGGGTCTAGCTCCGATATTAAGTTCAAAAATCATAAATTATTTTATAAATTCTTCATAATCTGATGTGATATAATCACTATTTTTATTATTGTAAAAATTATCACTATTTTTATTTAATTTTTGAGTTTTGTTAGTGTATTATACACTATGAGCGTGTTGAACAGTCAATAATTGCACAATTTATATTATAAACATTTCACGACCAAGTCCTCGTTTTTACTGCCAAGAATTTTCTAAATATCAAGAATTCTCCAATTTATTCTCTCCTCCAAATTCAGTTTCTCTACTTCATAATTTTCCGTATTAATGGAAGACCGGAACCTTTTTTCCTGCTATCATATCGATATCTCTGCATGAAGGTATCGAATTAAGACTTCTGGTTAGTTTCAGTTTGTATGGTTTCGATTGTGGAAAGCAGAGTTCTCGAAGCTTTAGGTTAGATGATTGTATTGAATTCTCACTGATTTAATGGCGGTAGGAGTATCCGAATTGTGAGGTTTTTGATGGAACTTCTACTGTGTGAAGGAGGGGTTTAATTTATTCTCTTCTGCTGATTTTTGAATTGGGGGAAAATATGGGTTGTGTGTGTGGGAAGCCATCTTCAGCAGTTAAAGATAGTGAGGAGAGCCCCAGACGGAGGGAGCTTCTTAGGAAGACTTCTGAATTGCGTGTGGCTAGGAGTAGGGGTGTTTCTTCTAGAAGGAATGAGAGTTTTTCATTGAAGGAGAATTTGGAGAATGGTGATGCTAAGATTGGGTTGATTGATAAGAAGCTTAGTGGGTCTAGAAAGGTCAGGGATGATCATCATGATAAGAGAAAGGGGAGTTGTGAAGATCTGACCAATTTCCCCCGTATGGGGAGCCTTCCGAGGGCGGTAGAAGGAGAACAGGTCGCTGCTGGTTGGCCGTCTTGGCTGGTCGCGGTGGCCGGGGAGGCCATCAGAGGTTGGACTCCTCGTAAAGCCGACACTTTTGAAAAACTTGATAAGGTATTGATATGTTGCGTTCTTTATGGATTCTGTTGATGATATTTCTGATTGTTGAAAGCATGATCAGAGTGCTTTGGTTCAAGAGATTAGTATATGATTTCCCTAATTTTTGTTTTTCAACTTTTATGGCCATAAATGATGAATTGTTTGTAGTTGTGATGTTACATGTAAATCTAGGACTAATGATAGTTTTGAATTGTGTGTATTTTTATCCATACATGATTGGTTTTGGTTCTTCTGTGATAGCATTTCGTTATTGCAGATTGGTCAAGGAACTTACAGTAGCGTATATAAGGGCCGCGATCTCCTGACTAACAAATATGTGGCTCTGAAGAAAGTGCGTTTTGATAATATGGATCCTGAAAGCGTCAAATTTATGGCGAGGGAGATCATGATTTTGCGAAGGCTTGATCACCCGAATATTATTAAGCTGGAAGGCTTGGTCACTTCAAGAACATCTTCGAGTTTATATCTTGTCTTTGAATATATGGAACATGATCTCACTGGACTTGCATCACTGCCTGGCGTCAAGTTCGCAGAAACGCAGGTGATTTTTCATATGATCTTCATAAAGACTTGGTTATGCTAGCTTATTACGTGGTCTGTGATTTACGATCAAGTGGCAGAATACATAAGAAACCGAGTTTTAGATAGTTTTTCTTGCTGCATATGTTTTCTATTAATGTCTGTTTATTTTTATTTGTTGTAGGTCAAGTGTTATATGAAGCAGCTTTTGAGTGGACTAGATTATTGTCATAGTAATGGCATCCTGCATCGTGATATAAAGGGTTCAAATCTCTTAATTAACAATCACGGCATCTTGAAAATTGCTGATTTTGGCTTGGCAAGTTATTTTGATAATCACAATAAAATTCCTCTCACAAGCCGTGTTGTGACATTATGGTATCGGCCCCCTGAACTTTTGCTTGGAGCGACTCAGTATGGAGTTGCTGTCGACTTATGGAGTACTGGCTGTATACTAGGAGAATTGTATTCTGGCAAGCCCATCATGCCGGGTAGAACTGAGGTATTATTGCAACTCTTGCACTCTGCTCTCTTCGTGTGAAAACAATACATTGAAGCTGCTCTTTGGAATTAATTTCTGATTCTTCCTTTTTGTCAGAAATGTTTTAGTATCCATCTCTTAAGTGATTGTTGCTAGTGAAGTTTCCTGTGCCTACATAACATCACATTTTTGTGTGTGTGTGAGAATAGAGCTATCGAGTATGTCTGCTGATAAGTGCCTTTGCATCTTTACTCACGTCACAGAGATATAGAATTAGTTCCATTCATCATAAAGAACTGCTACTGCAAAAATTGATAGGCCATGTCTATACGAACTTTATTAACCTTCAGTTCTTTCTTTAAGCAAGTCCTTGAATTAATTAACTGTATCCTTGCAGGTTGAGCAGCTGCATAAGATATTCAAGCTTTGTGGTTCTCCTTCTGAGGATTATTGGAGAAAATCTAAGTTACCCCATTCCACAGTCTTTAAGCCTATCCAGCCTTATAGACGGCGGATTGCTGAATCCTTTAAGGATCGCCCTGATGCTGCTGCTGTAAGGCTGATAGAGATCCTACTCTCGATTGATCCTTCAGAACGTGGGACTGCAGCTAGTGCTCTCGAGAGTGAGGTGCTTTTTCTCTCGCTAGAGTCTAGTAATAGGTGACACCAACAATGGACCTCTTTGGATGAGTTCTGCCTTGTTATTAATAAGCGTGCATTTAAGAAATTCCATTCTTTTAGATATTTGTGGCTTGATTGGATGGGAATGCATTTCCCAAGCCAAAGTTTACTGTGTACTGATTTTAACGTTTTGTACAGTTCTTCAAAACAGCTCCTCGGGCGTGTGATCCATCAAGCTTGCCCAAATATCCCCCAAGCAAAGAGATAGATGCAAAATTGAGGGAAGAGGAAGCTAGAAGGTCAGTTCTTGTAGTTCTGTCTTCTGGCAGTGTGTGAAGATATAGTTACGGTTTTCCATTTTTCAAATTTCTAATCGATAAAATAATCCAGTCTCTTGATTTTTTATATTACGATTTGAAAAACTTCGTCACCCAGTAATTTTATTATATGGAGAATATAGAAGTTATGTAAAGGGTGTATATGGACAAGCCTTTAAGTTAACTGGTTTTGCACCGAATTTCACTTCATGTTCTTAGTCCATATTGTTTAAGGTTTTGCTTGACTTCTGAATCAATACTTACCTTTTAGTCTCTGACAGTGTTATTTGACTAACTTTTAACAGGAAAGGAGCTGCTGGAGCAAAGGGACAAAAGGGTGAAAATGATTCTAAAAGATCGAGAGAATTAAGAACTGTGGCAGGACATGATCCTAACGGCGAATTAGCTAAGTCAATGCAGGTATGTTCAAGATTCCTTCTGAACTTTTTTATCTTATACTTGAGAAGTCAAACTTGCACGGTCGTGAACTAAAAGAAATTTGTTTTGCTCGCCGGTTCCTAGTCTTGTGATCGGTACTGTTTTCACATTCTATGTTTGTATGCTAATATAACCTCTAGGTAGATTGTTAGCTCTCAAAGTGTGCTTGGTATATATTTCGTGAACTGGCATTGTATTAATTACCAATTTTGTAAAACATGTCTCAGAGGAGACATGGCCATGTGGACCTAACGAGTCGTAGTGAATTCTTCAACATTCATAAGGAGGAAGCTGCTTCCGGTTTTCCAATTGATCAACCAGGACGAGCACACGTTTTGTCCGAAAAGAGCAAAGATCATCAGCAAAATCCTAGGGAGAGAATCATTTCTAATTCCGGTCCTCTAGCTCCACCTGTGAGTTGGACCTCGTCTGGAAAGAAAAATGATGATTTCTCCACTGTTTCCACCAGAAACGGTCTATCCACATTAGCGGCGTCCAAGGGTTTGCCATCTGCAGAATGCCGAGACATTTTAGTTTCTCAACATGTTGAAGTTACAAATCAAGAAGGTAGGTTTTCACAGTCGTTTGGGGAAGCTGTGAGAAAGCACGACAGAAGGCGCCAATCGCATATACTTCCTGGCCCTCACCAACCGGACTACGGGAGAATCGACACGAAAGAAGCAGTCCTGGTATGATAACACTCAACTTGGATTACTCCCACGTTATCTTCTTCGTTATCTTGCTTCATTGTCTTGCTTAATCTTATCTGCAATTTGCTAGCCTCGAATCTCTATTAGGCGGAACGCCTTATTATCATATCCTATCCTTGAATTCTAATGCTGCTATATAAGTAGTTGTCATTAGCATTTGTCTTCTACGGGCCGTTGGCGATCAGTTAACCCAACCCTCATTTTTGTTTCTTGTTTCGTCATCTTTTCTCTTGACCAGGATGGTCATGGTCACAAGGAGAGAAAAATTCATTTCTCTGGTCCTCTAATCGCCCCATCAAACAACATAGAGCAGGTGCTCAAAGAGCACGATCGCCGGATCCAAGAAGCTGCTCGCCGTATAAGGTTTGAAAAGACGAGAGCTGGTAGAGTTCGGCCTCACGAGATGCATCCGTCGTCTAACCAAAGCGTACGTCTTGAGTAAATGTGCTGCTGGCGAGGCCCCTCGGAATCTATACGTGTATATTCATACGCCTCGTAAGTGTTCCTTTCCGCCCTGTGTAAATCATGTACAGATATAGCAGCAGGAACTGATTCATGTGGCGCTGCCATTGTTTAGCTACTGTTTGAAGTAGGAAGAGAAGAAACGAGATTTTGCTTAAATCGTGATGGTATTTGTGTTTGTCGATTTGAGCTGCCATTGAAATGGCTCATATTTTGTTGCAACTAAAATCCTAGTTCGATATTGTCAAATGTTTCCGAGTTTCATTAGGTTTGTAGTTCCTTAATTTTGTCGAGCATTCATGGTAGTTTCTCGAGTTAAAGATCACAATCTTTACATCGGATTGCAAATTCAACATGATCTTCAAATTTCGTAAATTTAATTTAGCGTTTTTTTTAATTATTGTAACACGTGTATACCACGTCATCATACGTGCAGGACAAATTGAGCGTTTTTAATTTCCATCAATATCAAATGACGGTGGTATTATATCTAGAGTTAGTCTCTCATGCAACGCGTCTCACGCTGTGAGACCGCGTGTAGTGCGTGCATTGCACGCGCACGCCCGATTTTTTTTTTTTTTTTTTTTTTGCAATAAATCATATTAACACCACCATATATTCATATGCACTTCATTTTATATTGATATGCACACCGAAAACTTTTTCCAATTTGTTTTTGTTCATTTTTTTTTTGTAATAAACCCATTTGCACTTCACAATATATTTATATGCAATGTACTTTATGTTGATATGTACACCAAAAAATATTGATATGTACCAATTTTTTCAAAAAAAAAATTCCAGTTTTTTCTTTATTTTACAGTTTTTTTTTTCTTTTTTCTTTTTCTTCGGCTCCGATTTTACGGCTCCGACTTCTCTCCGATTACTAATATAAGGATAATGTCGGGCAACAATTTAGATTTTTCGGCTCGCTTCGAGGCCTTCAGCTCCCCTCGCTCGAATCTTGACCAAAGAAGAAGTGGCAAACAAAACAACGAAGAGACAAACAAAAAAAAGAGTGCAAAATAAATTTGAAAATTAAAATAACAAAAATCGAAAAAAATTAGAAAAAGTTGGTACATATTAATACTCTTCAGTGTGCATACGAACATTAAGTAGTATGCATATAAATATATGATGGTGTGCATATGAGTTTATTGCCAAAAAAAAAAATAGGGCGCGCGTCGCACAGCGTGAGACGCGTTTCTTGCAAAAATTTGCCTTATATCTATTGTGAAGTTTAAACATATTTGCAATTTGGAGTAAAGGTTCTGATTTTTGGTGTCGTTAATATCTCAAGTGCAATTTCGTGTAAAGGTTCTGATTTTTGGTATCGTTAACCCTTACGATTTTTAACAACTAATCAATGTATTCATTTCTTAATCTTCGTATTAAAGGGCGATGCTATTCGAACATAGTATGTCCGGACATAATCGGTTCGACCAAGAAAAAAACAGGTGGTATTCCCCCACATTCACTCCCCCTCAAAATTTTCTCTCGCATCCCCCAAAGAAATCTCTTCCTAATTAAAATTGTATTAATTAAGACCATATTTCATCGACATAAACATATTCTCTTCTCTTCTAATTAAAATTCGAAAAAGGTATTATTGTACATTCATAAATAACCGAAATTAATGAAAAAAAATATTAAACAAAAAATTATGTAAAATTAGTTTTATACTTAATCGAACCTGTTATGTCCGGATATACTATGTCCGAATAACTTTATTGTAAAAAGAAATGAGTCAAATTGAATGAGAGAGAACCGGTAGAGCCACTAGTAGCATGCTATAGTTTTCTCCGTAGATGTCTCCATCAATTTGAAAATCGACAAAATAAATGCATCTTTAACTAATCAAAAGTCAAGCCAGTTTGATTGGATTTCAAAAATAGGTAACTAGTAGCATTAAATAGACTTTTTGAGCATTTATTTATTTTTGGGTGATTTTATAAATATCAGGGGTAGTTAGTTCGTAGACTATCACTTTCATAATTAGCGGAAAAATTGCTGGTTTGATGGTGATTGATTGCCAAATATAGCTGTACACTAGTGAGGTTTACCAAATTTTCTCTCCAAAAAAAGATAAGAAAAGAAAACATGGATACTGGTTTCTCAACGTGTCACTATTATATTTTCGATTATTATTATTACTATTGTTAATATTTTTTTGAGTGGATTATTATTATTATTATTATTATTATTATTATTATTATTATTATTATTATTATTATTATTATTATTATTATTATTATTATTGCAGGTGATATAGAAAATTTCTTGTTGTTATGCAACATTTGACTGAGTAACGCGTGTTACGTGTAGTGGATTGTTAATGAAATATAGAACTTTTGATCACAAGTTCATCTAGTCCACCGATCATTTGGACAAATCTTAGCCGAAATTTGAGGTTTTTCCCCTAATTTTTATTTTTATTTTTATTTATTTTTATTTTTTTGGGGAAGGGGAGGAGGTGAGCCTTAGAGCATCTCCAATATTACCGCTACAATTTTTGGCGTAGTAATCAATAGTAGCCCGCTAGATGTAGCGGCAACTATTCAACGCCACATTCACTTTAGAGTCGAATCATAGAATGCCATTAAGGTACACAAAAGTATCAAATTATGTTAAAAGTAAGCTTGCGATAAAATTTGGGATATTTTGTGTTTGTTTGGATAATTTTACTCTTAATTGCACCAAAATCCACCTATTTTCTCTCTCCTCCATTTTCCCTTTCTTACTCCCTCCGTCTCACGAAAAATGTCTTTTTTGTGTTCGGTACGGGAAATAAAGAGAAATGATAAAGGTAATCATTTTTTCTCCTCTTATTTCTCTCTTCCATGAACAGTTAAAGGTACGCAGTACGAAATTATAAATACGTTGCATACCAATTTAACAATACATGAACAGTTTAAGATACGTAGTACGAAATTACAAGGAGAGACCACACTGTTTATATCTTATTCACTTTAGATAAAATTGATGGATAAAGAATGAAATATTTAAAACACATGAGAGGGATAATATTAAATTTTCATTTAGGAGGTACACAGTACGGAATTACAAATACATTGCGTACCAATTTAACAATACATGAACAGTTTAAGGTACACAGTACGGAATTACAAGGAGAGACCACACTGTTTATATCTTATTCACTTTAGATAAAATTGATGGATAAAGAATGAAATATTTAAAACACATGAGAGGGATAATATTAAATTTTCATTTAGGAGGTATAAATTTATACTTTGGGGAAGGGAAAAGGGGCTGCTCGAAACTTTATACCTCTTGCTCGCATTTTTCTTAAATCAAAACCAAATAAGATATAAGAATGTAAAATAATATTATACCTTATTTTCCTTCTTTTTCACTCCAAATGAACACACCCTAACATTATTACAAGCACCTTTAGAGCACTTACTACGGCATGTCGAAGGGGGTGTCGAAGGGTGGTGTCGAGTGGATCGACACACCCCCCACTCGACACACCCTGTGTCGATCCCATAGTGGGCACTCGACACCCCCCTATGTCGAGCGCTATGTCGATGGCGGTGTCGGAATTTCGACACACCGCTCGACTCCACGATGATGCAATATGGGGACACTTGTCGTGTCCCCATTGATCCCTTATTTTTATTTTTTATTTTTTTTGCATTTTTTCGTTAAAAAATTAAAAAATAACAAAAAAATTTTCTTTCTCTCCAACGTATACATTTCCATCTCCAACGTCTATATCCCATTTTTTCCCTATATATACCCCTTCATCTCATTCATTCTCCACACAACCTAATTTCTCCATCCATTCTTCTCCCAAAAAAAATTCATTCTTTCAATTTATTTTGTGCAAAAAAATGGCTGAAGAGGGATTCAATTCGTGGTACTCGCAAACTTTTGGTTCAATCCCACCGAACCAATCTCCCAATCCGGCGAATCCAACCTCCAATCCGGCGAATCCAACCTCCCAATTCTCCTCTTCTTCCGGTTTCGGGAAATACTCGGCCCCTGCAGGGTTTGCAGCTTTTTCGCACACGTCGGGCTTCTCCCAATTTCCCCCGTCGTCGGGTTTCCCCCAATTTCCTCCGACGACTGGGTACTCGCCGTTCTCACAGCCTCAGGGGTACGGCCAATTCCCCCTGTTGCCTGGGTTCTCACAGATGCCTGGTTTCTCTCAAGTTCCTCCGTCTTACGGCTTCTCGCAGTCGCCGGGCTTCTCGCCTGCACCGGGCTTCTCACCTGCGCCGGGCTTCTCGCAGTCGCCGGAGTTCTCTCAAGCACGGGCGACATCCGAGTACTCCCAATTCTCGCAGCCGCCAGCGGGTACGGCTCGACTCAGACGATTCAACCTCAACGACGACGACGACCATGTTGAGGTGGAGGAAGAGGAAGAGGAAGAGGCGTACGGCGACTCCCACGTAGAGGAATCGGACGAACGTGAGCAAACACCACCGCCCCCGCCCCGTCGCAAGGGGAAAGCTATCGTGACCTCAAACACGGCCACTTCTCTAGCCAAGGGAAATGGAAGGCCACGCCGCAAGGGGAAAGTTGCCGCGGCCTCATCCGACGAGCCAAATAAGCCACTTCGAGGTCCTAACTACTCGGCCGGTGAGATTGAATACCTCGCAAAGTTATACATTGACTACGGGATGGACGCGATCACCAGCAACTATCAAACATCAAACGCGTTCTGGGACAAAATAATGACCCAGTTCAACGCGTTCATGTATCCCGCCAACCCAAGAGAAAAGAGTGCGACGAAGAGCGCATGGGGCCGCGCCAAGAAAGAGATCCAGCACTTCGCCGACATCTATATCCAAGAAGAAAGGGAGCTCGAAAGTGGGGAGAACGACCTCGACCTGTACAAAAGGGCCCACGATCTGTTCCTCGCCAAGTACGGGAAATCGTTCCAGTATAGGGCTACATGGGAGCTCTTGAGGCATGTCCCGAGTTTCACCAACCCTACGAAGACAACTGCTCCAAAGCGGACGAAGATAAATGAATCCGGCGAGTATACTTCGTCTGCTAGCGGCACCGCATCCACCACATCCGCGAGCGATGCAAACACTCTGCAGGTTCGACCCCAAGGAGTGAAAGCGGCGAAGAAGGGGAGGAAGGGCAAAAATGCGCTACGGGAGCAGGCAGCACAAGAGTTGTCATCCCTCAACCAGCAATCGAGGGAGGAGTGGACGTTGGGCGTCTATCTCATGGACACGTCGAATATAAGTCCCGATCGAAAGGCGAGGTACGCAAATGTTCGTCGCAAACTTGCAAAGGAATTCGGTTGGGAGGAGTAGTTGTACTAATTTTTTTTAAAATAATTATTGTAATGTTGCAGTTTTTAATTATTGTATTTTTTTAAAATTAGTGTATGTTTTAGTTTTTTTAAATTCAATAAAAATGTCATTTATTAATTTCTAAATTTAATTAATATAGTTTTTATAATATTTATTACAAATAAAAAAAACAACCAAATAAAATCTATTCAATCATTAAAATCACGCTTCCCAGTGCTTAGACCTAGGTCTTACTCAACCCCATTGTAGTGGGAAAATCAACCTATGTCTAACTAAATACCACCAATCATTAAAATCACGCTTTCCAGTACTTCAACATAGGTCTAACTAAATACCCGTAGTAAGTGCTCTTAACGACGAGTTCACATTTCTCTTACCCCCCTCTCTCTCTCTAGTTTGTTTGGACTTTGGATCTTATGAAAAAAATATTTGTTGTACATTGGACTTTTCTACCTTGTTTGGACTTTGGATCTTATGAAAAAAATATTTGTTGTACATTGGACTTTTCTACCATAGAGCCCAATTCCCCAGGCAAGTGATCTGAAAATGACCATCATCTATTCGATTGATAATTCAACTTCAGAAACATAAAGAGTGAATTATAAATTCAAAATTTATTAAGAAATCATTAATTTATATTCATAGCCCAATGAATATATTTATATTGCATGGTATGGGCTTGTTGGATTGGATTGTCTACTTATCCTTCTTGGGCTTGATTTCTGTTAGGGCTATAATTATTTTATAGAGAAAACCTAATATTATGTCTCAATATTTGAAGTTTTTATTCCGATGTTTTAATTTTTATTATTTGCCTCAATGTTTCAAAAGTTTTACAATAGTCTCTCAACGTTAATTTTTGTAAATTTTGTCTCAACGTTTCATTTTTTATAATTGTATCCTAACATGCCAAATGTTTCATAATTTTGTCTCGACGATAGATTCCAACCATTTTTGTCAGCTAGCTCGCCGGAGTCATTGACACATGAATTTCAAAATTAAAAAACAAAAAGCTTCAAAAAAAGAAAAGGATTAATTACCCAATTTTTAATCATCCTTACTCATGCAACTTAATATCGAAACAACAAAATAAGAAATTACTTAGCTAGATAGACATGAGGGCAAAAATGAGAGAACATAACCACCAATAAAAACACATTAAGAGCAAACTGGTTAACCATAGATTAAGAGAAAAATTTCTCATGTAAAAGCATGTACTGCATGTAATTTTGAATTCAACATATGATAGTATTTTAAGTGAAAGCAATCAATTTTTTATAATTTGAAAATTCACGTGCCAATGACATGGAGTCTCCAGTGTTAGGATATAATTGTAAAATAAATTAAAACGTTGTAGATACAATTATAAATTAGATAAAAATATTAAGACACAATTGTACAAAATTAAAATGTTAGATTACTATTGTAAAAATTGAAACGTTGAGACATAATTAGTAAAAATTAAAATGTTGGAACGCTATTATAAAAAAATTTCAAAAAACATAAAATGGGTTTTCCCTAATTTTATACTCAAATTAACAATCAACCAGATAGTGCATACAAGAATACCTTTAAAACCAATTCACTTCCAAATTCCATTATAAACATAAGACCATCACCATACTGGCGAAGAAATGTTTATTTAAACTTTTGAATAAATAAGTTCCTTTTACAAATGAAATTGTGTACGTGTCGTAAGTTTACTAGTGGTGAAAGTTTAAAATTGTAAAGTAAGTTACTTTCAGGACAGAAGTATGTCTCGATCGTAATGTTATTGGTACTGAACTTTTTGTATTATTATATGATGGAAATCATGAACTTTTGAATGGGAAAATATTTACAATTATAAAAAAGTTACATAGCAACTTGACCTTATCCGTTAATGAGGCTGAGGTGTATAATCCATTCTTTAATTAAGTTACCTAATTCCTCAAGCAAAATTGGCACTTCTGTAGTTCAATTACAACTATCTATTTATTTCTTCAAAATAAGTAAGGTGTCTTATTACTAGTACTTCAATATATATAGACAGCGGATAGGTAGCTGCTTCTAAATGAATTTAATTTTTCTTTTTTTTTATATCTATATTACATTAAATTTGGGTTGAGTTAAAAAAGAGACTCATTTCCTTCCCCTATTTTCTCATAAGGAACTTCACTTTTCTCTGTTTCCTCAAATTTATCATACGCAACTTCACTTCTTTCTTCTTCCTCTCTTCTGCTTGATATCCATCATTTTCTTTTCCTTTCAATTTTGTCAATCCTCTTCTAAATCTTACCCCAAACGTATTGGTTTTGATAGTTAAGATCATATATATATATATATATATATATATATATATATATATATATATGTATGTATGTATGTAGGGAGCAGTTCTGGTAGGAACCATCTCTTAGGTAGAAATTAGGAACCATTCTCAATCATTGATCTCATTTATTTGAATGGTTAAGATGCAAAACAAACTAACCATATATTAATATAATGGGGATTCCGAAATTGCGTAAGTAATTATCTCCTAATTGATAAAATCCATCCCACTCACTTCCTATATATATGGCGATAATAGAGTGAGCAAAATTGCTATTCAAAATTGAAATATTGTTGGGAAATTTATTAAAGTTTTGATTGATTCCAAAACCAACTGACCCCAACTGAGTAGATGTTGCCAGATCCTATTGTTAGTTTTTAGGCTCGCTGTTTGAGCAATGTTGAGATTTTATCTTTACAGGATTCCAGCTGAAGACGGCAACAAGGCTTCACTCGGATAGAACATCAGTTGTAACAAAGACAACTGAGCGTTCATCAGACGAGAGTTAAAAAGGGGGAAATTGTAAGAGAACATCAGTTGTAAGAAAGACAACTGAGCGTTCGAAGCCAACTGATCAGATTCAGAACATCAGAAAGACAACTGAGCGTTCAAGATTCAGAACATCAGAAAGACAACTGAGCGTTCAAGATTCAGAACATCAGATATAAGATCAACAAAATGAAGTTCAAGTCAGCTGAGGTCAACTGTCCTTCAGACAAATTGTCAGATGAAGATAGCATTCAGATAGAGCATCAACTGAAGAACAAATCAGATGAAGATCAAACTTCTCAACCGACCATCCATTGTTGAAAAGCTAATGTTGAGATTTGAAATTCAAATAAGGAAGTCACGTGAAGGTTTGACTCTCTGTCATTACCTCATTTGGCCCAACACAAGGCTGTCTCAGATGGAAAGCAGAAGCACACAGTTGTCAAATCCGGAAAGTCTGCAGAGATGAGAGACAAGCCATCGCTTTCACAAGATCAAAGATCAACGGCTCCTCCAACGGCTAGTTGATTCTCTCCGCCTATAAATAGATGCCTTCATTCATTCACCAAGAGGACGAGAACGAGACAGACAAGTGCAAGAGCAAAGAGTTAGATGAGCGAACATCACCAGTTGAGAGTTCATATCGCAAACGAGCTAAACTGAATTCAATCTCTAAGAACATCACTAGTTGAGAGTTCTAGAGTGTTAGATTATGTCTTGGTGTTTTTCGATCTAACCTTGAGAACATCACTAGTTGAGAGTTCATAGAGTGTTAGATCCTAGCTCACTTTCTTGTTCGAGCTATTAGTTGGAAACCCACCTTTTCACACATCCTCTCAAAAGGATTGTTAGGACCCTACTCTTCCCGGAATTGAGTAGATAGGTTGATAAGTACCCGTAAACTTATCTGTAAGGTTGATAAGTACCCGTAAACTTATCTTAACGGTTGCAAAGCCCGCGTAAGCTTTGTGGTTTTTGTCTAGAAGAACTTGGACTGAGTTGTGTGGACTCACAACTCCCCGTGGACGTAGAAGTTCTCTCCGAACCACGTAAATCCCTTGTGTGCTTGTGTTTTCAGTTCAGTTATTTCTTATTGCATATTCAACTGACCAACTAACCAGCATACAAAACTGCATTTTCAACATTCAACTGATTTGGTTATTGACCGACCTTGCATATCTGAGCGTGAGTTATATTTATACGAGTTGTTATTTTCCACCACATTTCGAATAGCACTTCACTTCCAGCTGAGTATCCTTACTCAGTTGTGATTCTAACTGAGTCTGCTTACTCGGTTGTGATATTTTCACGGGATTATTTTTAAAATTTCCTAACTGGTGTATTCCCCCCCCATACACCAGAACTCGTATCGGGACCATCAAATATATTTTCCAATAACCATCACTGCTACCGAGCAAACAATTGTATTAAATCCTAGATTGTATAATAATTTGTTCCTTCTATTTTTTGTGTGTGTTTATTCTATTTCTATGTTGTTGCTTATTTTTTTTTTTAATATATTGCTTGAATTCCATATCTGCTTGCATCTGTCTTTTGTTTGTGTGCAGATGGATGTTAAAGACAAGATCGTGGTCATGTTCTCGGTTGTGAACTATACATCCTGGAGAACTCAGATGAAGAAGATTCTACTGTCAAAGCATCATAGAATGCAACAAGTACTTACATCTGGACCGATCATCATCAGAGAAAAGGTCACTCGCACTCCTACAAATCCCAATGATGGGGATGCAACTGAAGAATTAGTGGAGAAGAAGCCAGAAGACTTCACTCCGGAGGAAGCTAAAGTGAGCCAGCTGGATATCTGGGCTCTGAGCACTATCATGTCCACAGTTGGACAAGACTATCTTCCTTGGATAGAAGAGTGCGACATCGCTAAGGAGATGTGAGATATTTTGGCATCTCTTAGCGAAGGGAGTGACGAAACCAAGGAGAACAAATTCTCCCATGCATGTCAAGACTTCGACAACTTCTGTCTAAGAGCTGATGAAACCATAGATCAGTTGGAACTTCGGTTCATGGATATCATCAGAAGGATCCAGTCTATCCGAAGAGGAAAATATACTTTGAGAGAAATCAACCTCAAAGTATTACAAGCTCTACCAGCTGAGTGGGATACCTTCACCAATATCCATGAGAGCCGAGCTGATCTTGGAGAGATGGGAACTGAAAGATTGTTCTCAATTTTAAAAGGCAACGAGTATAAGGTGAACCGACGAAGATCTCAGTCCTCGGTTCAGACGAGTCGACATGAGGATGTTGGTTCAGCAACAAAGACAGTTGCACTTCGAGCTGACTATTCCAAGCCGCGAACATCAAGACCAACACGATCTGCGGACACAACTACGAAGGAGCCAAGCAGAGAAGAGCTGCAGCAGAGCATTGCCGCCATGTCAAAGAAGCTAGCTGACATGGATGCTCGGTTCGGAAAATACAAGAGATTCTACAAATCTAACCGAACGCGAGATAACTCAAAGCCTGTAAACAACGGTTGCTTTGAATGCGGCAAAGAAGGACATTTCAAAGCTGATTGTCCAGACCTTTCGAAGAAAGAAAGAGAAGCGTTGAGGGCCAAGCAAAGTGGAAAGAACAAGGTCATGGTTGCAGAAGAAGCAGCTGATGACATGGACATCTTCACCGACACTGAAGATGAAGACGAGCTGACTTCCACCAACAACGCTATCGGTCAGGATCAATGCCTCATGGCATTTGGAACCGACCAGGATGACGCTGAGGTACACTCTAGTCCTGCTAATTTAAATTCTTCCAATATTTCTAACATGCAGGAAACACTGGATGAAGAGTTAGATCCCTCATGGGGTGACTTTCAAGAACTTAGTGAGGAACTACATCAGCAATCGGTTGAGTTTAAGAGTCTTCAAGATCAGTTTGCCAGACTTGAAGAATCCTTAACCGAAAAGGATGATCTGATTAAAAGTCAAACCGAAGAGATTGAAAATCTCAAAAATCAACTGAATGTGGCCAACCGAACTAATACTCCAACCGATGAGGAGTTGAAGAAGCAGATCCAGGAGCAACATGATCAGTTGAACAAGCAAGAGGCTCAGATCGACCAGCTGATGAAGAAGTTAGTTGCACAGACCGAGCATATAGGTGTTCTCCTCAAGGAGTTGCAAACTGAGAAGGACAACCTGATAAAGCTATATCAGTCATCCAAAATCATCGAGAATCTCATCAGTTATCAAAGAAAAATGGATGACGTGTCTGGACTCGGTTACGGCGTGGTTAAAGATACTGGAATTCCTCCCGCAACCTTCATCAAGGTGGTGGATGTCACGGTTGCCGAACCTGACACAGTTGAGTCTGCAACTCCGCAAATTAATTCAACCTCCACTTCTCAGCAAGATCAACCGACCAAGGGAACCTCAACTGAGAAAAGAAAATGAGCGGTGGATGGGGAACAGAACATTCCATCGGTTGGGACATCAACTGAGGGGGAATGTTCCAAGTCTCAGAAGAGGAATCAGAGGCGTCGGAGATACAATCAAAACCGAATTCAGAACCGACCTCTGAACCGACCTCAGAGCTAACATCAGAAAGAATGGAACCGACCGCAGAACCGACAAGGATCCAACCATCTGAATCAACAGCGGTTCCATCATCAGTTCAACCAGAGGTTCCAACCGAGTCAACCGATGAGGAACAGTTCGAACAGCTGGAGATATTCATGCCACAACATGAACCAACAACAGGGCATGAACAGCTATCATCGACAGTCAGAAAAGTGGAATCCAACACAGCCACAAAGATTCCAACATGGCGTCCGACCTCATCAACAAAACCAACAGGATAAGAATCGCCATCAAAACAGGGGGAAAGCCTCTCCTCCTAAAGCTCACAATGGGAGAAATCCATCTCCTCCCAAGAAACAGAACATCACTACTAACAACAAGCCTAAGGATAATCGAGGTGTTGTTATAGTTGATGGAGAAGGAAAAGTGATCTGGAATGATAAATCTATCCAAGTATACAGGGAAAAACGACCCATAGTTCAAGGGGGAACTGGTTCTAACCCTCCAGGACCCAACTAAAATTGGGGACCTAAGCGAGTTTCTCTGTGCAGGGACAGGAGAAACAGCTGAGGAAGAATAAAGCATCACATACCATGTGGGTGATGGATAGTGGATGCTCGAAACACATGACAAATCTGAAGGATTTGCTTGGAAGTTTCGTAGAAAAAGAAGGACCATCAGTTACCTTTGGTGACAACTCAAAAGGTCACACCAGAGGCTACGGTACCCTTGAAACCAATCATGTATCAATTTCAAATGTTTCATATGTTGATGGATTGAAGCAATAATTGCTCTCCATCAGCCAATTCTGTGATATTGATTTCTCTGTTAAGTTTGATGAATAGGGCTGCAGGGTTAAAAATGTCGGAACAAAGCAAGTCATATTGTTGGGAAATCGATCCCCAACCGGGAATGTCTACTATGCTGACTGAAATAGTAGTCCACCTAACACCTGTATGTTATCATAACCATCTGAACTTCAAGACTATGAACCGACTTGCCAGACAAGAACATGCAAAAGGCATACCGAACCGAGTGTTTTCAACAACACATATCTGCAGTGCATGTCAGTTGGGAAAGCTCGCTAGATCCTCCTTCCGGTTGAAAACAACTCCCTCAACCGACCGAGTATTGCAGCTGATCCATATGGATCTCTTCGGGCCAGAATTTGAAATGTGTTTGGTGTTACCCATTCTATTTTAGTTTCTTATGTATCCAACAACTTTCAAGGATTGAAAAAATTATTTTGTCTTTTTAACATGTGGAATTTGCTACAAATTGAAAGATACAAACATTCAAAGATCGTATTAAAAGTATAAATTCGATCAAAAAATTTGTATCAGTTTGCAATTAACCCCATACACAAAATATACATAATAATGTTTAAATCACAGACTAAAAAAGAATTATAAAATCTAACTAATGAACATTTTTTTAGAAATTCAAAAGTAATTTATATGACTACAAACAAGAAGACGAAATGTTGGAAAACTAGCCACAAAATTTGATAGTCGATCATTGGACACACGAGTGATTGATATAAGAAAGAATTCCTAAAATTCTTAACAAGAGCACGAACCATGTAATTGGCCTCTAATTATTGAACATAACTAGCTAGTTGTTGATTCGTCCACCCTAAAAACATGGGGGCCACAATACAAGGACCATTCTATATTTATATGTAATTTGAGACATCAAATATTCACATAGACTGCTAACACAAATTAGCCTAATACCATGGATGAAGTAGCCATGAATATGATCACTCACGAAGACTTGGTCTTTTGGTTCCACGATGAAGAAGATGTTCTAGTAAGTTCGTACCAATCAAGTTTCGACACAACATCCATAGATGAAATAGAAGACGAAGAGAATAACAATGGCGAAGAGCGAAAAGCATTTTGGGAGTTGCAAGAGGAACTTCTTCAAGTACAAATCTTCACATCATTTTATATAATATCTTTTATAAGTTGGAAAAAAATCACTATAAACTCGTTTATTTATATGTGTGCATGGCTAATTCCAATTTAATTTATTTTCAGGCAACCTTGTATAGGACCACTACTTTTGAGGCTAAGGTTAGACGGGCTGCTAAGGATGCTTTCACGAAGTTGAACTCCACCGCCACCAACGGATGCTCTTGCCGGAAAACGGCAGTGGCGAGCTGCCGGAGATGTGGACTGAATGAAATGTTGATTCTGCTTCAGAATGATGGATTTAATTGCGTTGTGTGCGTCTCCAAATGGAAATCTTCATCAGAAATCCCAGTAGCTGGTAATATATTATATTTCTAGTTTAAATAATGAATCTCAAGATTTTTTTTTTTGAAGTTTTTTGAATTAATTTGCAATGTAATTTGATTAGTTAAGATTTTATATCTTCCAATTTCTTGTCATCGTCACTATAAAAGTGGTGGGGTGTAGAGATAGACGCGTATGAAAACTTTGTCCAGAATTAAATAAAATTATAAAATAATTAGACGTTGATAGTTGATATATACTTGCAATAAAATTGTGTCAATCTCCATCAGTTCATTTTCACTAAAAATCGTCTATGCCTATTATATAATTCGAATTTTTGTTTGCAATAAATCATGTTTCAAAATTTGTTGTGATACTGATAGGTACTCACTATGACATAACGTCCACACTCCATAACTTAGATTGTTTTGTTAAATTTTGTAATAAATAATAATAATAATAATAATAATAATAATAATAATAATAATAATAATAATTTCGTATGGGATTTTTCTTTTTGTTCGAGAAAATCTTCGGATAAAATCTAACCTCATGCTCATTTGATTACATAGGTATATCCGTACATGTATTATATGTCATCTGATTAAAATTTTAGGCTATCAGTAAAATAGAATACGAGATTGAAATACCTCTCATTTTTACTAATTTTAATGTATTATCTTTCTATTTTAGGGCAACATACATATTTGGAAGTAGTACAGAGTGCAGACTCCAAAAAAGGAGAGATGAAAGTGATTATCGATTTAAATTTTAGGGCGGAGTTTGAAATGGCAAGATCAAGTCAAGAATACCAAAAATTAGTTGCAAAATTACCACAAATTTTTGTAGGAAAAGTGGAAAGACTTAGGAATTTGATAAAAATATTATGTGGTGCTAGTAAAAAATGCATGAAGGAGAGAAAAATGTACATGGCTCCATGGAGGAAGTACAAATACATGCAGGCAAAGTGGCAAGGCAAGCCATTGCTGCAGGCGGCGCCAGTGCCACCATGTCTTGCGGTGGAGCAGCCGAAGGTGCCATCGGAGAAGGGGGCGTCCATGCTTAGTTTTGAATTTTTTGTAGACGCTTTGAGTCATAATAAGGCAGTTGAAGTTGTTTAGTTTTGGGTAATTTCTTCAAATAGCTGCAGTTTTGTTCTTCCCAATTTTGTCTCTGTGTTTTGGCTAAGTGTATGTTGAAGATACCTTTTTCTTAAGATGTTAGATATTATTTGGAATGTGTAGATATTACTATTTGGAATGTATTACTGTAAGTGGTATTATTGCATGTGGATGTTTGAACTTTGAACTTATAAGAACATGCTTGTAATAACATAAAATATACTACTATAGTTGTCTTTTCCTCATAATATATATTCGGAATCATATAATTTCAGAGCTCATAATTTCCTCATAATATATATACAGTCATATAATTGTCTCCTACTATGTCATGCGATCTCTTGCAATGAGTTTTCGGGCTGAATGGGTTATTGGCTCTGCTGTCTAATGTCCACCAGAATAGAGAGCAGCAATCACGAGTGATATGTGAGGCGTGGCATGAAGTGTCGGATGGTTGGTTTTATTACTTTATATATGGAGTGAATGATGGTGTCCGTGGAATCAAATTCGAAGCACTTTCTTGGGTAAAACAAATGGTCTCACATAGGGGTGGCTAAACGGGTTTGGGTTATCAGGTAATAACCGTCAGACCTGAAAACTAATAGTTAATCGATAACTGATAACCGCTATTTCCAGTTAGCGGCTTAGTTGTCGAGTTAGAAAATATACTTCTTCTGTCTACAAAATGATTGATACTTTTGCCATTTAAATCCGTCCATCAAATAGTTGCCACTTTTATTTACAGTAGTAAGACCCACATAAAAAATTATATTTAACCTTATATTAATTTCTTACTGCATCACCCACAATTTATTGTGGGAGGAAGTAATTTGGATTGGTTATCAGTATTAACCGAAAATCTATTACCCAAATCAACCGACTAATTATTTTAACTATAAATTATTTACCGTATATATTAATTACTTCAATTAATATGTTACTTGTCAAAAACAATATTAGGCCGAATACTCCTGTGTCTAAGCTCAAATAACTTTGTTTAGTGACACGTGCCTCTCCTCCACTTTTATACATCCACACTCCCTCGGCTCTCATCTCCTCTTCTCTCCACAACCGATGTACAATGCAAAACCATACAATTCTACATCTCCATGTCTCTCTCCCTAACGCGCTCTCTCTCTCTCTCAAATTTAAATTCATAAATGGCATGTTGAGGATCCAATTCTAAACAAATGAAAGTTTAAATTCTCAATATTACATATGATAAAAAAAAAAGAATCTCAATATTACACTCTACATCCTAATCAACATGTCTCACTTTTTTCTAATATTCTCAATATTGTTAATATAATAACAATAGTGTAACTGAACATGTTCTATTCTCCAAAAAATAGAATTAACTTTTCAAAATAACATATATAACTCGGCTTAGTTTCCGCCTCTATCTTAATTTGATATTATTATTAAATTGAATAAAAGAAAATTACAAGAAAAAGGAAAATAAAAAACAAAAAAGAGAAACCTATCTAAAAAGGGAGCGAAAAAGAAAAAAGAAAATAAAGAAAAATAATCTAGCCGTCTCTGTCACTAAGACGACTAGATATCCAACTAAACAACAGCCTAAAATAAAGCAAAGATTTTACTACTGTATTAAAGATACTCATCAACTAGAGAAGAAATTCAGTGGCATGTCAAATATAATCGTGTTCACGCCATCTGTTGCGAAACTAAGGGAAGATGATATCCATAGCTGCATCCATTGCCTTGAGAGTGTCTGAAGCAAAAGCATCCACAATCTGAAATTTTTGAGAGGCCCCAACATTACCTCTAGTTTCTGCATCCATCGTAATATAGGGGAAGGACATTAAAATTCCAATTAATTTGAGAAAATGTAAATATAACTAAAAAATTATTTATTACGATGATATACTATAACACAATAAGGTCGCTAGTTTTCTGAATTTAACGTGTTTAAAAGTTTTGCGTGCTATTTGGAAGTAGGTATTTTTGCGATTTAACACAAAAAAGATTTATCTAATTAACGACAGAATATACGATGATAGCTTCAAGTTGAACAATAATTGAACCTAAATAATATCACCTCGATCCAAAAAGAAATATAGATAATGCTTTGGCTTCAAAAAGGGCAAAAAAGTTGAGACCCGGGCCAATAACTTTTGAAGTAAATGGAGAAAGGGTAGAAAAGTGCTAGAAATTTAAAAGAAATTGACTGCCATTTCAAAAAATAGTGTTAAAAACTGAGAAGAACTCATGGTGTGGATGTGATTATCCATTAAATTTAACACTGTATTCTTCATGAAAAATCAACTTGGCATCCATCATCACGTTCTCTTTATCTCAACAAATCCAAGCACAAGTTTGTGGTGTACGTAGGACCTTTTTTTTTTTTTATTTTTATTTTATTTTTAAGATAGGTGTCTCATACTCCTTTCGTCCCGTCGAATACGGCCTATTTCATAGGGGCACGGAGATTAAGAAAAAGGGTATTAAGTATAAAGAGAGTGTTTAGTGTAGTATGAATGCAATATTTTATAATGCTAATAAAGTTATAGATGAGATGGTTGAGTGTGTATAGTGAGAGTAGGTTAGTAGGGTTTAGGTGGGATGGTGGACCACGTTTGTTTCCTTTAAAAGAAATAGAACAAGTATAGTGGGACGTTCCAAAATGGAAAACAGGTCGTATTCGGTGGGACAGAAGGGAATAATTTTTTTCAATTAATTTTTACCTTTTTTTTCCTTCAATTCCAATCTACAATATTTTTATATAATTTTAATTTTATTGGCTAAAGTTTATCCATCTAATAAAGTTATATGTAGTTTTATTAATTTGCACTTTTAAAATTTTAATTGATTATTAGGTTTCATGATTCTAAAATTAAAGTATATAATTTTTATTTAAGATTAATTATAATTTTAACCTAAAAGAAATAAATTTAATGTGGGATACGTAGATGGAACACAAATTGGGGATACTTGATGTCATCCGGTAAATTTCACGCATCATTACTACTACTTTTCTTTCTCATTTGATGAATTTTGCCTTTTATAATTCACTCTTTCGGCAATTACTGTCTGAAGTCATCACTTTTATATTAGCTTCACTAATGACCTTTCAAGATATTGCGCTACTTTCAACCTAACTTGGATATAGTATATATATTTATTTTTGTGTTTGTAATGACGAGGATATCTTAGGATGCTTGGTTAAATAACTTAAATTCATACAAAAGGATATTTTTAATTTAAAATCTCATTTTTTTCAAAAATATTAGTAATTTTTTCAAAAATATAGAATTTTATTGTTCCGTAACTATGATGATACAAATTTTAAGTTATGGGTGCTTCTAAAGAAATCACAGAATTTTGGCTGTAATGCACAGTGAAAATTGTGATGCAAGGATGCTTTCGCAATTGTGTATAAATCGCTATATTTGTTTGTATATTTCATAAACAATATGACCAAAATAAAAGAAGATCTTTTTCTGGTTCCCTACGTAAGAACACCACAAGTTTTAACAAAAAAAATAAAAAGACCTCGAAGATAAGCCATACAAAATCTTTTTCAAGATTATTAGAGGCCGGTACTCCTATACAAGATAAATCCAGAAAATGAAGGAAAAACTATTAGCCCCCTTCGTTAAAAACTATAGATTGAGCTCAATTTGGGCCTTAAGAAAGCCCGGAAAGCTTAAAAGTTTAGATACAAACTAGATTTACTTTTTTCCAATTAGATTAAGATTATATTTGATTCAAGCCGGAAAGTTTAAAAATTTAGATACAAAATAGATTAAGATTCAATTGAATAAAGTACAAAATAGATAAGCTACTCTTATCTTATGCCAAATATTTTGCACTAGAAAATCGTTTATTTATATGCTAACAGAAGACACATAATTGAATAGATTCAATAAATGGTCTGGGCCGTTGACTGACCAAAGTTGCACGTTTTTTTTTTTGAGATGACCAAAGTTGCACATACTTCCTCCTCCATCCCAATAATTTAATCTTGGTATAAATTACTGTCATACCCAAACTATAAGCATAACTGCAACATAACTCTACATTACTCATCATACTATGTCATGCAAAAAAACTGTTTTGTTTCTATTGCTCGGAAACATCATTAAATACAGAAAGTTATTTTTTTTCCCTTCAATTTTATCATAAGTACACTTGTCTTTTGACATTAGTACTTAGGCTGAATGCATCGCGGCTCGAGCGGGGGTGCTCGAGCGCGGATCGAGCATGGGGTGGCTAGAGCACCCCGCGTGGCAGACAACGATGGCTCGAGCTGTGCCCGAGCGCTGCTCGAGTCCGGCGCGTGCCGACGACGCGCGACCAAATTCGAATATATATATATATATATATGGCGCGTGCGATGCACGCGCCTAACGTAAATTTTTTTTAAAATTCGACCGTTCAATGGCTATGGCCGGTTTAAAATTATTTTTAATTTTTTTTTTATTTCCGTCTACTCTAAATATATCCTCAATCCTCATTCTTCTCATGCCATTTTATCATCCTCTTTCTCTCTCAAATTCAACTACAAAAAAATGTCTTCATCTTCGTTGAGTTTTTCGTCTTCGTCGGTGGAATATGTCGAGGGCGGCACCGACGACGAGGTAATGGAGATGATGGCGGACGTGGATCGCTACATACGTGCACACCTAGCGGAGCAGAAAAAGAAGAAGAAGAGGGCGCGGGGATTTGTCGACCGCGACCGAGAAGCGGCGTGTGTGCTCCTACACGCCGACTACTTCGCCGACAACCCCACCTACGGCGAGAACTTTTTCTGATGCCGTTTCCGGTTGCATAAGCATCTGTTCTTGCGCATCTGCAGCACGTTGGAGGAAAACGTCCACTTCTTCACGCATCGACAAGATGCACTCGGGCGTTGGGGGCTGACGTCGGTGCAAAAATGCACGATGGCGGTGCGTCAACTGGCCACCGGTGGTGCTGCGGACGCCTTCGACGAGTACCTGAAGATTGGCGATAGCACGGGCCGACTTTGCCTCAAAAAATTTTGCCGGACAATCATCGACCTCTTCGGCGAGCGGTACTTGAGGAAGCCCAACGCTGCCGACATTGCACATCTGCTCCAAATGCACGAGGAGCGGCATGGGTTTCCGGGGATGCTCGGGAGCCTGGATTGCATGCACTGGGCTTGGAGGAACTGCCCAAAAGGGTGGGCGGGTGTCCACACTCGCGGCGATCAAGGCGTGCCTACCTTAATCTTGGAGGCGGTGGCGTCGCAGGATTTGTAGATTTGGCATGCCTTTTTTGGTTGTGCCGGCTCCAACAACGACATCAACGTCCTCAATCAATCGCCCTTGTTCACCGACGTGCTTGAGGATAGAGTTCCGCCATGCAAGTTCATCGTCAACAGAAACCGCTACGACAAGGGGTACTACTTGACCGAAGGGATCTACCCTTCTTGGGCAACACTGATCAAAGCACCGAGGGTTGAATCTGACGAAAAGACGGCGAGGTTTAAAAGGATGCAGGAGGTGGCGAGAAAGGACATAGAGCGGGCCTTTAGAGTGCTCCAAGCCCGATGGGGAATAATACGCGCTCCGGGTCGGTGCTGGTACAAGAAGCATTTCCGAGACATCATGTTTGCGTGCATTATTTTGCACAACCTGATCATCGAAGACGAGCGGGAAGATATGGAGAATTGGAGAGACGACTCCGAATCTCCGTCCACTAGCGGGATATCCTTTCGGACCACTCCGATTGCCCGCTTGGGAAGCCGACTTGAGAGATCAACGAAAGCACACCCGACTTACCAATGATCTCATCGAGCACGTTTACCGGAAATTTGGACCTCTACGGGAGTAGTCAAGCATTTTTAATTAGTGTATTTTTTTTTAATTAATGTAATATTTTTTATTTTAATTAATGTAAAATTTTATTTTATTTGAATTAATGTAATGTTTAATGTTATTTTTATTAATGGAATTTTATGAATTAATTTAATGAAAATGGGGAATTGTTTAATATTGTGCTGGAGTACCCTTAGAACACCCTTGGGATGCAGGGGTAGAGGTCTTTAAGGGTGCTCTAGTGCTAGAGCATCCCTTAGAGCAGCACCCTTAGAGTGCTTTAAGGGATGCAGATAGCCTTAGGACTAGGGATGTCAATGAGTCGGGTTTTTGTGGGTACCCGCACTTTCCAAACCCTGATTGGACGGGTTTGAGAAATATTAAATGGTTTTGGGACGGGTTTGGGTAGAAATATGCAAACCCGTCACAGGTTTGGGTCGGGTTTGTGCAAATACCTCCAGATACCCGCTACCCAAACCCATTTATATATATAAGATAAAAGATATTATATGTATAATTTATCATATAATTACAACTATTAGTATAAATATTATAATAGATTTAGGATTTTATATTATTTTCTTAATCCACACACACATTCCGTAAGAGTCGAGTCTTTAATGTTTCTCCTCTACTTCTGTTTGTACTTCCGAAATATGACTATTCAGTGGCAACTTCAATAATTCATAATCTTCTAGTTATATTATAAGATTTTGTAAGTTCGTATTATTTTGCATTGAGATTAATGTTAGTGAAATTTTCTATTGATGTTTATGTTTTAATAATATTTATAATATTTTAGTATTTAGTATTTACTTTTTAGTATTCGGGTTTTTAACGGGTAATAAACGGGTATTATCCAACGAGTTCGGGTCGGGTATGAGTTTTAAAATTATTTTTTAATCGGGTTTGAGACGGGTTTGGGTGTGGAAAATTTTCATGGGTTTGGATTTGAAAAATGCTTAATGGATGGGTACCCGATTCATTGTCATCCCTACTTAGGACCTAGGAAGTAGAAAGTAGAAATTATATAAACTATATCGTTTTTAGCGTTTATATCTCTAGATTATCTCTCTTAAAAAATAAAAGGATTATTTCAATGAATAAGTAATTGCTAAATTTATACAAAGTTAGACAAATTTCTTTATTATTCATAACCAACATCTTATACTATGGCATTTTGCGAGATGAATCATAATAAAAAATAAAAATGAGTTGAATATTAAGCTCCCTACTTTCTGTTTGTGTTTGAGTGCTCACACACTGCTAGCAGTAGGTTGGTTTATTTTATATACTGGCATTTAGTTACTCAACAAGGGATTTTATGTAAATTCTCACTGGTATATATTTAAATTTCTTTTACTCCTTGAATAAACTTGAGAACAAGCCTCAGATCCGTAGAAGCCTTTATCAATCAAAAACCAATGCAGATAAAATTATGGGAAAATCGCGAAGTTGGTTCCGGCAAGCGACGATGGACAAGCGGCGGCGTTCGATTTGGTCCGATGATTTTAAGAATTGTAAATTAAAAATATAATAAAAATTAGATAGATCGAAAATGAGATATTATGTATTCCTAACAATTGGGATGATGCCATATGGTATCAACATTGAGTGTGTAATTGAGGAATTTATTTATTTTTTTAATATTTATTACGTGCTATGAGACATTGTAATTAATTGATGGTCCCGATAACGAGTTAACTAGTGTAGGGGAATACACCAATGCAGATTTTTAACTTAAAAAACTTTTCGACTTGATTTCTAAACAATTGTAAAACTCAATTGGAGGGGTCGCATAGTTGGCTATACAGTTGACTTCTTTGACTGAGGGTCAACAATATTCAGCGAACTGAAGTTTTAAGTGCGATGCGAAATGTGGTGGAAATTTGATTTAACTCGTTTTACTGAAATCTTTTGAGAGGGTCAAGTTCGCAAAACTCTTAGTGCAGTTTTTGAATGTATGCTTGTATGATGCAGTTAGTCTTCAGCTAGTGATAAAACAGTAACTAAAAACAGAAAGTAAAACCACAATTATTTTTACGTTGTTCGAAGAGCGATTCCTACGTCCACGGCCAACTGCCTTGTTGGTAATTTCTTGAACTGTTTACGCGTACAATTCAAACGTACAACTTGGTTTATAGGTACCAAATAACCTTACAATTGATTGTGGGTTCAATGAGACCTAGAGTTTAATTATGGGTTTAGACAAAACCTATCTTTGTTTGCGTGTTCTAAGGAACCTAAAACCTATTGACCTGGTTAGGGTGTGTAAAGGGGTTTGTGGGGGGGGGGTTCCAACAAGAAAACCTACAACATTGGAAGTGGAGAGATTTTCTCTTCTAAGGCTAAAATCTCTAACTCTTTGGAGTGAGAAGGCTTAGGAAGGAGAGTGCATATTTTCTAAGACTCGATCTAAGAACAAGTTCTGGAGAGCTAGAAGAGAGCACAAAGAGATGGATGAATTCTCAAACTTTGGTTTCGAACACTTATTGTTGTAATTGCAATCGCATCAGTAGTCTTCACGTTAAAGGAAAGCCTCTATTTATAGGCGGAGATGTAAATTAGCCGTTGGAAAGAGCTCTTTGACCTCTACCATGAAAGCGATGAGCTTCTCTCTCACTTCTGTAGACTAGCCTAAAATGGTAACTGTTGTTAGGAAAATTAATAAAGGTTTTATCTTTACATGATCAAACGGAAGAAGACAACTCAAGACTGAAAAGGCAGTTCAAGTTCAAGTTGGACAGTTAGGTCGCAACTCAGCTGACTCTAGGACTGAACCATGTAGTTCATGCATGTCGAGTAGTTCCGTCGAAGTCAAACGTCCAAAAGTCCAAAAAAGAAGACTTGGAAGACGAAGGAAGAAGAAGAGATTCAATTTCAAATTCAAATCTACTCGAAGTACAAGACAACCTGGAAATTTCCTTAAATGGACTGATCGCAGAGACATGCCAAAAGCAAGGCTCGTAGGTGCCATTTTGGAAAAGTTTGCAGAAGAATATGTGAAATGTCATGCTTTTTGGCAGAGGTCAAACGGCTCTTTCCAACGGCTCTATGACGTTCCTCTCTATAAATAGAGGCCTTCACCATTGCGAGAATATAGAGAACACACGTGCAAAAAAGCACTCAAGCAATTCAATAATTCTCTCTCGTAAAGTAAGAACAAGTGTCAGTCGAAGAACAAGTAGCAGTAGAGTGTCCATACCTCGTCCTGTTCTTCCTTCTAGCCTCTCAGAATCCCTTTTATTTATTAAGTCTAGAATCTTAGGTTCTTGCTTAATCTCTAAGCAGATTCTTTATAATAGATGGAGTCTCAAAGTCTTAGAAGGAAACCTCCACTTTTCTAAGTGAAGGCTTCATAGTTGGAAAAATCCCAACCCCATTTTCTAGGTTTTCTTTGAACCCGTAATCAAAGAATCTAGGTCCCTTAGAACCCGCAATCTAAGTAGGCTTTACTCTTGTCTGCAAAAGAGTTATAAGGTTTTGTTCGAACCCGTAATCGAACTGGTTAGGTTGTTTGTTCCTACAAACCAAACCTAACGTTTGATAAGTACGCATAAACATATCGAGTGGATTACTATCTCGAAAAGGTAGTCGTGGATGTAGGAGTTCATCTCTGAACCACGTAAAATTACTTTGTCTTTTATTTCAGTATTATATTTCAGTTTCCTAACCAATTGACTAAGCATAAAATTATCTTTACAAAATCTGCACTAAGTGTTTGAGAACTTGACCTTCTCAGTAAAAGATTTTCAGTTTAGTAACGAGTCTAAAAATACCACCACATTCCGCACTGCAACTCTTTCTAAAACCTAAGTTCAGATTACACAGTTGACTTTTAGTCCAATAAGTCAAATGTGCACCGAAGTGTGTGACAACTCCGACTAATTTTCTCAGTTGTCGAGCCACACGAACTGACCAAGTTCGAATAGTTAGAAAAAGTTTTTATACAAATCAGTACCGGTGTATTCCTCCTATACACCAGTTCACTCGTTACTGGGACCATCAAGTGGTATCAGAGTAGTGGTTCAAAAGATTGCTAACTTTATTTCACTAGGTGTGAGGCGAGAATTTTCAGTGGTCAATTGAACAGATCTTTTGAAAACCCTCTTAGTGCATTTTGCAACATATCTGCTTGTTTCTCTCTTTTGTTGTGCAAGAATCATGAACCCAACGTTGCTAGAAAGCTTACCAGAGTTCAACGTGGATGATTACTCCACGTGGAAATTCATACTGAAGATGGCGCTGAGCGCCAGACAACACAAGATGTGGGAGACCATCACAAAAGGTCTTATCTAAGTGACTCAGTTCGTCACAGTTCCCTCCACTGCTCCAGGAGATGGAACTGTTGTCACAAAGTTATAGCTGAAGGATCCTTAAGGATTCACTAAAGAAGAGAGAGATATAGCTCAGCTTGATGACATCGCAAAAAGTGTTATCTCATCTACTGTAGGGAAAGCCTACCCGCCGAAGATCATCTCCTCTGAGACTGCCAAGGAGATATGGGATTCCTTAGCATCTCTCTGTGAAGTATCTAATGAGATCAAGGAGAACAAGTTCACTCTGGCATGCCAGAAGTATGAGAACTTTTCTCAGCTCGCAAACGAGTCCATCGACAAAATAGAGTTGAGATTCACAGGGATAATCATGGATATTGAGAGTACCAGGAAAGGGAAATACTCTCAACGCGAGATGAACTTGAAAGTTCTCTCAGAACATGGTGAAGACTGGGCAGTTCACAGAGTCTTCCATCAAAATTGGAATGATCTCAGTTTGATGAAGACTGAGAAGCTGTTCTCCATGCTCAAGGCGAATGAGTATGACATCCTGAGACTGAAGCAAGCCAAGTTTCAGAAGCTAGACCCATTGGAGCAAAGCTCAGCGACCAAGTCTGTGGCGCTTCGAGCTAACTCTGGCATATCCAAATTTGCCAGACCCTCACGGTCCGCTGATTCATCAGCTAGGGATCGACGGAGCAGAGCCGATCTTAAGAAAATATCAATTAAATGGCAAAAAAGCTTGAAGATATGAACTCCAAGCTCGAGAGATATAGAAGGGGAAACAAGAGCAGGGACAACTCTACTGAAACCCCCTCAAAGACTCAAGGCGATGGATGCTTTGAGTGCGGGAAACCAGGACACTTCATAGTAGATTGTCCTGACCTCTCCAAGAAGGATAGAGATGCCCTCCGTGTAAAGGTCAAGGAGAAGCCCAAGGCCATGATCGTTGAGGAAGAAGTCGACGACACCAACTTGTATACCGACTCTGAAGGAGAGGAAGCTGACTCTCCATGAAACTTTGGAGGACCAAGACAAGTGTCTCACGGCACTGCCTGAAGAGTCTACAGGCAAGGTAAACTCTTCTCTCTATCCATCTTATATATTGTTGCTAACCAATGTGCAGGAGAATTAGACGAAGATATAAATCCGTCATGAGATAAGATAGAACAGCTGAGCAGAATGTGTTATGCTCAAGCAACTCAGTGCAAGGTACTTCAAGCAGAATTCGATATGATGAGCAACGAACTGATCATGAAGGATCAAGAGGTAGAGAGACTCATGGAGATAAACAGGAAGCTTCATGAAGAAGTTGCTCAGTCCACGAACAGCCATGTCATCAATCTGATATTCACAAGCTGACTACATCTCTCAGTTGCAAATAGAGCTCGATCAAACATTTAAATGAGAATATAGTGTCCCTTCATGCCTTAAGTGCAGCTCTAGAGAGCATGATTAGCAACCAAAGACCTTCCAATTGCGTAGAAGGTCTTGGATATAACCTAGAGATGGACACTGGATCACAACCAAGATAGTTCGTCAAGGCAAGTCAGCCCCCGACTGAGACACCCTAAGTCCAACCAGACTCAGTCGAGATCACAGTTCAAGAGCCTCCAGTCGTTCCTCAAACTGTTGCGACTCCTATGAATGACAAAGGGAAGAAGGTTCAAGGAGATGAACCATAGAAAGATGAAGCTGGTACCTCCAAGGATGCTGAGACGTCCACAAGGAAGTCCAGATCCCGAGCTCCAGATCGAGAGGGAAGGCACAACAAAGACCTATGCAGCTAAGGCACAATTAGCCCAGGCGCAGGTCCTACAACAGAGCTCAACATCAGTCTCAAAGGCATCTGAACTGGAATAATCCCAACTTCTATCATCAGACATATCCAGTTCAACACCAATATTAGCAGGCATATCAAGGACATGGAAACTATGGAGATCAATATCATAGTCTTAGTTATCCACAGTACGATTATACACAAGGAGCTAGACAGTTTGTGTCCCCTCCCAAACAGTTCTCACCAAGAAGAAATCGACCAAGTCAGCAAGGTCGAACTCACGCTCCTAGTAGACAAAGTTATCCATCAAAGAATTGGACTGCTCATGCTCCAAAGTCTACTTCTTAGTCAGCTGTGTATGTGGATGCAGAAGAGAAAGTGGTTCGGACTGACCGATCAGTTCGAGTCTATAAGGAAACACCAGTCACTAACCAGCTAGGACCCAACTAAGTTTGGGTAGCTAAAGTTCGTCTTGTGTTTTGCAGGAACAGGATGAACTAAAAAAAAAGAAGGGCTGCAAAATTGGTGTAGATCACGGACAATGGATGCTCCAAGCATATGTCGCATCACATGAGTCTACTCAAAGATTTTAAGTTTCGAAAGGGATCAATTATTACCTTTGATGACAACTCTCAGGGCAAACCAAAGAGTTTGGTACAGTCAAAACTGATTAAGTGACTATAAAAAATATTTCCTTGGTCTATGGATTGAAGCATAACTTGCTCTCCATAGGCCAATTTTGTGATAATGGTTTTTTTGTGAAGTTCGATGCACAGTGATGCAGGTTGAAAAACAGACCAAGCAAATTCTTCTATTTGGGAAAAGATCTTTATCAGGTGGTGTGTACTACACAGACTGGTCGAGCAGTCCTCCAGATACTTGTTTAGTGTCCAAGAGCAGCTCAGAGACAAGCTGGCTGTGGCACAGAAGGCTCAACCACCTCAACTTCAAAACCATGAATCGACTAGCTTGCCAACAACACGCAGATGGAATACCACACTTGAAGTTCAGTCCGACGCATCGCTACAATGCATGTCAACTTGGAAATTGGCTGGAGTTTCATTTCGTCTCAAATTGACGTCCTCTACGGATCGTGTTCTGCAGTTGATCCATATGGATCTTTTCGGTCTGGTCACCCTCAAGAGCATGAGTGGAAATGAATATACTCTTGTGGTCACTGATGACTACTCGAGATACACATGGGTGATCTTTATAGCGTACAAGAACGAGACGAGAGAAGAGTGGCCAAAGCTGATGGACAGATTAGCGACTTAACAAGGCAAATCCATTGTGTCCATCAGATCTGATCTCGGAACTGAGTTCCTCAATGAAACTATTATTGAGTATTGCGAGAAGAATGGCATAACTCACCAGACCTCAGCTGCAAGGACTCTACAACAGAACGGAGTAGCTGAGAGAATGAATCGAACGTTGAAGGATGCTGCAACATCTATGCTGACAAGCCCAGCCTTGCCAAAAAGATTTGGGCTGAGGCAGTCAATACAGTGTGTTACACACAGAACCGCTCCCTCCTGACGAAGAGATAAGGAAAAACTCCATACGAACTGTGGATATACAAGATGCCCAATCTGTCCCATCTTCGTATTTTTGGTTCTAAGTATTATATTCACAACAATGGGGAAGCTCAGTTGAAAACTTTCAAGCCTAGACCTGTCAAAGGCATATTCTTAGGATATATTGCGAAGATTAAGGCTTATAGAACTTTCAACAACAACTCTAAAGTTATGGAAATAACACCTCATGTTAGTTTTGATGAGTCTACTTTTGAGTGCAAGGAACATGCTAAAATGCAGGCGACTGATGGAACCCCGACTATAAAGCCTGCTCAAGCAAGATCACAAGTCCAACGACTGAAGAACTTGGCAGAGCCGCTTATATGGTCGATCGAATAAGGAGAAGTTTGCTCTTCAAAAGATGAAACCGAAGACCCCATCTAAAATCAAGGGGGCACTTCTGATCCATCCAGTCATGTATTAACTCCAACTGATACACCGACTGTGCCTGTAGCTGATCAACAACACGGTCCAGCACCCTTCAGCCATAGACCAGCTGCCTCCCCAGCTCGACCTCCAATCCCAAACTGAGGATCGAAGTGCACCAGAAGACAGACCACCAAGCCTAGCACCTCAAGGTTCTCCAAGAAGACTTGATTATTCCGCCTCCTTGCTTGATGCTGCCAAAGAAGCAAGAAGAAACAAAAGATGGTATGAAGATTGTATCAAAGAAGCCATTATTAGGAATCTAGAAGCAGGAGTTAGAACCAGACGATCACCACAAATTGATGTTACAGCTAATGCTCCGACTCAGTCCCCTCAGTCCGAAGAGCAAGTTGATGAAGAACCAGCTGTGCATGCTCAATATGCTGTAGAGCTCGAAGTGCTCGAAAAATTTGAGCACGCTGGAGATGTAGCAATGACGTCATGCTACGTAGCTAATATGCCAGAGCTTAAAGATATATTGGAAGCTCTAAGGTATATCCACTGGACCCAGGCCATACAAGATGAGTTAAATGAGTTTCTCAGAAACTGCCTTTGGGAACTTGTTGAAAGACCTTCAGAAGTTAAAGTGATTGGTTTGAAGTGGATATTCAAGATGAAAAGAAACGCCATAGGATATGTGTTCAGAAACAAGGCTAGATTGGTAGCTCAAGGATATTGCCAATAAGAACGGATCAACTTTGAAGATTCCTTCACACCAGTTGCTCATCTTGAAGCAATTCGGATCTTCCTAGCCTTAGAGCTTATCACAAATTCAAAGTCTATCAAATGGATGCAAAGTGCACGTTACTGAATGGTGACATCAAAGAAGATGTGTATATAGAACAACCTCCTGGTTTCATGACCGGACTGAAACAGACTCCTCGTGCATGGCATGACACCCTTTGTGGATTTCTACTAGACTTTGGATTCATTAGAGGCTCAGTCAACAAAACCCTCTTCATCATCAAAGTTGGAGAATATATCATAGTAGGGTAAATCTACGTGGACGACATCATCTTTGGATCTAAGTCTAAAGAACTGTGTGAGAAGTTCTCTCAGCTCATGAAGAACGAGTTCGAGATGTCCATGATAGGAGAGATAAATTATTTCCTTGGGCTGCAAGTCAAGCAGTCGCCAAAAGGAATTTTCATCAATTTGTCCAAGTATACAAAGAAGTTGATTACCAAGTTTGGACTTGACTCAAGCAAGTCAACTCGAATTCCGATGAACACAAACTGGAAGATCGAACCTGGTCATGAAGGGAAGCCAGTCGATGTAAAGAAGTATAGAGATATCATCGGGTTGCTGCTTTACCTAGCTGTAAGTCATCCAAATAAATCATACGCATTTGGAGTGTGTGCAAGGTTTCAAGTAGACTTCAGAGAAGATCACATGCATGCAACGAAGAATATCATCAAGTACCTGAAGGGCATAGTCAACATGGGACTGTGGTACCCAACTAATGATAGCATCGAACTAATAGGGTACTCAGACATTGATCTTGCCAGAGATAGAGTTGATAGGAAGTCAACCTCTAGATACTGTCAGTTCATGGGAAGCAAGTTAGTATCTTGGTTCTCAAAGAAACAAGTTTGTGTTGCCACTTCAACGACGAAATTGAAGTACATGGCAGCCGGCAGTTGCTGTATGCAAATACTCTGGCTGAAGCAGCAGCTCAGAGATTATGAAGTGGAGACAGGGCGAGTACCTATATACTGTGACATCTCAAGTGCTATTCCCATCACGTTGAACCCAGTTCATCACTTAAGGACAAAGCACATCGACGTCAGACATCACTATATATGTGATCATGTTGAAAAGAAGGATGTCATTGTTGAGAAAAATCATGCAAACATTCATCGAGCAGATATTTTCACAAAGCCTTTGGTGGAGTCGCGATTCAAGATGTTGTGCCAACTCCTTGGATTGCTCAACCGAACTAAAGATGAAACAAAGAAGATGGAGATAACAAGTTGAGGGGAATCTGAACTTGAGGGGGAATTAAACAAGTTCACATCATCAAGACAGTTCGGAGATATGAGGGAGTCAGACCTGAATTGAACAAACGACTTGAGTCAGTTGAGTATATGTTGAATTGTGGAGATAGTCGAGTTCAACGCCGACTGAGAGGTACAAGTTGTATCAGTCCGTCCTTTAGCACTTAAGGCATGTGTTTTGAAATAAATTCAAACATCCTCTAACGTGTTGATCACACATTAAAATGCCCTACGATTGCATTCAATGCAAAGCTAGAATCTAATAATAGTCTATGCTTTTGAGACCATGACTAAGATGACATGGAAGTTGTTACACACCTCAAGCGCGCGTACCCGTCATCACTGAACCCCCTTTCCGCGCACGTTCGCTTTTATCCGAACAGTTCTCTCATCTCCACCATTGATTTTGAAAAGGCGGGAGTGATTCCTAGCCCTCGATCTGAGCTTTTTTCTATTTATAAAAGGGATTCTCGAAACCCTTCTTCCCCTTTACATACTTTTACTCTCTAAAACTCTCTTCAAGATTTCTACTGCTTTATTGTGCATTGCTCTTGCTCGTTCGTGTTTCTCTTCTGTTTGTGTTTCAGATATTCATTTCCACATGCAGAAAAATGCCTTCCCGTACAGCAAAAACCCTCGCCGGCTCCGCCACTCTGATCTCTACAGGACTAAATGAAATCAGACCTCTCGTGGTGTATCAACCAGTCCTTTCGTTGACTCACCAAGATCACCCCGTTCTGAGCCTCATGTTCTGTGAAGAGAGCTGCATCAACACAGTCATGGCTCTAAAGTTAAAGGGAGCATCTCCATCGAAAGGTGGAAAGAAGAGAAGTAGGACCGCTCAATATGAAGTCAGCACGTGACTGAGTCCCCTCCTGACTCAGATGCTGATGGACTTCCTCCCCTCCACCCAAGAAGTCCAAACAATCAAAGAAGCCCAAGAAGAAGAGTCCAACTCCCTCTCCTCAAAAGGATGTTCAAGAAGAAGAAGAGCAGGCACCCTCTGTGAAGCGCATGAGAAAAGTGCTCCGACGACTAGTCAAGTCAGGAGATACTCGGCCAAAGGAAGCCCCGTTCAACCAATACGAGACTCTCACCTCCAGCAAGATAGTTCAGGTCGAGGCCATCAAAGCTTCCAGAGCCTCTTAAGCAGTCTTCTCATTAGACTCTTCTCCCTTACAACAGTTCGAAAAAGAACTGGAGGCAACCAGCCAGAAACCGACTGAGAAGCTCAGTCCGGAGTCAGCCTTGGACAAGCTCGCTCTCTAAACTCTCCTGGCTCCCAATCCTCTCTCAGTTCGAGAACCCTCCGATGATGGCATAAATGCCACTAATGCAACAATAAATCCTGTGACTGAAGAGGTGAAATCAATGAACATGTGGTGACAGAAGAAGAAAAAGTAGAAGAAGTGAAGACCACAACTGAAGTGAATGATGAGACAATTGATGCTAATGATGAAAAGAAAATGGTTGAGGAAGAAATTGTGGTAACTCAGGCCATGGAGACGACTGACCAGCCCGCAGCTGCACAAGGATCTCCTCTCTTTTACTCTAATGCAGAAGAGGAGACTGTACCGGAACTGACTCAAGAAGAGCTCGAGAGAAAGGATATGGAGCAGACATTTACCAGGATACAACTAGACTCAGTCCGCCAAGCTCTCAACCTCCACCCTGAGCTTGATAACCGCCCAAACTCACTGTTTCTTATTTCTGACATTCTAATGTATATTGCAGTGAGTTTAGGAGATTACTTTATCCTTAAAGACTTCACAAAGATACACACCATGGAGAAGCTTCAAAACCTCAGAAGTTGTTTTTAATGACACCTTCCACTTCTCAACGAAGTTGGAGTTGATTTAAAAAAAAGGAGTTGTTTACAACGTTTGCCCAACAGACAAATCCTATCTTTGATTCAGTTTCTCCCCATCGTTTGGAAACTCATCGCCAAACCATCATGGATTGCGGGTGGGTGAAACCCATTGCTAAAATATCTCAAGTCCAGAGCCAGTCTGAGGAGCCGATGAAGGATGCACCCTGGTCGTGCCTTAGGCTCCAAAACCGAATGGAGAAGCTTTGTCAAATCAACCTCCCATCTCAAATCCAAATATGGTTGTAGGTCTCAACACCACTCATCTCGACATCGAGAACCTGATCCAAGAGATTTGAAAACTGAGGACCACAGTCAAAGATGTAGCTGATCAGAAGACTCAGATCCTCGACGAACTGAAGGAAGTGCTCATCTCCATGCGAGCTGATGAGCAAGAAAGTTTTGAAGAGAAGTTTGCCACACTTCAGAAGACTAAGACTATGGTTTATGAAATGAAGACACAACTCGATGCACATATCAAGAAGACAGCTGAGCAGATGAATGAACCTTATGAAAACCAACTAAAGAAGATAGCCAACGACTTCACTCAGTTTTGTGGAGTCTTTATGAACAAATAAGTCTTTGAAGGCCTTTCTGACAAGGTTTTTGAGAACCGGTCTGCTACTGATGCAAGGGAGCCCAGACTCCAACTGATTGAAGGGCAGATTGCCAAGCTGCAAGAGGAAGTCAAGTCTCTCAAGACTGAGCAGCAGACTTACAAAGTCTTGATCAATGACCTTGCGAATGCCAACTATAGACGCGACAATGAAGTCTCTTCTCTGAAAGTTGCAGTTGCCTCCCTCATTGTTGATGCCAAAAATGGGGAAGATGAGAAACTGACTGTCTGGAAAGGAGTCTAACCTCAAAGTTCGCCCATCTAAAGCTCAGATATAGGAGAAGATCGCAGCCGCCGAGGAAGCTCAGATTGAGCATAATGCTGAGCAGTTCACAAAAGAGTTTGATGCAGAAGAATATGTCCAAGATGCCCCTCCTACCAACGAGGAAATGGCCCAGCTCGCACGTCTGATGGGTGCGACTAAAAAGCGAATTCGGTATCCCAAGTGGATGAAGAAATTTAAAGAAACCCAGAAGGTCGGACTTAAGAAGTTCCAAGAGGAGCTGTAGAAGCGACTGGAAGAAAGGTTTCAGAGCGAAAAGAACAAGTCGTGTACAAGCAATTGCTGAATCAGACTGAGGCTCGGAGACGAACTAGAGCGAACATGGATATAAGGCGTCAAGAGCGAACATGGATAGAGCGAACTCTGGACTTTCTTTCCACATGTTGACAAGTGGATGCCAGTGGAGGTGAATATTAACTGGGAGGATCTCAAGGCAGAGTTTGCTCGTGAATATTATTACGAACTCGCCTTTCGAAATATGGAAGCTGACAAGCCTTGGCTGACTCACCTAGAGTTATATGCATTGGATAACTCTGCGGTTGAAGAGAAGCTCACCCATATGCTAAAAATGACTGGCCATTACCCCCCAACAGCTCTAGAACGCCGAACTTACCCAACCCCGAAGATCAAAGGCTCAAATCAGATCAACTACATAGCGATCGAGCGGGAGACTAAGAAGTTGGCTATGAAGTTCAAGTTCGATCAAGTCAAGAGTCCTGACAAGTTCAGAAGAATCCAGAAAATTATCTATGAGAATTACGGACTTCGACTTCCAACTGATCAGAAAAGCTGAAGATGCGAAGAAAAGATTTTGTAAGTGATGGATTTTGTATATGTGCTTGTAACTTCAAATATTCAGTTGTAATGTAATCTCCCCAACTTGTTATCCTTAATAATAAATTGTTGGTTTTTGAAAGAAAGTGAATCATTAGCTCAACTTGATGACTACCATCTCATGGTCCAAGTTCAGAGTTAATTTATATTGATTTCTTGTACTAACCCTCTGATTCTTATAGACTAGAACTCAGTTCATCATAGAGTCAAGGTGGTGTCAGTTTAGGTTTTGGCATCATCAAAAAAGAGGAAATTATTGGGAAATTAGTAAAGGTTTTGACTTATTCCAAAACCCAACTGAACCCAACTGAGTAGATGAGCCATCAATTTGATTAGAGCTAGAGCTTACTGTTTGAGCGTAGAGATTTTATCTTTACAAGTTCAACTGAAGAAGTCAACTCAAAACTGAAGCCATTTAGGTCCCTTAGAACGCGTAATCTAAGGACAGGCTTTACACTTGCCCGTAAAAGTGTTGTAGGTTTTGTTTGAACTCGAACTGAGAAGTTTGTTTTCGAGCATCACAAACTGAGAAGTTTGTTTTCGAAAGAAGTTTGAAAAAAAATCACTACTGGTGTATTTCCCCCCATACACCAGTTTACTCGTTATCGGGACCATCAATACTTCAAATTTTTTCTTTTTTTTGCTTAGATTGTCTTAATATATGTATATATATACAACATATAATGGCAAAAAAAAAACAAAAAAAAAATACCCAAAAAAAGTGCCTAGAAACACCAAAAATGACTACCCAAAACCGTTGGTTTTCTTCGCCGAACCGGCGGTTTTTGTTGATTTTTAATTTTTTTTTTTTGCAAACCCCTACATTCTATCTATAAATACCCTACCACACTTTGTCTATCCACATCTCTCTTTTTTTCATCACTTTTTCTTTATTTTGTTCTTCTCTCAATCCATTATTCTTCTCTCATTTTCTTCTTCTTCTTCTTCTCTTTAAAATATTCATTTTCAATTCTTCATTTCAACTCTAAATTAATAATGCCTTCTAGAAGATCAACTCTTCATGAGCTCTTCACCAAACACTACACCGGTGGTGAGCTATTGCCCAACTCTGAAAGGGCAACTTATCATGTTCGTTGGAACTATAGCAATTTCATTTTTAGGTGGACAATCGGTGGAGGTTGTGACACGCTACTTCGTCACATTCAAGTGAGACATCTAAATGAACTTGACAACCGTGAAATGAGTAATTGAGATTTGGGTGTAATGTTTGTAGTGTTTATTTTCATTTTCAACTTTCAATTCAAGTTAGTTGTCTTGTTGTTTGTTTGTAATGTCTTATGTGTAATGTGTATTGTGTAATCTTTATTTCAATTTTCAATGACTTGTTTGTTTGTAATTTCTTGGTAATGTTCACTTTAATTCAAGTTTTTATTATTTATGTTTCGTTTTCCTACAATTGGGGTAAAATAATAATTACAAAAAAATAATAAATAAATAAAAAGGCGGTTAAAACTGGAACCGACGGATTTTACCCGGATCGGAACCGGCGGTTAGAAAGCCTGGCCCAGAACTGGCTACAGTGTTGTCGGGCCAGTTAAGGTTTAAGGTTCGACGAACTGTGAACCGACGGTTCAAGGCCCGGAACCGGGCGGGCCTTGAACCGTGAACTCAACTAAGGCTAAGTGATGCTAAGTGGAGCAAGGAGGAAAGAAAATATGGTTACTTGGGAGTGTCAGTCTCCAAGTGGGAGATTATTGGTGTGTGGAGCCTGAAAATGATTCCTTGGCCAACAAGGTTTTTCCTTTCTCAGCCCACAAGTTTTTTTCCTAGTTTAACTAGGGCAAGGACTCAGTTTGTGCTATTATAAATAGGTGTTCTCGCATTGTAATTTGTATCCAGAAAACTATAGCGAAATCCTTGGCTTGACATCGCTCCTAGACGTAGATAACATCGTAACGACCTAGGTAAATGATTTTCGTATTTATTTTTGTGTTTTCTTGTGATTGTGTGTGTGATTATTATTTCCTAATTATTTTGCCATGGTCAAGATTAGTTTTTTTTTTTAGGAATCCATCTTTATACAGAGTGAACTACACATTTATATCGCATAGAATAATGTATAAGATGTAGTATTATTTTAATTCACAAATATTGAGAAATCAAATTAATAAATCGATTATGATTTCGAGTGTTTTGGTGATTCAATTCCAGCGACATCCGGATTAAACTGGAGAAAAAGGATTTGCAATCCCCCACCTTATCACTCGATGCCATGCAAGTCTTTATGATACAATTAACCGTTCACTCGGTGCCATGGGTCAAGATTAGTTTTTTTTTTAGGAATCCATCTTTGTAAAGATACGTAGAGTGAACTACACATTTATATTGCATAGAATAATGTATAAGATGTGTATTATTTTAAGTCACAAATATTGAGAAATCAAATTAATAAATCGATTATGATTTCGAGTGTTTTGGTGACTCAATTCAGGCGACATCCGAATTTAAACTGGAGAAAAAGGATTTGCAATCCCCCGGCCTTATCACTCGGTGACATGTAGGTCTTTATGATACAATTAACAATTCACTTCATTTCAATTAGGCCTTGCTCTAACTTCTTTAAGGGTTATTACCTCCTTGGTAGGTAATACATGTACTCTTTACCTACTTATGCATTCATAGCACAAAACCTTACAAGCTGGCATTATATACCCATCACCAATATATCTCAAGATTTTTCATGACAAGGTATTTTGACCATGGAGCTATCTTTTGTATTAGAGATACAACCGGAGCAAAATGAAGATAATGTATGTTAATGTATAAATTGTACTTTCTCTTTTCTACTCATTGTGTCTATATAGTGGTTGGTGGACACGGAGATTAAGAACAAATGATAAAAAGATATAACGTGGGTTGGTCCTACCATTTTGAAGGGTTAATTCTTTCCATATTTGAACATAGACAAGATGAGTGAGACGTCCGTCTTTTAAGGAATAGATAGAGAGAGGGAATAATAATTTGATACAAATATTTAATATTTTTAATGCACAATTGATGAAACAATTTAATGTACGGTAAATTTAAAAAAGATTTTTTTTCGGATTATTTCCTAGCTAATTCTTGTATAAATATGAGTTCCCATATAGTCATCTTACTGCCCACTCTTTATCCACTGGACATGACAATTGTCCCTAAATTATTACTAATGAAAAATTGGAAATCGAAATCTTTTCCCATGCTTAAATTGTATGTTTAAATAAATCATTCAAATCTATTCTTAGCATAAGAGAGTATTTATCAATTTGTTTTTTTTTTAAGTTTACCAATTTATCTCAGATTTTTTCGAAAATTTCCAAGCACTAGTCAAAGAACTTTTGACGTCTTTCTTGGTTAGCTTGGAAACACAATACTTTAAAATATATTCTCAAAAAAAAAAAATGATACTTTAAAAATAGAATAAATAAATGGATCGATCTGATGACAACGAAATCCTAACTCAAGTCGTCAAGGGAAAAGAAGCATAACTACTACTTCTTCTACTAGTATAGAGCGTGAACCCATGAGTCTCTGAGATAATAATAGTCTAATTATCTTTTTTACATAATGAATCATGTGTTTTATTATATTATTACTACTTTATAATATTCCACTTTTTGCAAGAAGTCTTGGATTTTTAGACGCTAATATGTTATTATACTATTTTTTAACACCCTCTCAGAGAGAGAGAGTGTGCTCTTTCAGATGATATATATACTGGCAGTAAATATGCCGCGCACATACATTGCAAAGTAATTTGCGTGTTTCTTTCCGTCTTTGAGACAAGTATATTTAATATTTACGTGTTAAATAAATAATTAAATAAATAATAAGTTTGTTTCCCGAAAGAAAAGAAAATATCTTCTTCAAAACAAAAAGAAATAAGAAAAAATCATTAAGAAAAATTATGTATACATATAAAACTATTTAGAAAAGAGGTGTGTTTTGGTGAAATAAGTGTATGCTATACAACCAGGTCAGCGGGTGAAGTCGGGTTTTGACCCGCGCTCCATTTATTTGAAAAAAAAATTGCTCTTGCAACTAGAAGAATTCGAACCTAAGACTGACAATAGAAAAGGTAGAGTCTTTAGCTCAAGATACTTACCGCTAAGCTACAACTTCTTGTTTCTTCTCTTATCTAATTACACGGATTTATAACATGTTGCTTTTCTTTTTCTCTTCTTTTTTTTTTATGTATTTTCATTTTTTTTTCTGTTTTGTCTTTTTTTCTTTTCCTTTATAATTTATCTTTTTGATTATGTGTCATACTATCCATTTTATTTACTTTTTTAGTTTTTAATTTTTTTTTTCAAAATTACTACTCCCTCCGTATCTTTTCATTAAGATTATTTGGTCGGACACGCATGTTAAAAAAAATGAGTTGTTTATAATAAAGTTGAAAATATAAAGTAACTTTTTGAGCGTATGTTTGTCATATCAAGTAGGAGAGAAAATGGAGTTAGTTACTTTTTAGTGGCATATGTGGTAATTTATGAGTTAGAATGAGGTATTTATTATATAGTGCATTTCCATTTTAAGAAATGAGCTTAATGAAATGATACGTCTAAATAAGGTAAAATGGATTTAATGAAAAGATACGGAGGGAGTATTATTTATTTTTGAAAAGTACAATACTTTTGAAGCATTTTTTTGTTTTTCGTTTTTTTAGTACTTTTTTAACTTAAACAATTAAATTTAAAGACCGCATTACGGTGGATTTGAGCCCGTGACCTTTTGGTCCGGACATTAACCACTCTACCGCTATGTGTTCTATATTATCTAAAAGTAAACACTGTCTATAACAAAAAGTTATAATAGTGAAACATTGTATTTTTTGAATATCAATAACTAATTTTTCTTACGACAATAATTATTTGATCAAATGACTAAAAGTACATGTTCTCGTTAATTAAAATAACAATCGTCGTTAAGAAAAATAATTATTGTGAAACATAACTTTCTTCTTATCAATAATTACTTGACCAAATGATTAAACGTACAAGTTGTCGTGAATAAAAGTAAATTTGTCGTGAAGAAAAATAATATTTTTCAAACATTACCTTTGTTCATATCAATGATTATTTTTCATTAGGATAATACTTACTTGACCGAATTACTAAAATTATAAGTTGTCGTGAATAAAAGTAAATATTGTCGTGAATTATGGACAAGAAAAATTAATTATGAAAAAGAAAGAAGAAAAAAATAGAAAAACAAAAAAGAAGCAGAATAAAATAAAATAAAAGAATTATGAAAAAAAAGAATTAGAAAAATAAAAAGAATAAATTAAGAAAGAAATCAAATAAAATGGACAAAGAAAAATAATTGTGAAACCCTCGCCAAAAAACACTCAAAGCCTTATATAGCGAAATGACAGCCACTACGCTACAACTATTTCATTAGCTTTCATTCCAGTAGTTTATTATTATCCGCTCCAAATCCGAGTCAAAATATCCGATTATATACTATGCAACTGTGGTACCAAAACATTTGTCTTTAGAAAATTGTTGAGAAATTGATAGTGAGGCGTGTGGCTGCAGGGCAAAACTATAAATCATGGTAAAAAACTAACGGGCGGTGTAGCCCGGCCGAATTCAAAAATTTGAAGCTTAAATAAAACAATAACATTCTCGGTAGTGTAAAAAATCGGGCAGGATCTAGCCTATTGGACTTTGGCTCATATTTTGTGGGTTCAAATTACCCCAAATTTAAATTGAACCTAAAATATAGAAAACCAATCTGGTCGGAAATCGATTAGGCTCGAGCTAGTTTTGTCGGGTCTAGATGGAATCCGCCTATTTTTAATTAAATTTTTTAAATTTAATTAATTATAATAAGAAATGTTTAAATTTTAATTTATAAACTTTAACTAAAATTTATTTATTCCAATTAAAATTAAATTCGGCATTTGATCATCGCATGAAATCAAATTTGGTTGGGCCATGTTATATATTGTACCGAGGTGATCCTTTTCAGCCAGTGACGACATGACCCATATGATCCATAAACGGGTTGCCCGTCGGTACTCGGGTTGCAATTTTTTTAGATGTACTTATGCTAAGTTGCTAACGGATATTTACTTCTCTTGCTTAAATGTTTCGAATAATTATTTATTTTGTATTTCTAGTTCGGTTTTATGATAAACAATCATTCTATTAGCAACGAACCTTGTTTATCTTCACTTTTTGCCAAGCTTTTGTTTTAAATGTGATTTGTTTTGCATGAAATTCATTATTCTGGATTTGTGTCACGTTTGGCGGAGTTTGTGCATGTGTGTAGGTAAATTGAGGTTCTTTAAGAAGGAATAAAAGGTTCAAATAAGAGCGAAAAGCGAAGAGTCAGGATGAAGAAGTGAGAAATCGGACGAAAGGGAGTAAAAATTCGAACTGGTGCTCAAGGAGGAAGAACAGGCGGTCTGACCCGCCAAATCAGCGGTTTAGCCCTGAACTACCTGGTCGACCGCCGGAAGTTACTGGAGTGAAGTCGCCGTGTCAATGCCAATCGACGATCCACTCGGCGCTCCACGGCCAGTCCGCCGATTTGGAGGCTCGGACTGCCGATTTGGCATATTTTGCACCAGAAATTCCAGTTATGCTCTTTTTACGTTTTTAATACCCTTTATCCCTTCTTGTACCCTATTTAAAGGGGAAACCAGCCCCAAAACGTGATATCTCTTTCTATAGCTTAAAATTCTCTTCCTAAAGTTTTCATTTAGGGTTTGAATTAGTTTTTAATAATTGTAATCACATTAGAAGGTTGGATTTTGATTGTTTGAAGATTTATTTGAAGATTTCTTCATTTGGGTTCTTAGTATCTCTATTAATGCATTCAATTATCTTTTCTTGTGCTATTTCTTTTCTTATGTCTAGCTAAATCCTTTTAGTTGGTTTTGAGGAATTGAGATGATTCAATGGTGGCTTTGATCTTAGCTTTCTAATTCTAATTGCCTTCATCTATTTGATTATGGATTTGGGTCTTGATTTCATGTGGGAATTATTGATCATCTTTCTTGCATGCCAAGTGTTTGAGGAAATTCTTAATAGATTTTTGCATTCATGGAAATCAAATTGACATAACATGCATGGTTTTGAGACTTAGCAAATGATGAATTCATGCATGTGAGCTTTAATTCTTTGTGTCTTTTGGAGTCGAATTATCGTCTTGAGTCTTCGCTGAGAGAATCGATAGTTTGATCTGCCTTTGTTATCTATAGAGAGAGGATAGTGATTAGTCTTGTGAATGCTTCTCATTTATATGATTAAGTATGGTTATGTGAATTAGGAAGTTAATTTCATGCCATCTAGAATCAAATCAAGTCCCTAGAAGCAACATTCATCTCGTATTATATCTTTGATCAATTCTTAATTGCTTAATTGCCAGTGATTACTTTACTTGTCTTGTCTTTCTATTTGAGTGTTTAATTTGATCACAAATCATGATGAATCTAGAGTTTGAATAGTAGGAAAGTACATGAATTTTATTTCTCACATAAGTTCGGTCAAATGGTCCTTGAGGATACGATATCCGATTGCTAATGCTACAATAGCCCGTTAAAGTTGCGGTTTATAGTGCTAAGTAAATTTAGTTATCAACTTTTTGGCGCCGTTTTAGGGGACCATTTAGAATTTATAGTGTTAATTTTTACGCAAAGAGTACTAGTCCAAGCATTAATTGTTCTATTTTTTTGTTTTAAGTCTAAATTTTATCTTAGTTGGCTTGTAAAGATGAAATAGTGCATGATCACAAGGAGAAAAGGAGGAGAAATCATTCCTTTGGATTTGGATATTGAAATCACCCATAAGCGAGTAAACCGAGAAAGAAGGAAATAAAGAATGGAGAACCGAGGGCCACATTATATGGCCGACTTGGAGAGGCAAATGCAAGAACTCTGACGTCAAATGAATTAGCAACAAGCCCAAAGGGATAGAGCACCACCACCTCCTATCAATCAAATGTTTGAACCTCAAGTTAACTTGTTTCAAGACCGGGGGTGGGGCGCTCGGTGCAATGCCAACAACTTTGAACTAAAGTCAGGTTTGATTCACATAGTTTAAGCGGTACAATTTGGAGGTGGGTTCAACGAGGATGCAAATGCCCACTTGAGTACCTTCTTAGACGTGTGTGAAACTATCAAGATACAAGGGGTCTCAAATGATATCATTCGATTGAGGCTCTTTGGATTTTCTTTAAGAGACAAGGCAAAAGCGTGGCACAAGACCTTAGACCGTTCGAAGATCACTTAATGGGAGCAAATGTGCCAGTTATTCCTAGCTAAGTACTTTCCTCCCTCTCATGCTCAAAAGTTGATATTGGACATCTCTTAATCTCTCAAATTGGGGATGAATCTATTCATGAAGCTTGGGAGAGGTACAAGGACATGTTGAGAAGATGCCCTCGATATGGGTTTTCAAAGGAGCAACAAATTCTAAACTTTTATCGGGGCCTCACCACTCACACAAGAGAAGTTGTAAATGCCACCACCGGCGGTGGTTTGCCCAACCAACCTTATGACGAAGCGGTGAGGATATTGGAAGAAATGTCGGCCAATAGCCATTAGCCACAAGAGAGGAGTTTATCAAGAAAAGTTGTTTTCATTTCTGACGATAGATATGATGACCTCCTTGAGCAATTCACTATGCTAAAAAAAGACTATGAGGCCGAAAGGAAGGGGAAGATGGATGTGAAAATGGTGTCTCAACCGGTTCAACAAGGAGGTGAAGAGTACATGCAACATGAAGATGCTAATTATGTGAATCAAATGGGTTATAGCAACTACAACCGTTCGAGTTATCTGTCGGAGAATCAAGCCTATAATTCTAACTATAGGAATCTGAATTTGTCATACTCCAACCCAAAAAATGTTATTCACCCGCCACCCGAATTCTCGGTGTCTCAAGGAATAATCAATGATCCAAAGAAGCCGACTTCGACTATGGAAGAAATGATGTAACAACTTCTTCAAAATCAAAATGTTTTCATGGAAGCAATGGCGCAAAAGGTCACAAGTTAGGAAGGAACCGTCACGACTTTGTCTAAGCAAGTGAAGATGTTAAAAGGGCAAATGAGCCTAATGGCTAATCAACATAAGCCGGGGCAATTTCCAAGCAACACGGAGGTTAATCCAAAGAATCATTGCAATTTCATTCAATTGAGGAGTGGAACTACTTACAAGAACTATCCAGAGTCGGAAGATCAAGACGAGGTTATGAATGAAGAATTAGATGTGGAGGAGCCCTTCCTCTAGTGAAGAAGCCTCGAGTTCCTCAAATTCCCAAGGAGGTACCTTCTAAAGCTACTCCTTCCACTCCTACTTCTTCTTCTTTGCCCATCAAAGATGTGGTTGCCAAGGCTCCTTATCCTCAAAGGCTTGCCAAGGCGAGGAGTGACGGGAAACTTGCCAAGTTTATCGATATGTTTAAGAAGGTCCAAATCAATATTCTGTTGCTTGATGCTTTGAGAGATATCTTGGGCTATGCAAAGTTCTTAAAGGAGGCCATGTCAAGAAAAAGGAAGCTTGGTCAATTCGAAATAATAACTTGTCGGAAGAGTGTAGTGCCGTGTTACAATGAAAGTTACCTTTGAAGCAAAAGGACCCCAGGAGTTTTGTTATTGCTTGTGTGATTGGAGAACAAACTTTTGGGAGAGTTTTGTGTGATTTGGGTGCTTGTATTAATCTCATGCCTCTTTCGATATTCAAGCGTTTGGAGATTGAAGAAGTGAAGCCTACTTCTATTGCCTTACAAATGGCCGATCGTTTTAACTCTTATCCTAGAGGAATTGTGGAAAATGTGCTTATTAAGGTGGAGGAGTTTATATTTTCTGCGGATTTTGTGGTACTTGACATGTCCGAAGATGACAATACTCCACTTATTCTTGGCCGACCATTCTTGGCAACCGGAAGGGCATTGATCGATGTTCAAGATGGTGAGTTGACCTTCCGTTACAATGATGAGAGGATGACCGTCTTAATCTATGAAGCCATGAAGAAGCCCATTGAGTTTGTGATTGAGGAGTGTAATTTTCTCGACTCTTTACCTTTATATTCTCAAGATCCTTTGGAGCATTGTATTATGGATTCTATTCATTCTTATTCAGAATTGGATGAGGTGTGTGATGAGTTATTGGAATCTATTGCTTATATGGATGCAAACCAAGGCATTCCTTTAAAAGATTTGGAATATTTGGATCTATATACACCCATTGAGGGAGGAGTGCCGGAAGGAGTGCCAAAGCCAAGCTCTCCACCGACTTTGGAGTTGAAGCCTTTACCCGATCATCTCAAGTATGCCTTCTTGGGTAAGAATGAACTTTTCCGGTTATTGTGTCTTCATTTCTAAATGATTTGGAATTGAATAAGTTGTTGAGGATTTTGAGGAAGTATAAGTCTTCAATTGGGTGGTCCATTGCCAATATTAAGGGAATTAGCCCTTCTATTTATATGCATCATATTCTTTTGGAAGATGGGGCTAAGTTGAAGATTCAACCTCAAAGGCGTTTGAATCCGGTGATGCAAGAGATTGTGAGGAAAGATGTATTGAAGCTTTTTGATGTCGGGATCATATATGCTATATTCGATAGTGAATGGGTGAGCCCGACTCGAGTTGTTGCCAAAAAAAAGGCATAACCGTTGTGGAGGATGAGAAGGGTGAGCAAATTGCCACATATTTGCAAATGAGGTGGAGAGTTTGTATTGACTATAGAGCGTTGAATGCGGCTACAAGGAAAGATCACTTTCCTCTTCCCTTCATTGACCAAATGCTTGATAGATTGGCCGGCAATGAATACTATTGCTTCTTGGATGGCTATTTCGACTACAACCAAATCCCTATTGCTCCAGAGAACCAACACAAGACCACTTTTACTTGTCCTTATGGGATCTTTGCATGTACACGGATGTCTTTAGATCCTTGCAATGCACCCGCTACTTTCCAACGATGCATGATAGCAATTTTTCACGGGCTCATCGAAAAGATTATGGAGGTATTTATGGATGATTTTTCGTTCTTTGGTTCTTCCTTTGATAATTGCTTGGAAAGAGGTGTGAAAATGTCGTTGTCGACCACTTGTCGAGACTTGAGAACCCGATTGAAAGAGAAGATTCTCGGGTACGTATTAATGATTGTTTTCCCGATGAACAAGTGCGTAAGTTGATTGATTACACTCCTTTGTTTGTGGACTATGTTAATTACTTAGTCATTGGTGAGTTGTCGGGTGACCTTTTCCATTATCAAAAGAAAAAAAATCTTGCATGATGTGAAGTTTTACTATTGGGAAGATCCTAACCTATACCGGCGATGCACCGATGGCATCATCCGGAAATGTGTGAAGCAAAGCGATTGGGTGAGAATTATGGAAGAATGCCATAGTTCTCCAAGTGGAGGTCATTTCGGTGCCCATCGGACCGCTATCAAGGTCTTCCATTCTGGCTTTTATTGGCCATCTGTTTTTAAAGATTGCTATGCCTTCATCAAGGCGTGTGATAGATGTTAAAGGATGAGAAATATCTCTAAGAGGGACGAGATGCCTCAAAATATCATGGTGGAGGTTGAATTGTTTGATGTTTGGAGATCGACTTCATGGGACCTTTTCCCGAATCCCAAGGTTATACTTATATTTTGCTTGCAGTGGAATATGTATCTTGATGGGTGGAGACGATTTCCCAAGGCGAAAAATGATTCAAAAATGGTCTTTAAGTTCTTGCAAAAGCATATCCTTACTCGTTTTGAGACTCCAAGGGCTTTGATAAGCGATGGGGGATCACATTTCAATAACAAGTGGTTGGGGAGTTTGCTTTCTCAATATGGGTTGAAGCACAAGATTGCCACTCCTTATCATCCTCAAGAAAATGGCCAAGCGGAGTTAATAAATCGGGAGATAAAGCAAATTCTTGAGAAGTCGGTGGCACATAGGAAGGATTGGGCTAATCATTTGGACAATGCACTTTGGGCTTATCGCACCGCATACAAGACTCCCATTGGTATGTCTCCATTTCAACTTATTTTTGGAAAGTCGTGTCATTTACCTGTTGAGGTTGAGCATAAGGCGTATTGGGCCACGAGGAGGATTAATCTTGAGTTTAAGGAAGCCTGATATACAAGGCTTGAGAAACTACTTGAGCTTGATAAGTGGAGGAATGGAGCTTTTGAAAGTTCTCAGATTTACAAGGAAACGGCAAAGAAGTTCCATGATCGTGCCATCCGTTTCAAAGATTTTTCTCCCGATAGTGGAGGAATGGAGCTTTTGAAAGTTCTCAGATTTACAAGGAAACGGCAAAGAAGTTCCATGATCGTGCCATCCGTTTCAAAGATTTTTCTCCCGATAATGAGGTAATTCTTTACAATTCTCGTCTTTGTTTATTTTCGGGCTAGTTGAAGTCAAGATGGACGGGTCCATATATGGTGTATAAGTGCAATGGAAAAGGGACTTATGAGCTTCTCAAGTCCAATGGAGAAACCTTTGTGGTGAATGGCCATCGTCTCAAGCATTACATCAATTGTGAGCCGGACCGTAATGTCACGGTCACACTTCTCAATGATCTATGAAAGTGAGGTATCGTCTAGCTTTAGACGTTAAACAAAGCGCTCGTTGGGAGACACCCCAATACTTTTACTTGTTTTCATTTTTGTTTCTTTTATTTTTTCGTTTTTTTAGTTCTTGTTTCTATCTTTGTTTGTGTTTGTTGGTGGTAAATTTGCTTGTGTATTCTTCTCATTTCATGTTTTTGTGTTCGTCTTGTGTTTGTTTCGTTTTAAAAAAAAATCATTGAAATGCCAATCGATGGTCCAAATTGGCGGTCGGACCCGCCAAACCGACGACTTGGAGTCGGACCGCAAGAAAAGCCGTCGAAACTTACTATTTTATTCATCGCATTTTAATGCCGACCGGCGGTCGGATCGGCGCCCTAACGCTGGACCGCCGATTTTGGCCCCCAGATCGCCGAAAACTTTTTGTATTCAACAGTGTTAATCCGAATCGGCGGTCGGACTGACGCCCTGGTGCCGGACCGCCGATTCGGGTTGGTGGACCGCCGATTCATCATTTTATTATCTTTCTTTATTTTCTTCTTTCTTTCCCTCATTCTTTCTTTTCCTCTCTAAAATCTTTCGAACGCTCTCTCATTCCCACACCACATTTCTCTCTCAATCTTCTACATATCCTTAATTCCTTCCACACATCTCCTTCCCATCACCTAAGTTACATTTCTATCTAAGCAAAGTAGGTTTTCATCCACCCAATCTTCACCTCCCAAGTTTTTGAGTTTTTGCCAATTTCTTCTCTTTTCCTTCAATTTTAAGGTATTTTCTTCTTTATTTTTCATTTTTCTTGCTTTATTTGTTTAATTTGAGTTATTTTTGTTTTTTATTTTTGATAATATTTCTAGGGTGTAATTTCAAAAATTTGGGGGATTTGTACATTGTGAAGTATAGTTGAATTGAGTATGTTAGTTGATTACTTAGGTTTTTCTTTAATTGCTTTTATATTTTAGCACCCTTAAGTGATTATAGGCATATTATTTTGAGCTTGTTGGTTGAAATGTGCATGATACTTACTTATGAAGATTGGTAATGATGAAATTGTGCTCTAGTGTTATTTGTTTTGATTTGTAGTTGTTAAGGACCTTATCTTTTGTTGGAGAAATTATGGTGAATTGTTAATTGCCTAAGTGTGGGTGTAGGTGTGGAGTGTTTGATTTTTTGTGTTCAAATAGGAATTGTATTTGCATTGTTTTGGGGGATTAGATGTTAACTTGTGTTGGGTAAGATAGGTACTATGGGAAGAAGCAAAGAGAAGCGACCTCATGTTGAGAAGCAAAAGAAACAAGACAATCCACCTCCGGAATCCTCCTCCCGTTAAGGGAGGCGTCGAGTCGAGTACATGAGGAGCTTCCCTCAAGATGCAAATTCTAAACTCGACCAACGGTTTGACGGTCCGTATGCCCCTTCGGTGTTTGGGGTGGGGTTACGTAGGGCCGATCACAAGGCCTTATTTGTCAAACTTGCCAAACGAGGCCTTGCTTCATGCAAATACCCGGATCTTCAAACCTTGAAGGCTCTAGGGTTATGGGACAACGTCAAAGAGCTCTTTGATCGGATAGGGTGAGGTTCTATCTTGACCGGCATGTGGCCCACGTGCCCTCGAGTTACATTGGAGCTACTCTTCCCGTTGCATATTACGATTCATTAATCCAAGCTTCCCCATACGGACTTCTTCTAATTGGGGAATGAAACTTACACCATGACAATGACACAAATCAACGAGATCTTCAATTGTCCGGAGGGAGGCGTATGTCAAAAGCCACAGATTTCAATCCAAAGAAAATGTGGCAAGCCATGAGAGTTGCAATGAGAGCTTATGAGTCCGAGAGCTCTGAGGCCACACTCCTCCGCAATCCCATCTTTAGAGTGATCTAACGCATATTAGCTCACACTATCTTTCAAAGAGGGAAGAATAGCTCGTGTACGAGTTTGAGCTCCTTGTTATTTGGGCCATGCTCATGTCCACCCGACTCAATTTAGCTCAATTTCTCTTCCGTCAATTGCTTACACAAAAGAATAAAAAAGGAGTTCTTTGTTGTGGTGGCCTTATCACTCCTATTGTCATGGTTCTTTGCCATGATTATCCGAGATGGTTGAAGCTTTCGGATTCCCTACCCATAGATGTGGTGACATAAAAGAACATGCGGGTGCTTGCCACAGTGTCTCGGCCTTATTATTTTCGGCAACACACAGAGGAGAAGGTTAAGAAGGGTAAAAAAGTGGTAGTAGAAGTATTTCCTTTGCCCAACCCCGACCTTACTATGATGACTAACTTAACCGACAAGCAAAATAGAAATTGGACACACCATTTCGTGAAGCGGCGATAGCACAAGCCAGGAATCCTAGAATTGAGATGGATGATAGCGATGAGGAAGAAAGAAAAGGCGGGGAGAGAGATCAAGATAATGAAGACCGAGAGGAAGGAGAAGAACAAGAAGAAGAAAGAGAGAAAGGCCAAGCGATGGGTGGTCGGAGACACCAAGCTTTTGGCTGGCGGTAACAAGCTTATGGGGGGCAGCATCATTTTGGAGGACCGTCGAGGTCCTCAAGCTTCTATGGGACCATTGGGGTCTTCAAGCTTTTATGGAGGGCCCTCGGATTTTTATGGTGGCAAGTTTGAAGGCATGGGGGCGCGTGTGGAGCACATCGACAACTATCATACTAAATGGGACAATAATTTTGCAGTGATGCGCAATGACATACAATCAATCCTCCTCTGCCAACAAGCGATGGTCGAGCTCTAACAACAACAAATAGGGAATTAACAAAGTTTTCAAGCCGAGATGTACCAAAGGTATGATGAATTCCAAGCGGATTTGTATGCTCAGCAAGAAAGTTTCTAACAAGCTTGGTTTTACCAACAAGATTCCTTACAACAAGACTTGTACGCGCATCAAGATCAATTCCATCAAGATATGTATGCACGGAGCGACGCTAATCAAGTCAATCAACAAGAAATATTGGAGTCATACGCCGTTTTCAAGCTCAACAACACTATCAAGGCCCCCAAACTTGGCCCCCGCCTTCTCCTCCCCAATGATGCTTCGAGGTATGGTCGTATTTGTATTCTTTTCTTCCCTCCAAACTTATTCGACTACCCTTGGTCTTTGAATAAGTTTGGGGGAGGGAGGAGATGGATACAAATACATTTGTAAATATGTGTGTGTTGGGTTCGTTTGCCTTTGGTAGTTTGTTTGCTTTGATGTTTTGTTGGTTGTTAGTTAAGTTTGTTGTTTTTGAAAATTTTGGGAAAATTTTGAAGTTTAGTTGCTATGTTTATGGTGTTTGTGGCTCATGGTGACTTTAGAGAAATGCCGATGATGATAATGTTATGTTTTTGTGAAAATCGATTGAAATTGAGTATTCCTTCATTGGTTTTGCATGGATTGATGGTGTGTTGATCTCGACTATTTGACTTTTGAATGAAACCCTTGAGTTTTTTAGCCATAAATTGCTTTACATACTGTTTCATTCTTGAGAGTTTGATCATGCATGCATTTTCACTTCTAGAACTTGCTTTGGTTGTTATTTCAAAATGATCTTAGGCCGTGTTAGTTAGCCACCTCAAAACCCAAACACTACCTTGTGATTTAAATTATCCGTTGTAAGCCCTTTTTGAGTTTTAATAGCCTTTCTTTGTGAAACTGGAGAAAAAGGGGTGTTGGTTGTGTAAGGGAATCCCGGGGTGGGTTAAAGAAGAAGAAAAAATATAAATGAAATAACGATGAAGTTGGGTAGTTAATTTGTAGGGTTCTTTGCTTTGAAATTTTGTAAATTCCCATAAGCTCTATCAAAGAAATGAAAATGAAAAAAAAAAGTGAAAGTGAAAGAGTTATCAATTGTTGAAATATGTTGAGAACTTCCGCTTGGAATCAAAAGAAACAATAGAAAATAATGAAATGAGAGCATAAGAGAATAAATTGGTGCACTTGTTTGTTTTACGTGCATGTGTGAACTCCAAATGAGTAGTGATTGGTGTAGGAGGAAGACGAATTGATGTTTGTGCTTGTTTGATGAAGATATAAGGTTGGTGCATGTGTTGAATAGTCACTTAGCCAAATTTCCCTTCCTAAACCAATGTGCCTACATTACAACCTAAGAAAAAGTCCTTTGTGATCCTTGCTCTTGCACAATTATTTCACAATGGAGATTTTAGACGATTAGCAAGCCTATGGTAAGTGGATTGAATCGTACGAATTCGATGAGAGCTTAACCATACACTTGAGAGTTGAGAGATACACTTTCTTGTGAGTTTCAATTGTTGAATTGTTGAGGTTGACATGCCTTTGATTTGTGTGGAATTGTAAAGGTTATACTCAGTTTGGCTTTCAAATGGTTTGAGAAATCTGAGGCATTAAGAATCTAAAGTTGCTACTCCATTCGTGTTTATGTTCTTTGTTTGATTTATTGTTCGGGGACGAACAATACCTAAGTTTAGGGGAGTGATAAACACTCATTTTATTAGCAACTAAGCTTGTTTATCTTCACTTTTTGCCAAGCTTTTGTCTTTAAATGTGATTTATTTTGCACGAAATTCGTTATTTTGGATTTGTGTCACGTTTGACGGAGTTTGTGCATGTGTATAGGTAAATTGAGGTTCTTTAAATTGGAATAAAAGGTTCAAATAAGAGCGAAAGTGAAGAGTTGGGATGAAGAATTGAGAAATCGGATGAAAGGGAGTAACAATCCGAACCGGCGATTTGACTTTCCAAATCGGTAGTTCAGCCCTCAACCGCTGGGTCGACCACCGGAAGTTACTGGAGTGAAGTCGCCATGTTAATGCCAATCGGCGGTCCACTCGACGCTCCACTGCCACACCGCCGATTTGGAGGCTTGGACCACCAATTTGCCATATTTTGCACCAGAAATTCCAATTTTGCCCTTTTTACGTTTTTAATACTTTTTAGCACTTCTTGTACCCTATTTAAAGGGGATACCGACCCCAAAACGTGATATCTTTTTCCATAGCTTAGAACTCTCTTCCCAAAATTTTTATTTAGGGTTTAAATTAGCTTTTAATCATTGTAATTACATTAGAAGGCTAGATTTGGATTGTTTGAAGATTTATTTGAAGATTTCTCCATTTAGGTTCTTCGTATCTCTATTAATGCATCCAATTATCTTTTCTTGTGTTATTTCTTTTCTTATGTCTAGCTAAATCCTTTTAGTTGGTTTTGGAAAATTGAGATAATTCAATGGCGGCTTTGATCTTAGCTTTCTAATTCTAATTACCTTCATCTATTTGATTGTGGATTTGGGTCTTGATTTCATGTGGGAATTATTGATCATCTTTCTTGCATGCCAAGTGTTTGAGGAAATTCTTAATAGATTTTTGCATTCATGGAAATCAAATTGACATAACATGCATGATTTTGAGACTTAGCAAGTGATGAATTCATGCACGGGAGCTTTAATTCTTTATGCCTTTTGGAGTTGAATTGTCGTCTTGAGTTTTAGCTGAGAGAATCAATAGTTTGATTCGCTTTTGCTATCTATCAAGAGAGGATAGTGATTATTCTTGTGAATGCTTCTCATTTAGATGATTAAATATGATTATGTGAATTAGGAAGTTAATTTCATGCCATCTAGATTCAAATCAAGTCCCTAGAACCAACATTCATCTCATATTGTACCTTTGATTAATTCTTGATTGCTTAATTGTTAATGATTGCTTTACTTGCCTTGTCTTGCTACACTACAAAATAACAGGTAATTACCGAGGGTAAATACCGTCGGTAATTTACTAAATCCCGTCGGTAAATAAATTACCGACGACATTACCGACTACAATAGACCGCCGTTGATCTCCCGGTCGGTGAGCACATTACCGACCGTCGGTAAATTCGATCGATAAAATAATGGCACACAGTAGGTTTTTTTCCGACGAGATCACCGACGGAAATGCCCTCGGTAATCACCGAGGGGAAGTGCTGCCGTCGGTGATTTCACTATTTGCTAGAAAGAGATCACCGACGGTAAACGCCCTCGGTAATTACCGAGGGGATTATTTGTCGTCGGTAAATTTATTTTTTTTATAATTTTTTATTTATTTTTTGTAACCCCTGCATCACGATTCAATTACACGGCACACACTATAACAAAGCAAATATCAAAACGGGGTATCACAATATCCCAAATCATATAAACAAATGTAATATACGAGGATAAATGTAAAATACGAGTGTAATAATGTACGAAGTGTATAAGTAACTACAGGATAAAACGAACAAACGACCTAATCAACTAGGGGGAGGACGAGGAGGTAGCTGGCCCGACTGCATCAATAATTGCTCGAACTGAGCAAAGCGCGCCTCCAACGCTATATGTGCTGCTCGCTTCTCCTCGATGGCTGCACGTTCTGCTGCTCGTTGCGCCTCCAGGGCTGCACATTCTGCAGCACGTTCCGCCTCAGACTACTGCAGTCGCTCCTCCAACGTGGAGATCCGAGTCTCGTACATCTCCTGTGTCATGGCTGAAGTACCAGTGCTACTAGTAGACCCCCTACTGATCTGACTGGCACCGGCACTTCCAGTGCTGTAACGCCGTGACCTGTCGGGATGTACGAGCTCCAAGTAGATCTCGTTCAGGTCCATTCGTTGTGACTCCCGAGCAATGCGATGAATTTCAGCCTAATTGATACATAACATTGCATATTTGTTAGAAATTAAATACATTACAATATATTTAACTAATACTTAAATAAATTTAAATACTTACATCAAGATGTTCATCCCTCTGTGTCGCATAGGTGTCGTCTTCTTTTGTGCGGATGCTCAGGAAAGTCTCATAGTTCAAGGCAGTCACCGGCAGTCCACTCTGCAAGCTCTGTTAATACGTGTATATAAGATAAATAAATTATTAACAAAGATATAATATATATATATATATATATATATATATATATATATACTTAAGAAATGAATTGATAATTACTAACCAAACTCTGCTGCAGGATACGAGTATACTGAGACCCTCCAACGTGCTTTGCTATCCCTGTACCTGGTCCGTCGGGCTCAGACAGACGGTTTTGCCTGTGTCGCTGGGAAACCGCCTCAACATCCTCCTGCTGCCAGTACGCCTGGATCCCTGTCCAGTACTCGTCAGTGAAGCTGTCGGGTCTGGCCATCGTCTGGCCCGCAGCAGTCTTCTTCTTCCACTTCTGCTTCACGATGCTCAAGTTGTCCCTGAACCTGGTACGTGCCTTCGCCTCCCACGTCTTCTTCACATCGGCCTCATCCTCAGGCTCCCAACAATATTCTTTCTGTTGAATAAAAATGATTAAATCAGTAGATAACAGAATAACAATAATAATTATAATAATTATTTGTAATAAAAATTCAATTACCCCAAATTCGGCCCAGTATGCAGCCTTCACCTCGTCGGAAGTCGACTTCCAATTGTACCCAGGGTTAAGAATCCTCTTAAAAGCTTGAAAGGCATTGCTTGCGATACCCGGTGTCTCCATCAACTCTCTATAAACAATAATAATAACATTAATAATAATAATAATAATAATAATAATAATAATAACATTAATAATAATAATAACAATAACAACAATAATAATAATAATAATAACAACAACAACAACAACAACAACAACAACAACAATAATAATAATAATAATAACAATAATAATAATAATAACAAATGACGTACCCACTAGGCATTCTCCGAAAGAGAAGCTTCCCATTGGGGCCCTTAGGCCATTGCCGCTTCAGCTCGGCAACTGGTACGACTCTGGGCCTTTTCGGCCGTGTAGAAGAAGACTGTGAAGGAGTCTCAGAAACGTGCGGTGAAGAAGGAGGAGTCGTACCTAGCCGAGTCGACTCCTGCTGTGACGAGGGAGGAGTCTGCTGTGAAGACCCCGGAGGATCTGTGCAGACCCAGAAGGAGTCTGTTGTGCAGTGGAAAGACGAAAACCTCTACGAGTGCTCGACATTGTACCTGTTTCAAATAAAAAATCAGATAATTAAGCTTAGACGATATAATAACAAATAAAAAAAAAGACGTAAAAACATATAAAAAAACCAAAAAACACATATAAAAAAACAAAAAAAAAAACATGTTCAAAATAGATTAACACCTACATTACCAAGTCTCACAAATCTGTGTCGTAACCATCACTACTTTCATCATTAGAGGATGTATTTATGTCTTCATCGTTGCTTGATTCATCCTCATTTTCTTCAATTTCAACCATTCCACCACGGGGATGAACAACACGTGGCGGTTCATCATCTACGATTGTGTTGGTAGACATATAGTAACAACTTCTTCTTGAAATGGTTGATCTAATGTTGAGTTAGATGTGACAGTAGGGGCTTCAACATTTGATCTTGCGTTCACTTTGCATGCAGCCCACCAATTTTTTTTGCTTGATTCGTACTGGGATAGGGACAATAAAACACTTGTTATCCTTGGGTAATGCCGATTTAAAAAACGAAGACAACTGATTGAAGCCTCTCTCTGATATGTGGTTTTCAACCTTTATGCTCATGAATTGTGTCATAAAAGACAATTGTGAGTAAGCATCACACCCAGGGTACAATGGATTATCGGCTGAGTTCAACATGTCATAAATTTGTTGAGCAGCAGGATTGGGCGGGTCTTCTATATTTGGAGGACATTCAAAATTACTAGGACCAGCATGATCATACACCATCCTTTGATAGTTATTGTATGACGCATCATCCTCATCCATCCTAGTATGTTATAGCCGACTAGCCACTGGTGTTTCTCCATGATAAACCCATGTTGTGTAATTGTGGACAAACCCATGCCTAGTAACATGTTCTCTAACTGTAGGCACACATAAAAATTTCAAGTGTTTGCACTTCTTACACGGACACCTAATGTTACTTACTTCATTTGTGTAAGCTATTTGATTTATCGCATACTCAAGGAAACCCTCAAGTCCAATTTCAAATGCAGAACGATCATTATATCTCGCATATATCCACTGACGATTATCATTCATTGCTGTAATTTCTAATTAAAAACAGAAAGAACATCAGTTATAAATAAGACAAAATTTCGACAGCATAACCTCATTATCCTAACTACCAAGTGCTCGACTCTACCAGCTATGTTAACCATAATGGTTCTAATTTACTAAGTCTACCCGACCTGGCCCCCAATTTTTCAACCAATACAATATAAAATAAGCAATAAAAAATATAATAATTACAAATAGTCATTCAATTGTTGGGAGAAGATCCTTAAGAAATAACCAAAATCTATCCCAAAGGGAGAAGATCCTTAAGAAATTGATTAAATCTATCCCACAATGTAATAACATATATGTAATCATATTTCTATCACATAAATTAACATGTAATATGCATGTATTAAGTGAAAAGATGCATCAAATACGAACATATTTATCAAACACGTATGCAACATACTTATCAAACCTAGCAAACAAATTCTACATTGATTCGTAATTTCTACACTAGCAAACAAATATGCATACATATATATATATATATATCACAAAAAATCGAGCGCAAACTAATGTAATTACCGGCAGCGGCAGCGGGGGCGGCGTCGGTAATGGAGGAGGCGGGCAGCGGGGACGGCGGCAAGGCTGACATAGAGAGAGAGAGAGAGAGAGAGAGAGAGAGAGAGAGACTTACCGGCGATGCAGCGATGGCGACTCGGCCGCGGGGACGGCGGCAACGGCGGCGGCGTGCGCGGCTGAGAGAGAGAGACAGAGAGAAGTTAGAGAGAGAGAGAGAGAGAGAGAGAGAACTTACCAACTCACGGCGAGGGCACGACGATGGCGCTAGGAGGACGACGGGGACGGCGGGAGGGAGGAGTTGCAGAAATGGGCAATTAGGGCTGGAAGCCCCAATTTGATTTGAATGATTACCGATGGCAAATGCCCTCGGTAATCCGCCGACCCGTATAAATCACCGACGACGACACGAGCTCTCGGTAATCACCGACGGCAGCTTACGCCCTCGGTAATCACCGACGACAATCACACCCTCGATAATTACCGAGGGACATTGCCGTCGGTAATTACATTTAAATTTACCTAATTTTTTATATAATTTATTACCGAGGGCAATTTCCCTCGGTAATTTAACGAGGGCAGTTTCCCTCGGTAATACCGTCGGTGATTTCGGCGGGAACCATCCCACCAAGTTGCCGTCGGTAAATGGTCGGTAAATTCGCCAAAACCGACCCGTGTTTTTTGCCGTCGGTAATTGGTCGGTAATTACCGAGGGCAAGATTGCCCTCGATAATTTTCTCGGTAATTAGCTGTTTTTTTGTAGTGCTATTTGTGTGTTTAATTTGATCACAAATCATGATGAATCTAGAGTTTGAATAGTAGGAAAGTGCATGAATTTCATTTCTCACATAAGTTCGGTCAAATGGTCCTTGAGGATACGATATTCGATTGCTAATGCTACAATAGCTCTTTAAAGTTGCGATTTATAGTGCTAAGTAAATTTAGTGATCAACTTTTACGATAATTATCATGTAATTTGAATCTTCTATAATAATTTTCCGGAAGAAATAAAATAAATTCAATTATCTATCTTTCCAAATCACGCGGTTTCCTTTTTCTTAAAAAAAATAAAATAAAATCATAGGGTTGAAAGATTATCCGGATTATCCTGAAGTATTTAAACAAAAAAAAAGATAATAACATAACACTAAGTAATGTCGCACCGTCTCTAGCCCTAAAATAAGAGAACAAGTAATAACATAACACTTGTGTAGTGCTTTAGACTTGTTTTGTTTGGTGTTATTTTTTGGATTTAATCAAATGTTCTAATTTTCGGATCACTCGTATGCTTGTAATCATACTTTTCTTTTTTGTGTAGTTTTTTGCAAATAGAATATAAAGAAAATATATACTCCCTCTGCTAATAATGTGGTTGCCACTTATACCATTTAGGTCCGTCCATGAAATGGTTGTCACTTCCATTTATAGTAGTAGGGTCTGCATAGTACATTATATTTAACCATATATTTCTCACTACTACACTAACACTTACAGTGACCCTTACTTTACTCACAATAATAATCACCACCATCCACTACTGCCAACCAAAAATTTAAAACACGTGTCGTCCATAATGTGGCAACCATATCGTGGACGGAGGGAGTACATGTTATTTTTATTTCAAACTTTGTGACATGATGGACCAACATGAAGCCCGAAGGATTAGGATTAGGGTTTAAATATTTCAATCCGAAAAGAAAAAAAAAAATTAATCCAATTTAACCCAGATCAAGACTGAAAGAGTTGGCTCCATTGACATGAATATAAAATATGAAATATGAAAATATACGGTAGATAATTAAGATTCAAAGATGAAATTATAAATTCATGAAATCATATGCCAAATTTCCTTTTTAATTATTTTATTAAACCTGTAATTCTTCTCACATTCCAAACTTCAAGATTATACTAGATAGATCGTTAAAAATATTATTCAAGAATATAATATATTCTTCCCATTCAAATCAATGTTTTTGATGTGAAATCACGAATAAGAGCACAACAAATTAAAGTGCAAAGCTCTGTCAAAAAAAAAAAAAAAAAAATTAAAGTGCAAAGCATTCCAAAGATTTTTCAAAGTCACAGTCTTCCTCTACTTTTTGGAAGCACAACGTTGCCCATTACTGTACTTTGATTAATGCAACCCAACCCTACAAAATTTGGTACGAAATAAAAAGTTTTGTAAAGGCCCGTTTGGGCGTGCCCACACAAAAATAACTTGTCATTGCTGTCAAGGACCAGGTCAAGCGTGTTTGCATGATGCGGCCGTCCGCACCCATGTTCCTTGCAGTATGATCACCTTTAAGATTGAATGTCGTTATACCTAGTAACTTCATTTCTTCATTATACGAAACGATCCTTAATTATTACCCAATAAAATTTACGTCGTATCAGGTAGATCGAACCTCTTTAGACTATAAATAATCATACACAAATAGAAATAATATATTCTATATATGCTATTTTATCACATATATTACAACATCTTAACATACCATGCAATCTAGACCTCGTAATGTCAATATATCGTTTTAATAATGAACCCAAGTCTTTTTGTATAATAATCAAAATAATTACTTATTACTTCCACCGTCCAGGGCCGGCCCTGAGATTTTGGGGCCCTAAGCGACAAGGAATAAAAAGAGGCCCCTTGAGCGATATTTACATAATGAGCAAAAATACAATTTGATGTTGGTAAAATTTTCGTATGAATTAAAGGCTGCAGAGCACATGAACGAGAGCACATTACTTTTTTTTTTCTCATTATTAATTGAAATTCTAGTTGCAGAGATTTTTTAGATGTTATACAATCTTCATGTTAAAATTTTTATTAAAAGTAATATTTATATATATACTAATAGTATTTTTTGGGCCCCTCAAATTTGGGGGTCCTAGGCCATTGCCCCTATTGGCCCTATGAAAGTGCCGGGTTGCATCCGTTTTGACATGTATTCCTTTTCTGGTGTCCCACTTAACTTGACATTTTTCCTTTTGTTTTTTTTTTCCAAAAATTAGGTTTTATTTTTCATTTAATTAAAGAGTACAGTGAAAAAACAATATCTCATCTACAAAAATTATTTTATTGTCAACAATAAAATATTCTATACAAATCGCACTAAACACACACTTAATATCTAATTCACCTTTTTTTCTTAATCTCCGTGTCAAAAAGAACTAGACCAATTTTAATGGGACGGAGGGAGTACTCATGTAGAAAATTCCTTTAAAAAAAATATTTAGAAAATGCTTGAATATATCATAATAAACAATAGAACAAAACAATTTATATCTAATGAAAAAACATAACCTAATTATCCTTTTTGCTAGAACTAATTAATAATGTAAAAACTTATAGTTGAAAGAGAATATTTAATTTCTATATATAGGAAAAGGAGAGAAAATAATACTAGAACAATATAGAAACATGGGGAAAAAGAAAGATATAAAGAACTACTTATACAGCTCCTCTTTAACTTTAATTAACTGCTAACTTTGTAACTTTCTCGGCCTTGTCCAAATAAAATTTTCTTAAACATTCTATTTTTTTTTTTTTTTTTTGATATTGTAGGAACCCGCAGCCGCTACCTTCGGTGCGTGTTAGGTAAACCCCCGTCCCTTGTGCAGTAGCCTGCAAACCACACAGGGCAGGTAAACCATACTTTCCAAGTACAAGTGTGACGGACTCGACCTATAGAGGCGTTTCATGAGGTTCGAACATGTGACCTCTCAGTCTCAGGCGCTCACTTTTTACCACTAGGCCATCCCCAAGGGGATTTAAACATTCTATTCTTGGTTATATAAGATCTATATACCGACATAAAATAAACATAGTATAGAAATGATTTAATTACCTAACTGGTACAGAGCTTTTTTAAGCACTATTAGACCATCTGCAACCTTTAGAGACCATTAGTGATCTTCAAAGGGTCTCCAACACCCCACTTTTCACTAGAGACAACTAAGAGACTCCTACCCCTACAATCCAACTATCTCCAAGTTGTCTCTAACTTTAATATTAAACAATTCTCCATTTCCATTAAATTAATTCATATTGGAAAATAAAATTTATTAAAAATTAAAATACACTAATTAATAGTAATACAATAATTCTAATTTTCCATTAATATTTGAAAATTGGAAAATTACATGCCTTCACAATTAAAAAAAATACTAATTAATAAAATATTAAAAATTACAAAAAACTTAAAAAAAAAAAAATTATGCCCTTTCCCGGCGTTGCTTCACCTCCTGCCACCATCTGCATGTGAACGTGGAGCTACTCCGACGTCATGTATCTCGTATCCTTGGAGATAATTTTGCAGTCGGTGGCATATTGTCGCGCCCGTGTAGCTTTAATCTTCGCCCGAGCTGATTCGTGCATTGCCTTCGCGATCTCGTGCTTGGCGTCGGCGAACTGAGACAGTCGGAAGCTGTAACTATCCAAAAGGGAGTTGAGCTGGGACGACTCACCTGCCGACTTCTTTTCTTTGGCCCTTGCCGCATCTCGACCCTCCGGTTGGAGAGGCGCGCTTTCTCCTTCTATGGAGGCGGCCTCCTCCGCTGACGGCGCCAACGCAGAAAATGTGTAGTTGCCCTCCGCCGTAGTCTCCGTCCTCTTTATGGAGGGGTCATCAGCGAAAGCATGCACGAGGAATTTGGGATAGTCTTTCAAAATCTCCCAAGCCGTGAAATAGTGGAAAACAAGGTTGCCCATTGATACCTTGTAGATTTGTTGGGCATCATCGACCACCATTCGATCATCGGCATCGCTTTTCCGGCGAGCGGTCGCTTTGCGGAAAATGACAATCTAAGCCTTAACCGCTTTCTGGATGCGGCCGAAGTAGCTCTTAACCTGTTTCTTGTTGAGGGCCAAGCCGAACCTCGCGTTGAAATGATCGATGATCGTTTTCCAGTATTTGTCGGCAGCCATGTTGCATCCGACGATGGAGTTGCAGGTCTCCTCCACCCAAATTTGTGCCAAGTAGGTGGCATGTTCGTTGGTGTAGTTGTGACGCTTGTAGCCCTTGCCGGCTTCGTGATCATCTTCATCGGCAGCAGCGGCGGAGGTGGCGATGGCTTTGTCATTGCCTTTGCCCTTGCCTTTTTTTCCTTTGGCATAGGGTTGTGGCGGCGGCGACAACATAGGCGATTATTTGTAGCGGGGCTGTCGGTGTGGGGCCGAGGGCAGAAGGATGGGTAGGACTTGGCGGAGGCCGGAGTGTTGAGGTTGATTGAATCAAGCCCTGCCCCTTGTAAGCATATATGTCGTCGGATATGTCGGAAAACCACGCCGACGAGAAGGGGTTGTTGGGATTATTGGGATCCATTTTTTTTTAGAGATGAAAAAATTGTAGAAGTTGTAGATGAAGAGATGAAGAAATGAGGTGTGAAGAGTGGAGGGAGAAATACATGTATTTATAGCCAAAAAAATGGAATAAAGAAAAAAAAATTGAAACTAGCCGTTGCCGGCCTTTGAAATTTGCCCGTTAGGCGCGTGCACAGCACATGCCATTCATTTTTTTTTTCGCTTTCGTGCTGCTCGAGTTGCACCCTCCTGCAACGCGGTGGTCTCCATCCATACCGATCTCGAGCCAGCTTGGAGACAGCGGCTCGAGACTGTGTTACCAATAGCCTTATATAACATGTAATATATTTATTTATTTTTAACACGGAACAGGGTAAGCGGTGGGGTTCGAACCCGAAACCTTATTACGTAAAGACTGAAGTTACACCGCTTGAGTATCTCTTAGGGACAACATGTTATATATATATAAGAAACAACATAAAACATCTTTATAAGAATGAGAGATCTATGCAAGAATCTCAATCTCTCATCGTCAGAGAAGACAAATAAGGTTTGAGACCAATTACTTTATTTTTTTTTTTGACAAAAACTTGGGTGCAATTGTTCCACCGTAGAACACCCGACCCGCCCCTGATCCGACCCGTTTGACCCGGTCAAACCCCCCTTTGACCAGTTTTTTTTTTTTTTTTTTTTTTTTACTGCTTCTTCTATGGTCAAGACGCGAGCGAGGGGAGCCGAAGGCTTCGGAGCGAGCCGTAAAAGTCCAAAATGTTGCCCGCCGATTATCCTTATTTTAGTAATCGGAGCGAAAGCGGAGCCCTAAAATCGGAGCCGAAAGCTCCGACGGGGACAAAAAATCTGGAAATTAAAAAAAAAAAAAAAGAAAAAAAAACTGGAATTTAAAAAAAAAAAAAAAAAACTGGCGCGTGGGGCCCACGCGCGGGGCGGGTCGGCGCGTGGCGGGTTGTGTGCAAATGGTGCATAAGTATGCACAGGAGTGTCTCTCTTTTTTTTTAATGTCGTGAGAACCTGTCGCTGCTATTTTCGGCGTTCCTTATTTGACACCAATTACTTTTTCTTTTTTAATATCGTGGCCCGCAGCTGCTACTTTCGGTACACATTGGGTAAATCCTCGTCCCTTATGCAGTAGCCTAGTTGCAACCAATTACTATATCTATGAAAAATAGTCCTAGTTTCAGCTATTATACGGTATCATATATACATGAATTGACTTAGTCAACAGTTCCACATATTAACACATACAAACATACTTGCATTAATTTCTTGTTTTTTTTTTGCCTTTTGAAAGTTACGTTTTTTTTTTTTTTCGAAAACAGTTGTGCATTAGTTTCACTTTCACATGTATGTGAACGTGAGTATAGAAAATAAAAAATTAAAAATCTGTTAAACATAATGTAAACGAGGGAGCTTCGTTATAACATCACCTAGGATCGTAGCAGCTTCAGATAACAATTAAACGTGTCAAAAATTCAGTCAAGAAAATTCATGTCCCCTAAAAAGTGATGGGACAGTACTCAAATTGGGATTGATTCCAAAATTATTAATAGTGCTAATAATAAGTATCCCAACACGCTGGCCAATGACATAATTATGACGTAGAATTTGTGACGTTTTAATTTACCTTTTGATTTTCAAACCCTTTCAATCGTTGATGACTTTGGACTCACAACAAATTATTTATACTTTATATCCTCCAACCTGATATCATCATTATCTTCAACACAACATTTTCTCTCTCTCTCTCTCCATTTAACTGATCCACCTGCTTTTTAATTTCCAAACACCATTCAGAAAAAGAAAAAAAGAAAGAAAAAAAATCGCTAGAAAAAATCAGCAAAAATGGGGAAGCCTCGCCAGAATACCTCAAATCCGAGCACTGCTCCAAGAATTGAAAGGAAAATTATCGAGAAAAATAGAAGAATTAAAATGAAGAATCTCTACTCCAAACTCGCTTCTCTCCTTCCAGACCAAACCACCCAGGTAGTACTCTCTCTCTCTCTCACTCTCTCTCTCTCACTCTCTCTCTCTCTCACTCTCTCTCTAGTGATATTTATTTTTCTTAAAGAATTAAAAGGCAAAATGAGAATTAAGATGTATAACTGATGCAGGGGGGAGGGGCGCCATTGCCGGATCAAATAGATGAAGCAGTGGAATATATAAAACATATGACGACGAAGCTGGAGAAGTTGCGGCAACAAAAGGAGTTTTTACTGAAAAGAAAAAGAAATAATATGCCAAATACGAATTCATGCATTACATTTAGAAATGATAATCAAAATCAACCTCCTCTTGTTGAAGTTCAAGATATGGGCCCAAATCTTGATGTTATTTTAGCAAACCAGCTTCAAAATTATTCAGTTTTTCGTGATATTATAAGATTAGTTCATCAACAATATCATGGAGTTGAGATTGCAAGTGCAACTTTTGCAAGAGGTGGCCACTCTTGTATCCAACTTCTCCACGATAAGGTAATTTAGTTATTTTAATTACTTAAAATGAATTTATTTTATTATTTTGTATTCGTCGTATATATGTCTGTCTCATTCGTGTGATATTCTATGTTTCACTAGATTGCGCAGTCAACAACAATTTCGAGCAAGCTGAAGGAATTAGTTTCTGGAGGAGGGTCTTCAACTAGTGAAGTAGTTGAATCTCAACTCAATTTATGGGATTATGAGATTAATTCTAATATTAATAATAATTGGGGATTTGAAATTCCTGAAGTTTTGTTACCTGGCCTGCAGGAATTTATGATCACGATGAATAAATCTTAAGCGTGACAAGATTTCTATGTAACTCGAGAGTGCAATAAACAAAGTTTTGACTATTCATGTACTTGTACTTTACAATTAAATTGAAGCTTTCTTGCGTTAATTTATGCTTAAGATTGTTTTATTCAATGATTCTTTCGTTGCAAATAGCATTACTTATAGTCGTATATTTATGCCAATTTGTATCAAATTTAATACTAGTATTGTCGATATATCTATACATGAAATATCAAATATATATATGGTGAAAGTGCATGTTGAAGATATATAAAATAAATTGCGGATATATCTCTAATTCTATTGATCATTTACATACTGGATCATTTATACATTGCACTTTATTTTTTAGAAGCGTTGTTTGCCATTCATTCACGATTTAGAATTCTAGGATGTGATTCCGGCAGCGAGTGACGACGGTGAGCTTTACCGGAACTGCGTAATTTTATGATCTAATAGACCGTAGGGGTAACAACAACTCTTAAAATTTTGTAATTTTATGGAAGGTAAATTATTAAACTATTGGTTTTGGGGTTTTGGGGCATTGAAATTTTATCAATTAACGTTTTATTTCCAATGCGGTACTGAAAGAAAATATATATATATATATATATATATTGTTTTCGTTTGTAACTCGATGCACATTGACATTACTATATATAGTGTATCATATATATGTGGTTTTGGATACGAATATTTGCTGGCAATGGATCGGCGCTAGAAGGTTTTCCGAAAATTGATCTGGATTGGCTGGTTGTATCATTTCCAAATATATTATTTTCCCATATATATAATATATATTGTGATTTGTCGACAATCGTTTTAATTTTAAATGAGGAAATCATATTCATTCATTCAATCGCAAAAATGTTGGCAAGAAAGTTGAACTTAATTTATCCTACAACTTTATTAAGGTCTACTAATCAGAGAATAAATTCGATCCAATGTGGTTGTATCATTAATCTCTAAGAAATAATTTCCAATGGAATTTGGTTGTATCGTTTCCAATTTCTCTACATATTAATCCATGTGACGGTGTATAATGAAAAAGAGTTGATTTTTGATATACTAGCATAAATGTGATACCAAATTTTTTTTTTCATTTTTCTTCGATATAAGGCCAAAATATTAATGTTTAAATATTGTCAAAATAGTGTTTAATTATTACTAATACAATAAATTTATGAAAAAGTAAATTGTGTTATATAAAAACAAAAAAAAATTAAAACCTATTTTTGAAAAGAAACACGAGTAAAAAACTAAAGTATTGAATATTTGTTCATTTTATATCTTTTCTTGCTTGATCTTGATGGTTGTAGTAGGTATTTTATTCCTTTGACTTTTTGAAATAACTTTGGCCAACGGTAGTTGATCATCATTTGGAATTTCAATGCAGTTTTCATGGAATTTATGGAATGAAATAGTATTATATACAAATGAAAGGAAAATGAAGGCCTATTGTTCTTATAAAGAAAAACGATTAAAAAATAAAGGTATCGAATCTCTGTTCATTGTATATTTTTTCTTGTTTGATCTTGATGATTGGTATAGGTGTTTTCTTCATTTATCTTTTAAAGATAACTTTTGCCAACAACATTTGATCATCATCACTTGGAATTTCAATGTAGTCTTCAATCTCTTCCTTGTGATTCTTCCTTTTTTCTGCTCTTGTTCTTCAACAGGCTACAAGTCCATAGATGATTTCTTTTTCCGTCCCACTCTAAGCTTCTTAGGATTTTCCACTAATTATTCGGTCTTCGTTTTGAGTTGGATTTGTCTCTTCAATTCATGGAACATCAATCTTATCCATGGATTCTATCCTCTCTATTCCATTAACTATAATGTTCAGATCTCCCCTACGATTAAAATTGACTGACTTAAGAGTTGTCATAAATTGCATTTCAATTAGTATTTGGATGTTCAAAACCCAAAAGTATGTAGATTCATTTTCACCCTACAAAAAAATTAAAGCTAAGTCTTAAAATTAACTATTTTAAATAATATTATAATTATTAATTTATAATTTACCTCACCGATTGACGGAATATACTCATCTACCGTGCACTCTACATACACAGCCGCACCTTAATCAAACATGGTGATGTGTGCAATGCAGTACCCATGTTTACCACTCAGGGTGATTCTATATCTAAAATTGCATAAAATAATCAATAACTTTCTCGTTAGGGAAATAAATTATTTATTTAAATTTAATAATTACTTATCTAGGGATCGTCTCAACAACTTCTTCATTGCACTGTTTGCATACCATAACTCCAACACTCTTTGGGCACGATTTGTTGCACTTTTTGCAGGAATTATAACATCCTATCATAAGACCCAAAAAAAAGTAGTATGTAAATATAAAATAAGAGCTCACTAAATATATATAATACAAAATTGTAAGTAGAAAACTTTTACTCTTCCATCAACAAAGATTGTAGCTAGTTTTTCTTTTCCATCCGCCCAACAAAGATTGTAGCTAGTTTTTTTTTTTTTTTTTTTTTGTCCATTTTAGGACATAGCTCTATCCACCATCTTACTTTTTATGTCTTTTTCTACTCACAATGGTGGGTCTTTTCCTCCACTTACTTAGCATCTACCACACATTTATTAAAAGTCGTCTAAAAGTCGTACCACAAAAAACTCCTTATTAAAACTCCTTCAAAAAATAGATAAATTTACCTATATAATCTTATTAATTATCATCATGAATGATTACATAAAATTGATTATCTAATTACAAAAAAAAATAAAGGACAAAATGGAAAAATGTCATAATCATACAATAAGAGTTAGGGTAAAATATATACATATACCAAGTATAAATTCATGAATTAAAAATAAAGAGATTACCTCATATGGAAGTTGTTTTCCATAAATATGTAAAAGTTACTTTCTTTGCACGAGTTATTCTTTGTGTCATTGCTTACTTAGCAATTTTCAATGAGTCATAAATATTAGAAGAACTGGATAAAACACAACATATAATTAATAATTTATCTTGTGTTACTATTTAAAAGAATATTAAACTAAGTTGCAATGCGTATAATTTGATCATCGGCTGAATCTAGTCACATGCTCGTGTGATTTGTAATAAGGATCCCACTTTTTTTTTTTTATAGTTATAATTTTCCACTATGTATTTTGTTGTATTATCTTTAAAAGATTTGATTTGAATTGGGATAGAACAATCCATAATTTTTTATTACTAAGTATAGATGTTCTATTATTTCAAATTTGAATTGGGTTAAATCAATCCATAATTTTTATTACTAAATATAAGTATATATAGTATTCTCTTATTTCAAATTTTAATTAGGATGTGGTGCCTTGTTCAACCGTGTAAGTGCGCCGCTTCGTCATTGGTTTGGCAGCGCCTTCGGCCGAAGGAGGAGGAGCGATGTTTGCGAGAGTGAGATTGGCATGTACCTTGCCCTTTCCTTTGGCCGCCCTCTTGCAACTCGCCGTGGCCTGTGCCGGCTCGGACGAGAGACTCTCGTCGTCGCCCATGACATTTTGAAAGGACTCGCCGATGGACGAGTTGAGGTTGATAGAATCAAGCCCTGTCGGCGTATATGCCCCGTCGCTCGCCATTTCAGGGGGACACCACAACGACGTTTCCACAGATTATTTGGATCCATTATGAGAGGTGATTGTGTGAAAATTTGTGGAAAAATAGAGATAATTGTGTGAAAATGGTGTGAAAAAGGTGGTATATATAGGTAAAAATTGAAAAAAAAAACAAAAACAAAAACAAAAATCGGCTAAATAGTCGTTGATACCCGTTGGAATTCAAAATAGTCTTTGCCGACTTTTTCTTTTGTTTTTTTTTTTCGATCAGGCGTGTGCAATGCACGTGCCATAATTCAAAAAAAAAAAATTCCAGCGCGTGCAATGCACGCGTCGGATCGAGATCATCTCGACGGGGCGAGACATGCTCGAGACGAAGGTCTCTGCAGTGGGGTGTCTTGTGGGCGTGGGTGTCTCGAGCCACACCAACGAGACACCCACTGCGGGTACCGTATCTCGATCCATTGCTCAGCTCGTTTCTCATATCCTTGATGCGGTGACAACTTTCTTTGAGATTTACACTATACATTAGTGGTCATCAAACATAATCAAAATTTAAGTATTTGCCTGTTCTTAAGTATTTCCGATCACATTGGACTTAATTTTCTTGAAATTCCTGACTTTCGCGGTTTAGATCGGTATTTAAAAAATGAATAATTAATTCGAAATTCGAATTATATGTATATAGCCCACATTGCTTATAACATAATCAAAATAATAAAAAATATATATATATTTAAATTTATACATCTATACTTATATAAAAAGAGTTTTGTTTTATAAAATTTGAATCGCCTAAAATATCCTTACTAATTAGGGGCAATAACGTAATACAAGATATAATATATAATATGCCATAAGAAATACAAACTTACCTTATTGATAATATATATTATTTACCTTATATTATATTATGATATGAAAGAAATATATTATTAATGTACCTATCATGTATTTATATCCTTATTAATATGTGATACCAATCTTGTTATTTCGTCCATACGTGATTTTACACGTTATTGTGCAGCCTTTTTTCTTTACTTTTGTAACTTCAAGTTGCCTCCAATTTTCCAACAGGGCAACTTAAAATTCTTAAATATTTTTTAGGCTCAATCAATCCGTGTGAATTATTTAATCTTTTCGAGATACCAAAACTTAGCACTAATTCTATTCCCACTCATGGTCCATCAAAAAGGTCTGCATCTGCATATTTCAAAACGTAAACGTATAGTATATATTCATGATAAACCATATTAAGGTATTTTCTCTATATATATACTTGTGTGGTATACTTCACTATTTTTTTGTTAATATATTCTTTTTATTCTCGACAGAAGCAAGAAGAAGCCATTTTATTAATGCAAAGAAAGCAACGATGAAAAAAAAGTCACTTTATTAATATATATATATATATATATATATATATATATATATATTTCACCAAATTTCTTAACACAATTTCTTAATTCAAAGAGAGCAGCAATTTGAAGAACAGTCAATATATCTTTAGGATCGAACTGTTAAGGTTTCATTTTTTAAGATAAGTTTTTTTTTTTTGCTTTTCTCGATTTTGTTTATTATTGATAACCCTTTTTATTTTGGATTGTGTTATATGATCGTTCAAAATTTGATTTAATGAGTTCAAGTTTGAAAGAACAAAAAAAAAAGTGAAATCTTTAGGATTTATTCTTTTTTTACTTTAGGAAGATCAACATGATATTCATTGTATGAGAAGAATGATTTATTTATGTCTAAAGATTATGGAGATAACTACATTTTTCCTTTGTTCTATGTTATTAGAAGTTGACAATATATGATTATATGTGACACCATATTTTGTTATTTTACATGACTAGACAATTTTATAAACATTCTTATAAGCCGAGATACAAACAAAATAATTGTGTGAGTATCATAAGTTGACAAGAAGTATTCTTCTGCTTAAAGATATGGATGAAATTTTATTTGCTCTACATTCTTCTTTATTTTAATATAAGCATGCATTTTATAGTCTACATTATGTCGTAGTTAAAACCAGCTACAACGACATGAAGAGACTGAAACTAATTGTATGTTTTTAATTAATAGAATGATGAATTGACATATATAAAAGATTTTTAAAATTAGACAATGACAATAATGTATAATTTTTTTAGAATGTGTTTTTTTCATGCAACGAATGCAAAATAGGAATATCAATCTACTTGGAGAGAATAGTTTTTTTTCAGAGTAGGCACTTGATAAAATTTATGTATTATACTTTGAACTCTAAAATCAAATGGCTAATTAGTGTGAGTCATGAGCTTTATCTTGAACTTTGTAATAATTATTGTTTTTAACGTGCGAATGCACGTTAATTATACTAGTACTTATTAAAAGAACAATGTTTACGAAATTTTATTCACTTTGCTATCAACGTACACTTTTGGGCACGTTAGTGGAAGTACTAGAGTGTTGCCCGTCGAACATCGACGGAATTATCATATTTTCATATTATTTGTAGAAATTAGCTGTGTAATTATTCAATTTATTCTAAAACTCGTAGTATAATAATAAACATTTGATAATTATTAATCGAACTCATTTGTTTAATAATTATACAAATAAATTGTTCTTATGTATCGTAATGCACGCTAATAATTTGAATATCGATTATTGTTCACATCTAAAGTATTCTTCAAAGAATTTGTAATGTGCATTCATTTTCTATTGACAATTGAGCTGATTTTAGAAATGTAGCTGAATGGAATTCAAACTTCTTATTAAAAAATATTCATTGTGTAATTATCTTAATGCAAATGTAATTATATAAATTTAAAAAATAATTTATCAGAAAGAGATATATTTTAATAAATCATTATAATAAGCATTACGTGAAGGATCATCTCGTTGCAAATAAATGTTAGTTGAAGGATAATCTGGTGTAGAATTTATTGAGTGAGAACTTTAAGTTATAATTTACAAATATAATTACAAAAAAAAATACTTTATTTCATTGTCATATATTTTGACAAATCATTTCCAATTTGCATGAAGGATCGTCTCGTTGCAAATAATAGTTACATGAAGGGCAATCTCGTGTAAAATTTATTGACAGAAACACAATACTTTGTAAAAAAAATAATGCATTGCTTTATTTCAAAAGTATATAATTAATTTGACAAATTATTGCAAATAAGTGTTATATAAAGGATCATCTCGTTGCAAATAAGTGTCACATGAAGGATAATTTTAAAAAATAATTCAATATTTTATTTTAAATTGATATAATTGGACAAATCATCATTGTAAATAAATTTTACGATCATCTTGCTGTAAATTTAGTGTTATGTGAAGGATCACCTCGTGTATATTTATTGACGGAAAATTGCTTTACGTTGTAACTTAATATAATTCAAAAAAATTAAATATATCATTTTAAAGTGATACAATTCAGACAAATTATTGCAAATAAGTTTTACATGATGGATTATCTATCACAAATTTGATAAACTTTTGCAAATAATTGCTACATGAACTATCATCACATTGTACAAAAGTGTTACATAAAGGATTATCTCGTGTAGAATGTATTGACGAAGAATCACTTTATGTTGTATACTTGATTTTGTTAAACATCTCAAATAAGTATTACATGAATGATCATCTTATTGTAAATTTATTGTTACATGAATGATTATAATGTGTAGTTATTATTGACGGATAATCACTTTACGTTGTAGTAACTTATAAACATAATTTAAAAAAATTAATATTCAAAAATGAAATCCCCATAGCATTATAATGGTATAGTTGTATTCAGTGCAGACGGTTCGCCACCTCATGATCATCAACATTTCTAGCATTATTTTTTTGTTGGAATGAACTTGGAGCAAGAGCTTGGACCGTGTAATTCTCCAGCCAAACTCATAGGATAGAAACTGCATACAACTCTTTAGTTCTTTGTGAATATGTTAAATACATATAGCAAATAAATTCCTTAAAATAAGGAAATAAATTAATTTATTTGCCATTAATTTTGAGTTTGTAACGCTTTTTTTATTAATTGTATAATTGAGATTTTTAGAAAAATAGAAAAGAAAAATAGAGATAATGTCACATAAAATATGAAATGATTGTGGTGTGTGGGATCCATTCTCCTATTATAAAGAAGATGACGGAAGATATTTTGGTATAACAATATGGATGACTTCTTTACCATGATGATGCATCTATATAATTCACTGTCCCTCGATTCTATTCGTAAGATACATTTCATGATGCATCTATATAATTCACTGTCCCTCGATTCTATTCGTAAGATACATTTTCTTTAAGGGTGTGTTCACTTGGAGGTAAAAGGAGGTATAATATTATTTTACTCCTTTATATCTTGTTTGGTTGTGATTTGAGAAAAATCCCGGCAGGAGGTATAAATTTTCGGGCAGGCCCTTTTACATTGCCCGAAGTATAAATTTATACCTCCAAAATGGAGGTATAATATTATACCTCCAATGTGTTTTAGATATTTCCTCCTTTATCAATCAATTTCATCACAAGTGAACAAGATATAAATATTGTGGGCCCCCCTTGAGAGTATAAATAAGTATATTATCCATCCAACCAAACAAGATATAAAACTTGTGGTCCCCTCAATGAAGTATAAGTTTATACTTCATAATATTATCCCTCCATTTAAAGGTATAAATTTATACTCGCAACAGAACATACCCTAAGCTTCTTTTCTCTGATAAAATAGTTGATTGTTGTCTGTCGATATAGGAATTAGGCGCGGGGTTCCCTACACTGTAGATATAAGGTTGGTGTTTAATTCTTAAGCCACGTAGCCAAATCTCCCTACCTTAACCTGTAATATCCCGAATATTTCTTCTGTCACTAAAATAAAAATTTGATAATTAATTAAGGCTTTGCACGTTTAAGTTAAGAAATTTCAGTTTTAAGACTAACGGTGAAATCCGTTTCTGAAAATAAAATCCAGAAGTCATTCGACCGACTACTGTATTAGGGTTTTCACGTCTGATAGAATTTTCGTTCGAGAACTCAGATCGAAATACCGTCTAACTTTACATTCACTTATTTTGCGATACGAGTCTTCTAGTAAAAGTCAGTTTTATTTATTTTTCGGGCGAAATTTGGACTGTCATGTCCCGACTTTTCTTTGAATTTCGGAAATCGAATTATGCTTTCTGACTAAGTAAATTATTTCCAATCTAATGGTCGAATTAGTTTTCGCCGGAAATGTAACCGTCTAAGAAAATAATTAATCAATTTCTATACGCCGTATTAGACCTGTAATCGAGATATTTTTGAATTAAAATCCACCTCCAACCGCCACCTACACCCCCCTTGTCATCCTTTTCACTTATTTAACTTAATATCACCTATTAGTCATCACACTCTCTCTCCAAAATCCTCAACCAAACTACCCCCCCCATTACTCTCTCTTCTCTCTCTTGTTCTTCATCTCCATCAAGATCTTCATCAAGTTCAGCAAGTTCTTCAAGCATTCAAGTTCCATAACTTTTTCATCTACCGATCGATTTCAAATCCGAGTTCATATTTGGAAAGATGAGAGCCTTCTCTTCACTTCTATCCGAACAAAAATTCCATTCCTTTAACTTTGAAATTTTCGAAAATTTATAAGAGAGGAAGAAGATGATGTTCTAAGTTTAAGACTTGATTATGTATGCTTAGGAATAGATTTCCATGGTTAGAATCAAGTGAAAATCATCCCCCCTTATTCTTTTGTGATAACCGAAATTTAATGAAGATATAGGATGATGTTTTAAGTTTATTTCTTGATTATTTATGCTTATGATTAAATTTCTATGGATAGAAATCAAGTAGAAATCATGTTAGAAATTATAGGGTAATTTTCGCAAATTTTGAAGATAAGTAAGAGAGGTTTGAGCTTGAATATTAGATGTGTGATTGGTAGAATATGTTTGCATAGGATGAATAATGAACTTGTGAATTGATTGGGAGTTTTCTAAAAATATGAACAAAGTTGTAAGAAAGGAAGAAGTGGGTAGTTGAATGAGAAATTGTTGTGATTTGGATGATGTGTTGATATAATTGAGATGTAGTAAGCATAAGGTTCAACATAGATTTAAGTTAGATTTTTCTAAAAATAAAAATGAAATCGTAAGAGACAAAGAATCATCGATAAATTAAGTATGGACTATGATATGAACTTATGGATTTCATACTAGTTAATCTTAGTAGTTAATGATGATAATCGGAAAGTTTGAATGAATTCTAAGAATATTGAATTTTTCATAAGAGACGAAGAGACGAGCTTAATCGTCGATAGGAAAAATCGAACGAAGAAAACTAATTGGATATTAGTGTTTGTTGTTAATTAATAGACAAGAGTATAGATGATGATAATTTCATATGAGTTATGAAATAGAAGTTAAAAGATTGAGTTGAATTTGAAATGAAATTGGTTTAGTAATTGATTAGTTGAAAAGACGAGAAAGTGTTCGACATATTATTAACCGAGGAAGGAGAAAGTATTCGCGATAAATGATCATGTGTCATGACTGTAATTGATAGAGATTTCATGCACATAAAGCTTGTATAGCATTGATCGAACCTAGGGAATCGTGCGTCGAGTTTTAAAAATGATTAGGGTTTCTCGGCCATAACTCTTAGCTCGTTTAACGAAATCGAGATCCGTAAATTGGGTAGTAAACTAGACATCCGTGTCTTTCTTTTGTTTCCAAGCACATCCCCTGTTTCGAAGTATTCTGTTCTGTAGAGGCTCCAGACTTACTGCCTTGTGCAGAAAATGTCTAAAACTCATTTTCTTAAGTTGAATTCTTTTCAACTTAATTATTTAAGAACTTTTAAGTCGTTAAGAGTTATCGACTTCCGTTATAATCTAAATATTGAGTAAGGAACCGAGTTAGTTCTAATCGAGATGTGTTCGAGTCTCGTTTCTTCGTTAATCAAAAGAGATTAGTTAAAGTGCAAACGCCTAAAAGACTTAACCGATTTCATTTTCTTTTTCTTTAATCGTCTCGATCGATTATTAAAGTTTGAATATTTGCGATAAAAGGAGGAAGTCGGAGTTGAAGACAGAAGGTTAAAGTTTGTTCTGTAAACGATTGAGGTGGGCTTTTTCTATATATCAAATAAAATGAGCGATGCTCGAAAATATTTACTTACTGCTTTAATAAGTGTGTTTTCAAATTGATTATCAGTGCATAAAAGAATTTGTTTTATGTGAGTTCTTTTGTGCCATTCTGAGTTAGCCGACTGCTAACTAAATCGATCGGACTCTGAGTTAACCGACTGCTTTTCCAGAGTTAGTGTACACGGTAGCCGGTGTGTGTGGTACTCTGTTGAGGGGTAGCCAGCCGCGGTGAATAGAACGTGCGCGAAAGAAGTTAACTCTTCCCCGGCGTTGAAACAGAAGTTGGGCAAGTTGAACGTAACAACAGTCAGAAAAATGCTTGCAAGTGATTTATGAAAAGAGAAAGTGTTTAGTAAGCACCAGCTTTTAAAGAAAAACCCCGTTGTGTTACTTTGAGAATGCCTGATTAATCTATACTTAGCCCTGCATGTATTTATAAATGTGCAGGTTGAGTGACGGAAGCGGCGGAGATTGAGTAGAGTTGTATATAGAAAAGAAGATCAGTGTGTCAGTTCTACGTTATTCCGCTGCAAAACTATTTCATTTTGATGTATAACTTTTTGTCTAAGTTTCGTACTTTAAACTTAGTTCCTTTTGTGAACAACTCTGTCGAGCGATCCTTCGAGATCGACTCTCTTTTATTCAATGAAGTCAAGTTCATAGTAATTATATTGTTTATAAATGTCAATTTATTCAGTAAATCCCCCTTTCTTCCCCTCCTCTTAAATCCAATCCCTAGTCGCACCCCGGCTTTACCATCCCTCTGAATTTGGGGCTGTGACATAACCAATTTGCCTATGTTACAACCTTGAGAAAGTCCTATTTGATCCTTGTTCATCGATGGAGAAGTTAGACGGTTTGCAAGCCTAGGTAAATGATTTATTTGTCTTGCATTGATTTCGTTAAGCATCTTTTACAGAATACTTGAGTGTTTTTTTTTCTTTTTTTGAGGTATATACGCACACACATGACTCGAACCCCCAACCTCTTGGTTGGAGGGGAAGTGTCCTACCAAATACTTGAGTGTTGAGTGATACACTTTCTTGTGAGAATTCACACTCTGGAATGTTGAGATTAATCTTTGCCATTGATTTGTGTCAAATTGGTGATAAAATTGCTTGTGTTGAATAAAATGTGAAGTCAGGAGACCACGCATAGGCTCACTTTGAACATTGTCAATGCTGGGCTGGACCCTTTAAAGCACAGGCGCGGCAATGCAGGAAGGTAGGATTTCTGGTCTTTTTCCGAAGCTATGAATCTTAGAGTTAGGGACGAATCCAAGGCGGGTTCTTACAAAGTAATGCCTCTTTGACACTAGAATACAAGGAGATCCTGATGAATAGACCAAAGGCCAATCAACAGAAGAGAGGATCTATTTTCGTTCAATTTGAAAGTTTTGGCACATGGCGAGATGAAAAATCTGAAATGAAAATCGGCATCTCAGAAGGGAAAGATGGTTTTAAACTTTCATAGAGGCATCGATGATCTTAATCACACCCTCATATGTGTTTATTGTGCTTTGTTGTATTCATTATTCGAGGACAAACAATGTCTTAAGTTTGGAGCAGTTGATAAACACTCATTTTCCGCATTTTAAGTAGTTTTATTTGCACATTTTGTGAAGGCTTATGCTTAATGTTGATATAATTTGTCTTGATTTCATTGTCTTGGAATTGTCCACGATTTTTGTGTAATTTTCACATGTGTAGGTAAAATGAAGGTAAGTGGAGCAATAAAAGCTTGAAATTGAGACTCACAGTCGAGCTTGAAATTGAGATTCACAGTCGAGAAACGAAAGAAATCCGGCCGAAGACACTGTGACGCCAGAACAATATTTTCTGAAACACCTATGTAGAGTTAAATAATGTGAAAATACTATGATAAGACAAAAATGGCTTAACCTGGACAACAGCTTCAAAATTCAGACCCCCCTGTCTACTTGAATAATTTGCCACTGCAACGACGGTACCACGATGTTTTACAGATTAAATGAAAATAATATCTCATATCAAGAAAAATCACTATAAATATAGATTAAATTCAAGACAATGCAATTATGGACAAACTAGGTCCGTTATACAAATCAATGGAATTAGACTAAACAAAATCAATTCGACTATTTTGTTGTTCGTTTTCCTAACTACATCATTAAATGAAGTGAGTTGAGTCAAGCCAACATTCGAGCTATGTAAACGTGAAGAAAATCCAAAATCAACAACAGAGATTAATCGAGTCAGGCTCGACTGCGGTTAAAAGTGTAAGCGAGTCAGAGCCAACTCTCAAGTTAATTAAAATCGAACAAAATTCAAAAATCAACTCGGGCTTCATCGAGTCGAGCTTGAGTGAGCTGCTAAATCAACTCGAGCTTGATGAGCTCAAGTGAGCTGCTCGAGTAGCTCTTGAAGTCGACCGGTAAAATCAGTGACCCAAGAAGCTAGTAACTATCTCGATCCCACTTCAAAATGTTATACTCCAGAGTTTCATCAGCGTGAGTTATAGACTAATATTGAAACTGTATACAAATGCTCCCACTAATTCCATCACCAAAATTTAAAACACAGACATTTTTTTAACTTGGAAACCATATGGTGAATTCAGCCACGCATACTGATGTTATCAAGGTCGCTGGTCTCATCATCATCGCTTATACCAAGATCAGCGAGCAGCTCGTCCAACGGAATCGAAGGCAGGTCCTCACTGTCCATCACAGAAGCCATTTCAGATGGCTGGTAATCCTTGTTACGATACAGAGACAGATTGAACCTCAGATCAGGATTCTCCTCCAAATCCCTCAAGAACTGTTCATACTCCGAGCTCATCTTCTCCTCGTTTCCACCCTTCACAGCACTGTCGACGTCCATGTTGAGGGACTTGAGCTTCCAAGAACGAGGCTTCCCGCGTTTGGTCTGCCGCTTCTCTTCATAACTCTTCTTTATCAAAATCACCTCTGGAAGAATAAGGCCTTTATACTTTTCCAATTCAATGTCATTGCTGTTGGTGCTGCATAAATCATAACCAAGGGCGTAGTCACCAGCATTTAGAATGTGTCCCAGATGCGTCCTCACATTGAAAATCGTGTCATTCTTCCCAAAATCCGATACACGGGCTACTTGAGCCTCGGCCAAAACATATTTGGATCCACCAAGGATGACTTCTGAAGATATGGCCTCAACATCTAGCACTATGTATTCCACGAGCTGTCTGCTCGACATCAAGGCCTTAAAATTCGACCTCCAATATTGATCTGCATCAAGAAAGCTTTGCCTTAGGGTGAATGGATCTAACAAAGCTATACTGCTGCTTACTTTGTTGCATATTACAAGCGGTCCGGGATTCCCCAAACTAGCAGCAACTCTTGGAGGCAGGCAAATCAAATCCTCACGACAGATAGGACTGATCTCGACTGAGAAAGTATAGTTGTGGTTGTAACTGTTGCTCTTTGAATCATGAGATACGACCTGCTTGTCACTACGGCTCTTTATAGGAACATATTTACCTAAGAACTCAACAAACTTCACAGCATGGCTCCGATTATTGAAGAAGAAATCAATGCCTTGATCCATCTGCCTAACCCTGATGGCAGATTTCGCAGCATCTTGCTTCAGAATAAGCTGCTCGAGATAGAAGAAAGTGCGCCTGTGGGAAACGTGCTGCCTCAGCTGCACCACAGCAACCCACTGGTCAGGATTAGCCTGCACCCTCGAACAAGACTCACACATCTGATCTTGCACCACATATTCGACAGTGTAAGCCTGTTCAATTACTGCACCATTGAGAACCTCTTTTCGGACCCTAAGCCTGACTTTAATTCGCTTGGAGTGAGGTTCAGTCCAAACAAATTCTGCATTTACTAACCGCACTTTGTTCAAGTTCTTCAGCCTTTTAACACAGAACGTGAGGAGCTTTTTAGATTCCAGCTCTGCTTTAATCCACGACTTCGGAGGCTGCAGATATTTCTCACATTCAGGACAATGGATGATCGTAACATGCTTCTGAAGCCCTTCCGTTATGTCAATTTCAGTTTGTAGGCACTTGGTACACATATTTGCAGCATTTGGTTGCATCGTAATTCCACATTTGCAGCATAGAACGCTACCAATAGTCTGAGGCACGGTAAACATCCCAGTGTCTTGCTCCATAGCTACTCAATCATTAGCAACGGTACATAATTAAGCATACTACAACCATAAAGATAGTGTACTCATTCTGAAAACAAAATCATGCTTTGCAGCATAAAATTAATACACAAAGCAGACAATCGATTCATCACCACTAGAGATCAACTATCATATAAAAGATATTCATGGACAAGCCTTTTTCGTCTCAAAATATATCGAAAGCTCTTTATTTCCCAAGAAAATCATACCAAAATCCGGATGATTGACTAGTTCAAAATACGAACTCCATATACATGCCATCATTTAGCGTAAAACTCTGATCTATACTCTTAGCTGCATCTTTGAACAGAGAATCAAAAAGGAACAGATGAAATGCTTTTTGTAGCAAAAAGAATCAGCAGAAATTTGAGGGAATCGCATTCTGCAGCCGTATGTATTATCAAAAATCAGTGGAATAAACAGTTCATTTATCTTAAGACCGAAAAATATTTACAGTTTCATTCAGATATAAATCAAGCTGGGAATTACCGAGTCCGATTGCGTAAAATTAGGCACAAACACAATAATAGTAAGAAATATTATTAAGAAAACCACAGTTTCGATTCTACAAAGCATCCAGAAATTTTTGTATTTACATCCTTCAGTGCGAAATTTTACGACAAAATTAGGTCAATAACTGCTCCGATGCTCAGACAAACAAATTAACAACAAATATCGTGTTTGAGCGACGAAATCACAGAAGAACCCTAAAAACAATAAAATCGATCTTTTCAAGATTTAGCCATACCTGAAAGACGAAATAACTAAGCGGCGGCGATCAGCCGAAAGGGGACGTCGTATGAAACTTAGTGCAAAGAATTAATGGAGGGAGGGAGGGAGAGAGAGAGAGAGAGACGACACTTTTTATACAGTCCGAGTCGGTTGAACAAAATACGAGTAATCTCACCCGTTTAAATTTAGTACCGACATAAAATTATACTCCCTCCGTCCATAAATCATATCCCCATTTAGGTTTCGATACGGAAAATAAGAAAGCTGATAAAGTTATTTTGAGTAGAGTAAAAGTTAAAATATAGGGATAGTAAAATAATGACAAAAAACAGTGATAATGATAAAAAGGTAGTGATATTGACCAAAAAATGGGAATAAAGTTGTTGTGATGACCAAAAAGTAGGAATAAAGTTATTGTGAGGTGGGACCATCAATGGCAAAGGATAATAAATAAAGAGAAAATATGAGCATATGGTTGATAAAAAGGTAAGTAGGAATTTGATTTATGGACAAAAAAATGTGAGTAAGTAGGGATTTGATTCGTGGACGGATGGAGTAAAAATTAGTAAAAATTTAGAAACCGTGCTCAATCACACACACGCATTCTGTGACGTAAATGAAGGAGACATTTTTACGTTTCTTTTTTCTCCATTTTTTTTAGGATTAGGTAAAAGAATGCGAGTAATATTTTTCACACAAAAAAGAAAATTTTAGATTTTTTTTTTGGTAGGTAATTTATAAAGGGTAGTGATATTTGGCCACACTGTGACCGACCACACAAGCTAAAAATAGTAATATAAGTTTTGAAAATGGAAATACACCCCAATTAGGAAACAAAAATTCTAGGGGGAAAATGTGATTATTTCCATTTTTAGAGTCAACTTTCCTTTTCTGACGCGTGTGGCTGGCCACCGTGTGGCCGACCATCATTACCCATTTATAAATTAGTCGAATAAAGATCTTAGTGCCATCGTTTTCCTATAAACAACTCAGATGGCTTTTGCAATTTTTTTTTCTTTTCTTACGCAGGCTTTGCAGTTTATAAGCTCAATTGTTCTGAATTTCAAAATCGTGATGTTTAGTTTTTTTCTTTTCCAATGAGTCATTTGCTTAATTTATAAATACAAATTTGTCATTATACCATTGGATTATTGTTTTGCATCCAAATTTGGGGATTCAAAATTAAAGAGAACTTTTGCAAGAAAAAGTATTCCTTCTGTTTCGCTTATATTATCATGTTACTGCTTGGCACGACGAATTATTAAGAATAAGAATAAAAATATACAAAATCAGCAGGTCTCATCATTTTTGAAGAATTTTGATTAAAACTTTCTTTATTTAATTACTATTTTCAAGATAATTTTAATTTATACATCCTTCGTCCACAATTAACGTTCCCCGAAATGTGGGCACAATGATTAATAAAGGTTAGGTGATTGATTTGTGAATGGAGAAAGATTTTACATTTAATATAATATAGTGTTATGAGTGAAGAAAGATTGCGCACCGACAATAGCGGCTGCGGGTTCCCACGACATTTGGAAAAAAAAAAAGAAAGATTATATTATGATAGGATAGTGTACCAAAATGGAAAGAAACGTTCTTCATGGACGTTCATAATCATGTGTATATTTTTGTATTTTTAGTTGAACCACACCAAATCTCCTTTTCTTTTTTTCCTTTTTTTTTCATTTTTTTTTTAACTTTTTTCTTTTCTCGTAAACTTTTATGGATTTTCAAATATATTTAAGTTCAGAAAGAGAACACACCAAACTAGGACTTAAACAAAGTATATTTATTTCAAGTTCTTTTTTTCTTCTAAGTTACTACATATGAGTCCATATAGCATTGTTTTCTTTTTTTTTTTTTTTTTTTTGAGGAATTATAAATGTTATACAGTGGTTAATGGTCGTGTTGTGTGTTTCTTTGGTGGGGGTGGGGGGTGGGGAGTATGGAGAAATATGCTGTATAAATTTTATATTCAATAATGTTTTTCTGAGACGGTCTTGTGTACAATCTGGTGTACACGTTAGACGGGTCGCGCGACCCGACCCGAAAAGAAAAAACCGGCGTCAGTTTAAAATTAAAAAAAAAACTGCTGCATTAATACAATAAAAATATTTAACTGTAATTAATTAACAAATTGGTCACTCTAGTCCATTTGGTAACTTGATATCGCTCCAGTTTGTCTGCTGGATGTTGCTTAATTTGGCACATTTTCTGATTTTTTTTTATTTTTCATTTTTTTTGTCTTTTCCTTTTTCCATTTTACATTTTCAATTTTTTTTTCTCTTTTTCCTTTTTTCATTTTCGTTATTTTTCCTTTTTCCTTATTTCATTTTCAGTTTTCTTTTAATAATTTTATTTTTATTTATTTTTTTCAGTTTTTTTGTTTTATTTACTTTTCACTTTTTCTCATTTTTTCTGTTTTTTTTAGAGAATTACAATGAGGTATATATGTATATTATCAAATAAATCGATACACCACCATATAGGTGGAACACCACATAAGGGTAGGACAACTACTCCGTACACAGGCGGGACCACTACATCACCAAATAAGGTGGGAATATATTATTTTGAAATTTTATTCACGATAAAAATATATATAGAATATCCTCAAGAATTAATCATTTTTTATTTACGAAAACTTGTATTTTTAGTTATTTGGTTAATTTATATAATTGGAAGAACGTATAAATAATTTAAGTAATTATTGTCATAAATAATTATTGATAAGTAGAAAGTTAATATTTCAAACATATTACTTTTCTTTATGACAACGTTTATTTTTGTTCATGAGAACATGTACTTTTAGTTACTTAGTCAAGTAATTATTGTCGTAATAAAAAGTAATCATTGATATAAAGTAAGATAATGTTTCAAAATATTACTTTTCTTCACGAAAATGTTTATTTTTGTTCACGACAACTTGTACTTTTAGTTATTTGGTCAATAATTATTGTCGTAAGAAAAAGTAATTATTGATATAATGAAAAGTTATGTTACAAAAATATTACTTTTGTTCACGACAACGTGTATTTTTAGTTATTTGGTAAGTAATTATTATTGTAGTGAAAAGTAATTATTGATATGAAGAAAGGTAATATTTCAAAAATATTTTCTTCAAGACAATGTTTATTTTTATTCACGACAATTTGTAATTTTAGTTATTTGATAAAGTAATTATTGTCGTGATGAAAAGTAATCATTGTTATGAAGAAAGGTAATGTTTCAAAAATATTACTTTTCTTTACGACAATGTTTACTTTTGTTCACGAGAACGTGTACATTTAATTATTTGGTCAAGTATTTATTGTCGTAATGAAAAGTAATCATTGATATAAAGAAAAGTAATGTTTCAAAAATGTTAATTTTCCTCACGACAATGTTTATTTTTGTTCACGATAAATCGTACTTATAGTTATTTGGTCAAGTAATTATTATCGTATGAAAAGTAATTATTAATATGAAGAAAAATAATGTTTCAAAAATATTCCTTTTTTTTTTCACGACAATGTTTACTTTTGTTCATGACAACGTGTACTTTTATTTATTTGGTAAAGTAATTATTGTTGTAATGAAAAATAATCAAATTTTTTTTGGTAAAAATAAAAAAAAAATCATTAATATGAAGAAATGTAATATTTCAAAAATATTACTTTTCTTAACGATAATGTTTATTGTTATACACGAGAATTTGTAAAATATAAATATTATTTTTAATAAGTGAAAAAGAAAAAAGAAATATAATTAAAAAAAGAGAGGAAAAAATATTAAAAAGTAAAAACAAAATATTCATTGTATTAACAAATATTATTGGAATAATTTTTAAAAAAATTAAAAAAAGAACAAAACAAATAGTAGGACACATATTATATGATAGTATTACACTGTTATTAGGATATTTAAAGTGTCTCAATAAATCTCTTATTGCAAATAAAAAAGAGAAGGAAAAAGGAAATCAAAAAGAGGAGGTTGCAAATAAAAAAGAGAAGGAAAAAGGAAACAAAAAAGAGGAGGAAAAAGAAGAATAGCTTCTAGCTGGGATTCGAACCTAGGACTATTGAATAGGTGGTTGCGTCTGTACCACTGGGCTAGCAGTCCCAATATGAAATTTTGCCGATATATATCTAGTACAGCGCATAGTTTAAAAAAAAAAATTGTGCGGGTCGCGCGGGTCGAACCCGACTCGTCTAACGGGTGCAACCGCATGTACACAAGTTTTTGCGTTTTTTTTATGGACATTGAGTTTTACAAAGCTTCGCTTATGTTATCGCAGCATATAAACAAACTGATAGGAATTTTTTTTGTCCAAACCCTCGAATTTTCTTGATTTTACTTGTTAAATCTTTTTAATCATGAATTTTGATTCTATTTTCCTAATATGATAGTTTTAATTTTTTATATTAAATGAATTTTTTATTAAGCTTATTGTTTTTTAATTATATGAAATATGTCAAACTTAATTTTTTAAATATATATGGATTACTTTTTTTATGTGGAATATAAGTTATTGCTTATTGCATATGAGCAGAGTTTTATAAAGTAAGGTTATCTCAAAGTTAGCCACTGCAAACTTTTCAAATAATAAAAAAGAAATTATAAATACACATTGTGTGCATCACATATGAATTACTAGTACATCTAAATAGCACAAACTATTTAAGTTTGCACCGAAATGACTCGTATTACGGATCAAGTCGAATGAGACAGAACGGGTATATTGATATGAGTTAGAACCTTATTGATAAAATGGTTAGTTACGGCTAACTCAAACAAGGCATGTTGATATCATCATCACAAGGATGCACATATAGGCCACATCATAAGACTTTGGCTAAGCCAATTGTAATTAACAGTCTGCGAGAGCCTGGATATTGCTTCCACCTAACGTGCTTTCAATTTGAAGGATCTGGAGACACGTGTTATTTTTCATTAAGTTAGTAAAATTTAATCAAAATTTTAATTGGTATAACTGCGGTTTAGTTCTCTCTCTCGAAAAACGTGTGGTTCCCTCTCTCTCAGAAGTTGTGGAAAAATTGTGGTTCTTCCTCTTTTGCTGAATTTCGTTTTCGCCTTCGATGATTGATCGTCGATCTACAACGAGTTTTCTCAAGTTTTCTCGTCAGCCAATCTGCATTAACGGTGCGTGTGAAAGAAGCTTGCGAGCACTACGACGCATTGCTCGACTTGCTCAAGATTATCGTGTTAAAGGGTAACTCGGAGCGAGTCAGAATCGAGGAGGCAGTGGGTCGGAAAATACGCAACTCGGTTGCGTGCGAGGGGAGAGAGCGAGTGAAGAGATGTGAGGTGTTCGGCAAGTGGCTGGCGAGAATGAGTATGGTCGGGTTTCAGCCCGTGCCGATGAGTCAATCCGTGGCTGACTCGCTCCGATTCAAGCTTAACTCGGGTACACGTGGCAACCTGGGATGCACCGTGGGCGAGCAATCTGGCAGCATCTGCTTTGGGTGGTATCGGCGGGATTCAATTTGCTAGCAAACTGAAGCTCTTATTTTCTGCAGAGACTAACCATAGAATTTTTTTGAAAAGGAATGTCAAAAATTGAATGGAGAAGAATTCGATCGAAACCTTGATAGAAATCGATAGAATGAGCAACACAGAGAAGTCGAGTTGCAGTCGATGAATTAGGGGAAGCAAATGGGGCTGCAATTAACTCTACCACAATCTAGTATAAAAAAAAATAATATATTAATAATAAAAAAAGGAAAATTTAATCTATTTTCCAAATGGACGGCTCATATGAAAGGGAAGCACACTGTGTTGAAGCAACTTCCAATTTGCCATAGCATCAATTAGAATCTAAACGATGTCAAGTTAGAGTAAAAATTTAGAGTTCGCATTCGTTTGGTGTAATATTGATATTATGGATCATTTTTTTTGTATGAAATATGGATAGGTACAATCAAAGTTAGATGTAAATGTCCAAAAGAGGGAAAAAAAATAAAAAAGGTGAGAAAGAAAAAATACTCCCTCCGCCCACGAAAAATATGCAAACTTTCCATTTTGGTTTGTCCACAAAAAAGATGCACACTCCATTTTTTGTAATATGACCTACCATTCACTCCACAAATTTATTTTAATTTAATCATTCACTCAATTTAAGTGGGACATTTATTCCACTTACTCTCATATATTTTAATTTAATCCTCTACTCAATTCAAGTGGAACCTTTGATCCACTCACTCAACACATTTACTTTAATTTAATCTTCCACTCAATTCAAGTGAGACTTTTATTCCACTCACTCCACATATAATCTTATATAAAGTAATTTAAAACTATATAATAAGTGAGATCCTTATTCCACTCACAATAAACCATACCCATTTTATTAAAATTTATGCTATCTCAAGTATGCATCCTTTTTCGTGGATAGAGGGAGTAGTTTGCATGAGATCCAGTTAAACTCAAAAGACAATCCATCGTTATTTGTTGGTAAACAACTTAAATAGGAGTATGATATTTTTCGTTTCGAGAAGTTAAATATTTTAACTTCAAATAGAGTTGAATTATTATTATTATTATTATTATTTTTTTTTTTTTTTTTTTTTTTTTTTTTTTTGGTAAATAGATTTATTTATTTAACCAATGCAACAGTGAAGTACAGCTTCTTCAAACTCCCAAACACAACAACTCGAACAAAAATTGCAAAACATCTAAGATTGAAGATAAGCAGCTAATCTTCTATCTCTTTGGCATCTCATGGCTGTGGTAATCTGGCAGTGGCGCAGTACGCTCTCATTAGAAGAGACAACAACTTTAAATCTTCTGAAATTCCTTTCTCTCCAAAGGTAGTAGATAGTAACAGTGAGAACAATTCTATATAATCTCTGGCGTTTGGACATGGTTCCATAGTTTGCCAACAGCTTCTCCTTCTCAATTGCCCATATATCAGCTCCGCTTTGTAGGCCACACCATTTTTTTATTTCAGTCCATACTGCAGCAGCAAACTCATATTGAAAGAAAAGGTGATACACCTTATCATTTCCATTCCCACAAAGACTGCATGTTGGATCCACAAAGATTCCAACCTTGAGCAAATTCTCACTTGTCACTAACCTGTTAATGATGGTGAGCTACAATATAAAAATACACTGGGGGAGCCTCATTACTAGGCTTTGTTCCATGGTATTTTCTCCATTGGACCTCGAAGGATAAAATACATGCTCTTTATATAAAAAAGGGGTTGAGCCATGAGGTTCTTTCCTGCCACTGAATCTCTTATATAATCTCTTGCACCCAGAATTTTCCGTACACCCCAAGAAGCTTGAGAAGGTAAGCTCATAGTTGCATGATCTTTATTCTTGATGTAATACCCGTGCACCCATGGGATCCATAGTTTCTCTTTCTTGTGATACAGATTCCAAAGGAGTTTACAAAGTGAAGCCTTGTTCCAGATCTGAATATTAATCACATTTCATCCTCCAGCTGTTTTTGGCAGACACACATGCTCCAAGCAACCAAAGCTCATTTAGATATATTAGAACTTCCTAATCTTCAAGCTGATTGTATGAGTTTTACTACCTTCTGAGGAAGCAAGAAGATTTGGCACCAATATGTTTGAAGGCTAAATAACACTATCTTGATTAATTGAAGCCTTCCTGCATATGAAAGCAATCTTGAAGACCAACAATTAATTCTAGCTAGGATTTTATTTATCAAGGGTTGACACTGCACAATAGACAATTTCTTGGTGGATAGTGGCACCCCAAGATATTTAAAGGGCAGGTCCTTTTTTTGCATTTCACTTCTCTCAAAATTTCATCTTGTTGTTCTCTTGAAACCCCTCCAAAATAAACATAACTTTTACTTTCATTTGCTTTCAAGCCTGATGCTACCGTTTACTTTTGGAAGGAGATCATAAGTTGTTTAATAGATTCCTTATCTCCTCTAGAGAACAATAATAATAATACCATGTCTTTTGCATCTTGGTTGAAAATGAAAAGTTTTATTCTGCTGCAATTCCATCAAGCATCTATGCAAATATTCCATGCAAAGAACAAATAGATATGGAGATATGGGATCTCCCTGTCTTAACCCTCTCTTAGACTCAAAAGGTTTAGTAACTTCCCCATTAACACAAATAGAGTAACTCACAGTAGTCAAACATTGCATAATCCAGTTCACTAACATATAAGGTAATCCCAACTCTAATAAAAGAAATTTCAGAAAGGGTCGGCCACTCTACGGAGTCGTAGGCATTTTGAATGTCGATATTCACCATGCAACGAGGTGAGATACCTTTCCTATTATAGCCCTTAATCAACTCATGGCTCAATAAGATATTATCAAATATTACCCGACCCTTAATAAAAGCTGATTGGCTGACACTCACAATCTCCTCTAACACACCTTGCAATCTGTTTGTTAGGACTTTTGACACTATCTTATAAAGCACAGTGCAACACGCAATTAGCCTAAAGTGTGCAAGCACTAGAAATCTTAGGCAAGAGAGTAACTAAAGCAGTATTTATAGTTTTAGGTAAAAAACATGAAGTACAAAATTGTTGGACTGCTGCCACTACTTATATTCTAATAATGCTCCAAGCTCTTTTATAAAAAAAAAAAAAAAGCATTGTATCCATCTATACCCGGAGACTTGTGAGAATCCATACTGTGAAGAGCCTCTGTAATCTCCTTTTCAGTGAACTCTTTGCATAGCAGAATTTGTTGATTATGATTTAGCAGAGTTCCTCGTCTCACAATCTGCCTCTCAACCATTGGTAAGCTATGAGCTGCACTCCCCATAAGGCCTACATAAAAGGCCTTGATTTCCTCTTTAATTTGTTGTTGGTTGTGCATCTGGTACCATCACTTCTGAATAATTGCTTAATAGCCTTCCCAAATTTCCTTGCTTTTGCATAAGCATGGAAATATCTAGTATTCGAGTCTCCTAGATTAATCCAATTTACTTTGGACTTCTGCTTCCAAATGTTCTCTTCTATGCTATTCCACTTTTCCAACTCCTCAAGAAGGGATTTTCCGCATACACTAACTCTTCATTCATGCCATTTTGAGCCAGAGAATGCTGAGTTTGCTTCAGTTCTTCCCTGGTGTGTTCAATCTTGGCAGCAACATTTCTGTATTGACTTGTGTTGAGATGCTTGAACTGAGTTTTTTTTTTAGCTTGAACCAGATATTTATCATATGATTATTGTGAAGTTGTTGTCCCTTGCATCCCTAACTATAGTCAGAAACTTAGTATGGTCTGCAAACACATTAAGAAAACGAAATGGAGCATTTCTAACCTCAGTCTCATTTCCTATATGAAGAAGTCGAGGGCAATGGTTAGAGACTCCTCTTTCCATGAGCTCCACTACTACTGAACTGGATTTCTCATGCCAAGTAGTTGTGCCTAAGCTCCAATCAATCAGAGAGAGTATTCTATCCTCCCCTTGTTGATTATTACACCAAGAATACCTCCCTCCAGTAATTCTCACCGCGTGAAGCTCATTTGTTCTCACAAATTCCTTGAAATCTTTAAGATCTACCTCAATAACCTCATTACCTTGAAATTTGTCTTCTGTTGACAGTAAAGCAATAAAATCTTCACTTAGGATTAGAGGTTCGTCTATGGTTTGACAAATTCTAGATAGATATCTCCATAGATCTTTACTCTGTTCACCAGAGTTATAAGCATATATGGGCCACCATATGGAATTTGTTGCCTTCTCTCAAATCTCAACATACATTCCTTGTGCATGCCTTCCTAGCACTGTCACTCCCACTTTTCTAGGATCACATCCAATCCATATTCTGTCATTTATGGCATGATCATAGTTATTCTCATATTCCCAGTCTTTGTTTATTTTTCCTGAACATTTCTGGAAGTTCTCCTTCTTCACCATAGTCTTCGAAAAGGCTGCTAAATCTATTTTATTCTTATGCAGAAAGAGTTTTATCTCTTTTTGTTTGAAGGGTTTGTTACAACCCCTCACGTTCCAAGTTAAGAGCTTCATGTTTTACTAGAGGGGAAAAGGTCCCCGCCCTCTGAGTTAATTCTCCGCATTTCTTCCTTATCAAGTAGTAAATAAGTATTTCCAATCCTCACCGTAGTGGATTGCTCCCCTACTTTATTTTGATTAGCCAGTTTCCTTGGAACAATCCATTCTGTATTCTTCTCTTCTTGCCTTGGTTCAGGAACTTGCAATGTTTCTGCTTGAGGTTTAGGATCTTCTTTCACAGCTTTAGGCACCTATTTGGCTTGTCAGGGACAGGCTTAGGCTTCCACTTCTTCAGACAGTCATGTCCTGCAGTTTGACATGTCTTACAAAAGAGTGGAACCCAACCATAAATCACAACTTGTTCTACCCTTTGCCCTTGGTCTCCTTCAATCAATATCTTGTGCTTTAAAGGTTGTGTGACATCCACCTCCACTGACATCCTAATATAAGATATCCTACTCTGTTTGGTGGTGCATTCATTTGCACATAAAGGGGTACCCAAAATACTCCCAATTCGGCTCAATGACTTTATCCCCCAACAATTTAATGGGAGGATAGGAAGCTGGATCCATAATAGCACCCCTTTAAGAACTTCCTTCTCAAAAGTAAATCCTGCATCCCGTGCCTTAACTAAAGATCCTTCTACATGAGTAGTATATTTTAAGGGCTTTCACTGCACAATACTTCTCTACATATGTAGTCAGATATTTGATAGTTGGGGATTCTCCAATGACATACAAAAATTACAGCATTCTTCCATTTCCGTATCTCAATTTCAATATCTGATTGTATCTGATTGGGGAAGGAACACCATCTTTTACAGTATCTGATTGTAAAAGTACTTAGAAGTTCAGTTGAAATATAGTCCTAATTACAGTTTGATAACAACAATTAAAATTAAATAATCATAACTAGTGTTCCAATTTCGATTATAACTAATAAAAATATTACACATACAATCATTTTTACTTGAATTTTAACTAATATTGTCTCTTGTTTGCTGTTAATATTTTTTCATTTTGGACACATCAGAACTTATTCTCCGAAGAATAAGCGAGCCCAGAAAATTTGTATACTTTCTTAAATTTTCATATTTTCTATTCAAAACATTTATATTTTCATATAATTTCATTTTCATGAAGTAGAAGTTCATGCACACTTTCTTTTTTTCAAAAAATTGAATCAAATTTCTAATAAACTCCAAATAGAGACCGCGAATATCCTTGTTTACCAGAGTAAATCAGAAAGTAAGGAAATAATTGTATTACATAAGTTTAATCAGAGTATAAAACAATCTAAAAGCAGATAAAACCGGAACCCTAATACTAATAGTGAAAATTAAAAATCAAGAATCAGAAACAAATATGCTTTCTCATACGCAGCATTGTCGGTCTGCGTCAGAAGGTGTCCTAAGATTATCCATGTTTCATCATTTTCTTATCAGATTTATGCTCCGCAAATCCGCATAAATAAATAAAAATTAAAATATAAACATAAACCGGTATCGAAATCGAAATCAGAGAAAAACGTAAAATAGAAGGACGAATCAGAAAGAACGTAGCGAAATAGAATTGTTGATTTGATCAGGTGGCGTTCACCATCACTCTTCAATTCTGTTCATCACTTTCGTCAACCAAAATCAAAATGGATTTCAAAATAAACAGAGGGGAGAGAGAGAGAAATATAGCAGAAGGGGAAGGGATATGTGTTTATATAGGAAAATTAGAAGCCCTAAAGCGGAATTGCGGGCTGCAGTTGAGTTCTGCGTATCTTTGTTTACGAGAAAATGGGTCAAGCCTTGGATCGTCTGGTTTGCATTTCATTTTTATTTTAAATTTTGTTCTTTATCGTATGGCCCAACACGTTTAAGCCCAATGCCTATAACTCTAAACCAAGTCTATATAATATGTTGGTGGGTCTTAGACGAGCCACAGCGGGTGTCTCGTCGCCGGTCTCGAGACACCCCGGCCGACGAGACACCCCGATGCGGGAGGGCGGAGCTCGAGACCGTCTCGTCGCGACGAGACAGTCTCGAGATGGCTCGTGAAGGCCACGCGTTTCCGATTTTTTATTTTTTATTTTTTATTTTTATTTTAACAGCGCCAAAAATAAAAATAAAAATAAAAAATGGCAGAAACGGTAAAAATTCAACGGGCAAAAATTCAAACGGCTATATAGCCGATTTTTCTTTTTTCTTATTTTTTTTTGCAATTCATCCCTATAAATACCAACCTCCATACCACAAATTATTCCACACCAAATTCATCTTCCTCCTCTTTTTCTCTCTAATTTTCGCTCAAATTTCTTGCAAAAAAAAAATGTCTTCGTCGTCCGACTCCTCAACCGGCTACTCTTCCCATGGCACCGACGACGAGGTTATGTCGATGGTGACCAACCTCCAAGCTGCTGCGGCTCGGCTCATCGCTAAAAAGAAAAAAAAGAAGGCGAAGAGGACGGTCGTAAACCGCGATCGGGAGGCGGCCCTGCAGCAGTTGATGGCCGACTATTTCAACGACAACCCGACGTACGGGCCAATTTTTTTTCGCCGACGTTTTCGGATGCACAAGCATCTGTTCTTGAGGATTTGCGAGGCGTTGGAGCAGAATGTGAGATATTTTCAGCACAAGCAAGATGCGACCGACAAATGGGGCCTCACGTCGGTGCAAAAGTGCACAATGGTCATTCGCCAACTGGCCACCGGTGGAGCGGCAGATGTTTTCGACGAATATTTGAAGATCGGCGATAGCACCGGCCGTCTTTGCCTCCGGAAGTTCTGCCGAGGTATCATCGACCTATTCGGTGACGTGTATTTGAGGAGGCCAAATGCACAAGACACGACTCGGCTGCTGCAAATGCACGAGGAGAGGCACGACTTTCCAGGGATGCTCGGTAGCCTGGACTGCATGCACTGGATATGGAGGAATTGCCCGAAGGCGTGGTCGGCTGCCTACACTCGAGGAGATATAGGCGCGCCTTCCTTGATTCTTGAGGCGGTGGCGTCTCAAGACTTATGGATCTGGCACGCCTTCTTTGGAGTAGCCGGCTCCAACAACGATATCAACGTCCTCAATCAGTCTCCCATATTTTCGGACGTGCTTGAGGAACGTGCTCCGCCGTGCAAGTACACAGTGAACGGAAGGTCCTACGATGACGGTTACTACTTAACCGATGGGATCTACCCGGAATGGGCTGCCCTGATCAAGGCTCCTCCGATTGCAGTTGATGACAAGGCGGCACGCTTCAAGAAGATGCAGGAAGCGGCGAGGAAAGATATCGAACGGGCCTTTGGTGTTCTTCAGGCCCGTTGGGGAATTATCCGGAACCCGGCGCGGGGCTGGTACGTACCGCACCTCCGCAACATCATGTTTGCGTGCATTATTTTGCACAACATGATCATTGAAGACGAGAGGGGGGATGCCGAGAACTGGAGAGCGGACACAGAAACTAGTTCGAGTAGTAATGTTACTCATGTCACCTACCCGCAATCATGGAAGAATTTCATCAAATGGGACGCCGCATTAGGAGATGTGAGGAGGCACCATCGGCTCACAAATGATTTGATCGAGCATCTTTGGAGCCGATTTGGAGCAGTTGACGAGTAGGATGTTTTTATTTTTTTTTATTTCAATTAATGTAATGTTTTTATTTGTTTTATTTCAATTAATGTATTGTACTAATTATCTGTTTAAATTAATGAAAATTTCAACTTTTCTTATTAAAAATAATGCAAAATAGAAATTCAGAAAATCCTTAGAGACAGCCCTTAGAGACAGCCCCACTGCAGCTCACTGTCTCTATCTCCAAAAAATCCTTAGAGACACCCCTTAGAAACACTACCACTGTAGGTAGTCTTATAAGAGGGGTATCTCAAAAATAAACAAATAGATAAATAAAACTTGTTAGTGGTGATCACGACTATAAAACCATGTAATATATAAATTATTGAATAACAAAATTAAACGAAATTAATAAATTCCTGGATTACATTTATATACTCCCTCCGTCCCATCGAATACGGCTTAATTCATATGGGCACGGAGATTAAAAAAAATAGTATTGGGTCTAAAGAAAGTATTTAGTGTAGTGTGAATGCAATATTTTATAATGTTAATAAAGTTATAGATGGGATGGTTAATGTGTAGTGAGAGTAGATTAGTAGGGTTTAGATGAGATGGTAGGCCATGTATATAAAATATTGTTTCCTTAAAATGATACAGACCAAGTATTATGGGACGTCCCAAAATGAAAAACATGCCGTATTCGATGGGACGGATAGAGTATTTTCTAAAAAAGCATTCAATCCTATACATCTTATACATTATGAAATACTTATTTCACACATTTCAATGCCTTTAAAAGGATACTCATGAAATGGGTTTTAAAATCTTTCTGGGCTTATATAGTTTACGGTACACAATAAATATAAATCACTTTTAATTACTACTATAATTTATGGATCTGATAAATTACAATGCAAATATTCATTATTAGAAGAATTCAACAACAATTTCTTATTTACCTAAAAAAAAAAAACAGCAGTTTCTTACTTTTAAGTCTCTAAATCTACTTTAACTCAAAAAAAAGTCAGTAAAAATACCCAGCAGTCAGCACATATCTAAAGGACTCATTTTAGTATCTACACACACATATATATAGGGAGTGATTCCCATGCAAATGGCCATTAAAGTGGGAAATAGGAATTAATCTTCACCATTGATCTTATCTACATGAAGGGTCAAGATTTAGCTTGGTCAAAGCGGGTCAAAGCAGGTCAAACCCGGGTCAACCCGTTGACTTTTTTTTCGTTTTTTTTTTAAACTGTCACACAAGATGCACAACTTCACATATTCAGATGCACCAATTCACATATTCGGATGCACAACTAAGTGTTTTGAGATGCACAAGATTTTAAGTTTTTTTTTTATGTTTTTTTTTCGTTTTTTTTAAGGTTAGGTCATATGCACCACATCATGTATTCATATGCACCACTCTATATAATGATATGCACCACTAAGTGCATTAAGATGCACTAGTTTTGTTTTCGTTTTTTTATTTTCGTAAAACATTGTGCATCTAGTTACATTATGTGGTGCATCTAATTACACTGTGTGGTGCATCTAGTTACGCATTGTGGTGCATCCAATTTTTTTTTAGTTTTTTTTTTTACAAATTCGGTGCATCTCACTACACATAGTGGTGCATCTCATTATGTATAATGGTGCATCCGAATATGTGAAGTGGTGCATCTTGGGTGACTGTTTTAAAAAAAATTGAAAAAAAAAATTGAAAATCTTGTGCATCTAAATGCACTTAGTGGTGCATCTAGTTATATAGAGTGGTGCATCCGAATATATGAATTTGTGCATCTTGGGTGACAGTTTAAAAAAAATCGAAAAAAAAGTCAACGGGTTGACTCGGCTTGACCGGGGTTTGGCCCACTTTAACTTGGCCAAATCTTGACCCTTCATCACTAATAGATCTATGGTGGAGATCTATTTTCATTTCTTAGGATAAAATTCATTCTCATATCAATATGGTCCATATTCATACCTTGTGTTTGGTATATCATTATATAGATATCGAATTGGTATCTTTGATAAACTTAATATTCTAATTTTCAATATTTTCACATATCAATTTTTGCTAGTATATAACTCATATCTCTACTTGCCTCCTCATTTGATATCAATGGATATCTTCAACATATCAAACACAAATACAGATGTCAATATCATATTATACCTGATATTTTCTTTTTATAGATTAAAAATTGCTAGAGTTGGGTCAGAGCTCTAGCAACGAAGAGATACATAGAAGGAATAAAAGAAAGGGACCGGTTGATGACTACCTTTCCAGAATACGTCGGAAAACTCCTCCACGTGAATGTCCTCTCCATAATACGCTAGAAAACTCCTCCACGTGAATGTCCTACAAAACAAAGCTCAACACCGGGGGTGAGATCAGGCGAGGACCCTCCAACGCCCAAGTTAGAAAGCTTGTGGCGTAAGAAAGACACAAAAAGTGTTAAAGATGTGTGTGTAGTTACCGTGTAAAAGGGGTGGAGAGTTGTATTTATAAGAGGGTATTTTTCGAGGGTGAGGGGGTCTTTTTCATAGGGTTAACGGGCCTCATGCGGGGTGTTGGGAAAATTAGTAAAGATTTTGATTTATTCCGAAACCCAACTGACCCCAACTGAGTAGTTGAGCCATCAGTCAGTTAGTAGTTAGAGCTCACTGTTTGAGCGTAGGGAAATTTATCTTTGGCAGAGGTCAAACAACTCTTTCCAACGACTAATTGATCCCCTTCTCTAAAAATAGTGGTCTTTACAATGCGAGAAGGTGACTAAACACACACACAAAGAAGCATTCAAGCATTCTCTCTCTCATAAAAGAAAAAATGAGCATTAGTCGAAGAATCAGTTACTTGTTCTTCTTTCTAGCCTATCAGAATCTCCATTCTTTGATCGAGTCTAGAATAATAGGTTCTTGCATAGTTTCTAAACAAATTCTCTTTTGCAAATTGAGTCTCTAAGCCTTAGGAAGAAGCCCCCACTGTTCCAAGTATTGAAAGCTTCATAGTTGGAAAAACCCCAACCCCCAAACTTTAGGTCATTTTGAACCCGAAATCAAAGAAACTAGGTCCCTTATAACCCGCAATCTAAGCTAAGCTTTACTCTTGCCCATAAAAGAGTAGTAATGTTTTGTTTGAACCCGTAATCGAACTGGTAAGACTGTTTGGTGCCCGTAAATCAGATCAACGTTTGATAAGCACGCGTAAGTTTATCTAGTGGATTACTTCCCCGAAAAGGAAGTGGTGGACGTAAACCCTAAACCCTATACCCTAAACCCGAAAAGGAACGTGGACGTAGTAGGTCAATCTTCGAACCACGTAAAAATACTGTGTTCTTTACTTTCAGTATTTACATTCAGTTTACTAACCAACTGACCCAATAAAATAGTTTTCTGAAATTGCACTATGTGTTTAGGAACTTTACCTTCACAGTAAAAGATTTCAGTTTAAGTAATGAGTCAAAAAATAACCACCAACTTCCGCATTGCATAACTCTTTAAAACCTCAGTCAGGATTACACAGTTAACCCTCAGTCAAAGAAGTCAGATGTGCACCTAACTGTGCGATCAACTCTGATTGACCTTCTCAGTTGTCAAGCAAACTGAACTGAACAGTTTTCCTTAGAGAAAAAGATTTTTAACTAAAAATTGCTAGTGGTGTATTCTCCCTCCCCCCAATACACCAGTTACTCATTATCGAGACCATCACAAGATTATTCCTCAAGTTTGTTTCTTCATTACATAGGCCACTTCCGGCCCACACCTTATTGGACCTTTCCTTCAAGCAATTGGATTGGCATAAGGCCTAGGTGGGATATCCCCGTATCAAAAATAATTTCATTAATCAACTAGAATTATCAAGAATAACATCCAAAGCCGAGAATGCCAACTATCATGCCACAACATAGTGGAAACTATATCTCTAGCAAAACGAGAAAGTTCATAAGCCGTCCTATTTGCTTCTCGACGGACATGACTCATCGACAATACATTAAGCTTTTTAACCAAGCAAAAAAAAAATGCAACATATCTTCCTAAAGAATACTATCTGTTTTCTTTTCCTCTGTGATAACGAAGACTGCTAATAAAGAATCTGTATAAACCTCAACCAGAGATACTCTCTCTTCTACACACTCTCGAATACCAAGTAGCAAGACGTTAAGCTCCCCATGCAAAATTGTGACATATCTTGGTACATGTTTTGCTAAAGCAAATATAATCCTACCATATGCATCTCTAAAGATAGCACCCACACCTCCTTTTTCTTGTCTCTCATCCACTGCATAGTCTACATCCAGCCTAAATCAGTCGTGCTTCAGACTTTTCCATGTACGACTTCTCTCTAGCGGTAAAACACGAGCTTCGCACGCCGCGTGCTCTCTTGCTATTGTATAAGCCTCTAAATAATCCAAACGTTCCTTGTGTAAGTCATTCCAATAACAACTCTGGCCTATGTCTTTCACCACACAATGCTCTCCAAAGAAGCTACATACTTATCATATTTGATATCAATATACTCATACATGGTGTTTGATAAGTGGTATATGAATACCAACTAGCCCTAATATTAAGCCAACTTTAATTAAGCCACAATTTAAACAATTAATTATTTGGTACTTAATTGCAAATTACAAAATAAAATTGTCAATCATAGGATACAAATGTACAAACTATATACAAATTTAAAAAAAAAGTGTGTTTCCGAAATCCGAGACATTAGATAACTGGTAAAGTAAATGCATGGAAAAAAATATTAAAAATCACCCTAATTATAATTGAGTAATGATATTCGGTCACACTGTGGCCGACTACACAAGTTAAAAATAGTAATATAGGTTTTGAAAATGGAAATATACCTAATTGGGAAGCATAAACCCTAAGGGAAAGATGTGATTATTTCCATTTTTACAGTCAATTTTCCTTTTTTACGCGTGTGGCCGAATATCATTGATTTTTATATAATCTCACATTAGGATTGTTTCTCGTTTTGAAAGATTATGTGAGAAGTGTTTTAGGGATTAATTTAACAGCCTTAACAAAGTCATATGTACGCATCCTAAAATTACTGGCCAAACTTATGAAACTATATTTTGAAGCATGAGAAAAATACTGCCAAATTTATTCAAGGAGAAGGCTAGGCAGGACGCATGGAACGGATCGGAACGTGAGTAATCACTGCCTGACACGATGGGGCGGGACTTGCAATGGGTGAGTCAATAAGAGGAAAAAATCAACTATTTGCCAAAAAACAAAAAAAAAACTCATGAATTGGATTTTAAATTTCAATCTGGGCTTATATAGTTTACAATACACAATTAATTATAGAGAATTAGTCAAATATAGTCACTCCTGAAAAGAAAAGTGCTAATATAGCTACGTTTTTAAAAACGATCAAATATGGCCACGCATACACGACCAACATACATGACCATGTATATTGGTCGTGTATGCTGATATGGTCGTGTATGCTAGTCGTGTATTCAGGTCGTGTATGCTGATATAGTCGTGTATGCTAGTCGTGTGTGCATTATTGTGTATATTGCTATGGTCGTATATGCTAGTCGTGTATGCATGGTCAACATCACGACCAGTTTAGGTCGTGTATGCTGGTCGTGTATGCTAGTCGTGTATGCATGACCATTTTGATCATTTTTAAAAAAGTGGCTATATTAGCACTTTTCTTTTTATGAGTGGCTATATTTGCACTTCTCCCTTAATTATATATCACTTTTAGTTATAACTATAATTTATCAATCTGATAAATTACAATAGACTCTATTCATTTTTTTGAAGCCACAATAGACAATATTCATTATCCAAAGAATTCAACAACAACTTCAGAGTTTCTAAAATATGCTCTGCACGCATCTAATATTGGGTCAATTTTAGTTCTGGCCGCAATCCAAACGGATTAATTATCATGTACTTAATTGCAAAGTACAAAATAAAATTGTAAATATTTTTATGATACAAACAATATAGTACAAAGTAAAAAAATTTAAAAAGTGAGTTTCCAAAATCAGAGACAATAGATGACATGGTAAGGTAAATCACTACAAGAAAAACCACATTTAGCCGCGACAAATGTTGTCATTAAATGTGCCAAAGTTGTCACAAAAGGTACTTAATAGCAATTTTAATGGTTGTCACTAAAGATACTGTCAATAAAAGTTATAGTTACAACTTATCGAAGTCGTCACTGTAACTTCCAATATAGTGACATATGATGTTGTCATTAAAAATGGTTTTGTAGTGACATAAATATTTTTTGTCACTATCTATAGTCACACATAATTCCCGTCACAATTGTGCAATTCTTTAGTGACATGGGATGTTAGTCACAAAACTAAATAGTTTAGTACTGACATGTTAGTGTCGTTGCTATAACTCCATTTTACAGTCACACCTTACTAGCATCACTAAATAACTATTTGTAGTTGCATGCTATAATTGTCACTACATAATAAATTATTGTCACTAATAAAACTTTTATAGTCACTTACAATGATTATCACAATTTTATTTTTTCGTCATATAACAAAAAATTATAGTCACAAATCTATTTTGTCACTTAATCCTCTAATTTATGTCACTAAATTTCTGTAGTTTAGTAACATTGCGTATTGTCACTATAGTTTTTTTTTTTTTTTTTTTTTTTTTTTTTTTTTTTTTTTTTTTATCACTAAAGGTTATTGATTTAGTTACAACATAAAACTTAAAGTTATCACAATACAAACGTACAAAAAGTAATCATTTTCTTATTAAAGTTACAATGTTTGTCATTATATATATCATTTTATTAATTTTTAGATAGTAAACTATTTAAAATTCGAAAAACAATAAACTATATAACAATACTTGTTGAGATAAATATCCAACAAAACACTAAAATTAATAGGAATGTCACAATGTTCAACACTAAAATCAAATAAACTAAACTAAGAACAACGACAAACAAGCAGAAATCAAACTAGGTAATTAAACTTTCCAACATCACTAATGACTTGTAGTTTAACACTTTGTGGGCCAGAAACCTGCAAAGTAAAAATATATATGGAAATTAATTTTAATGCAATAGTTTATGAGACAAGTTTAAATTATTTAATAAAAACATGCTTACATTAATCAAAATGTGGGATTCGTGGGATTTCACTATTTGTATTGAAGCCTTGGAGCACAACTTGGAGTTGAACTTGCAAAACATCTTGCACTCGAGCTTGAAGTTCGGCGTCTTGGCTATTTACTTTAGCTTCTAAAGACTCGAATCTAGACTTCAGCTCTTCATTTTGTTTCCTCAATTCTTCATTCTCTATTTGTAGAGCATGATTTATTCTTTCTCCTCTTTTAGATGTCGGCTTCAACCTATCTCCACAACCACGCAATCGGCTAGACTTTTCTTCCCTAAGAACTTTCACAAAGGCTTCATCTTCAGTCATGGGACCTTCTCCATTCTCCATCGGTTCGCTTTGCAACCTAACAAATTCCTCCTAAAATATCTAATTTTATAATATTAGTAATTATAATTTCATAAATATATGCACATATATTTATATGTATACTCACATAGACTTCTTTTGAAGCTTCATCAATCCAATATTTTTTCTCGTTACTATATCGACTTAGTCTCCATGCATTTTTGTGTGTAGGCTCCTCTCCACTCTCCATGTCACGCTAATAAATAAACAAGTTAAGGTGACTGTTTTTGCATAGGCTTTTGCACTAAATAAGTATTTAGAGTCACCTACCTCTTGGTAAAAATATTGAGCAATAGATTTTGTCCCACATGCATGAGTTATCTTGAGATGTTGCCTATTTTTTCGGTGTCGAGCACTTACTTTCTGTAAAGATAAACAATAAAGATCAAAATCAATTCCATCAATATTAATATCAAATTAATAACGAGTTAAAAGGAAGTGATTAATGAGATACGTGATTTATACACATACAAGGCAGTATACTCAAGTCAAGCAGGCATGATCGTGCTTATTTTCAAATTAGCATTTAACAGTAAATTACAAAATAGGCGTGGCGTGGTCAAGCTTATATCCGAATCAACTCAAGTCAAGCAGGCGTGATCATGCTTATTTTCAAATTAGCAACAGTAAATTACAAAATAGGCGTGACATGGTCACACTTATATCCGAATCAGCCAGAAACCATTTATTATTTTACATCAGTGTATATAGATATATGCATCAGTAAATCAAAATTCAATTTGAAGAACAACACAACAACATATATTAGCATCAATATTGAAGTAAAATACCTTAAATGCATCGCTCTCAAAATAGTCAATTAGAATTTGCCAATCTAGTCGAGTAACTCCATGAGGACGCAAATCCAATATTTCTCTTTCACCCTTATTCTTAAGGTAATGAGCGTGTAGTTTATGTTTGTAACTCCTAAACTGGCGATTGAGTTGTTCAAACACTACGTTTTGAACTTGATCATTTTCTTCCAAGTTAAACTTTTGTTGTAACATTCATAAATTTTAAGAAACATACTAGTATAGCTACGTTTAAAACATGTTATAAATTAGACTTTTGTACCTTCATGGCCATCCACATCTTCTTCTTGATATCCTTTGGAATGTCCTTCCAGTGAGCATGTTGAACAAATGGGATCTATTTCACTATCACACATGCTTCTGTCTTGAAACATTTTGCATTCTCACCAACAATCTGGTTCCTCTTAGGATGAATTACGAGGTCCAATTTTTGTGTCCAACATCGTCTTTTTTGAACTGATAGCCCTTTAGTAGCGCCTCTCACTCGCCCATTTCGTCTTGGCGGTCATATAACTATAACAGATATAATCATGAAACAAAAACTCCAATACCAAAACGTAGAGACATTTAATCAAATTGTAAAATATCACATTACCATTTGTCAATTGCCAATCAGGCATTTCGTCCGGAAACTCTTCTTCTTCTTCTTCTTCTTCTTCTTCTTCTTCTTCTTCTTCTTCAGTAGTTTCTTCAATCAGAGATAAGAGAAACATGTTAATTCAATGATTTAGCAAATGAAAAAGGAAAAGAAATTAAACAAACAAAAAAAATACATGTCGAATTTGCATCTCGGGAGCTTGCCATGATAATTAAGCAAGCTGTTTCGATCAACAAAAAACTAATCTTAGGAGTTTGGAATACTATAAACCTAATATGGATATATCATGATAATTAAGCAAGCTGTTTCTATCAATGCTTATTCCAGGTCCAAAGTCTCCTGGGAATGATATTGATGTTTATTTGGAACCACTTATTGATGAATTAAAGGAGTTGTGGGACAATGGTATTGAAATATTTGATGCATCAAACAATACTACGTTCAACATGCATGTAACAGTGTTATGGACTATAAATGACTTCCCAGCATATGTAAATCTATCAGGGTGGAGTACAAAAGGATACCTAGCATGCCCCGTGTGTAATGAAAACACATGCAGTCAATGGTTGAATATTGGGAAGATTATGTGTTATATGGGTAGTCGTCGTTTCTTGCCTATTGATCATACATGGCGTCGAAATAAAAATGCTTTTGATGGAAAGACAGAGCATGGGAGTAAGCTAATTCCTTTAACTGGAGAGGATGTGGTGGAGCAGATAAGTAATGTTTATCCAATTACATTTGGAAAAGTACAACCACAGAAGAAGAAGAAGAGAAAGCGCGATGTGGATTTGAACTAGACCAAACATAGTATTTTCTTCGAGTTGCCATATTGGAAAAGTCTAAACTTATGACACAACCTAGATGTTATGCACATTGAAAAAAATATGTGCGATAATATTATAGGGACGTTGTTAGACATTAAGGGGAAAACGAAGGATAACATTAATGCTAGATTTGATTTGCAGGAAATGAAGATAAAGCATCAGTTACATCCAAAGTTAAATGGAAATCATTATTTGGTGCCTCCGGCCTATTATACATTGACTATGCTTGAAAAAAGAAAGTTGTGCTCATTCTTTGCCTCAGTGAAGTACCTAGATGCATATGCTTCAAGTTTGTCTAAAGGTGTTAACGCTAAGACACTGTAACATTTCAGGATTGAAAACTTATGATTTACATGTTATTTTGTAGCAACTATTGCCAATCTCAATGCGTGGTTTGTTTGATAACAATGCATATGAAGCGTTGCATGATATTAGCTATTTTTTTAGACAAATTTTCTCAAGAACACTGAAAGGTACAGACTTGGAGCGTTTGGAAGATCAAATTGGTTTGACCTTGTGCAAGTTGGAGAGGATTTTTCCTCCAACATGTTTTGAAATTATGGTGCATCTACCCGTTCATCTTGTTCAAGAAGCAGTTTTAGGACCTGTACAGTATCGATGGATGTATCCGATCGAAAGATTAGCATCTAACTTTTTATTTACATGAAAATCTATATGCTAAGCATTTATTTATTTTTTAAATTGTTATTTCCATATTTTGTTTAGGTATTTGTATAGATTAAAACAATATGTTACTAACAATGCACATCCAGAAGGATCAGTGGCAGAAGGCTATATTGCTGAAGAATGCATGACGTTTTGCTCTATGTACATGAATGATATTGAGACACAATTCAATAAAATAGAGCGTAACTATGAGAGGCGCAAAGATGTAGAGGAAAACAACTTGTCAGAAATCTCCCAATACTGTCGTTCCCTGGGAAAAGGTGGATATGTTTGCTTGATGATAATGGATGGAAACAAATGTATTCTTATATTTTGAAAATTGCGATGAAGTGTTGGAATTAATAAGGTATTTTCTTAATTTTATTTAATATGATTAAGTTTTTTAATTAGTTTCTTTGCTTTTAGTTTAATTTTATATTGAAACTTATTATGTATAACATTTATAGTGAGCATAAAGAGGACCTGAAACGAAATGAATGTCCTAATGTAGAAAAGGAGCACGGGGATTCTTTTGCAAAATGGTTTGAAAAGCGAGTAAGTTATTACTTTTATTTTCACTATTTTCTTTAGCTTATCTTTTCATTTTATTCTAAAAATTTAATTTTCTATTAGATCGCATTGGCGCTAACAGAACGCCAACTTCTGCACAAGGATCTAAAATACTTAGCATGTCAACCTGATAAAAGAGTAACTCTTTATGAAGGTTGCATTGTGAATGGGTTGCGGTTTCATACAAAATGTCATGATTTGGATAAAAAACACAAAATTATGGTGTTGTTGTGAAAGTTGACGAGGAATCTGGATTCCATGATTATTATGGTGTGCTAGTAGATATAGTTCAATTGGACTATTTGGGTAATCATCAAGTGACGTTGTTTAAGTGTGATTGGTATGAAGGTAAGTCAGTTGTAAAAGACAAATACAACTACACAAGTATAAACAAGTCAAAACCGTGGAAGACTAGTGAACCATTTGTGTTGGCAACTCAAGTCGAGCAGATATATTATGTTGACGACATCAAATTAGGCAACGATTGGAAAGTCTTTATCCCAGCACAAGCTCGAAGTTTATGGAATGTTGTTGAAAATATTGAGGATGAGTGTATAGTGACTAATGAGTCTTATAAGCAAAATGAATCACACATTTTAGATGATGTGATTCAACATCCTAATGATTTCATCGAATGGTGTCGAAACGAGATCCCACCATCGACCATATCTTCAAATATCGTATCATCAAGGAAAGACCAACCCGATGATGATGACAATGAAGAGCAAGAAGAAGAAGAAGATGATGATGATGACGATGACGACGACGACGACGACGAGACCGACAGCGAGGGAGATAATATTGGTGATTCTGATGATGATTTTCATGTTTGATATCTTTCTCTGTTCAACCTTCCATGTTATGAGGTTAAAATTCATGAAAATTTTCGTTATTTTCTTTATTAGTTGTTTTTAAGTGTGCTGATTTGATAAATTTTTATATTTGGCAGTAAGTTGGTGATTTTGAGGGAAAATATGCATATTACTTTGTTGGATAAACAAGAAGAAATGACACATCTGGCAAAGCTTGTGGAGAACTTCCAACATAAAGCATGGACATGTTCCCAAATATGTAGTCTTTAACATTTTGAAAACAAGAATATGCTATTTTATAATCTTACAACATGTATTTTAATTGTTGATTATTTTTCTCATCTCCAAGAATATTTGATATATATTAGTTAGAAGGCTACTTGATAATGAGCATGATCACTCTTTATATGTACTAGTCATTCAGGAGGCGATGGAAAATAATTTAATTTTAGGCGTGATCATAGTATGTTTTTTCCAAAATAAATTATTTTAGAATAAGCGTGATCATGCTGAGTGTGCGTGTGCACTTGTCCTCTACGGGTGTACAGTGAGATAATTCAATTTTAGGCGTGATCACACTCTTACTTTTGAAACCAATTACTCCAAATCGCTACGTGGATAAGCTAAGTCGAAGATTATTGTACAATACACATGATCATGCTGAGTGTATGACGGAGCGCTGTCGTCACACACTTCGTACAAATAATATTTATAAACACCTCTTGCCCAACAAGGTAGTAGTCAGCGGCAAGTTGGATCGTACCCAAGGGACCTGGTGTAATCTGTTCTTCAGATGTTGCTCAACAAAAGGGTTTTGGTCACGAAGTATCTAAGTAACATGTACTCAACAAGTAACAATATCAAATAACAAAAGAGTTTGGATTGAGTTTCGAATCCATGATCCTAATTACTCTTTACTGGTTCATTGATGCAAAGATATTCAATTAACTGATTTTATTACTTGGTTTAAGACAAAGATTAGTTTATACCCTAAGGTCATGAAGTCACGATATAAACACACTTAGCCTATGTCTAATCAATTTTACAGATCTTGACCAGAAGGCAAGATGACCTCTTTTGATCAACAAAGTCACGAAGACACTTCAGTAACGATGCTGCCCAACAAGTATTAAGATACAAACAGACCCAAGACAACCAAGGGGTAGGTCAATACCAACTGCTCTCCAACACCCTTTACCTTCTTGGGCACGAAAGACACTCTTGTGTTAATCCCAATTTCTGTTAATGACTTAATCTCAATATCTAGTTGGTAATCAATCAACTTTCAATATCAATTAAATCTAGAATTAATCCTAAGTGTTTCGGGAACAAAATCAATTAACGAACTTAACCAATTAGACCTCACGAGTTTGAACGAGTAATTTAGAATCACTTCATCTGTCACACCCCGACTCCCGAGGTGCGACGTATGAACACTAACACTACTAAACCATCCATCACTCAACTCAAATAAGGGAAACATGCTCAGGAAAACAAGGGAATATCAACGGAAAGCGGTAACATTCAAGACATGCTTTCAAAGATATATCAAATCAACCAACGAGCACGAATAATTTACATATCTAGTTCGAATGGGAACAAGTATTTGAAGTCAACGAGAACAAGATTTATCTAGAACAGAAATTAGTATCGAGCACATCACTCGGAATTAGAACATGTATCAGAGTATGATATCCAAAAGACTTCAATAAACAAAAGCATTGTATTGCAGCGGAATTCTCGACTCAATCCCAACAACTACATGTATGAAGACATGCAATTGCCAGTCTAACTTTCGACTCGATCAACAAAACATATATCACCACACCACACCACAAAGTTGTCCTCTCCATCCGCATCCCGCTAACCCGCACGTTTAGAAATACATGCAGGGCTGAGTACTTCGTACTCAGTGAACACATGCCAAAGACTTTTGAAACATTGCTCTTAGAGCTATATCAATTGAATGTTGCCTTGCCGTAGCATCACAAGTATTTATGCAATGAAAACAGTTTTACTTGTGAATGCAAAATCATTTTGTTTCCGAATAGACTGCGCAGTCAAAATAATTATATATACATCAAATAGTATGTATCATCTACCACATCATCCATCTATCTGTGTCGAGAAGTAGGCCTCCTTCTCAAACACTGTAACCGGCCCAACCGAAGCAAGGCTCACAGTCACCATCAAACAATTCATATACCACACGTGGGTTTCCTGCCTTTCACAGGACAATAGTATCTTATTCAAACAAATGATAAAACATACCAAACATCATAAAATCGGCAAATCAATTGGATTTAATACTCACATAATAATAATAATATTCAATAACCAAATAACGATAGCATTCATTGGAGTTTTGGTTTTAGAAAAGCCCAGCTAACTTCCGACGATTAGCAAGGCGGCTTACTCTTTCTTTGTCCTCGATACTTCTCCGTCCCGCTCGGTCCTTTATATTTTGACATCGATAAAAGAAGTAAGACACGAAGCTTAAGACGTAAAGTAGACGTTTGTTTCGACTGAAGGACTTCTACTTGACTCGTCTCTCTCTATTTTTATCTTTTCTAAGACAATCTCGATTCTCGACTTTCTCGTCCTCAGTTCTTACTCTACTCGGTTACTAATTACTGCATCTAGTATTCTCGTTTCTAAATCATGTTCGCTACTCACTAATGCTTGACATTTCTTATTAATTAAAGAAACGTTAATTTTCTAAGCTTCAATACTTGAATCCTTACTCACATTCTCAATTAAATACTCAATTATACGAACATCATTCACGTCATGAGCACGCATTCTCAATAATTTGAACAATCATTTCATCATGATCAAAGCATAAATATTTTACTCAAGCATGTAGATTCAATTAGGCATATTCAACATGTTTAATCACATAAGTCTACTCAAACGAATTTAATTCAACATAGAATTTCAATCAATCATCATAATTTAAATTGGAATTTAAACAAACGTATTATCTCAAACTCGATTCATACTTCAAGTCACATTAACAATTACTCGTCTTTACTCGACTCCAATTTTGGAAAAGACATTAATTCAAATAATAAAAGTTTTCTTAGATTAAAACTCAAATAATCATTTGATTTCTCAATATACGACGCTATTTCCAAAGACGTCGTCTTTTCTCAATTACTTATACGTATTCGCATACGTACTATTACTTATGCTTCTATAATTATTTCTCTTTTTCTTTTAATTAAACTCTTATTGAAATAAAAATTCATTTTCTATTTATGGCTCGACTCTTATCTTCGACTCAAAACTCGATTCTTAAACTATTACTCGATAACTTTTATTTTTCATTTAACATTCAAAACTCGGTAATTTCCTCGACTCCTTTTTAATTAAACGATTTGAAAACCAAACTCGATTATCACGAAATAATCATCACTCGTCATAATATAAACAACTACTCAAACAATTATCATTTATAAACTCAATTCTCAAAATAACTCTTATTAAATCTTATTCTCTTTTTTACATCGTTTCTCAATTAATTACTTTAATTCGCTCAATTAATTCTTACTCGACTCTTAATCTCATAGTTTCTCTTACTCGACTTATCTCTTTATTTATCTTCTAAGCTCTACTCAACTTATTATTATTATTTCTTATTTAATGAAGAAATTCTTATTTTAGTTATTTTGCTCCAACTTATTTTTAACTTCAAACTTCTCGATTAATTTAAAATCATTCGGATAATTAAACTCATACTCGGTTTAAAGCTTCTCGTTGATTACTTATACTCAACTTTATAATTATTATTTTTATCCTCATTATTTCTCGTTTATTCAAACGACTTAATTCTCAATTTCTCGACTCAAATTTCATACTCGTTTTATAACTCTATTTCTCTAATTCTATCTCGTCCTCTATTTCTCATTTATTACGACTTCTAATTCTTCGTTATTTATTTCTCGATTATCACTTTCTTTAATCTCGATTTATTTAACTCGATTAACTCTTTCTCTTAATCTTTAATTATTTAATAAAGAAATTATTTTTCTTTATCTTTCTCAATTTAATTTTTATTCCAATAAATATCTTGAATATTTTATTATTTTATTAATTAATTTCTTTTAGAATTAATTTTAATGAAATTCAAATCTTCAAATAAACACCAAGAACACCTAGAACACCAAGAACACATATTCAAAAACTCATATTTTTCACCAAGAACACCTAGAACACACACTAGGTATCATTTCTTATTTTCTTCGATTTCTACCTCTTTTTATGCTTAAAACTTCATTCCTTTTATCTCATTTAATTCTACTAACATCTATTATTCAACATTTCACACAACATGCTCTTAAACATCATACTATCAAAATCATCAAAAATCATTACAACATCATAAACATCAAAATATCATAAAAATTATTTTTCTTCTAAACATGCATATATATTTCGATTTTCCTCAAATAACATCATAAGAGATTAAATCATCATATAACTCATAATCATAGCATGCTTGTAACATCATCAAATCATCAACAAAATAATCAAAATAAATTTCTTCCTCCTTGGCATAAAAATCTCGGCATTCATAGAATTTTTAGGCAAATAATTTCTCAATTTTTCATGCATATATACTCATTCAAAATATACTCATAAACACATATCAAACATCAAATTATCAAATACTCAAGAAAATCAAATTTTCCTATTTTTCTCAAATTTTTCGGTTTTAATCAAAATTTTAGGGAATTAATTTTTCTTTCTCTTTTAATCAAAGATAAATTCCTAGGCTCGATTTCCTATCGATTTCTTCACTTGAATCTCACATCGAATCTCATATCAAATCCCTAGTTTTTGCCTAAGCATAAATTAAATCATGCATGTATGTTTTTCTTTAGAGATTAGGGAGATTACATATATACAAGAAATCAAATAAATAAACCTACTTCAAAATAATTAAATCGAAGCTTCTCTCTTGAATCTCTTGGACCGAAAATGAACAAGATTAGGGCTTAAACTCTTGGCTTGGAATTTCCATGGTTGAATCCACCTTAATCCTCAAGAAAAATGAAACAAAAATTAATCATCCACACTAGGGCATAAGTGCCGAAATTTTTAAGAAAAAATAGAGGGATGATTGTTTTGGTTTCAAGCACAAGAATTTGAAGGAGTATTACCTTTTTAATTGATGTTGGAAGAACTTAAGAGAGTAGTGATGAAGATCTCTTGGAACTTGAAAGCTTGAAGCTTGAAACTTGAAGCTTTAATGGAGGATTTCCAACTTTGTGTTGTGTGTGTGTGTGATCGGCAAAGAGGGAGAGAAAGAGAGGAATATTTTTCTTCTTTCCTCCTTGAGAGCTATCGAGAGAGAGAGCTAGAGATAGAGAGTAGAGAGTTTGAGAGAGTGAATGATATGATGAATGAGGAAATAATGAAAATGAAGTTTATTAAGTTAAGAAAGAATAACAACATGATATTCTTTAGCAGGTGTTGAAAAATAGGATAGCTAGAGAGAAATTAGGGAGAGAGAGAAGAGTGAGGTCGGTAGAGAGAGAGAGAGGGAGAGAGATTCTCTTTGACAGATAAAATTTTACCCGGTTGAGAAAGTTTTCCGGATAAAAAGTCTGTATTATTTCATTTATACTGAAAATGGCTCTAATCTCTCCTCGTCTCGTTTCCGTCACTAGAAACATCTCAAACCTATCTCATGTCCCATTAAATAAATCAATGTCACAGCCCCAAATCCCGAGGGACGGCAGAAGCTGGGGTGCGACTGGGATTGGATTAAAGAAGCGGGGAAGAAGGGGGCTGACTAACTAAACATACGTAAAAGACAACATACATTCAATGAACAAGACTTTACTAATATAAAGGAAAAGTTAACCGCGAAGGATTACTCGACAAAAGTACTCGATAGTATCTAAGTTCAAGAGTACAGACTTATACTACAGTGTTTTAATAATGTACATATTCTCAAAAGTCTAGAGTTTTGCAGCGGAAAGTAGGTCATAGCTAAAGCATCCTAACTTCTCAACTCAACTTCAACCACCGCCGCTCTTGTCGCTTCAACCTGCACATTTAGAAAACAATGCAGGGCTAAGTACAAAAGTACTTAGTGGGCACGATGCCGAAAACATAATCATATGTAGAGATAATCTGGCATTTCATAATTTGTAGCACATCGGGGGTTTTATTAAAAAGGGACCCGTGTCTACTAAACATTTTCTGACTCGTTTTTCTCAATTTAGCTTGCAAGCATTTTTCTGGTATTTACGTTCAAATCTTGACCAATTCTCATTCACCGTGGCTGGTACCCCTCAACAGGGTATCACATACACCACAGGTTACAAAGTGCACTAACTCTGGAAAGCACTTAATAGCTAACTCAGAGCCGATCGTTAGTTAACCTATTTAGATTAACTCTAAATCTGGAAAACACGAATGTTAACTCAGATAAGTACAAGAGAACTCACATAAAACATAAAACAGTTCATGCCATAATTATCACTTTGAAAACACAGGTATCAAAGCGATAAAGAAAGGTTTTCCGAGCATTGCTCGTTTTGTTTTATATATAAAACCCCACCTTAGTGTTTACAGAACTAAGTACTAGCTTCCGATCTCCTGATCTTCCGTCCTTTCCTTACTGCTGGCTCCCTCCTTCATCGTAAAATAATAACACTTTAAATCGGTCGTAAAAGATAATCGACTATAGAAATTCGAATTAGGTTTTAGTCGTTTCATTTCTTTAGGCATTTGCACGCTACTAGTTTCATTTTAATTAAACGGGAACGAGACTTGAACAAATCTCGTTTAGACCTCGAAAGGTCTCATACTCGACTCTTAGGTCAGAAGAGAAGGTAGTCGTTAACTTATTACGGCTCAAACGATCGAAAGAAACTAAGTTGCGAAGAAAACAACTTAGTAAAATAAATCCTGAAAAATCACTGCACAAGGCAGTAGTTCTGGGGACTGCCCAGAAAAGGGAAATTGGAAACAGGGGATGAGCCCTGTAGCATTAGAAAGCTTGGGAAGTCTAGTTTACGCTCCAATTTACGGATCTCAAATTCGATAAACGAGCTAAGAAATATTACAGTTTCCGGCAAGGGTTGCAAAACTGCCGCGCTAACCCTAGTTGCTCGATGGAATCGACGTATAACTTCTTAGGTTCGTTCTAAGTTCTCGTACTTGATTTCTCACGAAACTGGACTCTCAAGGCAGTCAACACGTACTCCCGTACGTGAAGGACTCCTTCTCAAAACTCGTTTCTTTAGCACGACGTTCTAAATATCGTCGTCTCAACTACCAATTACTAAACCAAAATCAAGTTAACAAATTCTCGTTTCTAGTTCTCGACTATAACTACAACTCATATTATATTAATCCGAATGCTCATGTCGTCAACTACAAAGTTATGCCTTAGTCCATCATGAACATTATTATCAAGTTAGAATTCTTACTCGACTTTTCGGTTATTAATTACGACTACTTGTTCGTCTCTTACGAGATTTCAAAAGTTATCGGATTTCGCTCAAATTTTACGTCATCAAACATCATCTAACAAGACTCATTATTATACATATCATCACTCCATATCATTACTAAATCTCAACTTAAATGGAGTTCTTTGTCTCTTACGACTTCATTAATAATTTTAGAAAATTCTCAAATAATTCCTATTATCAACTAACATCATTAGGAACATCAATCCAACAACATATCATAAATTAGATTAACTACATGAAAAGCCCCCAATTTCTCATAAATTTCGGTATTAACATAACATCTAAGGGGGTGATTTTCTTCATCAAACATCATCACTAATCCATTAATCATACTACTATATCATCAATTAAACAATTACAAGTCTAATTGCAACATTAAACAAAAATCCCCAATTCAAAACCCTAGCTCAATTCGGTCCTCACTTAAATTCGTAGGGGTTTCGATTTCTTTTTGTTCTAATCACCAATCGAACACCTGCTAAGCATGATTATCCAACTAATTGAAGAATTCCAACATCCTACATGTTTGCGCCAAATTTTCGGTACTTATTAGGAAAATAGGGTTCTTGATTTCTTTTAATTTTAATCCCTAAATATCATATCTAACACATCTAATTACACTAATCGAAGATCAAACATCTAATTCATCCACCCAAGAAAATCGATCCATCTTGAGAAATAAAAAGAAATGGATTTGGAATGGATAGAAGTAAAGAAGAGACAATTACCTTGAAGATTACTAAAGGAAGAAATAGACTTTGATGGTTGGATGAAGACTTGTATGAAAATCTTGCCCAAGAACTTGAGGTCTTCAATGGTGAAGTGAAGAACAAAGAGAGGGATAGAATGTGTAGTGTGTGTGCCGAATTGGGAGGGAGGGAGATGAGTGATGAAGACTTAATTTGTTATTAAGATATAACATTAGGTTAATAGGTGTAAAGTAGAATAAAAATCTAAGGGTGAGTCATTAGGATAAAAACTATATAAAATGAAAATATCAAGCTTGAGAGAGGGAGAGAAGTCGGTCATGAGGGAGAGAAAAAGAGAAATTACGCACTTTTTCGGCGCGATACGACGCTACGGAAATCGAACGACGAAAAACGTAGCTCGGCACAAAATCGTCACATTCCGATTTGACCAAAAATTCTAACGTATTAAACTTAATCGAAAAATAATAATTAAAAACTTAATTCTGACAAAAACTTGGGACGACATAGTCCGAGTTTCGTCCGGAAAATCATAAAAATGAACTTTTTCGGGCGAGTTCATATCGCAATTTCGTGAATGTAAAAATTAGACGGTTTTCCGATCTGAGTTCTAGAACTAAAAAGTTTTTGTACGCGATAACCCTAAATACAGTAGTCATCTAACTGACTTCCGTAATTTATTTTCGGAAACGGATTTTACCGTTGGCCTTAGAATTTAGAATCGTAAACTTAGGCGTGCAAAGCCATTTTTATTATTAACTTTAAAATTTTAAGATCGTACGGAAATTCTGGGGTATTACATCCTACCCCCCTTGCGAAAAATTTCGTTCCGAAATTTGCATACCTTCTGCAAAAAGATGAGGATATCTCTCCTTCATCTTCTCCTCGAGTTCCCACGTGGCTTCTTCTTGCCCGTGGTGGTTCCACAGCACTTTAACGATTGGTATTGATTTGGTTCTTAATTCTTGGACTTTTCTATCTCAAATCGATATCGGCTTCTCTTCATAGCTTAAGTCAGATTCAAGAACTACGTCTTGCTGACTAATGACGTGCTTAGGATCATAGACATATTTTCTCAATTGAGAAACGTGAAAAATGTTGTGAACACTTCCTAGACTTGGCGGTAAGGCCAATCTATAAGCGACGGGTCCTATCTTCTCGAGGATTTCGTAAGGTCCTATAAACCTGGGTCTTAGTTTACCCTTAACTCCAAATCTAAGGATTCCTCTAGTCGGTGATATCTTAAGGAAAACTTTATCTCCTATTTCAAACTCAAGATTGGTTCGACGATCGTCGGCATAAGACTTCTGTCGGCTTAGAACTTCTTTCATTCTATCACGTATCTGCCGAACTATCTCAATCATCTCATTTATCGCATCTGGGCCTAGGTTCTTTCTCTCACCTACTTCGTCCCAATAAAGTGGTGATCTACATTTCCTCCCATACAAAACCTCGTACGGCGCCATTCCTATCGTGGCCTGATAGCTGTTGTTGTAAGCGAATTCGACTAAGTGTAGGATTTCTTCCCAATTCGCGCCTCGGTCTAAAACCACTGTCCTAACATATCGACTAAAATCTGAATCGTTCTCTCTGACTGCCCATCTGTCTGTAGGTGAAACGCTGTACTGAAATTAAGCTTTGTTCCCAATTCTTTCTGCATCATAATCCAAAATCTCGAGGTGAATTTGGCGTCTCTATCCGATATTATGACCTTTGGTACTCCATGCAGACGTACAATCTCTCTAACGTACAACTGAGCTAGTTTCTCTGATCCGTAGGTAATCTTAATCGGCAAGAAATGTGTTGACTTTGTAAGCCTATCGATTATCACCCAAATTGCTGTGTTTCCTCTTCTTGACTTAGGCAATCCCGTGACAAAGTCCATGGCTATGCCTTCCCATTTCCATTCTGGGACATCCAATGGTTGTAGCAATCCATACGGTCGTCGGTGTAAAGCCTTAACTTGCTGACATGCTAAACACCTTTCTACAAACGAGGCAACGTCTCGTTTCATCCCATTCCACCAGAAGTTTCTTCTCAAATCTTGATACATTTTCGTACTTCCTGAGTGTGCTGTATAAGGCGTGTCGTGAGCCTCACTCAAGATCTCGTTCTTCAGTTCGATGTCGTCATCAGGAATACAAATTCTGCCTTCATAAAGGATCGCATTGTCTGGTGCTTTGGAATATCCATCTGGTTTATCTGTTCTTATCTTTAATCGCAACCTTTCTATTGACTCGTCCTTCCTCTGAGCACTGATGATTCTTTCTCTCAAATCTGGTGTAGCTTCTAATGCTGCTATCTGACTTGTTATCATAGCTGGCGTGTCGAGCACTCTGATACCCATCTTCTCGAATTCTCGTACTAAAGTTTCTTCTTCTACAAAAAGGCATCCTAACTTCGTTGGAGCCTTGCGACTCAATGCGTCTGCTACCACATTAGCCTTTCCTGGATGATAGTTGATTCCGCAGTCGTAATCCTTGACTAATTCGAGCCATCTCCTTTGTCTCATATTTAGTTCTTTCTGCTCGAAAAAGTACTTCAGGCTCTTGTGATCGGTGAATATCTCAACCCTTACACCATAGAGATGGTGTCTCCAAATCTTTAAAGCATGTACCAGGCCTGCGAGTTCTAAGTTGTGGGTTGGGTACTCAACTTCGTGAGGTCGAAGTTGTCGTGAAGCATAAACTATCACTCGTCCATCTTGCATTAAGACACAACCTAATCCATTTTTCGATGTGTCGGTGTAAACCACATATTCCTTGCTTGTGTCTGGAAGTGCTAATACTGGCGCTGTGGTTAATTTCTCCTTAAGCATTTGGAAACTCTTCTCGCACTCGTCCGTCCATTTAAATTTGGTCTCCTTCCTGAGTAGCTGTGTCATCGGGCGGGCGATCGTGGAGAATCCCTCAATAAACCTTCTGTAGTAACCGGCTAAACCCAAGAAACTTCTGATCTCATTCTGACTCGTTGGTGACTTCCAGTTGTGCACTGCCTCTACCTTGGCTGGATCCACTTTGATTCCTTCCGCCGATACTATGTGACTAAGGAACATTACTTCCTTTAGCCGAAATTTGCATTTACTGAATTTGGCGTAGAGTTTCTCAGTTCTTAGTGATTCCAATACTATCCGTAGATGCTCCTCGTGCTCTTTTTCATTCTTAGAGTAAACGAGGATGTCGTCGATGAATACTAAAATGAATTTGTCCAAGTAAGGGTGGAAAACTCTATTCATAAGATCCATGAATACAGCTGGAGCGTTGGTCAAACCAAATGGCATTACTAGGAATTCGTAATGGCCATATCAGGTTCTAAAAGCGGTCTTCGGTACGTCTTCAGGTTTAATCTTCAGCTGATGGTACCCTGACCTTAAATCTATTTTGGAGAAGACTCCTGCACCCTTGAGCTGATCGAACAGATCCTCGATCCTTGGCAAAGGATATTTGTTCTTGAGTGTGATCTTGTTCAGTTCTCGATAATCTATACACATTCTCATCGATCCGTCATTTTTCCTAATAAATAGCACTGGTGCTCCCCAAGGTGAGACGCTTGGCCTGATGAAACCAAGGTCTAGCAATTCTTGTAACTGGATTTTGAGTTCTTCTAGTTCCTTCGGTGCCATCCTATACGGGGCTTTAGATTTAGGTGCGGCTCTTGGTTCTAAGTCGATTGTGAATTCCACGTGACGATCTGGTGGCAATCCTGGTAACACTTCTGGAAAGACGTCTTCGTATTCATTCACAATTTTTACGTCTTGAATGGTCTTCTCGGCTCCTGGCTCTCCGACTAGGTACACAAGATAAGCTGTGGTACCTTTCTTCTTCATGAGTTTCGTGGCTTGAAGGGCTGATATAATTGGTATGCCTCTACCCATGGAAATTCCGTGGAATTCAGTTAGTTTTTTACCCGGGGGTTGAAAAGAGATTTTTCTCTCATTGCAGAGAATCGTTGCATAATTCTCTGACAACCAATCCATTCCTAGGATTATATCTACGTCCCACATTATCATAACGTTTAAGTTGTTCGCCTTAACCTTATGAGTTCCGATTTCTAGTTCTAGGTTAGAGCAAACATGCGTAGAAGTAGTGATCTCTCCTAAAGGTGTAGCTACTCTCATAGAATGTGCAGCTCTTACAGGCCTAATGTCTAAGTTATCGGCACACGAGCCAGTAATGAAAGAATGCGATGCGCCAATATCAAACAATATCTTAATGGAGATGTTGTGTAGTTTTCCCATACCTGCTAGATTGCCTTTTCCTTTGTGCTGGCCACCCTGTTTGATAGCGCATGTCCTCAAATTCTGTTGCTGCTGCGCATGCTGCTGGAACTGCTGTTGGTTCATTGGCTGTTGCGGCTGTGCTTGTATGGCTCTGAGAGGTATGGCTTGGAGCGGTTTCGGACAATCTTTCTTCATATGCCCCTTCTGTCCACAGTTGAAACAGTTAGGGGTGCCTACCTGACATACTCCAGGATGGGCTCTGTTGCACTTAGGGCAGACAGGAATGGTAACCCTCCCTGGGTTAATTGCTCCCTGGTTGAAGTTTCGTTGCTGCCCTTGTGGCTGGTTCTGTTGACCGTTGCCCTTCCATGGTGTGTTCTGCTTATTCCCCTGAATAAACAACCCCGATTGGTTGTTTCCCTGCCACGGTCTCTTGTTGTTGTTGTTGTTGTTGTTGTTGTTGTTGTTGTTGTTGTTGTTGCTCTGGCCAGGCTGCTGATAGCCCTGCTGATTTCCCCTTCTCTGACCTCCCTGGTTGTTGAAGTTCTGATTGTAGCCTCCGCTACCTCCTCCATTCCATTTCCTCTTTCCCTGATAGTTGCTACTATTGTTGTTATAGTAGCCTCGGTTCTGGTTCTGTGCTGGAGCTGATGCAGTTGGTACAATCTTCTTCTCATCAGGCACGACAGCCTCCATTTCCAAAGCTCTTCCCAAAATATCAGTGTAACCTAGTCCCCCATGACTAGCTAACGCGATTCCCAGTTCATGTCGTAGTCCCCCTTGGAACTTCTTGGATAACTTCTCCTCAGTATCAACTAATGCCAGTGCATACCTAGACAACTCGCAAAACTTGGCGTCATACTCAGTCACGGTCAGCTTTCCTTGCTTCAAACTATAAAACTCGGCTTCCTTCTGTGCTCTATACGTCTTGGGTACGTACTTATCAAACAGTATTTCCTTGAATTCCTCCCACGTGAAACGAGCCAGCTGCTCTGCGGGTATTACCTTCTGCCTTGCTTCCCACCAATAATCCGCCGATCCAGTCAGTTGGAATGCGACACATAGCATTCTCTCCCATCAGTACATCTGAGGAGTTTGAATATCTTCTTAGTAGATCTTACCCATAGCTCAGCATCGCTAGGGCTGCCCGTTCCATTAAACATCGGAGGGTTTTTCTTGAGGAAGAGATCCTCAATATCCCTACAGGGTGGTGGTGGAGGTGGTGGTGATGGGGGTGGTGATGGGGATGGTGACGGGGATGGTGATGGGGTATCATTCTGTTCATACTCTTGTTCTCTGTCGTTCTCTGGTTGACGTCTCTCATGTCCTCTAGGCCTTCCAGGTCCTCAACCTCTCCTATTGTTAACGTTTCTTGGCGGCATTTTCTTTGATCTAAAGAAATTTGAAATTTTCATTAGTCTTTTCTGTTAATTACTCTTAGTACTTACTAGCTCGTCCTCAACTCAATCAAGTTCACGGGATGACGAATCGAACATAGCTTCGATATTAACTTCATAATCTTTTAACTTTCAAGTTAAGCTCAATTCTCGTTACACGAGTTCATTTGACATTCTGATTTTAATTACATGATTTATAGAAAATTTCTCTTGATTAAAAACCCTCTCATGGGTCATGTATATATATATACATCAAAAAGAATATTAATTCTGCCTCCAACGAGGACTTATACAAAAAGGTTAGACTACTACTAGTCTAAACTAGGCTGACTGCCTACTATTTACCGGGTGCACTAACAAGCTGCAACTCCGTACCTACTAAAAGTACTAGAACGGAAACGATTCATAAAATTTCGTATCCGTTAGAGTACTACAAAAACTAGTTATTGATCCGACTCTTTACAGGACAAAAGAGCTACTACTACTACTAACATGCGTCTACTACGCTCTACTCGACAAACTATAATCGAGTCAAAACTGCCCCTTTACGGCCTAAAAAACCCTAAGAGTCCTCCTCTGGGTCCTCCTCCGGATCCTCGTCCGGGTCCTCCTTAGGATCCTCGTCCGGGTCCTCCTCACGATCCTCGTCCGGGTCCTCCTCAAAATCCTCGTCCGGGTCCTCCTCAAGATCCTAGTCCGGGTCCTCCTCAGACTCTGAACCAAAAACGAGCTGGAGTGCCTCGTCCTCCCTCAGAGTAGAGCCATCAGAAAGTGTAAGTAGAGTGGGCGACGGTGCCTCTGAAACTGTCTCCTCCAGGTCTGAAACCAAGTAGTCCTCACTGAGCTCTACTGCACGCTTCTTCAGGAGAAGAAGGTGCTCAGGAACGGAACCGGAATCTGAACCCGACTCGAACTCCTCCCTAGAACGGACCCTGGACGGTCCTGCCTCCATCTGACCCCTAACTACGCCCCACTTCTCACAGATCTCCTCAAGCGGTGTCAGTGGAGATGGTAACTCTAACAAGGCGGCAAGCTCCGGGTCGATCCCTCGGTACTCAGACTCCTCCCTAAACAGTCTTGTCTCTAACGGTCCCCTGACTCTAACACAGACGTCAGGTAAGAACGGTGAAGATAGTCCTAACAACGCGACTGTCTTGGCGTCGATCTCTACGAATCCCGGCCCTGGGATCAACTCCTCAATCTGTGTACTCACTGGCGGTAACTCCGGTGTAACAGCGGGCTCTGCGTCCTCCTCTAACTGCTCTGACTCCGCGTCAGACTCCTCACTCGGCACAAAGTCTGGTGGTAACTCCAACAGGGCGGAAAACTCTGGGTCTAAGTCGAGGTGCTCTAGCTCGGTCTCTGCAGGAAACTGACTGTAGGGGAGGTGCGGCTCAAAGGGAACTGGAAGCATGTGTCTGCTGTCAAAGAAGCGCCTGTGTACAAACATGGCGAATCCGGTGTAGTTGCCGGTCGGCTCAGTGTCGTCGCCGAAGATCCCTAGAAAGTACCACGCCACACGGTGTGCCCAACCGCGCCACTCGTCCGGTAGGTGTACAATCAGGTCTGATATCGCCCGACTCTCCGGAATCAAGTGTCGTACTGGAAAGTAAGCTGACGAAAAGTTGCTCACAATCTGCCCCACATCTTTCTCACCGTAGTCTACCTCAAACTCATAATACTCATCCTGTAACATATCCACTATGGTACGCTCGCACGCGGCCAAGGGCTGGCTCTTCCGAGCGGTAACACGAGTCCTAGCCATCCTACAAAAGTTTTAAGGAAACACGGATCAGTAACAGGTAGGGAAATAACTTATCTCAACGAAATACTTAAATTACAAAATGAACATTCCTTATTCAATTGTAACATCACCACTTAAGACAACGACTTATCATAACTTCTAGCAATTCAAGAAATTGCGCTCAACAATATATATATATATATATATATATATATATATATATAAATTAAAATTAGAAATTTCAAGACTTTTATTTCCATTCTTATCTTACTACATTCTTACTTACTTTAATTCTTTAGTACTTTCTCAACAACATTTCTTAACGACTCTCACTTATTAAAACAAAGTACGTCTACTTTGTTCATGTTACTTATTCAAAAGTAACATCCATTTACAAGAAATTTGTCGTTAACGACTCTTGATACTCATACTAGTCGTATTCTTCGTTCAAAGACTAAATATGGAATAAAAATTTCCAAAAGAAATGGAATACATCTTAAAGAATAACTTTTCTGGAAACTAAGTTCCAGTTGTCGTCGCTAGAATCGGGCGATCGATGGAAAAATTAATCAAGCTTCGTGCTCGACTTCTAATAATTTATACGATTTTCCTCATAAAGTTCGTTCTGTGCGAACCCTATTGAAACACGAAACGAAAACAAAACGGAATGACGTGACACGAATAACGTCATTAAAGTTACTTACATGTAATTAACGTTCACTTATTTCATTTGGCTTTGATTCCCTTTTATTCTGCCTTCGTCGTGTCGTTCATATCTTTCTTAATTCGAAGCCGAAAGCTTCTCAAACGTCTAATCGTTTACTCCGATTACTAATACGATTTACCGCACCATTTTTTTATTTCATTTTTCTCGCAGGAAATTCTTGTTTGGATTTTTAAAACAAAGTTCGACCTTGCCGAATCTTCATTCATGTCACTTAACGCACGTGACATTCATTGGTAGAAGTTCTCCTCGTGTCGGGGATCTCCTTTCAAAATCATTTCAAAAATAACGTTTCTTAAAAGCGTCTAAATTCTCGAAGAACCGGAAAGATCTTAGGTTTCAAGTCTACGTTCTCATTGAACCGGGAAAAATCCCTAAAATCCGACTATATTCTTGTGTCCAAATATTTTTCAAAAGAAAGAAATCATCGCGCAAATAATTTCACATAAGATAGTACTCGTACTATCACATAGTCACATAAAGTATAAAAATTATACTTCCATAAAATTCTTATTTTTGGCACACAACTCATTCTCATTCTCAATCTCATTGAATACTTGCTCATAAAATTTCTTATTTAAAAGAAATCACATAATTAAAATTCTTTTCTTTTCCTCGTTGAGTTGACGTTGCGGGAGGTTGAGTTGACATCTACATTCTCAGTCTTAGTGTCAAAGCCTAACTCTTATCTTCTACTTAAAAGAAGATCCTGATCTAGAGTATATACTAATACTCCATCCTATGACTCGAAAGAAGACTCGATATAGAGTACGAATGAATACTCTATATTATTACTCGAAGGAAGACTTGTATATAAACACCACTCTGTGATATTACTAAAAGGAATGACTCATACTAAGAAAGAATGACTCAAAACCAGAGCAGAAAACAAACTACTGCTCCGATACCACTTCGTGGTATTACAGAAAGAATGACTCAGACTAGAAGATTGACTCAGCTCTGTGGTATCACTAAAAGAAATGACTCATAATAGAAAATTGACTTATAAGCAGAGCAGAAACGAACCTCTGCTCTGATACCACTCTGTCACAGCCCCAAATCCCGAGGGACGGCAGAAGCCGGGGTGCGACTGGGATTGGATTAAAGAAGCGGAGAAGAAGGGGGCTGACTAACTAAACATACGTAAAAGACAACATACATTCAATGAACAAGACTTTACTAATATAAAGGAAGAGTTAATCGCGAATGATTACTCGACAAAAGTACTCGATAGTATCTAAGTTCAAGATTACAGACTTATACTACAGTGTTTTAATAATGTACATATTCTCAAAAGTCTAGAGTTTTGCAGCGGAAAGTAGGTCATAGCTAAAGCATCCTAACTTCTCAACTCAACTTCAACCACCGCCGCTCTTGTCGCTTCAACCTGCACATTTAGAAAACAATGCAGGGCTAAGTACAAAAGTACTTAGTGGGCACGATGCCGAAAACATAATCATAGGTAGAGATAATCTGGAATTTCATAATTTGTAGCACATCGGGGGTTTTATTAAAAAGGGACCCGTGTCTACTAAACATTTTCTGACTCGTTTTTCTCAATTTAGCTTGCAAGCATTTTTCTGGTATATTACGTTCAAATCTTGACCAATTCTCATTCACCGTGGCTGGTACCCCTCAACAGGGTATCACATACACCACAGGTTACAAAGTGCACTAACTCTGGAAAGCACTTAATAGCTAACTCAGAGCCGATCGTTAGTTAACCTATTTAGATTAACTCTAAATCTGGAAAACACGAATGTTAACTCAGATAGGTACAAGAGAACTCACATAAAACATAAAACAGTTCATGCCATAATTATCACTTTGAAAACACAGGTATCAAAGCGATAAAGAAAATGCTCGTTTTGTTTTATATATAAAAGCCCACCTTAGTGTTTACAGAACTAAGTACTAGCTTCCGATCTCCTGATCTTCCGTCCTTTCCTTACTGCTGGCTCCCTCCTTCATCGTAAAATAATAACACTTTAAATCGGTCGTAAAAGATAATCGACTATAGAAATTCGAATTAGGTTTTAGTCGTTTCATTTCTTTAGGCATTTGCACGCTACTAGTTTCATTTTAATTAAACGGGAACGAGACTTGAACAAATCTCGTTTAGAACTCGAAAGGTCTCATACTCGACTCTTAGGTCAGTAGAGAAGGTAGTCATTAACTTATTACGGCTCAAACGATCGAAAGAAACTAAGTTGCGAAGAAAACAACTTAGTAAAATAAATCCTGAAAAATCACTGCACAAGGCAGTAGTTCTGGGGACTGCCCAGGACAGGGAAATTGGAAACAGGGGATGAGCCCTATAGAATTAGAAAGCTTGGGAAGTCTAGTTTACGCTCCAATTTACGGATCTCAAATTCGATAAACGAGCTAAGAAATATTACAGTTTCCGGTAAGAGTCGCAAAACTGCCGCGCTAACCCTAGTTTCTCGATGGAATCGACGTATAACTTCTTAGGTTCGTTGTAAGTTCTCGTACTCGATTTCTCACGAAACTGGATTCTCAAGGCAGCCAACACGTACTCCCGTACCTGAAGGACTCCTTCTCAAAACTCGTTTCTTTAGCACGACGTTCTAAATATCGTCGTCTCAACTACCAATTACTAAACCAAAATCAAGTTAACAAATTCTCGTTTCTAGTTCTCGACTATAACTACAACTCATATTATATTAATCCGAATGCTCATGTCGTCAACTACAAAGTTATGCCTTAGTCCATCATGAACATTATTATCAAGTTAGAATTCTTACTCGACTTCTCGGTTATTAATTACGACCACTTGTTCGTCTCTTACGAGATTTCAAAAGTTATCGGATTTCGCTCAAATTTTACGTCATCAAACATCATCTAACAAGACTCATTATTATACATATCATCACTCCATATCATTACTAAATCTCAACTTAAATGGAGTTCTTTATCTCTTACGACTTCATTAATAATTTTAGAAAATTCTCAAATAATTCCTATTATCAACTAACATCATTAGGAACATCAATCCAACAACATATCATAAATTAGATTAACTACATGAAAAGCCCCCAATTTCTCATAAATTTCGGTATTAACATAACATCTAAGGGGGTGATTTTCTTCATCAAACATCATCATTAATCCATTAATCATACTACTATATCATCAATTAAACAATTACAAGTCTAATTGCAACATTAAATAAAAATCCCCAATTCAAAACCCTAGCTCAATTCGGTCCTCACTTAAATTCTTAGGGGTTTCTATTTTTTTTTGTTCTAATCACCAATCGAACACCTCCTAAGCATGATTATCCAACTAATTGAAGAATTCCAACATCCTACATGTTTGCCCCAAATTTTCGGTACTTATTAGGAAAATAGGGTTCTTGATTTCTTTCAATTTTAATCCCTAAATATCATATCTGACACATCTAATTACACTAATCGAAGATCAAACATCTAATTCATCCACCCAAGAAAATCGATCCATCTTGAGAAATAAAAAGAAATGGATTTGGAATGGATAGAAGTAAAGAAGAGACAATTACCTTGAAGATTACTAAAGGAAGAAATAGACTTTGATGGTTGGATGAAGACTTGTATGAAAATCTTACCCAAGAACTTGAGGTCTTCAATGGTGAAGTGAAGAACAAAGAGAGAGATAGAATGTGTAGTGTGTGTGCCGAATTGGGAGGGAGGGAGATGAGTGATGAAGACTTAATTTGTTATTAAGATATAACATTAGGTTAATAGGTGTAAAGTAGAATAAAAATCTAAGGGTGAGTCATTAGGATAAAAACTATATAAAATGAAAATATCAAGCTTGAGAGAGGGAGAGAAGTCGGTCATGAGGGAGAGAAAAAGAGAAATTACGCACTTTTCCGGCGCGGTACGATGCTACGGAAATCGAACGACGAAAAACGTAGCTCGGCACAAAATCGTCACATTCCGATTTGACCAAAAATTCTAACGTATTAAACTTAATCGAAAAATAATAATTAAAAACTTAATTCTGACAAAAACTCGGGACGACACAGTCCGAGTTTCGTCCGGAAAATCATAAAAACGAACTTTTTCGGGCGAGTTCGTATCGCGATTTCGTGAATGTAAAAATCAGACGGTTTTCCGATCTGAGTTCTAGAACTAAAAAGTTTTGTACGCGATAACCCTAAATACAGTAGTCATCTAACTGACTTCCGTAATTTATTTTCGGAAACGGATTTCACCGTTGGCCTTAGAATTTAAATTCGTAAACTTAGGCGTGCAAAGCCATTTTTATTATTAACTTTAAAATTTTAAGATCGTACGGAAATTATGGGGTATTACAATCAAGGATTCCGATTATCTAATTTTTAGGTCAAAATTCCAAGTAACGAAGAAAACATAAAAATTAATCGGCTAATTAATCCGTCAATGATTAAATTCTTATAACTCTCTCATGTGATCTCAGATAAGCTTCTAACATATCTCAAGGGTCTTAGAATGAATTCTAACTTCAAAAGACTCTAATTAGGTCAAATTCTAAGTTCGTCGGTGAATAGCGATTTCTCGGTTATCGTTACTATTCACTCAATAGTAAAAATTCTCAGAATTCTCTGAAATTCATACTCATGCTCAAACTCATATAAATAAAATCAATCAATGCATCACATCCTCAACTCGAGTAATTTAAACACATAAGTTCACGTTAAAGCACATGAGCATTTTAGTCTTTTCACAAATTTTCTTTTTCCTTAGAAAAATTTTATCACTCAAAACTTGATAATTAAGCATATCAACTTATTTAGAACGCACTTTAGGACTTATGAAAGCTCGGGGTATTACATCATCTACATCCAACCCAAACAATAAACTTAGATAGACATAATATTAAATAAGAACACAAAGTAAATAAAGGTGAACATACTTAGCGTAAATCTGGAAATGGATTGCTGCCCAAAAGCGTAGTCAGCAACCAAGGTCTTGGCTTCACGCCAACAACTAAACTTAAAGCAGTAAAAATACGAAATAAAAGTAAATTGCTGGTAGGACTTGTTTCTTCCTCACTTCCACTCGAATTAAGATGCAGAACTAAACTATTAAACTCACTAGAAACGGGGCTCAGAACTCTCTCTCACATAATGGAGACGGCCATATATATATAGGCAATGGAAATTTAGGGTTTAGGGAAGTTTCCTTGTTAGTGAAGGATTCTTCCATGCATATCGCATCCGCCTTTCTCTCTTATCCAAGCATGCACGATTTTTCTTTCCTTGCGTGGTGAATATCTTCTTTGATTAAGCTCGGCTAGGATAAGGAAAGAAATATCTAATCCTTATCCTCTTCCTTGAAGGAAAAGAATTCTGTTGCTGCTGGTCCGACTCTGTTCCTGCCCTTTATCGTCTGCATCCTGAATTGCTTCCTATCTTGACCAAGATCCTGGCTCCTCCGAGTACTCTATCTGTTGGCTTCAAGGATATGGGGAGGTACTTCCTGACTTATAGATTGGATATTTTGATGTTGCCCAGCTACAAGCTTCCAGCCCTATGCCCATTTGCATCGTATCGCCATCTCAACAATAGATTTTCCATCGGATTTGCCCAACATCCACCTGTTCTTCCCTGCACATTATCTCTCGACTTGCGTGTCCTTCCAGACACATATTGACTCGATAAAGACTAAAAATACAAGAAAGGCCAACATCCACCTGTTCTTCCCTGCACATTATCGCTCAACTTGCGTGTCCTCTTAGACACATATTGACTCGATAAAGACTAAAAACACAAGAAAAACACAAGAAAAAATGGACACAAATATGGGTTCATCACACCCACACACTTGAATTTTACTTGCCCTCAAGTGTATGGTTGCAACTTGCCCATGACTCAAACACAGAAAAGACAAAACAGAAAACACTGACTCAAAAGATCAGCTCATCAACATGTTAGTCAAAACATGATATGTAAACAGATATTGCCATCAAACAGGTCAAGATAGAGTTATTGGGCAACATGGATATCCTTACCAGCACTCATCTCTCAAGTGTATAAGGTTAAGTGTATACACTCTTAACCAAGATCAACAATGTTTCTCCATAGGCTTGCCTGCCCTCTACATCTCTACTTCTTCGAACAAAATCAAACCACTTATCATTAGGTCTTTAATGGGTTGTAATGTGGCTCAAGGCAAAAGGTAGGGACATTTAGGAACTAGCGAAGTCAAGAACTAGGTTCTCGAGCAACAGATTGCCCTTGATTCCTTACTCCTCCTCATCTAGCACTTATTCTTTTCTGTACCTAATTTTTTCTTATTTATTATTTTTTTTCTTTTTTTTCTTTTTTTTTTTAATTCAACCCAACACCTCTAACGTAGGTGATAATGCCCAGTAAGTGCTACCCAACATTTCCTACCTTCCCTCGTTCTTCTAGGCCTAAGTTCTTGACCGGGAATGTTTAAAATTCAGGCTTCTATAAGTGAATAGAAAGAATACGATCCAAGCTCAAGGGGGCTAAACAAAGGATAATCTCAAGGTAGGGAATTTTTAGGCCATAGGCTTCTTTGAACAATAATGCCTAATTCATCTAAGTAGTTCAACTAAGTTTCATGAAGCTTTAACAAGAGATGCAGGCAAGTTCTAGATCAACAAATGTCAACTGGTCATCATCACTCAAGAAAGAAAGCAATGCTGCACATATATATATAACATTTTAAAAGCTCAAATCCTCATAGTTAATGTTCAATATCTCATTCCGTCCTACCTATTTACATACAGCATCATCTATAAACCTATTCCAACTATCATGCCAACATGCTGATCAACAACTAAGACACACTTTAAAAACACAAACTGACACCCCAACACCCACACACTTTGCCTTAGGCAAAGTGGGTAAACTGTTGGCCAACACACAAACATAAAACAAACTGACTCAACAAATATTAACTCACACAACCGAGAAGGGAATAAGGTCTTCACCACACAATTTGCTGGGCAAATTGCGGGTGAAGTTAGTAAAATCACCCTCTCGACCAATAAGACATAACAAAACACAAAATACAAAAAACGAATAATAAAAACCTAAACTAACAAAAAGGGAGGAACACAAATCACAGAGAAGATTCAGGTGGATACCTGAATTCTTGGTGTGCAAAGAATGCCAGCTGGGCATCCCTGATCTCGGTCATCAACCTCTCCACATTGGCCAGTCTGGTCTTGATCTCAATGTTGGGCAGCACCGCTGTGCTGGTGCTTGCCTTCTCCTTCTTGCCCAAGGGTGGTAGCCTGGTGGATTTTGGTTTGTCGTGTTCAACAAACATGTACCTGCCATTCCTTATCTCAATATCGTTCATCTTCTTCAAGGCAGCTTCTCCCAGCTTGCTGACCACCATCACCGGCTTCCCTTTCAGCTCACCGTAGACCCCGACTCCATACGCAAAGGTTGTCACAAAATGGCCACAAGTGCATCCCAGAGATTGCTTTGCTAGAACCGTCTTGAGCTGCTCACCAAGGAATGCCGCAAAGTTGACCCTGGTCTTGGTGTGCATACACCATAGTAAATACCGCTCCTTGTTGCTCAAGTTGTTGACACTATCGCTCTTGCCATACAAGTTGTAGGCAAGGATGCGATGGCAAAGCCTAAGAGCGTGAGTCTTCAGCTCGTTTCCCTTGTTGTTGGCCCCATAGTACGCATTCCATTCCCGATCTCCTTCCACTGCTCCTCGTAAGCCACATCTCCTGGGGGTGGCACCTTAGTCTTGGCCTCCATGAACTCCTTCTTGGCCAAGTCTCTCAAACTCACCTTTTCCAGAATCTAATTAAGGGCACTAACTTGAAAGTCATACTTCTCGCCCAACAGCGAGAAGGAGATCATGCTCACCCCATTCTCTGGATCGCTTGTTATTGCCGCCGTGTTGTACACCTCCTTAACCTGCTCCTCATAGACCTCCACATGCCACTCCAAAAACTTGCTCCAGCCTATCCCTTCAAACAACTTCCTAACTTCCTGGGTAACACCCAGATTCTCGTAGAATTTGAAGTCGAGACCCCTGGGCGCGGTCACCTTTCACTCTCTGGGCTTCCTACACATCATCACTGTAGGACCCCTCATCTTCTTCCTGCTCTTTCCACTTATTGGGGTAGACTGCTCATCATCCCCTTCATCTTAACATCGTTTCCTTCTTCTTCTTGTTCGCTGGCAGCTGTTCCCTTTGAGATCGACGGCTGAAAAGACCCGACATCTGAAGCAGCAGACTTGTACTTCTTCGTCGGCGTCCCCTTGCCACCGTGAGGGTGTTTCCTAACCGCCTGGGCTCCTTTCTTCTTCGGGCTTTCCTTGGCCTTGGTCTTCGCCTGCACCAACGCCTCCGCCGCTAACCTTGCCGCCTCTGCTTCAATAGCTTCATCAACATCATCATCATTGTCGCCTTCTCCCTCATCACCTTTCTCTTCTTCTTCGTCCTCGCCATCATGTTCTTCCTCCTCTGCTTCATCCTCTAACTCTTCTTGCTCGAAAACTTGCTTCGATTGCGTCTCCTTCTCCTGCTGCTTCTCCGCCTCTTCCATCAGGCTAGAGTTTTCGTCGCTCATCAGAAGTGTGGCATCGACCGGCGGGCTTTTGGGTACAGTGGTTTCGATGGTGATTTTGAGGTTTTGGTCGGCAGAAGGGTTGGCGGGTTTTATGGGTAGTTTTCTCTTGGTGGTGATTTTGGGCTTTGTGGTGGTGGTAGTGGGGTGTTCGGTGGTGAGGTCAATGTTGGTTCCGGTAGGGATCTTGTTGAGTTTGTTTTTGGGACGAGTAGACACCATTGTAGGGGATTTAGAAGTTTTGATGGAGAGAGAGAAGAGAGAAGATGAGAGGTTGCAGACTTGAATTTGAAATCGGGTAGTGGGGGTATAGACGTGGTAGGGTGATTTTAAAGGCGCGTAGTTTTAGGGGTACAGTAACCGCCTCAACAGTTGTTGACCGACAACTCTGTTCTTGCCCAAAAACCCTTGCTCCACTCCCACAGTTCCTTCCCTTACAGTGGATCCTAATCTACAACCTGCATCTTGCTCAACATCTTCTGCATATTTAAAAACACAAATACACTCCGGAAGCAAACTTCCCCTTATGGTTAGACTCGAACATAAAATTCTTTAAAATAAAATACTTAAAACATAAACTAATTAAACTACACTAATTTTTTTGGATTTTTCATAATTTTATAGTTTTTTTAGATTTTAATAAAAACACAAATAAAAACACAAAATTAAATACTAATTTAAATACTAAATTAAATAAAAAGAAAATACTAACCAGGTTGCCTCCTGGACAGCGCCCCATTTAAGGTCTTGGGCACGACACCCCCTCTTTAGAAGTCAGAGGTCCTCCTCGACAGGAAATCCAGATGGTTCCCCCTCAACAAACTGTTCTTTCCCAAGATAGGCCTTCAAGCGCTAGCCATTGACTTTAAAAATCTTCCCATTCTTGGGATCCTTGATCTCAACAGCTCCATTTGGGAATTGAGCTTGTACTTCATAAGGTCCTGCCCACTTGGTCGAGAGCTTCCCTGAAGATAGCCTGAACCGAGTTTGATAGAGCAGCACTTGTTGCCCAACTCATGCGTTCCTTGTATAGACCGACATTGTCGTAGGCTTGAAGTCTGATCTCATCAAGTTCCTGGATCTCGAGCTTCCTTGATTCACCTGCTTCATTCCAATCGAGGTTAAGTTGGGCAACAGCCCAATGTGCTCGATGTTCCAGCTCCACGGGCAAGTGACATCTCTTGCCATAGACCATGCGATAAGGGGACATGCCAAAAGGTGTTTTGAAGGCAGTCCTATACGCCCACAAGGCATCATCCAAACGCATACTCCAATCCTTCCTTGTTGTGCCCACGGTCTTCCTCAAGATCGTCTTGATTATTCTATTGGACAACTCTGCTTGTCCATTGGCTTGTGGGTGGTAAGCTGTTGACACGCGATGAGTAACTCCATACTTCTTGAACAAGGCGGTCATCGTCGCGTTGCAAAAATGAGAAACTTGATCACTAATGATAGCTCGAGGTACACCAAACCTATTGAAAATTTGAGTTCTCAAAAAATGAGAAACCACATTTGAATCATCCTTATATGAAGTACGTGCCTCTACCCACTTCGAGACATAATCTACTGCCAATATGATGTACTTGTTGCCTTTGGAACTCGGCAATGGTTCCACAAAATCCATCCCCCATATATCGAACACTTCCACGGGCAAGATCGGGATCATGGGCATCTCGTTCCTTCTTGTGATGTTGCCTTCCCTTTGGCACTTCTCGCACATCTTGACCCACTCGTAACAGTCTTTAAACAGTGTTGGCCAATAAAAGCCACACTCCAGAATCTTCCTTGCAGTACGTTGGTGCCCAAAGTGTCCTCCACACTCCTTGTTGTGGCAATGCTCAAGAATGCTTCTTTGCTCTTTATCCTCGACACACCTCTTTATTATCTTATCCGCGCATTCCCTCCATAAATATGGTTCGTCCCAAATGTTGAAACGACTCTCATGTTTAAGCTTGTTTCTTTGATAACGCCCAAGATCGGAGGGGATCTCTCCAGTCACCAAGTAATTCACGATATCAGCAAACCATGGTTCATCTTGGGCAAAACTCAGGTGCTCGTCGGGAAAGGTCTCCTTGATCGGCACCCCATCGTCTGGCTGGAGGATTCGACTTAAGTGGTCGACAACTTGATTCTGGGCACCACTCTTGTCCTTGATCTCTATGTCAAATTCCTGCAACAAAAGAATCCATCTAATCAATCTTGGCTTGTACTCCTTCTTACTCAATAAGTACTTCAGCGCCGCGTGGTCCGTGTACACTATGGTCTTGCCTCCAAGCAAGTAAGATCTAAACTTCTCAAAGGCAAAGACAATGGCCAACAACTCCTTTTCCATAGTGGCATAGTTACATTGGGCTGGGTTCAACGTCTTGGACGCATAATAGATGACATAGCTCTCATTTCCGCGTTTTTGCCCAAGAACTGCTCCTACGACATAACCACTGGCATCACACATTAACTCAAAAGGCATCCCCTAATCCGGAGGTTGGATAATGGGGGCTGTGATCAAATTCTCCTTCAAGGCATGGAACGCCTTCTTACAATCTTCATCGAACTCCCATTGTACTTCATTTTGAAGTAGTCTCGTCATTGGTTGAGTGATCTTGGCAAAATCCTTGATGAATCTTCTATAGAATCCAGCATGCCCTAGAAATCCTCTTAACTCCTTCATCGTTCTTGGGTATGGTAACTTGGCAATAATGTCGATCTTGGCCTTATCCACCTCAATACCTTTTCCTGAGATGACATGCCCCAAAACGATTCCTTCTTTTACCATGAAATGGCATTTCTCATAGTTCAACACAAGGCTCTTCTCAACACATCTCTTCAAGACTCGATCCAGGTTGTTGAGGCATGATTCGAAGGTCTTGCCGTAGACGGTAAAGTCGTCCATGAAGACTTCAATACACTCTTCAAGAAGGTCTGAAAAAATATGCATCATACACCTTTGAAATGTCCCTGGTGCATTGCATAATCCGAACGGCATCCTCCTATATGCAAATGTGCCAAACGAGCACGTGAATGTGGTCTTGCCTTGATCCTCGTCAACAACCCAGATCTGCATGTAACCAGAATAACTGTCAAGAAAGCAGTAGTAGTCATTACCGGCTAACCTCTCAAGCATCTCGTCTTTTGGTTGAGCTTTCGGTAGTCTATACACACTCGCCATCCGGTTTGTAGTCTCATGACCACCATCTCGTTCTTGTCGTTTTCAACAACTTGGATTCCTGACTTCTTGGGCACCACGTGCACAGGGCTCACCCACCGGCTGTCGGACACGGGGTAGATGATTTCCAAGTCGAGAAGCTTAAGTATCTCCTTCATCACCACTTCTTTCATGGCAGGATTCAATCTCCTTTGTGGATCTCGTACGGGGGCAGCATCCTCCTCAAGCAAAATGTGATGCACACAGTCTAAAGGGTTAATGCCCTTGATGTTAGCCAATGTCCACCCTAATGCCTTCTTATACTTGCTCAGTACCTCACCAACTCTGACCTCCTCCATGCTTGATAACTCTGATGATATGATCACGGGCAAGGTCTCGTTCTTGCCAAGATATATGTACTTCAGGTGCTTGGGCAACAGTTTCAACTCCAATGTAGGGCCTTTTTGTAATGATGGCATCAATCTGTTCTCTGGTTTCAACTCAGGGATGTTGAGTGGTTCGAACCCCTGAGGCTGCATGTTGCCTGGAATCCTTGCATAACTGCATTCCTCCACATCTGCTGGTTCTTCGTTCTGGGCAATATCCTCTTCTATTTGTAAGCTGGCATCCTCCTTAAGAACTGTTTGTTGCCAAAATTCCTCTACTAACTCTTCAGTCTCATCATGTGGTAACTCCTCAGGTTCTTCATCAAACTCATCAAGGGGTTTTTGGTCCCCTAAATTCTGGTCCTCATCTTCATCTGTGGGGTAGTCCATGTCAGTGGAATCAAAGCTATGTCCATAGACTGATTCTTCCCAAAAATCTTTTTCACTCTCGTACTCATCTCCTTCGTAGAATTGCATCAAGGCACCATCTTCCTCATTATCCTCATGCTGATCAGGATCCAGGTCAAGATCCTGAATTAGGTTGAATTCCGCCTGGATTGCATCTTCATTGTCTTCTACGAAACAACTTAAGCTATTCAATGTCTCTACTTGCTTTCCACATGCACTGAGGGTGTTGAGGTGTTCCAGGGCATCATCCTGATTTTGCCTATAAGCATCGAACTCTACTACTTCTCCCGCTACTTGAACTGTCAACTTCCCCGTATCGCAATCAATCTTGGTACATGTTGTCCTCAAGAATGGCCTCCCGAGCAAGATTACTGGATTCTTGATTGTTTTCTTTCCTATGTCAAGAACATAGAAGTCGGCTGGGAACAGAAGATCTCTCACTTTGACCAACACGTCCTCCAACACTCTATCGGGGTAGACTGTGGATAAATCTGCTAATTGGATGGCAACACGTGTAGGAGAAAGAGGTCCAAATCTCATCTCGTCGAACATGGCTCTTGGCATCACATTTATCGAAGCTCCAAGATCAAGCATCGCCTTGGGTATTGACGTAGTACCAATCGTGCATGGAATGACGAACATGCCAGGATCCCTCTTCTTGGTCGGGATATGGGAATTCATTAGAGCTGACACATTCTCCACATGGAAACGGGCATTATCTGGGTACTTAGTCTTCTTCAAGCACATCTCTCGCAAAAAATTTGCACACTTTGGCATAGATTGTAATGCCATCAACAATGGCAGGTTGATCTCCACTTTCTTGAACACCTCCATCATGTCCTCCAACTCCTTCTGATCACGATCGCGGGCAAAACGTCTTGGATATGGGATCTTGGCCTTAGTGGTGCAAAACATCATGCTATTTTCTTGAACACTTCAGATGGTAGTTAATCGACTATTGCTCCTCCACACGCTGCAATTATATACTTCCTCTCTGATGCCCTTAATCCCTTCAAGAAATGCTCAATCAAATCAATATCCTCAATTCGATGTTGAGGACATCTCGCTAACAACTTCTTGAACCTTTCATAATAGTCGTATAATGACTCATTTCCCCCCATCTTGATCGATGAAATAGCATTCCTCCCACTTTGTATCCGGCCAACGGGTATGTATTTGTCAAGAAAGGCCTGCTGCATCTTGTTCCATGTGTCAATGCTTCCCTCTGGCAAGGTGTAAAGCCACTCATGTGCCCCGTCAAGAAGTGAGAACGGGAACGTGAGCAACCTTACGTAGTCAGGAAAGGTGTCTTGGGCAGCATCTTGGTTCCTCATAACTTCAGCATCATTCCTAACAACTTGTCTATCTCCATTGTTCCTGGTAGTAGTGGCATTGTTCCTTACTGTGCTAATCGCCATCTCAAAGTTTTGAAGATGAGTTTGGGGGTCTTCTCCAGGATGATCACTGAACTTGGGCAGTATGTGTATTAGCGAGTGCTTGAGCTCCCAATTGCCATTGATGGTGGGCAACTGGATACTTGATGGTCTGATTCCCTTGTTGTCAGGGAACATGATCTGACGGATGGTTCTCTCCGATGTTCCTGCCATGAATGTTGATGTTTCTGCTTCTGAACTGGATGTTGACTTCTCACTGTCTGTACTTGCTGTTGAGCAAGATTCGACTTCTTGCTCAGTATCCTGGTAGTCTGTCAAGCTTTGCGACTCTGAAGGTTCATTGATGCCTTCCTCCAGATCTCTCTTCTTCTTGCGTTGTTCTGCTCGATTTCTCCTAGCTATCACCTCCGGGAAAGCACTGTGATCTTGTGGATCTCCGTCACTTCGTAGATGTGGCTTGGGCATAAACCGTGCTCAACTCAAGCTAGAAGAACAAACTAGCTTAAAACCAAGTCCCTGGCAACGGCGCCAATTTGACGGAGCGCTGTCGTCACACACTTCGTACAAATAATATTTATAAACACCTCTTGCCCAATAAGGTAGTAGTCAGCGGCAAGTGGGATCGTACCCAAGGGACCTAAAGTAATCTGTTCTCCAGATGTTGCTCAACAAAAGGGTTTTGGTCACGAAGTATCTAAGTAACCTGTACTCAACAAGTAACAATATCAAATAACAAAAGAGTTTGGATTGGGTTTCGAATCCATGATCCTAATTACTCTTTACTCGTTCATTGATGCAAAGATATTCAATTAAATGATTTTATTACTTGATTTAAGACAAAGATTAGTTTATACCCTAAGGTCACGAAGTCACGATATAAATACACTTAGCCTATGTCTAATTAATTTTTACAGATCTTGACCAGAAGGCAAGATCTCCTCTCTTGATCAACAAAGTCACGAAGACACTTCAGTAACGATGCTGCCCAACAGGCATTAAGAAATAAACAGACCCAAGACAGCCAAGGGGTAGGTCAATACCGACTGCTCTCCAACACCCTTTACCTTATTGGGCACGAAAGACACTCTCGTGTTAATCCCAATTTCTGTTAATGACTTAATCTCAATATCTAGTTGGTAATCAATCAACTTTCAATATCAATTAAATCTAGAATTAATCCTAAGTGTTTCGGGAACAAAATCAATTAACGAACTTAACTAATTAGACCTCACGAGTTTGAACGAGTAATTTAGAATCACTTCATCTACATCCAACCCAAACAATAAACTTAGCTAGACATAATATTAAATAAGAACACAAAGCAAATGAAGGTAAACATACTTAGCGTAAATCTGGAAACGGGTTGCTGCCTAAAGGCATAGTCAGCAACCAAGGTCTTGGCTTCACGCCAACAACTAAACTTAAAGCAGTAAAAATACGAAATAAAAGTAAATTGCTCGTAGGACTTGTTTCTTCCTCACTTCCACTCGAATTAAGATGCAGAACTAAACTATTAAACTCACTCGAAATGGGGCTCAGAACTCTCTCTCACATAATGGAGATGGCCATATATATATAGGTGATGGAAATTTAAGGTTTAGGGAAGTTTCCTTGTTGGTGAAGGATTCTTCCATGCATATCGCATCCGCCTTTCTCTCTTATCCAAGCATGCACAATTCTTCTTTCCTTGCGTGGTGAATATCTTCTTTGATTAAGCTCGGCTAGGATAAGGAATGAAATATCTAATCCTTATCCTCTTCCTTGAAGGAAAAGAATTCTGTTGCTGCTGGTCCGACTCTGTTCCTGCCCTTTATCGTCTGCATCCTGAATTGCTTCCTATCTTGACCAAGATCCTGGCTCCTCCGAGTACTCTATCTGTTGGCTTCAAGGATATGGGGAGGTACTTCCTGACTTGTAGATTGGATATTTTGATGTTACCCAGCTACAAGCTTCCAGCCCTATGCCCATTCGCATCGTATCGCCATCTTAACAACAGATTTTCCATCGGATTTGCCCAACATCCACCTGTTCTTCCCTGCACATTATCTCTCGACTTGCGTGTCCTCCCAGACACATATTGACTCGATAAAGACTAAAAATACAAGAAAAACACAAGAAAAAATGGACACAAATATGGGTTCATCAGTGTACATTAGTCCTCTACATGGTGTAGTGAAATAATTTGATTTTAGGCGTGATCACGTATTTCCTTAAATTGATTACATTAAATTGCTATGAGTCATGAGACTATTTTAGAATAACCGATACTATATTTATTTTTAGTCACACCTTGATGATTGTCACTAGCTTCCCAACAACATAACAACGATAATATTTAATGATAATAGGGACAACATATATAAGTTTCACTATCACAAGTTTAATTTTCTTGTGACAACATAATTATCATCACTATACAAGTTCTTTTTAGTTACATTTTTTTTTTGTAATGAAAAATTTATCATCACTATACAAGTTCGTTTTAGCCACAAAAAAAAAAAATTATCACTCGCTTTCGCCGGCAACATAAATTGGTGCAATATCTTTAGTGACAAAAAAAAATCGACGGCACATGAAATCATCATTATTCATAAAAATATAAATTTTTTGTGATGACAGAAATTATCGTCACTAAATCAGAGCTTATAGTTACAAAAATGTAATTGTCACTAACATATAGTGACAATAATTAGTGACGGAATTGTTTTTTATCACTATTGTATTTTGTAGTGACAAGTAAAATAATTGTCACTATACATATACTTATAGTGGCAAACACATGATTATCACTCAGATTGTCGTCACTACAAGCTGTTCTTTTTTGTAGTGAATGCATGGACCAAGAAATACTAAAAATCACCCTAATTACAATTATAGGTGAAGGACCAAATAATTCTATGAGTTAATTGGAACGTGATCCAATGATTTTTGTATAATCTCACAATAACATTGGTTCTCGTTTTAAAAGATTTCTAGCTATGAGAAGTGTTTAAGAGTTAAATTAGCAAGCAGCCTTAACAAGGTCCTACGTACGCATCCTAATTACAAGCCAAACCTATGAAACTATATTTTGAAGCATGAGAAGAATACTGCCAAATCTATTTATTATACATATAAATATAATAAGTGCAACCAAACCTATATATAGTTATAGTGCAAGTTTTTATTTCGCATGTAAAGACAATTGGCTAAGCTAGTCTTCACTTAAATATTTTCAAATGACTCGCTATCGACTTGTTACTATATTAAATTATCTACTTTAATTTAATTATTTTTTATGTTATTAATCAAGTAACAAAGTCTTATTTATTGCTATGAGGTAAACATAAATCTTTCCGACCCACCATCTTTAACAAGTAATTGGATTCTGTGTTTGAAGGATAAATATTAAATAAATCTTTCCCAACTTAATAGTAGTCATTTGAATCCATAGATGTCAGATCTGTTTCAAATATTTTGATCAGTGAAAAATAAGAAGCGTTATGCGTCACCCTTCTTAAATTAATTCATAATCTGATAATTCATATTCTATGTTGATAAAATAAAAAAGTAACTTAACATCATCCGCTTCTTTTTCTTTTTGCAAAAATAAAATAAAATAAAAGAACAGAATTAATTTTATTATTTTATTAATAAGAAAATAATAATAATAATAATAATAATAATAATAATAATAATAATAATAATAATAATAATAATAATAATAATAATAATAATGGTAGTTATTACTATAATATATATGAGATAGATTAGAAATAAATTACTAAGGAGGTGATTGGTATGATGGAATGGAATAGTCATTCCTACCTCCATTCCATTTCATTTCTTTAATTGGTAGTATGTTTTATGATCGGGAATCGTCATTTCATTCAGAATCACCATTCCATTCTCAATGAGATTAGTCATTCCTTCCTCAATCCATGGTTTTAGCCATTTTTAATGCTCCTATATATTTTTGTACTTTGACTATTTTGTCCTCATATATTTTACGATTTGTCAAATTTTGCCCAAATAAAACCAAAAAATTATTTCCATTAATTTTAACTTATATACACACGCTGCACACATACACATATACATACACTACACATTTATAGAAGTGATTATGGAATTTAAGTAATGGTAAGAGATAGGACTGTACACAGTTCGATTTGGTGCGGTTTGCACTAAAACCAAATCAAACCCTAAAATTACGGTTTGATAATTTTTCAAATCAAATCAAACTGTTTTAGCATTAAAATCGAACCAAACCAAACTATATTAATACGGTTTGGTGCGGTTTGATTTACGGGTTTTATATATTTTTTATTTTTCTTGCAGAATAATAAAGAAAAATGATTTGTTTATGTACATGAACTAACATCATGATGTAATATTATACTTCAAATTCTTTATTTGTATGCATATTATCATAATTAACTAGAGAATTTAACTTGAAAACTAAAATAAAGTGTTTTGTTTCAAAAGCTTTCTCAATACATGGAATCGATCAAGTAAAATACCTTTGCTGCTATTTTTTTCATGTGAACAAATTGTGGTGGCGGTAGAAGAAATAACGAAGAAGCCGCCATAGTTAAATTAAATAAGTAGTTAGGGTTAAACCTTCTTATTTTGACTTATAGCATATATAATTAAAAATAAGATATGCAATATACTATTTAACTCTTTCAATACTAAAAATAATATTAATACAATAATTATATTACGGTTTACGGTTTGGTTTGGTTTATATTTTTTAAAAATCAAACCTAAACCATAAATCATAATTTTTTAAAAATCTAAACCAAACCATAATTTTCAAACCATAAACCAAATCAAACTGTACAAATACGATTTAGTTCGATTTGATTTACAGTTTAAACCAAACTCCGTACGGTCCTAGTAAGAGAAGAAAAGTTCCTTAGGGAATCGTCATTATAAATTAGTCGGTGTGAAAAGATAAACCCCTTTTGATTCTAGAAATGATATAAAATGAGCATAGGTGCAAACCACACAGGTTAAAAAAAAAGAAAAAAAAAAAGCCTCTGGATTTCCTTGGAAAGAAGAATGCTTAGAAAGACAAGCAATTTTAGGAAGACATTTGAATTTTCTTTCCTTATAATTATATGAAAATTAAAGTGAAAGTGTACTGAAATAATTTCACCAATTTTAATAAATTCTTATAAATTATGGCATCGCAATAATTAAGATACCAAGATCTAATTTATAGGACGACCTGACATGTGGGATTTTGAATTTGTGGCAATGATGTGTGACATTGAAAAATATCAATGAAATTTATAATTAAAGATATTTTTGGTTAATAATTTATTATATTAATAGTTGAATTTTTCATAGCAGGACGCACAAATGTTGGAAAATAGTATCCTAACCGTAAAAACTCTATCTTATAAATAGTGAATGAAACACAAACATTTATCAATCTGTAATTAGATAAGCGAACAACCATGGATCTCAACCCTTTTATTGCTGCAGGACTATTCTCTGTAGTCTTGCCCATTTTCCTTTATTTTTTCTACATCACCTCAACCAATCCTAAAGCAAGTAAAAACAACGCGCTGCCACTACCCGAAGCTGGCGGCGCATGGCCCCTCACAGGCCACCTTCACATCTTGAGCAGTGGCTCTTCAGGAAAGCTTCCTCACATCACCTTATCAGCCATGGCAGATAAGTACGGCCCGGTCGTCACCATCGGTCTTGGCATGCGCCGAGCCGTAGTGGTAAGCAGTGAGAAGGTGGCCAAGGAATTGTTCACCACATGTGACGTGGCAATCTCGTCTCGGCCGTACCGCTTCTAGAATCTTGGGCTACGACATGGTTATGTTCAGGTTCCACCCGTTTGGCCCCTATTGGCGAGAAGTGCGAAAGCTGATCAAATCTGAGTTGCTTTCGGCCCAAAGATTTCAGTTACGGGAATCCGCAATCATGTCAGAGACTACGCAGTGTGTTAACGAACTTTATCAACTTTGGCGCAAAAAGGCTGACGTGTCGGGACGTGTATTGGTGGAGATGAAAGAGTGGTTTGGGGATTTGAATTTGAATGCCCGCGGTGTTGAGGATGGTTGTGGGGAAGAGATGCTTCGGCTCCGGTACCAGCGAGTATTGGGGGACTTCTTCCACTTGAATGGGGTGCATGCAGTGGGAGACCTCTTGCCTTATCTTAGGTGGTTAGATATTGGAGGATATGAGAAGAAAATGAAGGAAACTTCAAAAGAGTTGCATTTCATAGTTGGTCAATGGCTGAAGGAACATAAAGAGAGAGAAATTTCAGACAAGGTAGGAGATTTTATGGAAGTGATGATTTCTGCTGTACAAGATACAAAGTTTCAAAATCAGTGATCCGGACATCATAATCAAATCCACTTGTTCGTTATGTTTTTATGTTTCCTTCAATTGAGTAATGAATAATGTGTGTAATTAATTAAGACATTAATTATATAAAGTACAAGATGAAATATTATTTTGCAGAACTTGATCTCTAGTAGTGACACCACCACGGTCATGTTAGTATGGGCGTTATCCTTGCTACTAAACAACAAGCATGTCCTAAGGAAGGCTCAACAGGAACTCGATGATGGGAGAGAAAGAAGAGTAAATAACTCTGACATTGACAAATTATCATACCTTCAAGCCATCGTTAAAGAAACTCTAAGGTTGTACCCCGCGGCTCCGTTGAATGGTCCGCGGGAATTCAATCAAAACTGCACTTCAGGAAATTATCATGTTCCTAAAGGCACGCTTTTATTTGTTCATATATGGAAGTTGCATAGAGACCCCAAACTGTGGCCTAAGAAACCATTGGAGTTTATGCCAGAGAGATTTCTGACGACCCATAAACACGTCGATGTTATGGCTCCGAAATTTGATTTTATCCCGTTTGGGGGAGGACGGAGAATTTGGCCCGGAGTACATTATGGTAAGCAAATGTTGCACTTGGTATTGGCTAATGTGCTACAAGCGTTTGATTTTTCGACTCCAAAGGATGAATTGATAGATATGACTGAGAGTGGTGGACTGTTATCGAATAACAAAGTCACCAAACTAGAAGTTCTTGTTGCCCTAAGACTAAGCCACAATTTTTATTAGCTATACAACAACAATAATGATGATGATTATGATGATGATGATGATGAGGCGTACTTCTTGGGCATTTTGTTGTTATTGAAAGTAACTCTGTCTTCATCCATATATTCAAAAATGTATTTAAGAAGGCAAAATTACATATTATTTGTCTTCATCTATATATAACATATTTCGGTGCCTGAAGTCAATGTTTGGCTCGCCATGCAGAGATCCCCGTTTTTCTTTTTTTACTAGAATGGTGTATTAATTAGACATGTACTCGTTTTCCTTTACCAGTAGTAAATTACGTGCGTGGCACGTATAACCTCTCATCTAACATGATTAATTTATTATAAATAAAATATATTTGATATAATTTTTGTAAAGTTACAATATTATTATTTATTGATTATATATTAACTTCAACAAAATATTAGCAAGTATACGTAAAAAGTAGAAAAACATGAAATCAAATTTCTTATATCATATGTCTGCGGTACTCATAATAATCATCTATCACGAATGCATATATATAGAAAAAAAAAAGAAAAACATCACCAAATTTTAGATATAACAAGCTTATTATAATTTACAGTCAAACCTCATAAAATTTTTATGTGTAAAATTCTACCTAGTGGGAAAACATCAAAAAGAAAAAAAGAAAAAGGAATGATCTCTAATTATTTAAGTGACTTGTGAAAAAGCAAACATACATATTACTCTCTCCGACCCATTGAAATTGTCATGTCACTGCTCCGCACGGAGATTAAGAATAAGGGTAAAAAGATAGAAGATGCTAGATCCCATCACTTTTGAATGATTTTAAAAGGTTGAAACTTTCATTATTTGGAAGATTACAATATGAGTTGGACATCAAAATAAGGAAAGGATGATAACATGAGTGAGTCGGAGGGAGTAGTATATATTTTCAATTACAATGTTGTTAAGTTAATGTTGCCTTAACTTATACTCTATTCTTTAAATACGTGATACTTACCTATATTTTATACATGATTTTTGAAATTGTAACACTACCCACACCCCCTCTTCCTTCTCCCTCTCACAACCACCATCACCACTATAACCCGCTATGACTACCAGCCCAACCCCCTCATTTTTTCTTTTTCTTTTTAATCTCGGAAAGTTCTTTTATAAAATTAAACTTGAAAAAAGTCTTTAATAAATGAATACAAAAAACAATACGATAAAAAATAAGCTCTTACAATCCAACCATTTTCTTTCCCAATCTATTCATTTTGTAAGTAAGTTACATGCATGTACATGTGTATGGAGCTTGTAATTTATAGAGTAATGTGAGGTAGAATTTAATTAGAAGAAGATATGAGTTTATACGTCATGCTCAAAATAATCCCTCTAATTCTATTTTTCTATATTTTCTAATATTTCTAATTTTATTAATCCGATCTATATATTATTAAGTTGGCTCAAAATACAAATTTATCAAATATTAAATTAATCAATTTTCAATTATGATAATTATGTATCATGATAATCTAATTAAATGTTAGACAATAAAAGATTCAAAAGGCTACAAGAATTATCACCTTAAACTATGTTACAGTATATACGACAAATAATGTAATTAAACTATTATTAAATTGATGAAAAGAAACTAATATAAATTATCAAAATAATTACGGGTAGACTTCTAAAATAATTAGGTATCTTCTATAACATTAAATTACATTATTGCCCTTAAAATAATTATAATAAGAATGATATATTAGGCAAATTAAATTTTATAAGAATCCGATCTTTTATAATAAGTATAGATAATATTTTTTCTAAAATGTTTTAATGAGGCCTGACTTTAGATGTTGGGGGCATGTTGTTGTAGTAAAAATATAGTAATTCTCTTCTTTTATTGTTCTCGTTTGTTTGTTATTGTAAACATAGAATATTAAAGAGTAATGATATTCGGATACATTATGGCCAGCCACATATGCTAAAAATGGTAATATAGGTTTTGAAAATGGAAATATACCTTAATTGAGAAGCATAAACCCTAGGTGGGAAATGTGATTATATCCATTTTTACAGTCAATTTTTCTTTTTTTCATGCGTGGGACTGACCACAATGTATCCGAATATCATTACTCGATATTAAATATGACAACTCTTTGCTATTGTTTGTCTGTTGTTGTAGACGTGTAAAAAATTAAAGAGATAAGATTTTGTTAGCCTCTCAGTGATAAGACCCTTGTGTGTTCCAAGGTTATATCATGGTATCCTTAACCATCTAAAGAGATTGCACTTCTCAGTCGCTGTAGTAAGTTATAGTATCTTGTTAAACAACCCTTCCTATGGATTAGTTATGATTATCCTGGATTTTTTTTCGAAACATTTTTTTCTTAACTCATCAGGACCTGATCGCACAATTGGAGGTTTAAAACGCTGTAGAATATGCTTTCGTAATTAATTAACTGGTAAAACAAAGTTATTTTGGGGGGAGGGGAATGGTAGAGCTTAAACCAAGATCTTTCTGTTCACAGAACAAGATGTATTAGTGTTTGGATGTGCCCACTGGTCAAAAGGTTATATCGTGTTATTTCCATGTTACATAGTATTAGGGAAGAAATAACTGACGTTTTTGCCCTAATATACACAATGAATAAGATTTCGGCTTCCATATTTCTATAATATATATGTATGTGTGTGTATATAGTCATGCATCATGCTTGTAAGAGATCGTATTAGTAGGATTGAAGGGCAGCTTTGTAGATGATGTCAAAGGCATACTCAATACATGACTTCATTTTATGTTGGTCAATAAATCCTTTCTCCGCTGTCACTGCAATTCTCAACTCTCCCACGTAGCTTATCATCGTTACCGATAAACTCTGTCGCCCAAATGAATAGAACATATCAATGAACTCTAACACTCATTAATATGAAACTGTAAATAAAATAAACATTCCGAGATCTGACAAAAATATCTTACCTGAGGTGACCCCGCGACGATGAAGTACAATCCTTTACAAGGTTGATTGGCCAATGACATTTGTTCCACCGGCCCGATCAAATTTGAAATTGACATACTCGTGTTGTTTGATGTTGCATAGATATATCGAGCCGTTGCCTATTCATACATGATCACAAATATTAGATTGTTCTGAAAACCAATTAATATAAAACTAAACTTTTCTATTTGATGTATATGAGTTATGACATACATAAAACAAGATTTGAAATGATTATACAATTAATATTTATACTTTTTAATAATTATAACATGTCAATTTATTACCTCCTCAAAAAGCCCATCTCGTCTTTTATAAGTAGTATATCTTTTAGCCAAGAAAAGAAAGAATTCCAATACAAAAAGGAATATATATTATATATAAAGATGCATTGTAATTGATCATTGATCTTTATAGATCTACGGTTGAAATTGATCGATGCATTATAATTGAACACAGAATGCATTATCATTACAATACATTGTAGTAATCCAAAAATGCATGATTATGAAGATGCATTGTAATAATACACAAAATGCATTATTTTAATGTATAAAATGCATTAGATTTATTTTTTTACGGGAAAAACGCTTTGTACGTGAACCAACCTATATATATATATATATATATATATATATATATATATATATATATATGGAAGAGATCGAATAGAAATGAAATAATGTGTTAAGTAGAAATAAATCTGGAATGTCCATTTAATAGATGAAGGGTGTAGATTAATGAAATCTTTGTAATGTATTTAAATTATGTTAAAACCGAATTATTCAATCAATGCAAATAATATGGGCCAAATAATAATTATCTAAAAATTATTAGTTATTGTCCACCTTATTTTGTGGGAACCGTATTATCCTACTAACTAGCAAGTAAATTATTCCTTCTTTTGTGAGCCACGTAATTGTCTGAGATAGTATCAAGCACTTCTATTTGGAGGCGTTTATTACAAAGCATAAACTATTTTCATTTTTTTTTATCACATCATATGCATTATAAACTAATAATAAATGTAATATACAATAAAACATTTATTAAAATGCAATAAGTAAAACAAAAAAATACAATAACATAATATGCAGAAAAAATATATATATATATATATATATTAAAAAATTTGCTACAGATAAGTAAGATGCATCATAAAACTATACTAATAAACAAAACACACAATAACAAATTCATTAAAATGCAATGAGTAATACAAATAAGAACAATACATAACACGTAGTAAAACCGAATGTGTAGGATAATAAATAATAATAAACATAATATGCAATAATATTAATGTTAAAATGCAACATGTAATACATCAAAAAAAAAAATTACATAATGTGTAGTAAAAAAGAAATTGAATAAATAGTTGTGCTAAGAAGCATTATAAAAAACAATAAAATGTAATAACTAATACAAATAAAAAAACATATTTTAAAGAAATTGTCGAGATATGTAAAATGTAATATAATAATCTCGTAAGACCTCTCATCAATTTAATTAAAATGATCAAATTTGATTTGACCTATTTCAAGGTGGAATGTAACACATATAATAATAATAATAATAATAATAATAATAATAATAATAATAAAACAAAAGTTTAGAGAGAGAATTTCAATTAATTTTGACTATTTGCAATCAATTTTGACTTTAATCAAGAAATTATTTCCTATAAATATGGAGCAGATTTTTTATGAGAACATGGAGCTTCTTTTTTTTTTCTTTTTTTTTTCCGATTCCACAAGCAATGAATTGGAAAATTTAAATCTAACAGTTATTCTCACAATACTAATTTATGAACGTGAGAAGAATCTATCTTCTTAATTCTTATGCAGCACTTCTCTCTCCAAAATTTTAGTCGGCAAAATTTATAATATCTCTTAATATTATTTGAGAAAGTTTGATTTAGGCTTTGTTAATTTTGAAAAAAAGTTATTCCATCTCTTAACTTAGGCAACTTTCAGAACTTACATCTTAACAAATTATAGAGAAAAGTTGAGTAATACATTTTCAAATGATCACTTAAATGAGAATTATTCTAATAATATATATACATCATTTTATTATTTAAGCATATTGATATTTTTTTAGTATTCATTCGGTTAAAGTAGTATATATGTTGATTTGCATAAGGTTCACAGTTAGACACTTCGCTTCATCTCTGTTGTGTAAAAATAATTAGAGATACAAAATTGAATCTACAATAAAAGTTATGTATTACAAAGTCGTATGCATAAATATTGAGAGAGGTACACCTTTCAAATTAAGTTGAACAAAATATTAAACTAATAAAAATAGAAAAATGGTTGAACCATTATTGTATTTAGAAGTTATTTAAGAGGGTTTTAAAAAATTATGCTGCATTTTATAAGGTATATATAATTTTTTTTTGTGTTTTTACTTTTTTCTTGAGTTCATATTTATATTCTTAACTAAAAGAAAATATAAAATGTTACCCATGCATTGTGCGGGCCACAATAATAATAATAATAATAATAATAATAATAATAATAATAATAATAATAAAAAAAAAAAAATTGTACCTCGTGACCTCTAGTCCTTGTGATGAGACTAAGAAGTTGTCCAATGAGGTAAACTGTGGCAGAATTCTTCTGCCGCTTGATCATCCCATGAGATTTCTTAATAAAATCGAGCGGGTTCTGAAGCTCGGCTTCAGTCAATTTAGGTAAAGAAACGTGCAAGAATGCAAATCGGTTGCCCCATGGCATCTCCGAATTAGGTTTAATCATTTCCTCAATTGATTTATACCCTCCAATAGCTCTAGTATTGAGCAAAACTAGGGCTGTTGTCTTTGAATTCATTGATTTTGCATCTATCATTTGCATATATAGTCTAGTCCCTAACGCTATTATACCCGTCATGACGTCATTAATAGTCTGCCATGTTCAAGAAAAATACATCAGTGGAATACATAAGAGAAAACCAAAAATATTTTAGATTTTGGAAGAAGAAACAAATACGTTATTATGATTAGGAGTATGTCGATCATGATATGTAAAATAGTTAAAATACGGTTGTGGCTGCGATGCTCGATTATTTTATTCAAAGGAATTGACTTGTAAGACTAAATATAAAGAAAAGGTTAAGAATTAATTATTTTAGGAAAAAAATAATAAAAGTTGTGAAGTTGATATGAAATATAAATTGTTTTGGAACTGATAATTAGGTATCGTATTCTGTTGTTTCGTCAAGAAGAAAGGTTCGGAAATCATTTTGAGATCAATAATAGCTAAAATTAATCTCAACTATTAAAAAAATCTTGTTTCTTCATAATATTTTTTGTTCGCTTATTTTATCTCTTTTATATATTTAGGAGGGCATAGTCTCCTAAGGGACATCCCAGCGTGTGGCTTCAGTCTCCATGGTTCAAACCACATTGTTGCTTCAGGCTTATAAATACTACACACTTAACTTATCTTTTTTACTTTTATCATGCCTAATAGCCATCTAGATAATGAAACATTTTCACTCTCATTTTAATATTATACATGTTTACTTATTTTAATCTTTTTTTTAGAAAAAAATGTTTATTTTTACTTATTTTAATCTTAAGAATAGTAGCGTAGTAATTTGATATATTTACATGTTCCGTATAAGAGAACAATTCTTTTGATCTCAAATTCTTCAAAATAATAGTAAGATTTATCTATTTTCACACATTTTACTATTCAGATTCATTACCTAACATGCGTCGTAGAAAAATAAAATTTTTAATTTATTTAAACAAAAGAAAATCTTGTACGTAATAGTATTTCTTTTTTAAAAATTCACATTCGTGGAGCGTCAAAAACTTAATACTTGTTTATCATTAATACTTATAAATATATAAATGAACAAGATAAACTTACCTGCGTATATGTCAATAAACTTAACTAATGTATTAAGGTGGAGTTTTGTTTGATTCGATAAGACTCGATGATAAATAATTTAACCTAATCAAATATTTGGTTTGAATATTTATTAATTAGTGATCTAGATGTCCATATATATATATATATATATATATATATATATATATATATATATATAAATATCACAGTCGACGCATATAATAGGGTGGTATTTGGTTTGCATGATGAAACTGATAATACTCCCTCTGTCTCGATTAGTATGGTGTACTTTTAATCATATACTCTCTCCGTACTTGATATATCTTCTTAGGAGGGAGTGACACGGAGATTAAGAAAAAATGTTATTGAGTTGGTTGTGAGTGGATAAAAGGTGGTTGAGTTTGTTATGAGTGGAGAAAAGATCTCACATTGAACGAGTGATATATTAATTAATTGAGATAGTGGTTGGACCATATGTGATATTTTAGGTAAATAAATTGACAAAGTAAGGGTAGAGAGTAATAATTTGTTGTGAGATAATGTTCAAAAATAGTTAGGAAGATATATGAGGGACACCTCAAAATGGAAAGATAGGAAAATATATCAGGGATATAGGGAGTATATGTTAGGTATATCATATTAGAAACATCATACTTACTTCGGGGTATGTGATAGGATATCATATGGTATATGGTTAATTAATAAATTCCCTTAATTTTAAAAGGACAAATTATCACTCAATTTTTTGATATGATTAAGGGTATAGTTATCCATCACATACCAAATCATTCAAATTAAACATGGGATTATGTTGTACTATTTAATCAATCAAGCATTGTCACTCAAACCAAACGCCCCCTAAAATGTAGAAATTAGAAGTAAGTCCAAATTAAGGAAAATGAGAGATTAGATAGTTGAAAAAATCCTTACCACATTGAGTTTGTTCTTGATTTGCTTGAGCTGATCCATAGAAAATGTAGTCGTCGTTGTCCCGATCGGCCGGGATTCCACACCGTCAACACCCGATCTGATCGGTGATATGCCATCCTTCATCGAGGTGCTCTTGAGGAGGCTCCACCCGAAGTCGTAAGCCGTGTGAACAAGGCCGGTAAAAAACCTTGGAACTTGTCGCAAGAATGACTTGCGACGAATTCCGGGACCCATGTTCGACTGACGTGACGGGAATGTCAGCGGTACTGATGGGTCGTCGACCCGTTGGAGGCACGATAAGAGGGCTCCCACCAAGGAGTATCCATCGCCTAACGAGTGATGGAGCTTAAAGATGATATTACTCGCTGCATTCTTCGTAGGGTATTTGAGAATATGAATTTCCCACAACGGTCGATTTGACGGGAGCTGTTCCCTCGCTATTTTTGCCAAGTAGTCATTAAAACATTCATCGTAGTAGTCTATCGACATGCCACTAGGAAAAATCGGAACGAGTACATGGTCTTCAAGATTCACCTCTATTTTTTTCCATTTTCTCCCCCCTTTCTTTTCCGTTACCTGATTGATTACGAGAATAACATGTTAATTAAGTAGTAATTAAGGACATGCATCGAGTATAACATTTGATCTAAAAATTATAATAATCTTATGAGAGGGTGGATGCAAGGTAAAATTGGTAAGCCATTTTTTTCCCTCAATATTGAACTCAAATTTGTGACATGTATCTTTTTGATAAAAAAAAAGAGAACGAGAGACGTGGTCGAACTGTTTAAAACTTTGACAATTTGAATCGAAATTATTTCATGTGGGAGTGCTATTACTACTATATGGAGTATTAATTATGAACAAAAAAGAGATTACCATAATCGAAGAGAAACGTGGGTTTATAGGCAAGAAGACATCTTTGAGGAGAGGCATTGTCATAGAATCATCAAAGGGAACTTCTGTTTCCAAAACTCCTAAAATTGTCACTGATAATGCAGAGCTTTTCATATACTGAGCTCCTGGGCTCATAGGCCCCCACATTTCTTCTTCATCCTCCATAATAGTAGTAGTAGTAGAGAGAGAGAGAGAGAGAGAGAGAGAGAGAGAGAGAGGAAATTCTATGGCAAATGGCTTAAGGATGTGACTTCATTTATACTTTAATCTGGCGGCCTGATTGTTAAGATCATGTACAAGAGATCACCAAAATGATGATCTCTCTCCACTATTAATTCATGGGACCATTTTAAGATTTTAATATTATTTTTATTTTTAATCTATGATTTATTAATAAAAAAATGTAAAAAAAAAAAGGACGGAAGGGAAGAAAGAAAAATGCAAAAAAAAAAAAAAAAAAAAAAATGAAGACAAATGCAAAGAAAATAGAAAACGAAAAATGCAAAATTGCTGCTTCATCTAATAAGGAAAGAGGACTTTAATTTTGGCAAGCAAGTACTACTACAAAAGAACATTTATTTTTGGTTTTTCTTTACAAAAAAGTGCATATATAATTGACATGTAAATATTTATTTTGAACTCACTAAACTGCGACATCCATTTTGGAAGGATACACTTTTAATCTAATTAATATCACAGAAAATTATTCAAATGCCAGAGATAAAGTTATGAATTTAATTGCGGTTATATAGCCTACAGGGACATAATAGTACCTATGGTAATATTTATTTATTTTTTAAAATAAGAAAATACGGAGAGAATTTGGCATCTACGTACCGAACTACCCTATATTCCTCGCCGTCTTAACATTGAAATCCGCCTAACTCTCAGATAAATATGTTTTTTTTAGAACAACAATTTTATCGATACGAATTCATGGCAAGTTATACAACAAAAGAAAAAGTTACCATTCGATCAAATGTATTGTTAATTTGTGCGACAAGTCTATTGATTCTGTTGGATTGCTGAGAATTGCTTTTGAAATAATTGTACTATATTCTAATTATTAGTTTGGAATAAACACTACTTACCTGTTACCATACATACGTAAACTTTAGATGGTCACATGTCATTAATCCCGACAAGCAATAGAGGATATTCATGGTCCCGATAATGAGTATTTGGTGCATAGGGGGAATACACCAGTAGCAATTTTTCGTTTTGCTTAAAGTCTTTTCACTGAGTTGAACTGCTCAGGTCGACAACAGGGAAAGTCAGTTGGAGAGGCTCTACAACTGAGTTGCTCAGTTGGAGCTGATCACAAGTTGGCAGCACAGCTGGATTCTTTGCCTGAAGGTCAGCCGTATGCACCAACTGAGGTTGTAAACAGTTTTTGCGTTGTAGAAGATTGTGGAGTTTAAACTCGTTACAAAAACTGAAACCTTTGTGAAAACAGGAAAGGTCAAGTTCCCAAATTTAGTGCAGTTTGTAAATATGCAATTTGTATGCAATATGTTGGGTTAGTTTATAAATATGCAATTTGTATGGTCCCGGTAATGAGTATCTGGTGTATTTGTATGGTCCCGGTAATGAGTATCTGGTGTATGGGGAGATTAACCATTAGCAATTTTCGTTTTGCTCAAAGTCTTTTAATTGAGTTGAACTGCTCAGGTCAGTTGGCTCGACAACTGAGAAAGTTAGTTGGAGCGGCTCTACAACTGAATTGCTCAGTTGGAGCTGATCACACGGTTGGCAGCACAGCTGGCTCCTATGCCTGAAGGTCAGCTGTATGCACCAACTGAGGTTTTAAACAGTTTTGCGTTGCGGAAGATGGTGGAGTTTAGACTCGTTATAAAAACTGAAACCTTTGTGAAAACAGAGATGGTCAAGTTTCCAAGTTTAGTGTAACGACCCGCCACCCGGCCTATGCGGATCGACCAGATCGCCACATGGAAGAATACTTAGAAACGTTATAATTTGGAAAAGTAAATAGAAATATGATACATGTTTAATAAGTAAACATGATCATAGAATCAAATGAGTTTGTTCAATGATAAACTTGCCAAAATCTAAGCTACGATTCGAAGTATGAAGACTTCAAATCCTGCATGGCGGAAGCATCAAAATAAGAGTTTCATCGATTACCTACGATTGGGAAATCGACATAAAAAGAAAACGAAAATAAGTTCGGAGTTCGAGTTTGTCTAATTTATTACATATTAAATGTCGAACTACCACAATACGATAAGCAAAATAGCGATGACGATCTAAACGATCGCCAACCAAATACTTCGGAAGCCATCACACCACTTTCCATCTCGTCGCTCATCCTGCATTTAAAACAAAAGATTTTGGGCTGAGTACTAGCATACTCAGTGAGTTCTTACCCGCTTTGGCAAACATTTTACATAAAACATTTTCACAAAGATATCGCATGTTATTTCACATATATGGGACGATACTTTGAAAAGAAAATATATGAATCCCATATAAGTGTAAACCATTTTATCCTAGAACAAAGCTCGTCTAGCGCGTATAATTAAATACTTAATCCATTGTGTTACCAGCCGGGACAATCAAGGGGGTAGCTAGCCCCGTTAATTGCACCGAGTTGCTGCCATTGAAAATCCCTCCTCGATCAAAGTCGGGGACCAATCGTTTAATGGTGGTCGGCACCCATTGGTGCGAACCGATAACAAAAGTAATACCCATTCTTTGGTAAACACAACAATGATTAATAAAGCATGCATATCATTTTCTTAAGAAAGAGCTTAGGGTTCATTAACCTGAAATTTACCTCGGTAGGGTTCTAACCCACGGTTTGAAAATAGGAACTCACCTTGCTTCCTCCAAAAGTAAAATATCTCAAGCTCGATCTAAAACTCGAAGTCTCCTACAAGACCGTCTCAACACTTAGACTCTTATCATAAGCAAACTCGAAAGCACAAACAACTAAATCCTAGGTCAACCTATTCCCGATCTATCTTTTATAGCTTAAGAAAAACCAACAAGGATCTCTTCGTGTTTTTAGATTCTTAATTACGGACCAAACGTCCAAAACTTAATTAACAATTTGATTCAAAAATCCATATCATGTCATGTAATCCACATAAAAATTTCACATAGTTCATGCAGGCATGTCATAAAATATTCATGCTCAAAAATAATTTTTGAAACATGTATCATAGTAACATGGCTAAAAATAATTAGTAAACTTGCATTTCATATTCACATATATAATTAGCAGATATGTTTGTCATTCAAGTCATATCACATCTTAGAATTCGTAAAAGTTCATACAAATGAGAATAAAAAACAAAATCTGCATTGAGACATTTTCACAGACAGTTAGCCTGCATATACATACTTCGTATAGCCATTTCCGATGAATTGTAACACATTGAGGAACTGAATTATAAGAGCACTAAATATCATTATGAAAATCTTATACTACATATTTTGAAATGAAACTGGCCTCACGTAAAAATCATCAACGGTTTGAGAGTTTTGCTTGAACGGAAATGGGTTGCTACACAATGATTCCATATCTCAATAAAATCAACATATAAGACTAAAATTAGTAAAACGTGTTCCTGAGTCATTAATATAATTCATATATTTCAAAAACAAGGTTAAGATCAAATTAGTATTATTATTTGCCAAAAATCATTCATGTATTCACGTTCAAGTTGAATATTCTACTAGACAATTTATCGAACAGTGTTCTGAAAACTGTGGGTTTTATCTAAATTCATGAGGTTATCATTCACTGTATACTCGACATAAACGTGCATAATGTATCATTACAGAGACCTTGTAAATTATATATAAACATGAAACTGGATTCACACAAAACTACATAGCGGTTCAAAAGTTATGCTTGATGGGAAATGGGTCGAAACATATTACTTAGACATTTTCTAAAATGAGTTTTTGCACATAGGTCATGATTAGACACAAAACTGACTTAGCTCAGATGTCGAGAAGATTCGAGACTTAGTTTTCTAGAAAATTTAGGATGTCTAGGTCATTTACAAATGGTTCCTCAAATAGATATACGACGAGAAAGATACGCTTGACGGAATGCAATTGCGCAGTTTGGAAAACGCAATGCTCGCGCAACTATTTTATATATCACCATAAATTAATCGTTCGGTGAGAACAAGTGAAATTTTACCAGATCACAGAGGACATTATCAAATACAACATATCAAAAATTCAAAGCAAACCGAGAACTTTAACTACTGGAAAATAGAGGTTGATCAGCAGTGAAAATCATAGCAAAATGAAGGAAATTTTCGTAGAGTAGATCTAAGTTTCTAGGTCATGCATGCTTCAATTCCATTTCAAGGTCCATCAAGTTAACCGACATCAAACAAAGCCACATATATCATAAAACATCAGCAAAACAACCAATAAACTTCTACTATAAACATGCTCACTCACATAATCTCATTCTCAGTTGTGCTCAGCATCATCTACTCCTAAACATGCTCTAACATCATAAGGCATAACACAAGAATAAATGGAAGGTTAGCCAAGTTACCTAGCCTCCAAACTCTCAACTCTCGATCTCTACGAATTCCCTCTGACTTTCCTACTGTGGAGTTGCTGCTACTCCTCCGTGAGCTCCGACGCCGGTGTCACGGCGGCAGAAATGGTGGTGATGTGGGTTGGAGTTGGGTGGTGAAGCTTGAATCTTAAGGCTGTGGGTAACGGCACGCGCGCGCTGCTCCAACAAGCTCATACATCACGCTCGCACCCCATTGGTGAGCTCGGCGTGCGTGCAAGCATGCTCTCTACACCGAGCTTGTGCACTGGTGAGCTCGCTGACGTAGGTTGATACTTGGCGATCGCTGGTTGGCGCGATTACTAGCCGTTGCGATTGCCAACGGTCACCAGCGAGTGTGAATTTATCCCAAATACACCTATAAATACATCATTTTTCTCCCTTATTTCATACACCAATCTCTTCAATTCTCTCTCAAATCTCCTCAACATCTTCATATTTTATGTTTATTTCATTCATTTAAAAAATCATGTCGACGATTATTTCAACGCTAGAATGGAAGAATTCCGACAGTTTGGTGCCCAAATTCCCGTCATGTTCGGCAATCTCATGTTCGGCAATCTCATAGAGGTGGCGGCCGTCGCTGCCGTCCAAAGTTCAAAGAGGAAAAAGATGGTGGTGCCTCGTGACCGCCTTGATGTCGAGATCTGACTTAATGCGAATTACTTCTCTGAATTTCCAACGTGGGGAGAAGACGTGCTTCGATGCCGAATTTGTATGAGCAAAAAACTTTTCCACACAATCTTCAAGGCGGTTGAGGCTCTAGAACCTTATTTTCAGCAGCGCGCGGATGCAACAGGGAAACTGGAGTTCACGTCACTCCAAAAATGTACTATGGCGTTGCGGCAACTCGCAAATGACGGATGCGCTGATCAATACGACGAGTATCGACGGATGGGGGACAACATTGGTCGTCAATTGCTTGATTATTTTTGTCGAGCGATCATATCTGCATTCGGCACCGAGTATTTGCGGCCACCAAACACAGCTGACTGCAACCGGCTTTTGCAAATGCACGAATCGAAGCACGGCTTCCCCGACATGCTTGGTAGCATCGACTGCATGCATTGGCAGTGGAGGAACTGCCCGAATGGATGGAGAGGGGTGTACACGAATCAAAAGAAGGAGTACCCCGCGGTCATGCTTGAAGCTGTTGCTTCTCAAGATTTGTGGATTTGTCACGCATTTTTCGGAGTTGCCGGCTCAAACAATGACATCAATGTGCTCAACCAGTCTGACGTCTTCCAAGATCTTCTGCAAGGAAAGAGTCCCGCGGTAACCTTTTTTTTGCAAACGGCACTCAGTACAAGATGGGCTACTATCTAGCTGACGACATTTATCCATGTTAGCCGACCTTTGTGAAAACTCTCCCGTACCCGACCGAGCCAAAGAGATGTTTATTTACAAAGAAACAAGAAGCCACACGCAAGGACATGGAAAGAGCATTTGGCGTTCTCAAAGCTCGTTGGGCAATAATTAGTAGGCCGGCGCGTTCCTGGTTCTGAGAGACTTTATCAGACATCAAGTATGCTTGCATTATGTTGCATAACATGATAGTTGAAGATGAGGGCATTTCTGTAACTAATTGAAGCGAAGACGAAGAAACAACCTCCCAAGCCCAACCGAGTTCGAGTACGAGACAAGGAGCCCCGGATAGCTTTGCACACTACCTAAAGTGGAAAGAAAGCCTTCGAGATCAAAGAGCGCACGCAAAACTCGAGGATGGTTTGATCGAAGAAATTTGAAAATGTTTCGGAGATGGCATGTAATTTTTCCCTTCTTTTTTCATGTTTGTTTTTAATTTAAATGAATAAAATATTTATTTTCATTGGCGAGCTCGAGCTCGCCGAGCTCGCCAATGTGACTAATGTGAGTTTTCCACCACGTGGCATACAAAGTGGGCAGCGAGCTCGCGCAAATGCTCGCCATTGCAAAGTGTCTAAAGAGAGAGTTGAAGAAAAACTGAAAATGGTGGTGTGTTGAGTGTGTGTGTTGCTGTTGTTATTTAGAGGGGATGAAAGATGTGTTGCGTGTTTTGTGTGAGTGTTATGAGTGAACTGCTGCACCATCGATTGGTGCATGGAGGGAGGTGGCGGTGATGGGGCTAATGGGGTAGGTTTTTGAGTGTGTTTGTAGAGTGTAATTATTACACACATGCTTCCATTATCCCACAAGAAAACTTCTCTCCTCATTTCCAAGAAAGTCGTCCGTTCCTCACTCCTTTCTCTCTCATATTTTCTAATTTTTCCGTGTTGAATAGGTCCTCCATCCTATCACTTTTGTCTTCTAGCAATTATTTTATTTTATTAAGAAATTTGTAGTTGTTTGCACACATACACTCAATAAACATTCACATGCAATATATATGCATGTATACACACAAACACACATATATAATATAGTAGTATATATTTATCTTCTTAATTAGTGTATTTAGTCGTGACTCGTCATTCCTTAACCGATTTAAAAATCGAACGAGTAAATTAATGGAGATAAATATTTCGATTCTAACAAGCCCAATATTGAATATTAAATTCTAGACGGATGTCTCTAAAAATTGACGAGAAGATATACAGAATAATTTTACATTGTCACAATTATATATCTCTATCAAATAAGATTAATTATTTCTAATTAATTAAAATAACATATTCACATAATCACACAATCGCATGGTCACATATTCAAATAATCACATTTTCATATTTTGAATTAAATAGATTCACAAGAAATATTTAAACACGTAAATTTGCAATGAATGTTGAAATTAAATTTTAAATTTCTTTGATTTTATTGTCTAAAATAAAATATCATTTGAACTAATAAATAAAACTGTCATTAACTTATCTCTTTTTCCTAATATTCGGGAAATAGGGACCTTCTAATAGATATCTTATTGAAAAATTCTAGGATGAAAATTCGGGTTCTCACATTCTACCCTTCTTATAAATAATTTCGTCCTCAAAATTACGTAGCTCAAAAGGGTACTTTCGGATATTTTTCTTTCTTTTGATAAGCTATTTCTGACGTGCCTTCCTTTTGTTGGTGCCGCATTCACAAGAGTTTAACTATGATGATTTATTTATTTCAAAGCAGTTAGATATTCCTATCGGGTAAATATTTGGGACTTTCTTCATAACTTAGGTCCTGCCTAAAGAATAGACCGTCGTGGCTGACACACTTGGAATCGAGAGTGTATTTTCTCAGTTGAGATACTTGGAATACGTTGTGCACTTCACTAAGATTCGACGATAAGGTAATGTTGTAAGCGATTGGGCTCATTCTTTCTAGGATCTCAGAAACATTCCTATAAATCTACGACGTAACAAATTACTCATGTGTTTCCAAATCTTAGAAATATCGCTCAATTCGAATCTTATCTATGTATGATTTTTTTTTTCATTCTCGAGCTTCGTTAATGGTTTGGTGGCTTAGGTTTGATGGCTTTCGCTGTAGATGTTTCTTTGTGGAGCTTCATTTTATCTTCGTCAATATTTTGGAACAAATTTCTGGATTTCGACAACGAATCATTGCTCGTTTTGCAGTTCGCCAATCTATTACTAATATAAAGTAGATATCGGACGTGTAGCATAGGGATTGACCTTTTGTTTCATTTTTTCTAACTCCAGCTCTAAGTCAGGCGCATAAACTAAGGGCCATTTTTTTTTTCCTGAGGTGAAAGTGTGTAACAAATCTCTATTGGGACCAAGTCTTGTGCGTTAGAACATACGCTAGACTACGAAAATGCAACTCTAAATAATGATAATATTGGCTTATCTGAAATATGGATGGTACCTGCTAGGTTTTCGGGTTTATGAACAACTTCATCCTCATTAATTGCATATGCCTTTCCAGCTTAGGGTGGGCTTGGCCCATGGTTGTTTCTATGGTGGCCTCCTTGATTATAATTTGGCCCGTCATGATTCGCTTGAGGGTTCCTTGGGCAATTTTCTTGAAGTGACCAAGTTCCCCACAATGATAACAATTAGTAGAACCCCCATTCTGCACTGTCCACCGTGTGGTTTCTATCATTGATGGCACAGTCCTCTTGGTGGCGGTAACGCCTTGGATCCTTGCCATGGCTTCTTTCCCTTATTCTGATTCTGATCGTAGCCCTGTTTGCTAGCATTTTTGTTATCCCATTTTCGTTTGTGCTCGGCTAAGTCCATGGCTAGCTAGAGAGAGTCCTATTTTAGATCTCAGACCTTTCCTAAACTTGTTAGATCTCTTTTCATTTGTGTCTACCAAGTGCGGCGCATATTGTGATAGTTGATTGAAGATTCGGTCATATTCGATCACAGTTCAATTCCCTTGCTTTAGATTCTAGAATTCGCTCTCCTTCCTGAAGCGGTAGGTTTTTGGGACATACTTCTCAAAGAATTTCACCTTAAACTACGCCCAGGTGAGACTTCCTAAGGCTTCAGGGCTTATTGCATTCTGTTCCGCTTCCCACCAATGATCGGCTTCATCGACTAGTTGATAGATAGCGCAGATTGCTCTCTCGAGACGTACACTCCATGAAGTCAAAGAGTACACTACAATATATATAGGGTAGGGATCTAGTGAGAATAAATTTTATATGAGAATGTGAGAATGATACATTTTAATGCATTTTTATTATATCAGTAATGCATATATTGTAGAAATGTAATGCATACACTTTCTAATGTATAAACTGCAAAAATTTAATTCATAAACATTATAATGCATAAATAACATAATGCATCGTTAAATCCGAGCCATTAAACTAAGGGCCAAACGAGCAGCCGCTATGAGATAGGGAACCGCATCCGCAACTCTGAAAAATGTGGTCTCATCGAGCTCATTGTCCTCAGCATTTGAGAAATTCAACAAGGATCTGGCTCAGACAGCACAACTCAGTCCTGAGTCGAGGCTTGACAAGATGACCCTGTCAACTGTGCTGTCTCTAACACCATTGTAAGTTAGGAAACCTTTCAAGGATGATGCGGAAGCACTTAATGAAGAAGGTAAAGTAATGCCACAAACTGAGAAAGGTGAAAGAGTTGACAAGGAGACTCAGTTGGAGACTGAGCTCTCCCATGCTAAAGTAGATACTCGGGGTGCTAACTTGGATGCACCAATCGTTGAAGACTGTAAGGAATCTGATGAAGAGTCTGAACATGAGCAGTCTGCTAAGGAAAAGACTGAGGATGTGATGCAAGACCAGGAAGAGAAAGAAGTGATCATTATTTCAGATGATCCTGACGAGGGAGACCGCCCCATCATGTCCCACGTCCAAGTCATGGTAGAAAGCACAGTTTTCGCAAATCAGCACAACCAAGCGAGAACTGAGACAATAGTAGTTCCAGACTCTCCCCTATTCAATGATGAAGACATAGGCGGTCCATCTTTGAATGTCGATCAGATTGAGCAGAAGGCTCTGATTCAATCTTTCGACAGAATTTATTTAGGTGCTTACAAGAAGACTCCGATGTTATACCCCGAACTGAAAGATCATTTCAACACTCTCGATCTCGTTGTCGAGCTATTTATGTATATATCAGTTAGTCTGGGCGACTACTACGTATTAGAAGACTTCTTGAAGCTGTTGTCATGAACCTGATGTACGAAGGAGAAAATGGATTGGAGAGTCGTGAAGGAGAAGGAAAAAAGGGTGGATCTAGATCGGAGAAGGAAAGGGATTCGGCGGCGGAAGGAGTCAAAACGTCGGTGGCGGAAGAGAAGGAAGAGAGAAGAAAAAAGTATTTGACTGATTGGGGAGGAGAGGACAGAGGAATTGAGATAGAGTTAAGGGAGAAGAAGATGAATACACGTGGCTTAATCGACGGCTGAGGAAGAAGCATTGGAGGGACACGTGTCAGGTGCTGGACCACCGATTTGTTATCTTTTTTTATTTATTAGAAAACGTTTTATTTTGCATTTGGCAATTTTAACCCAAGGTCCCCACTATCCAGACTTTGGTATAAAATGTACGTTCATGTATGAAAACCCTAAGTAATGAGATATTATCTTATCTCTATTATCGCCTCTTTTATTGTGTTTTTCATTTCTGCAAATTACATTTTCAGATCTGCTTGATTTAATTCATTAAAATATACAAAAATCCCAAAATATATTCCTAACAACTGTATATTGTTACATTGGTATCTTTGAGCCAGGTTTTGCTTTTATTTAGCAAGGATCTGAGCTAAGATTGCCGATAGCACGCGCGTGAAGGAACTGTAGGAATCTCATAAGAAGCTGGAGCAACAACTTCGAACTGAAGCATCAAAAAGAGCAATATCAGAGGATCAGATCAAGGAACAAATTAAAGGACTAGATGCAAAATATGATCATATGGTCAAAACTATAGAGGAGATCAAGCTGCACTTGATGGGATCTAGCAAAGGAAAGGAGACTGAGAGCTCTCACATATCTAGGAAAGAAGGTAAACCTAAAACACCATTTTCTCCTGGTTTTAAGAGTGATTACACCCCTACTTCGAACTCTAGTGCTGGATCTAGTCATGCACCAGATCATAGGGTTGATTTTCCAAAATTTGATGGCACTAATCCTAGGGCTTGGATCATTAAGTGTAGTACCTATTTTAAATTGTCTGCTGCTATGAGTGATGAAAACACGGTACAGTTGGCTGCTCACAACTTTGAGGGAAAGACTCTAAACTGGTTGCAGAACTTTGGTTGTGAAAACCTGTTCACTCTTAGTTGGCAACAGTTTCTAGAGGTGATTACTCTCAAATTTGAGGATTTGAATGGGGGTATAATTATGATGGATTTCAAAAACCTCAAACAGACAAGGACCTATGATGAATATGTGGAGAAATTTGAGGAGTTAAGGGCTTGCCTGCTACTCAGTAATAGCATGCACTACTCAGAGGATTATTTTGTGGCAAGTTTCATAAGTGGGTTGTCTGAGGAAATGTAGGGCTTCATGATGCTATTTAAACCTAAGTCACTACATGAAGCAATAGATTCAGGGAAGCATCAGCTGATTACCTTGGAAGCTTTGTCCAAAAGGGTCAAACCATCTCCCAAGCCTTATTTATTTCAGAGCAACAATTACAAAATGTCTGAAGCAGCTGTGATTCAGAAGCCAAACAACTCAAACAGCTCCAAGACTTCTGTCAAGGTGCTCACTGGTGCTGAAAGGGCTGCAAGAAAAGATAAGGGACTTTGTTATAATTGTGATGATATGTATTTGGCCATAAATGCAAGCATAAGGTGTTTTACATGACTATGGATGATGAACAGGAGTTAGCTCATTTGCAATATGAAGAAGAAGTGGCAGAATTAGTTGTAGGTGAGAATGAACAGATGGAGGAAGTGTTCATGACCATGGATTCCTTGATTGGTCATCCAAATTCTACTACTATAAGAGTTATTGGTGAATATGGGAACAAACAGTTAAGGATATTGGTAGACACTGGGAGCACTAAGAGTTTTTTGAAGGAAAGTGTGGCTAAAGAGTTAAATGTACCTATGGAAAGAGATAGATCTATCTTGGTTAAGGGAGCTACTGGGCATCAACTGATAAGTAGGTGGAAGGCTCAAGGCTTCACTTGGTCAATCCAAGGCCACCAATTCACTTTCTCACCAAGGATCTTGTAAAATAAGGGCTATGATTTGATTTTGGGAGGAGACTGGCTGAAGTTTTGCACTCCTATTGGCTTAGATTATGAAAAAATGACATTTACAGTTTTTACTAGGGGAAAGAAGGTTAAACTGAAGGCTATCACTGATCATTTTCTCTTTTCAATGATAAGTGCTAACGACCTATTTCAATTAGTGCATTATCATCTTTATGAAGTAGAGGGAATTTACCTCATTCAGCCAACAGACAGTGAGGGTAAGATGGGTGATAGTGCAGCTCTGTCTCAGTTGTTGGATGAGTACAAGGATGAGTTTGCAGAGCCTCAAGGTTTGCCACCTGTGAGAGGGACAAAACATCAGATTATATTGAAACCTGGGAGTGTACAAAAACATCAATATCCCTACAGAACTACCCATAAGAATAAGGATGAGATTGAGAGGATTGTGAAGGAGTTATTAAGTGATGGAACAATAAAATATAGCAAAAGCCCATTTGCCTCACTAGCTATTCTTGTCAAGAAAAAAGATGGCACTTGGAGGATGTGTATTGACTACAGGTATCTCAATTCACTCACAGTAAAGCATGACTCCCCTATTCCCTTAATTGATGAGCTACTGGATGAACTATATAGTGCCAACTACTTCTCAAAGCTAGACTTGAGGTCAGGTTATTTTCAGATACTAATGAAGGAGGAGGACAGATACCTGACAACCTTTAGAACTCACCATGGGCACTTTGAGTTTTTGGTCGCACCTTTTGAATTGTGCAATGCTCCTGCAACCTTCCAATCCTTGATGAATCAAGTGTTTTAGCCTTGTTTGAGAAAGAGTGTGTTAGTGTTTTTTGATGACATATTGGTATACAGTAGAAGTTGGGAGGAACACTTAATTCACTTGAGAACAGTATTGGATATTCTCATAACTAACACTCTCTTTGCTAAAATGAGCAAGTGCCAATTTAGGGTAAAAAGTATAGAGTATCTGGGGCATGTTATTTGAAGGAAGGGGTGTCTACTGATCCTAAGAAGGTGGAGTGTATGAAGGACTGGCCCATTCCTAAAACTATTAAACAACTTAGAGGTTTTCTGGGGTTGACTGGCTACTACAGAAAGTTTATAAAGCACTATGGCTTAATCAGCAGGCCTCTGACTGAGCTTTTGAAGAAAGACAACTTTAAATGGGGAGATAAGGCTTCTAAAGCCTTTGAGGAACTGAAAAAAGCTATGATATCTGCTTCAGTGTTGGCATTGCCTGATTTTACCTAACTGGTGAGCGTCGTATACTCCCAAATAATTCTTGCAAATTCTGCTCAGAATCAAAATGAGTATAATAATAAGTAGGGTCGAACCACAGAGAACGGGATATAACTTATTTTTCCTATGAATCAGTTTTGGTGTAGCCACCACGCCTTAAATTTGGGTTTTATAAGTATTAACTAAGAAAATAAATAAATTAACTAAATATGAAACTAGATATAAATCAAAGAAAGTAATTCGGCTTCGAATAAATCCACACTAGTCTAGGCTCTGATCATCGATGCAAAGATAATTAATTATCTAAGACCAATCAATTATAAGGTACCATGAATGCAGCGGACATACTCCAATTCCTACGTACTTTATCAATAATTCGCTGTAGAGACCAGACCTAACTATTTCTCTTATTAAAACATAACCTAGCTGGAGATGCCAGTCCTAGATTTAATGCTCTAATAGCTTTTAGCTTTGAAGGAACCCAATTTAAACGAATTACCCAAGAACGCAAGTAATAATCCTTTTACCAATTTATTCCTACTACGAACATGGTCGCTTTATCACTAATTAGCCCTATTCCAACAATTACGGATTGAGGGAACTAATTGACTGTAATTCAATTTAATCTAAGTTGATAAGACTTAAACAAAATCGGAATTAACCTTATACACAAGGAATAAATCAAAATCCTATAAATTAATTACACGAACAATTAGGTCTCACAAATTATTAAACTAGTGCTTCAATATTCTTGCCGAATCAAGAAAATTAACTACGCATACTAGTAGAATAAAATATGATTAAATAATAAAAAGATAACATAATAAAAGAAACGAAAATAAATGAAACTTGTAACCAGTAATTCAAAAGTCAAACCGCAAGAAATATGAAGTATTCTTCTTATGTTGGCGGCTGGAACTTAAAACAACATGTATGGAATGTAATATGTCTTTTGCAGCTAATCTATAACTACTATTAAGTAAATTAATAAAAATAATCCTAAACCTATTAGTATAATTCATATAGGCAGCTAATACATAACCAAGATAAGGTATATTTTCCTTCCAATATCAGCCGCATAAAACCAAATCCTATGGGCCTAATTAAGCTAATTTTTAATTAGCCCAATAACAATGAAATACTAACTATAATTAATATCTAAAAATAACAATCCAGTCCATATTCCTTGCAACTTTAATTCCATAGCAAAAATCGAACAAAATCTCATCTTTTCTTGTCTCCTCTCAACCACATTTCTGCATTCTCGGACTCTATGATTCCTGCACAAATTAACACCTAAACGTGCATTATATCCACATAAAATGACTTAAAACCTCAAGTTCTGAACAACTACATTCACACACATCACTATTGCCTATATGAGTAAAGCTCTTTGTCCCCAAAATCAGCTACTCTCAGTTTATAAAAGGGAGTTTTTGGTTGTCATATTAGCAGTGTAGAGGTGGAGATCATATCTGCAGGGGCACAAGTTCTTCATCAAGACTGATCAGCAAGCTCTCAAGCATCTTCTTGACCAGAAAACCAAGAATCATGTGCAGCAAAAGTGGATAACAAAAATATTGGGGCTAGATTATGAGATACAATATAAAAAAGGAGTTGAGAATAAAGCTGCTGATGCTCTTTCTAGGTATCCAACAGAAGAGGTAGAGTGTAAGGCCATCACCACTGTCACACCACTATGGATGGAGAGAGTCAAGCAAAGTTATGAAGCAGATGCTAACTTCTCAAACATTCTTATTTCTAAACCTATGGATCCTACTACCTATACTGAATTTACTGTGGTGTCTGGGATCATTCAGTACAAAGGAAGGGTAGTGATTGGATCAGGAAATGGTCTTAGGCAAACCATTTTAAGAGAAGTACACAACACACCTTTCGGTGGGCATTCAAGAGTTTGGGGCACTTATTCTAGGCTGAAGACATTCTATTACTGGCCAAATATGAAGAAGGAGGTAGAAGAAATGGTGAAACAATGTGTGTTAGATTCGAGCACGCAACTCAATCAAGTTGGCACGTTTATGTAGAAGGAGATCAGACTGAAATGTTACAAGGTGTGCTGACACACAATAGAGATTCTGTTCTTCAATATGAGTTAGAGTATTGTAGAACAGGTTGGAACAAATTCGAAAGATTCTTTCCATATTTAAGCGGATTATGCGGAGATCTTTTCCTTATCCATTTATTGATGCGGAGAAGATCGTATCCGTTGAAGATATTATTTGTTCCACAAGATAAGCCTCCAAAAGAAGTTTCTATCTACAAGGAAACTAGGGCAAATCAATGGAGATCTTATCTAGGGTTTCTCAAGACCTATATAAGTCGACTTCAACATCATTTGGAGGTTGCCGCTGCCATGACTATTTTTATTGTTCATAGCTAGTATACTTCTCTTGAGAGAGTATTTTTCATATTGTACTTGAGAGTGTTTAATCATATAAAAACACTTGGGAGAGAGGTGAGCGTTGGGTTGCGACTCAAGCTTAGATTGTTCGAGTGTGTCTTGAACATTCGTTGGTTCACGTGGGTTGGGAAGTGTGGGAGTTAGAAGACTACACATGGTTGACGAACTATATGTGTAAGAGTATGTAACTACTACTTTCAATAGTGGATTGATTCTCTCTTAGGCTGGAAAGCCCCCCAGACGTAGGTTGACTAACCGAACTGGGTTACCACTTCTGTGTGTTCTTTACTTAGCATACATTTTATTTTCTGTGCTAATCTCTGTGCTAAGTTTTGCAGTAACGAAATTCAATTAATTTGCATAAATTGTTGGTTTAAATATTTCAATTGGTACTAGAGCGGTACACCGACTTCACAGGTGTTGATCCCAGGACAACCGCAAATCTCTGTTGCTGCATCCGACCCACAATGACTACTAATTGTCATGCTTTGATGAAACCCCCATTGCTAGATGGGAAGAACTACGGATATTGGAAAGTGAGAATTATGTCTCACATAAGATCCATTGATGAAACTACATGGAACGCAGTAGAAGAAGAATGGAAACCTTCAGTCAAAGCAGATTCCACAGATCTCAAAGTACGGAAGGATTGGAACGATGAAGAGAACAAATGGTCAGGGATGAAATAAAAGGCCCCGAATGCAATTCAATTGGCTATGAGTGTAGAGATTTTTGTTTTAATCTCCACTTGCACATCTGCCAAAAAAGCATGGGACATTCTTGAAACAACCTTCGAAGGAAACAAGAAAGTGAAAGGACAGAGGCTCTAACAACTGACTTCTCAGATTAAAAATCTGAGAATGGAGGAGACCGATAATATTGGTGAATTTCAGTAAAGACTGCTAGCTCTTGCCAACGAAAGTTTTCATCTTTTTGAGGAAATTTCCAACGAGAAACTTGTCAAGAAGGTTCTTCGATCTCTTCCAAACAGATTTGAATATAAGGTGACTGCCAAAGAAGAAGCTAAAGATGTCTCAGAACTCAAACTGGATGAGTTGATAAGCTCCCTAAGAACATTTGAAATGGGAAAGCAGAACGAGAGCTCTGAGAAAAGGAAGGGAGTTGCCTTTGCAGCTCACAACTGGCATCCTGATCCAGCATCTGAGCCTTCAAGCAAAACCAGTGGAGATGAAGTTCTGGCCCTCCTTGTAAAAAATTATGACAAAATATTCAAAAGGCCCATGAAGAAGAGTTCCAACAACAACTCGTCCAGAAAGGAATCCTCTAACCCTTCCTCGAGAAATAAAGGGGTGAAGTCACGTACTGAAAAATCTAGTCCTAAGTGCTTCGAATGTGATGGTTATGGTCACTTCCAAAACGAATGTCCTTGTTTTCTCAAACGGGAAAACAGATCCTACGTTGCCACACATAGCTATGAAGAAACTGATGATAGTGGTAGCGAGGAAGAATCAAATGTCGTGGCTCACATAGTAGTTTTATCAGAGGCTTCAAAACAATCTTCACCCGAGCCAGACGAGGTGGATGAAGAAAGTGATGAAGAAGAAGTGGACAAGGACACTCTAGTAAGGTCTATGAAGATCTCAAAGCCAAATGTGAGGAGGTTGGAGGTGCCAACAAAGAACTCAATTCCAAGATCAAGGAGTTGAAAGATGAAAACAAGATTGTCAAATCTCAGCTGGTGGATGCTTGTCAAGATTGGGATAAGTTAAAAGTTCTGAACAATGCGTTGCTTCTGAAGAACTCAAATCTCAAAGAAGATAATGCGTTCAAAGCAAATGAACTCATTCATGTCAACAAGGTTGTAAGGATGATAACCAACAGTACTGCACAACTTGATCAAATTCTTGAGGCTGGTCAACCAAACACAAGCAAAGCTGGATTGGGTTATCAAGGGAGTAAGGCGTGGAAACCAGTAAATACAGGAACCAAGACATTCTTCATTCCTGAAAAAGAAAAGCTAGCTGAAGGAACCCCTGACAGCAAGAAGTAAGAGGAGGAGATTCCAAAACAAGCTATCAAAGAGAACCGTCGTAGAAAGCAACAACATCAGAGATAAGCTCGGAAACCTCCCACTGTTCCACAAAGACAAAGTCAAGTGTTCAATAATGAAGGATATAACGGTTATTATTCTCCAGTATGTCATTACTGTGAAAGACCAGGTCACATCAGACCTAATTGCAGGTTCTACATGACAGATCAAAGAAGAACCATGAATCATAGCACTATAAGGCCAGGAAACGTAAGAAACTATATCGCTCATGTATCTCTGATAGCTTTATAGACAAGAGCTGATGTTAAGGCCAGGAAACGTAAGAAACTACTTGGACAGTGCATGTTCATGGCATGTGACTGGAAATCCAAAGTTCTTGAAGGATGTTAAGAAGAGCTTTAATGACACCGTGACTTTTGGTGATGGATCACAACTAAATATTATTGGCAGAGGAACACTAGATGTTCCAGGTTTTCCTCATCTGAAGGATGTATTTCTGGTGGATAGAATGAAGGCCAATTTGATAAGCATTGGGCAGCTATGTGATCAAGACTTGGATGTGAGATTCATCTTCTCTCACTGTATTGTCACGACGAATGAAGAGAATTATTTAATCGGGGATAGATCTGCGGATCGATGCTATCTTGCCCGAGTACAGTCAGTGTGTCTCCGTGCCAGCTCATCTGTTGTAGAAATTTGGCATCAGAAACTGGGACACTCTAGCTTCAGAAACATGAAGAAGCTGATCAAGGTTGAAGCAGCAAGATATCTTTTATCAATGCAAATTTTCGAAGGTAATGTGTGTGGTCCTTGTCAAGCTGGAAAACAAGTGCATATTGGCCATAAGAAGGTGCAAAGTATTACTACTTCCAAAGTCATGGATCTAATGCACATGGATCTCATGGGTCCCATGCCTACTGAAAATATCGCCAAAAGGACGTATATTCTGGTGTGTGTGGATGACTTTTCAAGATTTACTTGGGTTGAATTTTTGCGTGATAAGAGTGAAGCATTTCATTATTTCAAAGTCCTCTGTTTAAAACTGGAAGTGGAAAAGGGTACCCCTTTAAAGCGCATAAGAAGTGATCATGGCAAGGAGTTTGAAAAGGGACCTTTCGAGGAGTTCTGCAATGAGAAGGGAATTGCTCACGAATTCTCTACCCCAATAACTCCACATCAAAATGGAGTTGTAGAAAGGAAGAATCGCACACTTCAAGAGATGATGCGAAAAATGATGAATGCTCAAGACATTGTTGAATAGTTTTGGGTTGAGGCAATGAACACTGTCTGTTACATTGTTAACAGAGTCTACCTACGACCCAAGACGGATAAGACTACATATGAATTATGGAAAGGCAGAAAACCTAGTTTCAAGCATTTTCACATCTTTGGAACGGTTTGCTACGTTCTAAATGATAGGATTTAAAGAAAGAAGCTTGATGATAAAGGAATTGAGGCAATCTTCTTGGGGTATTTTAGAAATAGTAGGGCTTTCAGAGTCTTTAACAAGACCTCAAAGACTGTGATGGAATCCATTAATGTAGTGTTCACAGATGATAATGTTATATCTGAAGAACAGGAAGACGAAGATCTGCCGGAGTCATCTGTGCCAACTACTGAGCCAGATACAAGTAATACTCTGGAGCAAACTGATCCACCGGTAGCAGCAGCTGAGGAGGGGAATTCAAATCCATAACCTACATCAAATTCTTCCAATCAAGGTAATGCTTCTGTTTCTTCCATACAGAATGATATTGTTCCTCTCACTCCATCCAGAAAAGTTTCAAAGGATCACCCCATCTCAAATGTCCTCGGTGATCCTAGAGGAGGAAGAACGACATGCAATGTTAAATGAGATTACGCTAAAATGGTGGCAAATCTCGCCTATATCTGTTATGTTTCGACTATTCTTCCAAAGAATGTCAAGAAAGCCTTGCAGATTGAAGAGTGGATCACATCTATGCAAGAAGAGCTTATTCAGTTCGTACGGTGCAATATGTGGGAACTGGTCCCTCGTCCCATTGATGTGCTGGTCATTGGGACTAAATGGATTTTTTGAAACAAGGCTAATGAAGAAGATGTTATAACTCGGAACAAGTCATGTCTTGTGGCTCAGGGATACTCACAGGAAGAAGGCATTGATTTTGAAGACTCATTTGCTCATGTGACAAGGTTAGAAGCCGTCAGATTATTGCTGGGTATGGCTTGCTGTTTGAACTTCAAACTATATCAAATGGACGTAAAGAGTGCTTTTCTCAATGGCATTCTTCATAAGGACGTATATGTGGAGCAACCACCTGGGTTCGTTGATCCAGAATATCCTGATCATATTTACAAGCTCAACAAGCTTTATATGGCCTCAAGCAAGCTCCAAGGGAGTGGTATGAGACCTTGTCCAAATATCTCATATCTAAAGGATACATACGTGGCGGATCCGACAAGACTCTGTTCTACAAAAGAGACAATAAAGGTATAATTCTCATCCAAATTTATGTTGATGATATCATATTTGGGTCTGTGTCACAGGAACTGATCCAGGAATTTATGGATCACATGACTAATGAGTTCGATATAAGCTTGTTTGCCAAATTGCATTACTTTCTGGGACTTTAAATTAAGAAATCCGAGGAGGGGATATTCATATCTCAATCGAAGTACCCAGAGGCTTGGTCAAGAAATTTTGCCTTGAGAATGCTAAGATTTGAAAGACACCAATGGGTACTTCAGTCAAATTAAGCAAAGATAAGGATGCAACATCAGTAGATCAATCCTTATATAGAAGTATGATTGGTAGTCTATTGTACTTGACTGCTAGTAGACCGGACATCAGTTACAGTGTTGCTGTCTGTGCCAGATTTCAAGCTGATCCAAAAGAAAGTCACTTGGCTGCAGTGAAAAGTATTGTCAAATATGTGAAGGGCGCGAGTGATTATGGTATTTGGTATGCAAAGGTCAGTACTACATCTCTTGTTGGGTTTAGTGATGCAGATTGGGCTGGTAGTCCTGATGATAGAAAGAGCACATCGGGAGGATGTTTCTTTTTGGGCAACAACCTTGTTGGGTGACACAGCAAGAAACAAGTGAGCATCTCACTATCCTCAACTGAAGCAGAGTATATTGCAGCTGGAACAACATGTACTCAACTTATGTGGATGACACAAATGCTAGAGGATTATGGAATTGAAGCAAAGGGATTCACTCTATTGTGATAACAAGAGTGCTATTGATATATCCAAGAACCCAGTCCACCACTCTAAAACTAAACATATTGACATTCGTCATCATTTCATAAGAGAGTTGGTCGAAGATAAGGTTCTTAATTTGGAATTTGTTACTACGGAGAAGAAATTGGCTGATGTATTCACTAAGGCTCTAGATGGTTCAAGATTCAAACCATTGAGAATGGCCTTGGGAATCTGTTGTCTCTGATTTTTTTTCAGAGACAGACCCTCCGCTTGGCGTTCTGGATGGCAAGCATGGTACAGTGTGGATTTCCCTAGTTTTTCTGGTATTTTCTATATGTTTTGGAATTATGTTATTGAATCTGTGCCAGATTATGAAGCTCAATGTGTGGAACAGAAATTTAAATCTGGGCAACGGTATGATGACGTCATAAAGCTGGGTAACAATCATCTCATGCAGAGATCCTGCAAATTTCGGCTCTCTTTTCAGCGAAATTGAATATTTCGGCCATTAGAGATATATTTGAATTCAAATTTTGATGCTTATCATATTCCATTTTCAAGGGATTTGATTTATCCCTTAAGAGAGAAGATTTGTTTGATTTATCGGCTTATTTGAGGGTTTATTTCATCATCAAAACCTTAGCTGCTATAATTCTTCTCTCTCTCTAAATATTCGATCCCCTATTATCATAGTTTGATCTGTGGCATCGCAACGATCCTCGCAATCACCACCTTCTCAAGAGTTCTCCAATGACTCTCATGGTGGAGACACGTTCGTTCTCGATCTTGGACCACTTCCTGCTTCTCATCCAAAGCCGAGGAGAAAGTTGGTGCTTTACGACGAGACACCGGAAGCTTCATCGGACCCTCTCCGGTGAAAATACTATCGCTCACAGTAGTAGTTGACTCAAAGGAAGAAGCAGAGTCTGTTGGAGAGGAAACCCTGAACTCCCCTCTCATGAATCTAAGACAGAGAGTAATCGAGAAGGCCAAAGCTAAGAGAACTCGTCGTGGAGATACCCCTCATCCTTATCCACGGAAAAAGGACTCTCTGTTCCAAAAAATAGCCGCGTCTGCTCGCAGTTCTTGTAGGGAGACATCTCCAGTTCATTAGGTGAAAGAGATCAAGAGGAGGAGCCTCAGAAAAAGGATACTTGAAATAGAGGGCGATTCCCGTCTCTGCTGCTGGTGCTACGAAGAAAAAGGCACTAAAATCTGTTGAAGCAAAGAAGAAGGCTGCTGCTGATGCCTCCAAGAAGAAGCCAACCAAAAAAGGTGAGAAAAAGAAGCCTGCGCAAGAGGCTGATCCAAAGAAGGTGGCTGAAAAGCCAAAACAAAAGGAGACAGTCAAGAAGACCACTCAAAAGAAGAAAGGAGCTACTCTACCACCCCTAATCATCAACGAGCCAAACTCTACCATGCATACACGGGGTCAGTTGAAGAAACAGGCAGAAGAAGCTACTGCAGTGTTGAGAAAAGGAAAGGGAAAAATGGATGAGACTCCAGCAAAAAGAAAGAGATGAAAGGATCAAGGGTTTGAGAAGCCCGTCGATATTGATTCAGGCTCTGACAATGCCTTTCACAGTGATGCCGGGAATTCAAGGCATGAATCTCCTAAGTCTGCCCGGGAGGCTTCTAAGGCTCCAAGAAGTCGTCATCCTGCAATAGTGGATGCTTTGAAGTTTAAGTCTGATGAGCACCAAGAGAGGTGGGGCACGGTGCTGCAAAAGAAGTTTGTGGTGGAGAAGTTCGTGAAGCCTTAATCTTTAGAGGCTACTGGATTGTTGAAATTGCTAAAGGATGCAAGGTGGGATCAGATTATCCTTCCTGTGCAAAGATTTATGCCATCGATTGTCTTGGAGTTCCACTGCAATCTTTCCAAGAGCATCAAGAATCCGACTTCGAGTAAGTGCTTCAAAGCTTATGTGAGGGGTCAATACATTGATTTTTCTCAGGGTATTATCAATGCATTTGTGAATCGTGATGACTATGATGATGAGGATGAGGAGGTTTCTATTGATGAAGTAGCACAAAGGTTGACTAGTGGGTTTTACAGACGATGGCCTACCAATAGTGATAGTATTAGTGGGATTCATCTCACTATGAAGTTTGCCGTCCTGCACAAGATAGCAGTGTTCAATTGGCTTCCCTCCGGCCATACTTCCACTGTGGGAAATCATCTTTCTACAATTTTGTACAAGATTGGTTAGTTCAAAAACTTCAACTTTGGGAAGATTGTGTTTGAGCATGTGACCAACCATGCTGAAGAGTTGGAGAAGAAGGGATGCTTGGGATTTCCGGGTTTGATTTTTGGGATAATTCAATCCCAAATGCCTGAGGTGGTTCGTGATGGTAATATCTGGGCCAAGGATCCAAGCCCTTTCATCTTTAACAACAAGTTGTTCAATGAGGTGCATCACTTTCGTGATATTGAAGGCCCTGTTCAGAAGTTGAAGACTCGATACAAGGCATCTGTGCTAATTACTGAGCTTCCCCCTACTCGAGTACATGCCTTATCTGCCAGAATGCATCATGAGCTGACCAGAGAACACAGGTCTTTGGACAAGATCATCAAGTCTCTTCAGATGAGACAAGCCTCCATGGCATCACTGTTGTATGATGCTTCTGCTCCAGCTACTAAGGTTGGTGAACCTTCTGGTACGAAGACTGTTGAGGCTGAGCAAGACTCTGACCCTCATGCTCAGTTTGATGATGAGCTTGAGAAATTGCAGAAGGAAGTGGAGGATTTTGGTGATTGTGCAGAGAAAGAAGAGGCTGAAGAAGAGGATGAAGAGGAAGAAGATGAGGAAGAAGACTCTGCTAACAGCTTGGAGCTCAATGCAAAGCGTCACAAGAAGGATGGATCCAAATCTCCTTCTATATAGTTGCTCCTGTTGGTCCTATTTCCCTTCTTTTGTCATTTTGTCATTCATATGCGACAAAAAGGGGGAGTAGTAGTAGTTTTGGGGTTGTTTTTGGTCTTCTTGGATTTTTGGTTTTCTATTTTGATTTTCCGCTGCTATAAGGAGTTTCTATCTCCTTAATGAAATGAAGTTTTTTTTTTGAAGATTCCCTATTGATGAGTTAAGGGAGTTAATTTCAAAGCAATCCCCAAAGTTCAGTTTGAGGGGGAGTTATAATTCTGGAAGCTATTTTGTAGTACCAATGTCAGTTTGAGGGGAGCTTCCCTACTATCTTCGATTGTGCTTGATTGTCTGATGCTATGCTTGAAGATGATTTATACATACTCTAATTTTATTGTGTGCTTGGATTATGGTTTTGTCTACATAAATGTCAAAGGGGGAGATTGTTAGATTCGAGCATGCAGCTCAATCAAGTTGGCACATTTATGAAGAAGGAGATCAAACTGAAATGTTACAAGATTTGCTGACACAGAACGGAGATTCTGTTCTTCAGTCTGAGCTAGAGTATTGTGGAACAGGTTGGAATAGATTCGAAAGATTCTTTCCATATTTAAGTGGATTATGTGGAAAACTTTTCCTTATCCATTTATTGACGCGGAGAAGTTCCTATCTCGTGAAGATATTGTTTGTTCCACAAGATAAGCCTCCAAAGTAAGTTTCTATCTACAAGGAAAGTAGGGCAAATCAATGGTAATCTTATCTAGGGTTTCTCAAGACCTATATAAGCCGACTTCAACATCATTTGGAGGCTGCCGCTACCATAGCTATTTTAATTGTTCATAGCTAGTATACTTCTCTTGAGAGAGTATTTTTCATATTGTACTTGAGAGTATTTAATCATATAAAAACACTTGGGAGAGAGGTGAGCGTTCGATTGTGACTCAAGCTTAGATTGTTCGAGTGTGTCTTGAACATTCATTGGTTCACGTGGGTTGGGAAGTGTGGGAGTTAGGAGACTACATATGGTTGACGAACTATATGTGTAAGAATCTGTAACTACTACTTTCAATAGTGGATTGATTCTCTCTTGGACAGGAAGGCCCCCCAGACGTAGGTTGACTAACCGAACTGGGTTACCACTTCTGTGTGTTTTTTACTTAGCATACTTATTTCTTTCTGTGCTAATCTCTGTGCTAAGTTTTGCAACAACAAAATTCAATTTACTTGCATAAATTGTTGGTTTAAATATTTCAATGTGGCATCTGCCAGAAGAACAAGTCTGAACATGTGCCATATCCTGGTTTACTACAGCCTTTACCTATTCCTGATAAGTTCTGGAACCACATTACCATGTATTTTATAGAAGGGTTACCTAAATCCTTTGGTAAGGATGTTATTATGGTGATAGTGGACAAACTCAGCAAGTATGCACACTTCCTGGCTTTGTCCCACCCCTATACTACTCAGACAGTTGCAAAGTTGTTCCTAGACAATGTGTATAAACTACATGGGCCTCCTGTGAGCATTATTTTAGATAGAGATAAGGTTTTCACAAGCCTATTTTGGAGAGAGCTGTTCAAGGCAATGGGGACTAGTTTGGATATGACTACTGCCTATCATCCTCAATCTGATGGTCAATCTGAGAGAGTGAATCAATGTTTAGAGGGATATGTGAGGTGTATAGCTGGAGCTACCCCTAAACACTGGGTAAAGTGGCTTCCTTTAGCTGAGTACTGGTACAACACTAGCTATTATAGCAGTTTGAAATGTTCACCCTATCAGGCTCTTTATGGTATGGCTTCTCCGCACACAGATTTAGGAGTATATGTCAGCTCTCCTAATCAGGAGGTAAAGGAGTGGCTCTCACAAAGGAAAGAAATGGTGAGTCTATTAAAGAAAAATCTTGTCTTAACACATGAGAGGATGGGTTGGTATGCAAACAAGCAGAGAAGCGAGAGGAGTTTTGAAGTTGGAGATTTTGTTTACCTCAAGTTGCAACCCTACCGACAGAATTCAGTGACGCTGCGGAAAAATCTGAAATTGGCGGCGAAATATTACGTTCCTACAAAATTGAAGCCAAAATTGGGTCAGTAGCATATAAGCTTCAATTACCAGAGACATCCAAAACACATCCGGTTTTCCATGTGTCGCTGCTTAAAAAATGTGTGGAAAAACAAATTGTACCTCCAACTGAGCTTCCGGAGGTCGACGTCGAAGGGCACTTTAATGTGATGCCTTTCTCCGTTCTCAAGTATCGTACCATCGCCAGAAATGGGAAGGAGGTTCAGTAGGGTCTTGTGCAATGGATAAGGGATGGCGCTGATGCCACTTAGTGGATGGATTTCAAAACTCTCCGTCGGAAATTTGATATCCTTGATCCTTGCGGTCAAGGATTTGAAAAATAGGGGAGTATTGTCATGAACCTGATGTACGAAGGAGGAAATGGATTGGAGAGTCATGAAGAAGAAGGAGAAAAGAGTGGATTTAGATCGTAGAAGGGAAAGGACTCGGCGGCGGAAGGAGTCAAACGGTTGGTGGCAGAAGAGAAGGAAGAGAGAAGAAGTAAGTGTTTGACTGATGTGGGAGGAGAGGACGGAGGAATTGAGATAGAGTTAAGAGAGAAGCAGATCAATACGCGTGGCTTAATCGACGGCTAAGGAAAAAGCATTGGAGGAACACGTGTCAGGCGCTGGACCACCAATTTGTTATCTTGTTTTATTTATTTCAAAATGTTTTAGTTTGCATTTGGCAATTTTAACCCAAGGTGCCCACTATCCAGACTTTGGTATAAAATGTATGTTCATATATGAAATCCCTAAGCAATCAAATATTATCTTATCTCCATTATCACCTCTTTTATTGTGCTTTTCATTTATGCAAATTTCATTTTCATATCTGCTTGATTTAATTCATTAAAATACACAAAAATCCCAAAAATATATTCCTAACAGTTGTATACTGTTACAGCTGCATGAAATATCAAAGTTGCAAATAACTGAGGGAATGCTGAAGGAAACCTTCAAGTTTCAAACCAAGCTAGAATTGATCGAGCGACAAGACGAGCTCATCAATGTATTTCTTGAGTATCGTTCCATCTTGAGAACAGAAGTTCTCTAGTGCAAGGAAGTCACCTCCGAAATCACCAAAGTTCACTGTGAGAACATTGAAAAATGAGGCTAGGTGCCCCCCATGAAAACCAATTGATGGTTGCAGCAGTTGAGCAACAGGTGACTGAAGAACCCACTTCAGTTGTGGGCTAGTCTGAGAAGCCCCTAACTGTCGAGACAGCCGAGGAAGATCGCAAGCTAGTCGATCTTGAGGCTTCTAAACCCAGTGATCAAAAAGAACCTGCTCAAAACCAAGCAATAGTACTTGCATCTATTTTTGTCGTTACCGATCCAATCTCCTCAGCTCGCGAAGATCTCTAAACTCTCACTAAGGAGATAGCTCAACTCAGGAAGTTTGTCGAGGAGTCGACTAAACAGACGAATGAGACCAAGAACGAACTTGTCTCTACCAAGGCTGACGTCTAGAAGGATTTTGAAGAGAAGTTCTAGACATTGCATAAAACCAATGAGCTGTTGGACCAGATAAAGATTCAGGTGGAATATCACATCAACAAGTATGCTGAGGATATGGCCGAGGCTCATAATGAGCAATTAGCTGAGATTGATGCCAAGAATTCAACTCAGATGGCCTTCATCAACAAAGAGTTTGATGGCTTCTGTGCCACATTCTTGACCAAAAGTGACTTCAACAACCTGTCCTCCAAAATCCAAGTCAACACGGTGAACTTCGAAGACAATGACAAAAAAATGAAGATTTTGGACAAGCTGGTTGCCAAGTTGAAGATTGAAGTGCAGGACCTCCAAGCCAGAACTCCTCTATCCAGACTGAGAGAGAGTCCTTTCATCAGCTCATCCAGGAGTTGGCTTGATGAACCCATATTTGTATTCATATTTGTGTGTCTATTGTTCGTGTTTTGTGTGTGTTTAGAGTCTGTTTGGTGTCTGGGAGGACAAAAAGTAGAGGAAGTTTGTGCAGGACAGGAGAGGTGGCATTGTGGGCACAATCCAGTGGAAATATGCTTTAAAGGCCATGGGCAACGATACGATGGAAATGGGCAAAGGGTTGAGGCTTGTAGCTTGGGCAATAAAGTGAATATTCAGAAAGAAGCTGCAAGTGAGGTAGGACCCCTCCCCCTCATATCTTTAAGCCGAGTCAAAAAAGTACCTGGAATGGCACAAATCGTGGGCAAGACAAGCACAGACGTGACCAAGATAGAGCTGAAGGAGCCAAGGATAGTGGATGATACTTTCTTTCCAAGGAAGAAGATTAGCATGGAAATATTCCATGTTAATCTTAAAAGAGTCCGATCAAAGAAGAATTTTACATTATGTCTAGCTAATTTCTTAAACCTGGATTGGAGAGATTAATTGAACGTAAACCTAAACAATCGTGAGGTCTAATTTGTGTTAAATACTTGCATGCTTTTATTCCCGAAATACTTAGGATTAAATATTAGATCAGAGCAAGATAACTAATTACTTGATTACCGTAGTGGGCAAATTTTGTACTTTCATTTTAGGTCCATTGGACTTAACTTGTCAGCCCGATGAGTTAGACGAGATGGATAAGCCGGCCCAATAAATTAGGAGTGTTCGCGGTCTGGTTAGGTGCGGTTTGATACTAAACCCAAACCAAATCGTAAAAAAGAGTTTGGTAATTTTTTGAAACCAAACCGAACTGATTAAGTAGTAAAATCAAACCAAATCAAACTGCAATAATACGGTTTGGTTTGCGGTTTATCTATATTTTTTCATTTTCTTCGTAATAGAAATAAAACGAATTAAATAAAGTTGTTGTCATGACCATATACGTTTTTTCTCTTTTACTAGAATAAATATACTAGGGGTCTAGGATAACATTATTCAACTAAATAGTAAATTATGTAAAATAATTTCACATTCTCTACTTTTTCTATCGAAAATAACTTAAATTTGAAAAGGATATAGAAGAAAACAAACAAATAGAAATTCATACCTTGTATTCAAAGGTGAAGAAAAGCCACTGTAACAATTAATTGGAAATGTATAGTAGATTGTAGAGTTTAATGATTTTAAATTGTACAATTTCATTAAATAAATGTGTATAACACTACATGCAATCAAGAAAATCTCTATTTTCTCACATAATAAATAAAATGATAATATTAATATCATTATATCAAATACGGTTTTTCGGTTTACGGTTTGGTTTGGTTTGAATTTTCTTAAAAACCAAACCTAAACCATAAACCATAATTTTTGAAAAATCTAAACCAAACCATATTTTTTAAACCAAAAAACCGAACCAAACTGTAAATTACGGTTTGGTTCGATTTGGTTTACGGTTTAAACCAAACTTTGAACACCCCTACAATAAATGGTATAATAGGCCAAAAATCATCTCTCAAGCAGTCCAGCTTAAAACTATTAAGGGTCCAACAAAGTAGCCCGACTGACATGGTCAAGGTATATCCTACCTAGTCAGCTTGACTGATGTTGTCAAGATATATTTTGACGGTTCCACGGAAATAGGAGCAAAGGAAAGTGGTAGAACGGATGGATAAGGTCGACGTACCAAATCCTAGCGGGTTGGCCGGTGCCACTAAACCCTAAGGGGTTGGTCATTTCTATATATACGGCCTGACTAGATCATGACCATGCACATTGACTGATACTCGCACTATCACACGATCTCCCTCCATTTTATCTCTACTCTCCGCCACCTTATCTTCTCGCTCTCAACGGCCTGACACAGCAACATTTGCTACCTGAGCTATCGGGCTGCCACCAAATCACTCACTTGTCATCGTTTCTACCCTCTTGACGCTTCCGGCTACACGGATCTATCATTATCATGTTTTACTCGCTTTTTTCAGTTGATAGTGCCCGATCAACCGACATGCCTAACGTTACCCTCAATTATAGATTTAGCCTCTACAATTTGACGCCCACCGTGGGGCCCTAGCAATCAAACGAATCAACTCACTTTGCATAGATCTCTCCAACCATCAATCATGTCTGACAGACGTGACGGATCTGAAACTCCCGACGCACCCAACAGGGCTGCTCATGCTGACCTAGCCGTCCAGATTACCGCCCTCACTAAGCAGATGAATCAGGAGCGGGAGAGATGCAAGAAGTTGGAAACTGAGAACACCAACTTATACGACCGTCTCGAGGCTTTGGAGCCTGTCGAGATCATTAAACCTCCCTGCTTCTGATCAGTAAATTCATTCCCGTAACAATACCTCCTCCTAAATTTGATCCTTGTCCACAAGGATCGAAAGTTGGGAACTTGTAGCTTCAGCTCCTCCATTAATCCACTAAATCAGAACCTGCGGAACCTATTTACCCTCTCGCTGCACAATGCGATGCTCCAGGATAGGAAAAAGAGCAACCTTGTAGTGTCCGTCAACATCAGTATCGGGCAGATCTGTAGAAGGAATCCTGTCTTTGCCCAAACAATTCTTGAGCAGCAATACATGGAAAACTGGATGAATGTGAGAAGTAGCTGGCAATGCGAGCTTGTAGGCTACAGTTCCAATTTTTTCCAACACTTCATAAGGTCCATAATACCTGGCCAACAATTTCAGATTCCGGCGAAGAGAGACAGAATTTTGACGGAAAGGTTGTAGCTTCAGGTAAACAAACTCACCAACTTCAAATGCCCTTTCATTGTGCTTCTTGTTGGCATAAAATTCCATTCTTTCCTGTGCAAGTTTGAGATTTTCCTTGAGTGTATGCACTGTAGCTTGCCTTTGACTAATCCAATCTTTTGCTTCTTGATATATTGAGTTGAGGAAAGATCCTAAGCCACTATGAGGAGGTGGAATCTCATAGAGAGCTTGGAATGGAGTACACTTAAGCCCACTGTGGTAATTCACGTTGTACCAATACTCAGCCAATGGAAGCCATTTATTCCACTGCCTAGGTGTCACCCCTACCATACAACGTAGGTATGCCTCCAAGAACTGATTAATACTTTCAGTTTCACCATCCGTTTGTGGATGATAAGCTGTGGACATCTCTAGTTTAGTCCCTATGAGTTTAAATAGCTCCCTCCAGAAATTGCTAGTAAAGACTTTATCTCTATCAGAAATGATACTAGTTGGGGGTCCATGCAATTTGTAGATGTTGTCAAGGAACAACTTAGCTACACACTGAGCAGTGAAGGGATGTGAAAGGGCTAGGAAATGAGCATACTTGCTAAGTCTGTCCACTATCACCATAATAACATCCTTACCTCCTGACTTAGGCAATCCCTCTACAAAATCCATGGAGATATGTGTCCAGAATTTATTTGATATGGGTAAGGATTGTAATAAACTAGGATAAGTGATGATCTGCCTTGCTCCTCTGACAAATATCACACTCCCTGACCACAGTTTCAACATTTTTTTTCATGTAAGGCCAACAAAAGAAAGTCTTCAGTCTAGCATAGGTACCTTGCATTCTAGAATGGCCACCAAAGGGGTTGCTATGAACCTCTTGCAATATCATAAACCTCAGATCAGTAGCCGAACCAACAACAATTCTCCCCTTATATTTGAGTAAACCAACCACCACTTGAAAATCAGGGTATAAGGCTGGATCTATAGCTTTGGCAGTTAAAACTTGAGAAAAGTGATCATCTTCTTGATAACTGAGTTTCACTTTCTGTATCCAGATAGGCACAATTGTGGTCACCCCAAAGCAATCAGTAGTAGCATCTGAACATCTAGAAAGAGCATCAACAACCTTATTTTCAGCTCCCTTTTTATATTGGATTTCATAGTGCAATCCCAATAACTTTGTTATCCATTTTTATTGTACAAAATTCATGATTTTCTGATCTAAGAGTTGTCTGATGCTTGCTAATCTGTCTTGATGATGAACTTATGACCCCGCAGGTATGTCTTCCACTTTTGCACAACCATTATAGCTAAAAATTCCCTTTCATATGTAGATAGAGCTTGATTTCTGGGACACAAAGCTTTACTCATGAAAGCTATAGGTTTCTGTTGTTGCATTAACACTACCCCTACCCCAATTCCAATTGCATCTGTCTCCAAAGTAAAATGTTGAGAAAAATCTGGTAGTGCTAGGACTGGTGTTGTAGTCATTGCTGATTTTAGATTTTCAAAAGCCTTTTATGCTTCTTCTGTCTATTTGAAATTGTCCTTCCTCAGTAAGTCAGTAAAGTGTTTACTTATCAATCCATACCCCTTAATGAACTTCCTATAATACCCAGTAAGCTCCAAAGTCCTCTCAGTTGTTTCACTGTTTTTGGTGTTGGCCACTTCTATATGCTAGAAGCCTTTTCCGGATCTGTTATAACTCCTTCCTCCGTGATTACATGGCCTAGATACTCCACTCTTCTTTGACCAAACTAGCATTTGCTCGTCTTAGCAAACAATGTATGCTCTCTCAATTTTGATATGACCAACCTTAACTGTTGAATATGATCCTTCCATGTTCTACTGTAAACTAGTATATCATCAAAAAATACTTATACAAATTTCCTTAGATATGGTTGAAATACCTGGTTCATTAATGACTGAAATGTTGCAGGGGCATTGCACAACCCAAAGGGCATCACCAGGAACTCAAAATGCCCATGATAGGTGCTAAAAGCAGTGAGGTATTTGTCCTCTTCTTTTACTAAGTTTTGAAAGTACCCAGATCTCAGATCCATTTTTGAAAAGTATTTAGCACTTGTAACTCATCAAATAATTTATCAATCAATACAATTGGATAGTCATGCTTCACTGTGAGTGAGTTGAGATACTTGTAGCACACACACGTCCTCCAAGTGCCATCTTTCTTTTTTACCAATATGACTGGTGAAACAAATGGACTTCTGCTATGCTGAATAATTCTAGAATTTAGCATTCCTGCACTATCCTTTCGATTTCATCTTTGTTACTGTGGGTATTTCTATAAGGGTAGTGATGCTTAGGAATGTTTTCTGGTTTCAATATTATTTGATGCTCAGTTCCCCTTGCAGGTGGTAGTGATGTGGGCTCTTCAAAAACATCCTTGAAGTCTACAAGGAGGGGTTGAACATCTTCTGGTACTCCAGACTTCTCCACAATCTGTTTTGGTTCCAGCAGGTATACCTCTTCAACCTCATCTAAATGGTAGTGTATTAGCTGGAACAATCCTTGAGAATTAATGAGCTGGAATTATGCATTATCTGTGATGGCCTTCAATTTCACCTTTCTACCCCCAATAAATACTGTGAATGTCATTTTTTTGTAGTCTAAACCATTAGGAGAACAAAACTCCAACCAATCACTTCCCAATATCAAGTCATATCCTTCATTCTTCAATACTCTGGGTGAGTAAGTTAATTGGTATCCTTGCACTATCCAAGAAAGGTTGGGAGCTACTTGAGTACTGATTAATTTTGTCCATTAGCTACCTTCACTATTAGTGGTCTGTTCTCTTCAAGAGCTAGTCCCAAAACCTTTGTTGTATCCTCTTGAATGAAGCTAAGTGTGCTCCCCATATCAATAAGAATCTTCAATTTCTGATCTCTCACTTCTCCTATAACCCTCATAGTTCTTGAAGTAGTACTACCCACTATGGCATAAGTAGCCATATGGACCTCTTCCATGGGTTCATTCTCAGCCAATATTACCTCCACAAACTCATCCCCCATCTGTATATGAGCCAATTCTTGTTCTTCTGTCATTTCCATATAGAACACTTTATGCTTACACTTATGACAGCCTACAAAAGGCTCATCACAATTATAGCATAAAGCTTTCTCCCTTCCGATAGCCATTTCAGCACTTGTTAGCATCTTAATAGGAGTCCATGTGCTATTCGATGTATAATGTTTGTGGACTGCCACACCCTCTGGTCTTTTATATCATGTACCTTGATTTTGAAAGGATTTAGTAGCTAGTTTCATCCTATTAGATATGGCTTCCAGGGTTGAAGTTTGTCTCTTCCCTACCTCAATTGCTTCTTGCACTATTCGGGGTTTAAATAGTAGCATGAATGTCTGCATCTCTTCGGATAACCCACTGGTAAAGCTAGCCACAAAATACTCTTCTAAGTAATCCATGTTACTACTAAGCAGTAAACAAGCTCTCAACTCTTCAAACTTATCCACATAATCAACATAGGGACCAGTATGCTTGAGGTTTTTAAACTCCATAATTATTTTGGCTTCATTCAAGTCCTCAAACCTCACAGAAACTACTTGGAGAAATTGTTCCCAAGAGATTTCCATGATGCTATCATCACCAAAATTTTGAATCCACTATAGAGCCCTCCCCTCAAAATTATGTATAGCCATTTGTACCATATGTGCATCACTCATAGGAGAGGTCAATCTAAAATAGCTATTACATTTTAAGATCCAGGCCCTAGGGTTGGTGCCATTGAATTTAGGAAAATCCACTTTATGTAATGTATTACCCTCACTTGAATGATTTGAAGAGAAATCAGTTTTATATTTGGAAGTAAAAGCTGATCGTTTAACATGGCTACCTTCAGATTTTGCAGAGAATGGATATTCACCAAGGATTGAGCGCTCAGCTCTCTTTCCACCACCACACCTCAAATTCAGCAGTTGTGATTTGATCTCTACCAATGTGTTGGATAAATGCTCGCATTTCTTGTCAATTCCTTCCATCTTCTGCTCCACCTTGCTAGCAATGGAGGTAATATGTTCACTTAGTCTTTCCTCTGTAGCAACTCTTTTCATTGTCTCTGCTTGGAGCACTTGATCCATCTTCTTTTATGCCTCCTGCAGATCTTTGAATCTAGTTGCATCAGCCATAATCATTGAAGATCTGTTTCTCAACAAGCACAACCTGAGCTCTAATATACCACTTGTAATGGACCCGATGTCCTTGATGTTAAATTTGTGAGAAAATTAAGATAAAAATGCAGTCTTGGAAGAAATTGAGATGGGAGGTGAGATATGAGATAAGAGAGGAGAGAGAGAATAAGATAGGAGGAAAATAGAAATTTACTTCTTAGGGTTTAAGCCCAACAACAAACTATATATGCTATGGTTTCTACATAGTGCGAACCATAGCCACAATTTCTGGTAAATTAAAATAACAAAGCATAAAGTAAAATAAAGCAAAAGCAGCTCCACACGCCTTCCAGGAAGCTTCCTATGATATGTCACATTCAGCCACATATATTATTGGATTTGGGTCCTTTTTCTTGTTTGATTATATCGAACTCCTTTCCCAATTCAAAAGCCTTCTCTACATTGAGCCCTAAATCCCCAATTCCCATTTTGCCAATTTCTTCCTCCTCTACAACAAAGCTTAGTAAATTCATTCCCATAACAAAGTGGAATTCGCTGAGACGGAGAGAGAAAACTCCTCAACTATTCCATCTTATCCGAATAGGCAAGGTTGTCTGGAAGAAATGTTACTACTAAAAATTTCTCATTTGATCTAGACAAGTTTCCTCTTTTTAGACTTGAGGGGGGGAGGAGTTGATGGGACACCTTCGGTACGTCATGGTTGCCAGAAGGCAACCTTGCTCCAACACCCTCAGTATTCCTCTACTTGGATGATAACCTTGCCCCAATACTCATAGTAGTGGGGAAAGCATGCCCTCGCGGATGTTTACCTCTTGGTAATCTTCCCCACTTACACTTTATCGATAGCTGGTCTAAAGTACAGTACGGAATTGTCTTCTTGAGGCATAAATATCCTATAGAGGTGTCAGTAACGACCTATCACATCAACAAAAGTAGGGAAGGTTCCCCACAAAAGTCAGTTAGGAGACTTCCCAAGTCTCCTCCAAATGACTAAATTACCCTTACCATCACAGGTATATATACAGATTTTACTGCATAATATCAGGTATCACATTCATTATCATCTTCTCTTACGATAGAACTTGTTGAATTCTCTCAGGTTTTCGTGTTTGCACACACTGACTTGATCGTCGGAGACGCGACACCGGCATACAACCCGGCATTACGCTTTGCAGGTCGGAGTTCAAGGACTAAAACTACGTGGAGAAGCTCTTTCTACCGTTTATCTCCAACACAAGGTAAATATTATGTGTTAATGATCCTTAAACATCTGTATATTTAAGGGTTATAAATCTCGATCCCATCAGAATGGTTAGGATAAGTTCTTAGTTCTCACATGGAGACCAGTTTTTATCCTAACTCATCCATAGATATATATATATATATATATATATATATATATATATATATATATATGGGATGGTTATAATAGAAATATTTCCTTATGTATTAACTAGAAATAAATAAGGGCCACAAATTTGATAGATTTGGAGGGTGAAGATAATTTTTTGATAGCTTAGGTGGATTTTTCTAGACTTTTTATTTGGATTTATCTAAAATCTTCAATTTACATCTATCTAATGTCAAATAATATGCATGCCTACGAAAATTGAAATTTAATAGAATTAGGACGTTTGCAATAATTAATGTTTAAATATAGAAAGTTACGAGGATACAGTTAATCCATAATATGTACTCATATTAATATTATTAAATGTAATTTACATATAATAAATGCATACATATGCATATTATTAGAATACTAAAGATTGGCCCACCATTTGTAATAGTTTTCATTTTTCAGTTTTTCTTTCAATACTCCATTTATGAAAATGATTTTTATAAATGGTAGATCCTAATTATTCATTATCGTTTTCCAATCAATTAATTAATGATATTGAACGTTACAACACCATTAATCATGATGAGTATTAATTAATTTCCCATTATGTATTGTTTTGTGATTATAAATTCCGTAATTTCCATTCCAAAATACAAATACTTTATCAACGAGTTCACAAGAATGGCATGATGTTGGAAATCGGAAACCTATTGATGAGAAGATATTTCATTCACTTGTTGTCATTGATTCAACCTTTCAGCTCGTGGTTGGAGAAATTATTTGATAATTCGACGATTACAGCCTTCTTATGACGGTGAGGGTTGGGTGGCAGAATAAGAAGACAGTGACACATGTAAATAAGTAGAAGGCTAGGAAGACGACTATGTATGGCATAGAGGCAACGCGAGTGATCATTTCCTGACACGACGGGCAGGACTTGCAATGGGGTGTATTAATAAGAGAAAAATGACCATGTTCATCGTTGCCTGAATTTGAAATTTGATATACAGTAAGTTCAAACATTAATATTTTTTGCAGTTTTTTATGGCCTTATATAATTATGATTTATGTGTTAGGGAAATGTTGTTTAGAGATTTTGAAGAAGAATAGGGAGTGGTGGGAAAATTAGTAAAGGTTTAAATTTATCTTAAAACCCAACTGATCACAAACGAGTAGATGAAGCAATCAATTTGAACTTAGCTAGAGCTCACTATTTGAGCGTATGGGTTTTGTCTTTACTGGATTCAAGCAGAAAAAGTCAGCCAAACCGAATAAGGCACTTTGAACTAGAACTCGACTTACTCCAAAACTGATCCATGCAGTTCATGCATGTCGAGAAGTTGTGTCGAAGTCAGACGTCCCAAAGTCGAGAAGAGAAGGCTTAGAAGACGTTGAAGAAAGAAGAGTTCACATTCAAATTCAAATCTACTCGGAAGTACAAGACAATCTGTAACTTTCCATAAATGGACCGACCACAGAGACTTGCATAAAGCAAGGGTTGTAGTTACCATTTTAGGAAAGATTGCAAAGGAGTAGGTGGAGTGTCATGTTTTTTGGAAAAAGTCAAACAACTCTTTCCAACGACTAGTTTACCTCCCTCTCTATAAATAGAGGTCTCCACATTGAGACAGAGAGAAGAACCTCATGCGAAGAAGTATCCCAGCAAATTGAAGCATTCTCTCTCGCAAAGCAAGAACAAGGTTCTGTCGAAGAACAAGTAGAAGTCAAGAAGTTCATTCATCCTCATGTTCTTCCCTCTAGCCTCTCAGAATCCCCATCCTTTGATCGAGTTTAGATTCATAGGTTCTTGCATAGTATCTAAGCAGACTCTTTGAAAAGATCGAGTCTCTCAAACTTAGGAAGAAGTCTCTACTGTTCTAAGTGTAGAAAACTTCATAGTTGGTAAAACCCCTAACCCCTAACCCCCAAACCTCAGGTCCTCTTTGAACCCGTAATCAAATAAATTAGGTCCCTTACAACCCGCAATCTAAGTTAGGTGCAAAAGTGTTGTATGGTCTTGTTGGAACCCGTAATCGAACTTTAGGTTGTTTAGTACCCGTAAACCAAACGGAACGTTTGATAAGCACGCGTAAGCTTATCTAATGGAGTACTTCCCCGAAAGGGAAGTCGTGGACATAGGAGGTCAATCTTCGAACCACGTAAAAATACTGTGTTGATTATTTTCAGTATTTATATTCAGTTTCCTAACCAACTGACTTTGCATACAAACTTCTTTACAAATTGCACTAACAATTTGGGAACTTGACCTTCCCCTAAAAGATTTCAGTTTAAGTAACAACTTTAATAACCACCAACTTCCGTATAGCAAAACTCTTTTAAAACCTCAATCAGTGTCACATAGTTGACCATCAGTCCTAGAAGTCAACTGTGCAACTGATTGTGCAACAGCTCCGACTGACTTCCTAAGTTCATTTAAAGAAAAAAATTTTAAGTTAAACCTACTAGTGTATTCCCCCCATACACCAGTTACTTGTTACCGGAGCTATTAGTGAGCGAAAGTATTGCATAGACTTTAAGAATAAGAATTCAAGAAGGCTAATACATTTGGGCTCTATATATGATATTTTTCTGTCAGTTTTAAGTTCACTTTGTGAGGTCTGCAGATGTTGTCTTAATATCATATATATAAGTAATGTTTTTAGCATTAAACCAGTCATCAGTTGTCCTATGTCAGGTTTTTAATCCTTAATTAATCATTTGATTTGTTTGGGGACAAGATGATGGAGATTTCCAATATCAGATCTCTGCAACTAAATTTGGTGAGGGGTTGGTAACTAAGTTACGCCTCTTAATACTATCCTCTATTTCTTTTATGAATTTTTTTTTCTGGCAATCTAATAATCTTGTTCTACCTTAAATTGTTAATCAAATGTTCGAATGAGAATTACGTGATTTTACTGCAGGCAAACAAAAATTCAAAACAATTTGCATCAGAGATAAAACACCAAATTTAGACTTTATGATGCAATTCCAATCAGAAAGAAATTCAATTCAGCTCTAGAACCATTTAATGATAAAAATCCAACACCCAATGATGCAAAATTTCTGCAATGATTTGATGTCTATGATCAATCCATATCAGTACTGGTAACTACGAAAGGTAACATCAAAATCAAAGTACATTGCATTCTCATCAAACATGAATTTAATAATGAAAAGGAAGCAGCTGAAGAAAGTAGGAGACGAACCAGGTAAGAGTGGGCGCGGTGAAACGACGATGTTGGGAATCCTGAGTTGCACGAGCAGATTCTACACGCAGTGGAGGTGTGGAATCACACAGAATGATGGTGTGGCAGTGTATTTTCTCTTTTGTCTGTCAGTTTCCACAATCAATTACAGTCCAATTAAACAAAATTGAAAGCGAGAGATAGAGAAAACCTAACCTTGGGGTCAGTAGTGAGGAAGTCGAGGGCGGAGCATGCGTAGAAGTGCAGCGAGCGAGGGAATTTGGAGATGAATTCCGCATCGATCTCGTCGACGGTCATGTCTTCGCCGCCGCTGAGCAGCCGGAGCAGATTCCGCTGAGCAGCGAGGGAATTCGTTGGTGGGGGCGGTGGCGGAGGAGAGGCGGTGGTGGGGGGCGTTGGCGGAGGAGGGGCGGTGGTGGGGAGGCTGTGGGACTTGGGAGGAGTCTGAGAAGAAAGCGGTGAGATTTGGGGCTTTTGACTCCCATTTTCTAATTTTTTAATTTAAAATTAAAAAAGCAAATTATAAAGGGTAAACGACGTCGTGTGTGTTTAATGTTTTTTTTTTAATGCGGTATAGACAACGGGGTTAATACTCGCATCGTCTATAACCGCCTCAAACTAGACGACGGGAAAATGTATGCGTCGTCTATAACCATACAAAAGCGGTAATAGACGACGGCGTTTTGGTTCCCGTTGTCTATTTTAAAGCTTATAGACGACGTCACAAGGATCTACCGTCGTCTATATGAACAGAGACAATGCGAGAAAAATCCCCGTCGTCTCTAAGGCGTAGTCTATTTTCATTTTTCTTGTAGTGTGGGCACAATCGATGGATCAAGTAGTGAGCTAGAGCTGATAAGGGCTGATGTCATCTCTGCAGCCTTTCAATGGCTAGTTTTCTGATCACGTCTCTGCGACTTCCAATCGTGTTAACGTCTCTTCAAATCTTGATATATATTTCATCTCCTTGTTTGTAGTAATTTATTTCCATCTTTATCTTATAAGAGAGAGAAGTACACCGCCTTTGAATTTCTTCTTCTATATAATCTCTCTTCAGCATTAAGATATCATCTATATTTGCTTAGCCTCGAAGTTCTCTCTCTCTCTCTCGAAGCTTTTCAGCACGCTCGTGTGTTGTTGATCAAATATTATCATGTCAGACGGAAGCCGCTCCACCCAGAAATTCTCAGATGACTCCGGCGACGATGGTGTTCCTCTTTCTCATCTCTATGGCGCTGGTGGTAAAAAGAAGAAGTAAAGCCTGGTATTGTTGATTATCCAAACTCTGAATCAGACTCAAGAGAGAAGCAACCCCCTACTGCTGCCAAGGAGAAGCAGTCAGCACGATCAAAGTCCTTCTCTCCGGCGAGGACAGCCTCTAAGTCGCCGTCGAAGAATACCTCTACTCAGGAGAAGCAGACCGTTGAGGACTCCGAATCTGACACGGAGTCAAGTCAGAAGGAACAAGCATATGTTCATGTTGCTGCTTTGAAGAAGAAGGCTACTCCATCAAAGTCTTCAACTTCCCGATCTATTCTCCGGCGATTTGCATCTTTCCCCGGTGGTTCTCAAGCTGTAAGAGAACAAGCCCCCATCCCTCCGGTGATTTCTGTTTTCAAAGAAACACAGAAGGAGCAAGATATTGGTGAAGAATATGGACTGGATCAAGCTGCTATTGATGAGATAGCTGCAGACCTTGATGTGCCAGAGTCTGTGCCAACTGAGAAGAAGAAGACTTCCAAAAGATGTCTTCGCAAGCTTTCTGACCTGCCCAGAAAGAGGGTCAGAATTGAAGAAGCTACTTTGACAATTAAGGAACCTATTGCAACCCCTGCTACTCGAACAAGGGGTCAACTTGTCAAGATGAAAGATGCTGCTATTGCCCGTGATGTCAAGGGCAAAGGTAAGGTTGGTGAATCTTCTAGAAAGAAGAAAAATGCTGTTGTGAAGCCTAAGAAGGGTGTGAACCAGACCATTGACGTCGAGTCTGGGCCTGAATGTGCAATGGAAAGCGATGCTGGAAATTCTGAGCATGAAGCTTCACATCAAAGAGCTTCTTCTGCTGCTCGTCATGGTGACTCATCTGCTACACCGTCTAGAAGATAATTGTTTACAGCCAATCCTCTTCAATGAACGAAGGTTGTACAAGATGCCCTCACGTTTAAGTCTGATGAACATGCTGAGGCTTGGGAAAATGTTATCCATAGGAAGCTGGTCTATGAGTAACCTGTGAAGAAGCAAGATTTGGAGGGAACTGAGTTGGACAAACTGCTGGAGGATGCCAAGTGGGACCAGACTGTCTATCTGGTTCAAAGATATGTTCGAGTAGTTGTGCTGGAATTCTACTGCAACATGTCCAAGACTATTTATGATTCTTCCTCTCGCAATCACTTTGTAATACCCCAATCTTTTCTAAGTCTTTGAGTGCATTCTAATTGTGTTTATATGCTTAAATGATGTGCTTTGAGTGATAAAAATTTTCTAGGAAAAAAATTTTCTTGTGAAATTACTAAAATACCCTTACGTGCTTTTATGTAATTTTTCTCATTTCGGTTATCCGAATCGAGTGTGTGATGAATTTTTTGAGCATTTCTATATAAGTTTAAGTTTGAGTTCGAATTTCGGAAAATTATGAAAAGTTTCATTTTCCGATGAATAGTGACGATAACGAGATTTTACTATTCATCGATAAATTATGAATTTCACCTAATTAGTGTCTTTTGAGTCTAAAAGATATTCTAAGACTTTTGAGATATATCGGAGATTTATCCGAGATCATATTAGAGAGATTTAAAAATTTATTCTTATCGCTTTAATTAATCGAGCAATTTTTAAGTTTTTCTTCGTTAGTCGAAATTTTGATTTAAAAATTTAATATTTGGTGAGATATGAGATGAGGTAGAGAGGTTTCCAACATCGAGAAAGAGTCGAGGAGAGTTTTAAGTCATTTGAGAGTTAAACGGAAAAATAGGGATATTTTGAACCGGAAAACTTTTTCTTCCGGCGAAGTATTACAGCATAAAGTTGAGAATTATCTAATTCTTTTTCCCTATTTCCCTCCCCACTCTCTCCCTACCTCACGCTCTTCCACGCTCTTCTATCTCTCTCTCTCTCTCTCTCTCTCTCTAGCCCTCTCTCTCTCTCTCGTGAATCACTCTCTCTCCCCTATATGTTAGTCAACATTTCCATCTCTCTTTTCTCTCTCTCAACCGATATAAACACACACATAAACACACACAAGAAACCTCCATTGAAAGAGCTTGAAGAAGTGAGAAATTCTTGAAGAAATCTTCACCCCTATCTATCTAAATCATCAAGTGTAAGTAGTTTATCTTCTTTTTCAGTTGTGCTTGAAATAAACTATGAGAAATCTCTCCTTTTCTCCCTATATTGTTCGACCACCAAGGTCTCTTGAGCAAGAGTTTGAAGCTTTTTATTCGAGCATTGATTCTCAAACTCTTGAGTATTTTTATTGCAAGGAAGTAGGAGTAGAAAACTGAATCTCTCCCTCCTCCATAGCAGCCGAAAATCCAAGCCAAGAAGAAGGAGTTTTGATTTTGATTTCTAAGTATATTGTTTATAATCCTTGTATATGTATATGTATGAGAAAGATGAAGAAAATCATACTTGTTTAATTTATATGTGTGCTGAAAATTGTAGGTATTATTAGGAAATTTGGATGATGGATTAAACATGAAATTGATGATGAAAATGAGTTCTAAAAACGAATCTAGGAGATATGAGATTAGTAGTAAAAAGAGAAGAATTTTTCCCTATATTCTTCCATAAAAATCGATGGATTTAAGAAGATGAAAAAGAAAAGTTTTTGAAGATTTGTTTGATGAATGAGTTGATGAGTAATATATGATGATTTTGAGTGATTTGAATGCTTGAATATGAAGTTAGGAATTTTGGTCTTTTATTTTGACGAAGACCTGTTGGAATTTAGTAAAGTTTTGATTGATTCCAAAACCAACTGACTCCAACCGAGTAGATGTTACAATTTCCTAATGTTAGTATTTAGGCTCGCTGTTTGAGCAATGTTCAGATTTTATCTTTACAGGACTCTAGCTGAAGACGGCAACATGGCTTTACTCGGATAGAACATCAGATGTGAGAAAGACAACTGAGCGTTCAAGCCAACTGTTCGGATGTGGAACATCAGATGTGAGAAAGACAACTGAGCGTTCAAGCCAACTGTTCGGATGTGGAACATCAGATGTGAGAAAGACAACTGAGCATTCAAGCCAACTGTTCAGATGGAACATCAGTTGCAGGACTCGATCTGATAAGTCGACAACATGAAGTTCAAGGCAGCTGAGGGTTCAACTGTTCCTCTTCAGTCAGAATGTCAGATGAAGGTAGCGATCAGATGGAACATCGAAGACCACTCAGATGAAGACCAAACTTCTCAACCGACTAACCAATGTTGAAAGACAAAGGTTGAAATTTGAATTTCAAAAAGGAAATCACGTGAAGGTTTGACGTTCTGTCCCCTCATTTGGACCAACACAAGGTTGTCTCAGAAGGAAAGCAGAAGTTCACAGTTGCCAAATCGGGAAAATCTGCAGAGATGAGAGACAAGCCATCGCTTTCACAGAACAGAGACCAACGGCTCTTCCAACGGCTAGTTGATTCTCACCGCCTATAAATAGAGGCATTCATTCATTCATCAAGATAGAAGACAGAGAACACAGAGAAGACAGAGTAGAGATATAGACGAGCGAAAGAACGACAATATACTTCGCACAAGCTAAACTGCAATTAATCTCTAAGAACATCACCAGTTGAGAGTTCATAGAGAGTTAGAATTTGTCTTGGTGTTTTCGATCTTAGTTTGAGTCTTCATTTGTTCAAGCTTAGATCTTAGCTCACTTCTTTGTTAGAGCTAGTAGTTGGAAAACCCACCCTTATACACATCCCCTAAAAAGGTTGTTAGGATCCTGCTCTTCCCGAAATTGAGTAGAAAGGTTGATAAGTACCCGCAAACTTATCTGTAAGGTTGATAAGTACCCGCAAACTTATCTGAACGGTTGCAAAGCCCGCGTAAGCTTTGTGGTAGCTGTCCTAAAGAATTTGGATTGAGTTGTGTGGACTCACAACTCCCCGTGGACGTAGGAGTTCTCTCCGAACCACGTAATTCCTTTGTGTTGTGTTTTCAGTTCAGTTACTTTTTGCATATCCAACTGACCAACTGACCAACTAACCAGCACTCAAAACTGCATCTTTACATTTCAACTGTTTTGGTTGTTGACCGACCTTACATCTTAGCGTGAGTTATTTTATACGAGTTATTGTTGTTTCCACCACATTCTGCACAGCACCACTCTTCCAGCTGAGATTTCTTACTCAGTTGTGATTCCAGCTGAGTCTTTTTACTCAGTTGTGGTAATTTTTGGGGGTTGATTTTAAAATTCCTATCTGATGTATTCCCCCCCCCCCCATACACCAGAACTCGTATCGGGACCATCAAGTGGTATCGGAGCAGTGGTTCACAAGACCGTTGTCTCTGTTTCATGAGGTGTGAATCGAGGTGTTTTTCTTCAGTGGTCAACTGAATAGATCTTTTTCATGCTAGTGCATTTCTGCTTGCATTTGTTGTTTGTTTGTTGTGTGCAGATGGATGTTAAAGACAAGATTGATGCTGAGGTACATTCTAGTCCAGTTAATTTAAATTCTTCCAATGCTACTAATATGCAGGAAACAGTAGATGAAGAGTTGGAACCCTCTTGGGGTGATTTCCTAGAACTCAGTGAGGAATTGCTTCAGCAATCGGTTGAGTTTAAGAATCTTCAAGAACAGTTTTCCAGACTTGAAGAATCCTTAACCGAAAAGGACGATCTGATTAAAAGTCAAACCGAAGATATTGATGATCTCCAAAGTCAACTGAATGTGGCCAACCAAACTAAGGCTCCAACCGATGAAGAGTTGAAGGAGCAGATCAAGGAGCAGCATGAGCAGTTGAACAAACAAGAGGCACAGATCGACCAGCTGATGAAGATGTCAGACGCACAGACCGAGCATATAGCTGTTCTTCTCAAGGATCTACAAACTGAGAAGGACAACCTGATAAAGCTATATCAATCATCCAAAATCATCGAGAATCTCATCAGTTACCGAAGACAAATAGATGACGTGTCTGGACTCGGCTACGACATGGTCAAGGACACTGGAATTCCACCCACAACCTTTATCAAGGTTGTGGATGTCACGGTTGCAAAACCAAATAATGTTGAGTCTACAATTTCCCAACTTAATCCAACCTCCACGTCACAGCAAGCACCTACAGCACAACCTGCTAAGGGAACTACAACTGAGAAAGGAAAAGGAGCTGTGGTTAGAGAACTGAAGAATTCATCGGTTGGGATAACAACCGAGGGGGAATGTTCCAGGACTCAGAAGAGGAATCGGAGACATCGGAGATACAATCAGAATCGACCTCAGAACCGACCTCAGAACCGATCTCAGAACTGACCTTAGAAGAGATGGAATCAACAGAACCGACAGGGATTCAACCATCAGAATCGACATCAGTTCCATTATCAAAACAACCAGAGGTTCAATCAGAGTCAACCAATGTGGAACAGTTCCAACAGCTGGAGATATTCATGCCAGAACATGAATCAACAACAGGGCATGAACAGCTGTCGTCAATAGTCAGGAATATGGAATCAGACTCAGCTACAAAGATTCCAACATGGCGTCCGACCTCATTGGGAAAATCAAAAGGGTCAGAAACGTCATCAAAACAAGGGGAACGCCTCTCCTCCTAAAGCCCACAATGGGAGAAATCAATCTCCTCCCAAGAAACAGAACGTCAACAATAACAACAAGCCTAAGGATGACCGAGGTGTTGTTATAGTTGATGGAGAAGGAAAGATAATCCGGAATGACAAATCTATCTGAATCTACAGGGAAAAGCGACCCACAGTTCAAGGGGGAACTGGTTCTAACCCTCCAGGACCCAACTAAAATTGGGGACCTAAGCGTATTTCTCTGTGCAGGAGCAGGAGGAACAGCTGAGGAAGAATAAAGCATCACATACCATGTGGGTGATGGACAGTGGATGCTCGAAACACATGACAAATCTGAGGGATTTGCTTGGGAGTTTCGTGGAGATGGAAGGACCATCTGTTACCTTTGGTGACAACTTAAAAGGTCACACCAAAGGCTACGGTACCCTTGAAACCAATCTCGTGTCTATTCCAAATGTTTCATATGTTGATGGATTGAAGCATAACTTGCTCTCCATCAGCCAATTCTGTGATAATGATTTCTCTGTCAAGTTTGATGCACAGGGCTGCAGGATCAAAAATGTCAGAACAAAACAAGTCATATTGTTGGGAAATCGATCCCCAACCGGGAATGTCTACTATGCAGATTGGAATAGTAGTCCTCCTGACACTTGTCTTTTATCAAAGAGCAGTTTAGTTGTGAGCTGGCTGTGGCACAAAAGGCTCAACCATCTGAATTTCAAGAGAATGAACCGACTTGCGAGACAGGAACATGCAAAGGGTATTCTGAACCTTGTGTTTTCACCAACACATATCTGCAGTGCGTGTCAGCTGGGAAAGCTCGCTAGATCCTCCTTTCGGTTGAAAACGATTCCCTCAACCGACCGAGTATTGCAGCTGATCCATATGGATCTCTTTGGGCCTGTTACTCCCAAGAGCATGAATGGTAACGAATATACACTTGTTGTTACTAATGATTTCTCTAGGTACACGTGGACCATTTTCATGCGTCACAAGAGTGAAACCCGAGATGAGCTACCCAAGCTGATGGATCGGATATCCAACCAACAAGAGATGAAAATCATTTCCATCCGATCAGACCGTGGAACCGAGTTCCTCAATGAAACCATCATCGAATACTATGAGAAGCACGGAATCACTCATCAAACATCGGCTGCTCGTACTCCACAACAGAATGGAGTAGCCGAGCGAAGAAACCGAACGCTGAAGGATGCTGCAACATCCATGTTGACAAGCTCAGCTCTGCCAAAAAGATTTTGGGTCGAGGCAATCAACACAGCATGCTACACCTAGAACCGGTCTCTTCTGACCAAGCGGTTGGGAAAGACTCCATATGAACTATGGAGACGCAGGAAGCCTGATATTTCATATTTTTGCGTTTTTGGTTCTAAGTGTTATATTCACAACAATGGGAAGACTCAGTTAAAAACTTTTGACGCCAAGACTTCGAAGGGCATATTTCTCGGATATGCCGCTCGGATCAAGGCTTATAGAGTTTTTAACAACAGCTCTCATGTTGTGGAGATAACACCTCATGTTAGTTTTGATGAATCTACTTTTGAGTGCAGGGAACAGGCTAAAGGACAACAAGCAGATCCACATGTTCCACCAGCTCTCACCAGATCACAGGTTCTAAGGCAGAAGAATCTAGCTGAAGCATTGGTATGGGCAACCGAGGTTGATGATCCTTGTTCCTCTGAAGATGAATGTGAGGACCCCAGCTCATCTCAAGGGGGAACTTCAGCTGATATTACTCCAACTGCATCAGCATCCGAAGCCCAACCTAACTCGGTTCGAAATATTATCCATGTTGAGGATCCAGATTCAACAGCAGATAAATCACCAGTTCTGAAGATCCCAGCATCTCCCACGGCTCAGATCACGGAACCGCCACTGTTGGAAGAAGAAGGAAGACGCAACAAGAGATGGTATGAAGATCATTCCAATGACAACATCATCGGAGATCCAGCCAAAGGTGTGCGTACTAGGAGCAGAGTTGCAAATCCAGACTCAGCTGAGAAAGATTCCAACATTTACGCCCAATATGCTGAGGAGTTGGCAGTTCTGGAGGAGTTCGAGCAAGCTGGAGATGTTGCCATGATTTCATGTTTCGAAGCTGATGTGCCAGAGCCGAAGCATGTTATGGAAGCTCTCAACTGTATTCATTGGACAACAGCCATGCAAGAAGAGCTGAATGAATTTCTACGCAACTGTGTATGGGAGTTGGTAGAAAGACCAAATGGTGTTAAAGTCATTGGATTAAAGTGGATTTTCAAGAACAAGAGAGACGCCATTGGATTCATCGTGAGAAACAAGGCAAGGTTAGTAGCTCAGGGATACTCCCAACAAGAAGGAATTGATTTCGAGGATTCCTTCGCGCCTGTTGCAAGGTTGGAAGCCATTCGAATATTTCTAGCCTATGCCGCATTTCACAAATTCAAGGTTTATCAGATGGATGTGAAGTGTGCTTTCCTCAACGGTGATATTAAGGAAGATGTTTATGTTGAATAGTCTCCCGGTTTTGAGACTGGTGATGGAAGAGTGTATAAGTTGAAGAAAGCAATCTATGGATTGAAGCAAGCACCTAGGGCTTGGTATGACACTCTCTGTGGTTTTCTTCTGAACTCGGGGTTCAAACGAGGGTCAGTTGACAAAACGCTGTTCACCATAAAAGTTGGAGAAGACATACTTGTTGTGCAAATCTATGTCGACGACATCATATTCGGTTCCAAGTCAGAGGAGCTGTGCGAGAAATTCTCAACTCTCATGAAGGAGAAATTTGAGATGTCGATGATAGGTGAGATGAACTATTTTCTTGGGCTACAAGTGAAGCAGTCATCAAAAGGGATTTTTATTAATCAGTCCAAATATACAAAGGAGCTCATCGCAAAGTTCGGATTGCAGACAAGTAAAACCACACGGATCCCGATGGATACTAACTGGAAGATTGAACCCGGATCTGAGGAAAAACTCGTGGATGCCAGTAAATATAGAGGGATTATTGGTTCTTTGCTATATCTAACCGCCAGTCGGCCAGATATATCTTACGCGGTTGGAGTGTGTGCTCGGTTCCAAGTTCAGCCGAGGGAAGCACACATGTTGGCAGCAAAGAACATCATTAAGTATCTGAAGGGTACTGTTAATGTTGGGTTGTGGTACCCAACTGACGACAATATCCAGCTGTCCGGATACTCAGATGCGGATCTAGCCGGAGATCGGTTGGACAGGAAGTCTACATCTGGACACTGTCAGTTCATTGGAAACAAGCTAGTTTCATGGTTCTCCAAGAAACAAGCATGTGTTGCCACTTCTACAACCGAGTCAGAGTATATGGCTGCCGGTAGTTGTTGCATGCAAGTGTTGTGGCTCAAGCAACAGCTGAGAGATTATGAAGTAGCAACTGGACATGTTCTCATCCATTGTGATAGCTCAAGTGCCATTGCTATCTCTTTGAATCATGTTCACCATTCTCGGATGAAACACATTGACGTCCGACATCATTTTATCCGAGATCATATTGAGAAGAAGGATGTATCTGTGGAGAAGATTCCAACTGAGATTCAGAGAGCCGATATCTTCACCAAACCTCTAGCCGAAGCACGGTTCAAGATGTTATGCGATCTCCTTGGATTGTTGGATCCATCAGATGAGGAATTAGCCGAGCTGAAGAGATAGATATCCATCTGAGGGGGAAGCTCATATGAAAGGGGAATCTCAGATGCGGATCGCCATCCGAAGACATCAGACGTCAGCTGAACAGACGAACTCGAATCAGCTGATGGTATGCCGCAACATTGGAACACAGCTGATTCCGACATCAGGTGGCAGGTATCATCTATGGCTGCAAATGTTTTAAATGAGAATGTTTGAAATAAATTCAAACATTCCTGAAGCATGTCAGATAGATTAAAATAGCCATCATAGCGCATTTAATGTAAAGTACGGCTGAACATCAATAGCTTTACTTTATAGTGCGACTGGGCTGACATAAAAACAGTTCACCTTCTCACTCGTGCGGATTGGAACTCGAAATTTGACGTCAGTCAAAGTTAGTCAACAGTCGCGAGATCTCAGCCGTTGATGGATTCGCGCCATTCAACCTTGGCCATCGATTTCAAACGACCCACTAACCTATAAAAGGCGGAAAATCAGGAAGTGATTTCTTACCTTCTATACTTGTGTTTATCTGAGTAACTGTTCGTCTTCGTCTCTGATTCTGTCTCACCATTTTCGACTAAATTCTTCTTTTCTTCTCTCTATATATAAACCTCTCTGGAATACAAAATGGCACCGAAAGCTTCTTCGCAAAGAAAGAAGATGGCATCATTAGGACCAGCTCTAGTCCCTTCGTCGTACGAGGAATCTTATGACATGATGATATCCAGAAGCACTGGACGGCGTTATCCCCTCTCGCCGATCTTCTTAGGGATAATGGCCTTCTTGAGTGGGCGACGCTATTTCCCACCCACTTGCTCAGGCGTCAAGTCGGAGAATTCTACATGAACCTGCAACACGAACAAGGAGTAGGCCTTGTTTCAGAAATCTCCTGTCGACAGCGCGACGTTCCTGCCAGAACTGTCCGCCGTGTCAACTTCCACATACCGGTTTCCGAGATTCTACGCTCTATCATTTCACCAAATCTGACCGCCACGGGCATCGTCGAGAACATCACAGATACAGATGCAGATCAATTTCTGGAGAATGCTCTCATTACAGCAGAAAGATTGAGGAGCAACATGCAGCGAACGAAGTTGAAACCCGAGCATCGACTTCTGTTCGATGTTGTATCCAAGGTTATCTTTGGATACAGCGGAGCCTTTGGAGATATCAGCCGACCCAAGCTTAAGCAGCTGATAGCTCTGGAGCACAAGCACAACATCAACTAGTTCAAGTTCTTCGAACACCAGTTGACAATGGAGAAGCAGAAGATTTCAGAATCTACAACTGATTCCGGGGAAAAGTTGTTAAGTGTTAAGGGAACTCTCAACTTTGGAGTCAAAATATCTGCCCTGATACTTCTTGCCACGAAGGATCAGAATATGGTGTGGGAAGACTGTGAGGAGACACCAGTCAAGAGGCAGATGCTGTTCCCAACAGCCAAGAAAGCTCTTGATGTGATTCGGAGTGTCTACACTCCCAAAGAGAAAAAGGAAGCTGTGAAATCAGCTGAGGAGAAAGATACAATTGAGGAGCTGCCTCCAGCTGCCGGCCACTCTTCCAAATCGACAGATGCACGCCGACTCAGAGATGAGTCAGATAAGGATCAAGAGGAGGAGCCGCGTAAGAAGAAGTTGAGGGTTCGTATCAAGAAGTCAGTTGCAGTACCAGCTGAGGAGGTACCAGCTGAGGAGGTACCATCTGAGTCGAGTCACTTAGTTGACAAAGATGCTTTCGAGATTGTTTCTCGCGCAAGTGGAACAGATGGGATAGAAGGGGTGGAAACCGATCCGGAAGATGAGCCGAACATGTCCTCGGATGCAGCTTCTTCATCCAAGGAACCCGAAGACGTTCCATCCTCCCCCACGGCAGGAGCTGATGCCGTACAGCACAGTCAGGTTATCCCAACTGATATTCAGCCAGAAATTCCGAGCTCCCCGCTCGATGCCAACATTGAGACTACTTTTTTGGCCAATATTGAGGAAACTTTTGAACCCATTCCCTATGAAAATCTCTCTCCCTCCCCCATGGACGAAGAAGCTGATCGTTGAGCTGTCGCGTTGGAACATGAAGGCAAGTTGGCTTATTGCTTTCAGAAGCTGATTGGAATGTTCCCCGAGGCGCGCGACATGCCAACCTTTGCCACGCTCAAAACTGAGCTGTTGTATCCATTCAACATCATTTTCAGCCACTGGTATGTCAAGGAAGATACCATTCGGATACACAGCTGGAACCAGCTCAAGGCAGATGACTCCCGTCTGAGGGAATACTTCAACTATACCAACCTTGAGGTTGCGTACAACAATAAGATCGCACTGCTGACTCGCCGTCTGGATGTCAGCAAGGCAGAAGGAAGAGACATAAGGGAGACAGCAGAACAAGATTGTGTCACTTTCCTTGACAACATGCTAACCAAGTCTGCTGATTTTGTAGATGATCTTGACGCAGCTGCAGCAACAGCAAAGCAGGAAGAAGAAGAACTTTAACAGTACCTGGCCAATCGCCATGCCATGGTTACTGTTGAACAGCCAGCACAATTTGAGCAACCAGCACCAGCTGAACAGCCAGCACCCTCCTCAGATGAAATATGCGAGCTGATCACTGAGAGAGTCAATCAGCTGAGGAAGGAGATGCTTGCCAACATCCAGCTCAACCATGAAGAACATCAGAAGATGATTGAAACTCAGGATGAGAAGCACAGGAAGCTGCTGGAAGAACATGATGTGCTGAAGATGAAGCTGGATGATCTTTCAACATCCACCAGCAAGGATATCAATGACCTGAAGACAACAGTTCTTGGAATCAAATCAGAACTGAACGTGTTCAAGTCCATCTCAGAATCCAATCTTGCCAAATCTCAACAGACTCAAGACCAAGAATGGGATTCTTGGTTCGAACAAAGATGGGCTGAGTTCGTCGCCTTTCAAACTGAAGTCACTGAAACCTTTGCTGCAATGAAGAAAGCTGATGAAGAGCGCCGTGACAAGGAACTGGCGAAGAAGGTTGATGTGGAATGCACAGTAGATGAGCTCTTCAACCGGATTCAGCAGGCTGAACAGAAACTCACTTCTCTGGATGGCTCAGTCGCAAGCCTTGTTGCTGATGCCAAAAAGGGGGAAGATGAAACCCGGGAAGATAAGATGCGGGAAGATGAGACGCATGTTGAAGAAGGGATGACAGCCGGCAAGGAATCTCAGCTGAAGAAGAAGACCGAGCTGAAGAAGACAGCTCCGAAGAAGAAGTCCGCTCCGAAACCAACCGACAAGAAACAATAACAGCTGAAATCTATTGTTGTCGGAGGAGAAGAAATGGCTAAGGACATGGAGCAAGCGAAGGAGTATGGAGTTTCCTACAACTCCATAGCCGAGATTGCAGCTGAGCTCGATGCTGAACTCGACGGTATTACAACCGAAGAGTGTATTGCTGTTGCCAAAACTATGGATATTCCGGAGAAGGATTACATGAATCCAGAATGGATAAAGAAATTTGCAGCCAACCAAGCTACAAGAGTTAACAAATTTAAAGAAGAGCTTGCCAAGGTTACCAACAACTTGGACAGAAATGTTGCCTCTCGAAGCCGTCGATGCATAGAGAAACATCAGGTGAAGGCTGAAGCAAAACTGAAGCAACAAAGACTGGCTGGAAAGATCAAGCTCCAGGGACGCTTCAAGCATGTGGATAAATGGATGCCAGAAGAATGGAATGATGATTGGGAATCATTCAAGCAAGAATTTTTGAATGATTTCTACTACAGGAAGGTGTTCGCAACTGAGGACTCAAGAAGAGCTTTCAAAGAAGCCCTAACCGAGCTACACTCTGGGGATCCGGGCATGTTCAGCCAGTTCAGACGAGCTATGATTAATGCAAAGCTGGATATGAACACAGTCCTTGTCCCTCAGAAGGTTACTTATCTTCCTCCATTCATTCCAGATACAAGAAATCCTAACAGACAGAAGATCGCAGTTAAAGCCAGGAAAGTATGTCAAGAACATGGAGTAGATATCTCGAAGGAGTCAGATGCCAAGAGAGAAATTTTTGTCAGGATTTTCGGCAAGTATGGGCTGAAGTATTAACCGAAGATAGAGTTTTTGAGCCACTGATGTATTTGATTTCTGTGCATTTCTGTGTAAACATCAGTTGTAATGAAAACTTTCATCATATATCCGATTCATCTTGATGTACAATTTTCCAGTTGTCCAAGCTCTGAATCGCAAAGTTATTTCAATACCATATTATAACTGTGCTAACCCTTTGATGTTTTAATCTTATAGACTGTCTAGAATTTCAGCTGAGATTATAGATAGGTCAGTGAGGTTTAGATCAGTAGGGGTTTGGCATCATCAAAAAGGGGGAAATTATTGGGAAATTTAGTAAAGTTTTGATTAATTCCAAAACCAACTGACCCCAACCGAGTAGATGTTGTCATTTCCTAATGTTAGTATTTAGGCTCGTTGTTTGAGCAATGTTCAGATTTTATCTTTACAGGACTCCAGCTGAAGACGGCAACATGGCTTTACTCGGATAGAACATCAGATGTGAGAAAGACAACTGAGCGTTCAAGCCAACTGTTCGGATGTGGAACATCAGATGTGAGAAAGACAACTGAGCGTTCAAGCCAACTGTTCGGATGTGGAACATCAGATGTGAGAAAGACAACTGAGCATTCAAGCCAACTGTTCAGATGGAACATCAGTTGCAGGACTCGATCTGATAAGTCGACAACATGAAGTTCAAGGCAGCTGAGGGTTCAACTGTTCCTCTTCAGTCAGAATGTCAGATGAAGGTAGCGATCAGATGGAACATCAACTGAAGACCACTCAGATGAAGACCAAACTTCTCAACCGACTAACCAATGTTAAAAGACAAAGGTTGTAATTTGAATTTCAAAAAGGAAGTCACGTGAAGGTTTGACGTTCTGTCCCCTCATTTGGCCCATCACAAGGTTGTCTCAGAAGGAAAGCAGAAGTTCACAGTTGCCAAATCGGGAAAATCTGCAGAGATGAGAGACAAGTCATCGCTTTCACAGAACAGAGATCAACGGCTCTTCCAAGGGCTAGTTGATTCTCACCGCCTATAAATAGAGGCATTCATTCATTCATCAAGATAGAAGACAGAGAAGACAGAGTAGAGAGATAGACGAGCGAAAGAACGACAATATACTTCGCACAAGCTAAACTGCAATTAATCTCTAAGAACATCACCAGTTGAGAGTTCATAGAGAGTTAGAATCTGTCTTGGTGTTTTCGATCTTAGTTTGAGTCTTCATTTGTTCAAGCTTAGATCTTAGCTCACTTCTTTGTTAGAGCTAGTAGTTGGAAAACCGACCCTTATACACATCCCCTAAAAAGATTGTTAGGATCCTGCTCTACCCGAAATTGAGTAGAAAGGTTGATAAGTACCCGCAAACTTATCTGTAAGGTTGATAAGTACCCGCAAACTTATCTGAACGGTTGCAAAGCCCGCGTAAGCTTTGTGGTAGCTGTCCTAAAGAATTTGGACTGAGTTGTGTGGACTCACAACTCCCCGTGGACGTAGGAGTTCTCTCCGAACCACATAATTCCTTTATGTTGTGTTTTCAGTTCACTTACTTTTTGCATATCCAACTAACCAACTAACTAGCACTCAAAACTGCATCTTTACATTTCAACTGTTTTGGTTGTTGACCGACCTTGCATCTGAGCGTGAGTTATTTTATACGAGTTATTGTTGTTTCCACCACATTCCGCACAGCACCACTCTTCCAGCTAAGATTTCTTACTCAGTTGTGATTCCAGTTGAGTCTTTTTACTCAGTTGTGGTAATTTTTGGGGGTTGATTTTAAAATTCCTATCTGGTGTATTCCCCCCCCCATACACCAGAACTCATATCGGGACCATCAAGACCGAAAATTTTTAAAGAAATTTAGTGATTTTATTTTCTAAGTTCTTATTATGGATTTAATGATGATTTGATGAATTTTGGAGTGATATAATGCATGAGGAATTGAGAAAATGATGAGTATGAATTTCTTATTAATTTTCTTGAATATTTTGATGAATATATATATATATATATATATGAGGGAATTTTGAGTTATGATGTTCTTGAGTATATAATGATAAAATGATAAGTTTTATGATGATTTATGCATGATAAGATGATTGAGTAAAGATATGAATTATTTTGCTATTTTCTCCATAAAATTCGAAACATATATGCTTGAAGAAGTTAAAGAATTTTTGGATATTCTTGATGATTTTTAGTTAGATTATGAGTTAAATGGAGTTTTGAGCATATTTGAATGAATAAGTAAGAAGTATGAATTTTTATAAAATTTCTCTCAAAAATTTCAAACCAATGAGTGAAGGAAATTAATAATTTTTGAAGTTATGAGCCTTTGATTCATAGTTTGATGTTTAATAATCAAATTCGAGTACATTACGAGCTTAAGTTTTAAAGGAATAGAAGAAAAGAATTTATTTGTTAAAAAGCATGAGAAATTCGAAGAATATAAGGAGTAAAAATTTATGATTTTTGATGTTTATATGTTCTATGATATAAAATGAAGTTAGATAATTGTTAGCAGATTTATTTGAGGTGGTTTAGAACTTAAAATCATTGAAATCAATTTTTTATGAACAAACCCCCTAAAAGCCGATGGAAATGAGCCTAAGAAGATGAACTTTACATGTTTGAGTTCGTATGGTAAGTTTGATTGAGAAATCGATCAAATAAAATTTTTATAAGCATAATAGAATTTGGTATTTTTGAATTCGGATGCATATTGCACTAAAAGCTAAAAAAATTCGATTCACATGAAGCTTTGAGTTAAAAATTATTGAACTTAAGTATGTTTGAGTATTTTTCGAGTTGTTCTCGTATTTCGAGAAATAATGACGTAGTTTAAAATCAAGAAATTTTATTAAAGGTTTCGAATTTTAAATTTGATTCTGTACTTGAATTATTTGATTTATTTTTAAGAAGAAATGAGACTATTCTGTTAAAAATTTGAAGAGATAAATTTTACAAAGATGGAAGTCGAGCTGTAGTGAGTTAGTATAAGACTGCATTGAGATGTGAATTAATTTCTGAGTTAATATTTGTGTTTAAATGAAATTATATAATTTTCTAGAATTTTTCTAAAATATATTGAGATTAAATGGAAATTTTTCTTTTTCCGCCTGTTTATAAAGTCGGTCGTTTACCCATTTGTGAATGCCTGATTCTTGATGTGAATGATTTGTGATATTAATAGTCGAGAATTAACCTCGTAATTTTCTGAGTTCGTATAACTCGAGAAATCGAGAAATACAAGAAGAGATGAATAGTGAATTTTTGTTTCGCGTGACATATTGAAATATTAATAATTTGTATGACGTTATAGAGTCGAGAGCTCAAGTTCGAGAAATTTATTAGTTTTCGAGTAAAGACGAGAAACTGATATAGTATACAAGTTAAAATAAGAAAGACTCGAGTCAAGTAGAAGTCCTTCAGACGAACCTAAAAGCTACGTTTTGTTTTACGAGATAGTGAACTTGTAAGATGTTATTCTTGAAGGAATGAACGGGACCGAAAAGTAGGAGGAGAGGAAAGAGAAAGCTACCCCGACTAATCTTCAGCAGTCAGGGTTCTAACCAAAACAAATTGATGAATGTTTTATTATAAATATTATGATTATCGTATTATGTGAGTTTTTAAATTAATTGACTAGCCAATGTTTGAATTTTTATTGTATATTACCATCTACTTTAGGAGAACGAATTCGGTCCTGTGTGAGACAGGATTTCTCTGTACACATAGAGGTGATCGTGTGCTTTCCTTTGGGTTAGTCGGTCATGGTGTTTGAGAAGGAGATCTACTTCTCAACACCCATATTTGATTGTAGAACTGGTACATGCATTAGTTATATATTATTTGTCTGCGCAAACATATTTAAAAGTGAAATGATTTTATTGCATGCACAAGTAACTGTTTTATAACTCTAACACTTGTGATGCAGCAAGAAAGGTAAGTTCAATTATATAGCTCTATCAAGCAAACTTTCAATTATATTTGGCATGTTTCACTGAGTACGAAGTACTCAGCCCTGCATGTTATTTCTAAAACGTACAGGTTAGCTCGGATGATGATGGTGAAGTGTTCTTGGTGGCGTTCATTGTTTCGAGTCAAGTTTTGTTTAAGCTTGGGTTATATGTCTTCATACATATAACTTTGGAACCTGATGTAAATATTCCGCTGCAACACCGATACTTAATCGTGTTTTAAATTCTTTCAACTCTGATATTTAATTATTGAGTTTCATGCTCGTCACTTCATTTTGATATTCTCTCGACTCTTAAATAATAAACTTATTTTATTGAGTTTTTGAATTGGGTAATTGAAAGCAAGTTAATTAAATGTCATCACATTCACTTGAATTTTCTTCTGTACCCGAGAATTATCCCTTGTAAGTCAGGTTTATTTAGTTGTTCCATCTTCACCGTTCAATGGATTTTAGTCGTTTTTATACACTAGAATTCGGGCTGTGACACACTTCAAGACTTATATTCGAGGAAGGTATATCAATTTCTCCCCTGCTGTTATATCTGCTTTTGTTGGTCGTGATGACTTTGGTGTAGAGGATGAGGATGTGTCATTGGACACAATTGCCAGCGAGATCACTCACGGAGTGTACAAGTCGTGGAAAAGGAACATGTATATCAGTTCCTCAATGTTGTCCCAGAAGTACGCAATCTTGCACAAGATTGCAGTCAGAAATTGGTGTCCTACTACACACACTGCCACAGTGAGTCAAGAAACAGCAAGAGTGTTGTATGGAATTGGGCGTTTCAAGCCTTTCGTTTGGTCTTCGACCACGTCACTCAACATGCGGGAAATCTGAAGAAGCCTAAGGCATTAGGCTATCCTGATCTGATCTTTGGGATTATCTCATCTCAATTTCCTGAGGTGATGCACGTAGAAGAGCAGTTCGAGCGCACACCTAAAAGCATTGTCATCCATGAAAAGCTATTCAATGAAGTTGTTCATCCCAAGGACATCGAGGGTCCCTCTGTCCGCATCGTGGAAATAAAGAAGCCGACATCAACTGCGCCAGCGCCTGAGCTGAGTGAGCCTAATCTTCGGGCTATTTCTACAAGGATGTTGCGTGAGATAGAGCGTGAGTATAACTCCATCCTGTTCCAGATGAAGAGGCTTCGTATGCGCAAGAATGAGATTGCTGCATTACTCAATGATGCCAAAGCAGTCTTTGCTAGAGAAGAAGTTGTGCCATCTGAATCGGCACCACATGTTGCAGGGTCTGTGCCAGGAGATGATGATAATGCTGATGATGACGATGGTGATAAAGAAGCAGCTGTGTTGAGGATGCTGAAGAGGACTTGGGTGATGAAGATACCCAAACTGAGGAGGAGGAAGATGACCTTCAAGCATCAGCTTGAACTGTTAAGGCTAAAGGTTCCCAGTCTTTCTGAAGATTGGATGAAGGACCCCCCTGCTTTGTCATTTCTGCCAGACAAAAAGGGGGAGTAGAAGAGTAGAAGAAAAAATTGTCTATTTTTATAGTTTTCTTGGTTTTCTGTTTTTATGATTTGGGTGATGGTGTCTTAGTGTCGGTGGCTTTCTTTGCACTAACTTATTTTTGGCTCCAAGGAGTTAAGCCCTCTACTCCTTGATGTTTTTAATGGACATATATTTAAGCTTCCTAGTTTATGACTTATTGTATTGATGGTTTACTTTGATGTTGTGTTGAAGATCATCTGCTTGATGATTGAAGACTTATTTAGTGATCCGGTTACTCCATGCCTTGTTTAAGGGGGAGTTCAACACAGTAACTCCAATTGCTAGTTGGAGGGGAAGCTTTGGCATTCTTTGTACAAGTTCTGTCATAGAGGATTTGAAGGTATGAAGATACTTATGGTTGATTGTTTTCTTGATAATTGGTTTTGTCTACATAAATGCCAAAGGGGGAGATTGTTGGATTTGAGGTGATGCAGCTCAAAGATGTTGGCAAAGTTTATGTAGCCAAAAGTAGAGCTGAAGTGTCGAAGCCGCTGTGTAGAACAAACTTTGTGACCTGTGCTTCAGTCTGTGCTAAGGGAACCTGGAACAGTCTGGCAGAGACTTTCCTTATCTACGCAGATTTTGCGGGATCTTTCCATGATTATGATAGATGCAGACAAGATACTTATCAAGCAGATATTAAATGTGTTTCCTAAGTCTTATCCTCACAAGGAAAGAAGATCTAAGAACATATACATGATGGTGAAGAGATCTAGGATTTCAAACCTATATATATTCGACATCAACATTGTGAGGGTTGGCCGTAGTGGATTGGTTCTCTCTTGGCCAAAGGCCCCCCAGACATAGGTTGCAAAACCGAACTGGGTTACCATATCGTGTGTCTTTTATTTCAGCACAGTTTATTATTTCTGTTATACTAACTGTGCTAAGTTTTCCAGTAACACAACATCTTTATATGCGTAAAGTGTTTGTTTAGATATAACATATTGGAGTCAAATGGGTGTTTAAACTGAAAAGAAATGCCGGTGGGGAGGTGGAGAGATATAAAGCACGACTTGTTGCTAAAGGCTACAACCAACAAGAAGGCGTTGATTATGACGAAGTTTTTGCACTAGTAGTGTTGGGAAATTTATTAGTATGAGTTTTGATGAATTCCAAAACCAACTGACCCCAACCGAGTAGATGTTGCCAGTTCCTATTGTTAGCTGTTAGGCTTGCTGTTTGAGCAATGTTAAGATTTTATCTTTACAGATCTCCACTGAAGACGGCAACAGAGCAACACTCGGATACAACCCCGGATGAAAGATCGGATGAGGAACATCAGTTACAAGACTGCCTAATGAGAGAGCTATGCTTTTTGACAGCTGAGAGTTCAAGCCAACTGTTCAGTTGGAACATCAGCTATAGAATGCCATCCGATAAAGAGAATGTTTCAAGAAGGGGGAAGTTATAAAGAAGTATCAACATGAAGTTCAAGATCAGCTGAGAGTTCAACAGTTCAGTCAGAACATCAGCCGAAAACCACTCAGATGAAGTTCAAAGTCAGCTGAGAGGTCGACGAGAACATCAGCTGAAGACCACTCAGATAAAGATCAAGATTTTCAACCGACTAACCGAGGTTGACTGTCAGAAAGGTTTGAATTTAAATTTCAAAAGGAAGTCACGTGAGGGTTCGACCGTTCAGTCATTACCCCATTTGGCCCAACACAAGGCTGTCTCAGATGGAAAGCAGAAGAACTCAGATGCCATATCGGGAAAGTCTGCAGAGATGAGAGACAAGCCATCGCTTTCAACGATCAGAGATCAACAGCTCCTCCAACGGCTAGTTGATACTCTCCGCCTATAAATAGAGGCCCTCATTCATTGAAGAGGATACAAGACACACCCGCGAGAAGAAATATGAGAGCATAAAGAAAAGAGCAATATTCTTCCCGAGCTGAACTGAATCTCTTAGAACATCACTTGTTGAGGGTTCTAGAGTTAGATAGTTTTTTAGTGTCTTGAGATAAAACCTTGAGAACATCACTTAGTGAGAGTTCGTATAGAGTTAGATCTTAGCTCGCCACTCGCTAGAGCTTTTAGTTGGAAACATATTTTCCCTTTCACCTGAAAAGGTTTAGAATTCTACTCTTCCTGCAACTGAGTAGCTAGATCGTTTAGTACCCGTAAACTAAACTGTAAGGTTGATAAGTACCCGCAAACTTATCCATAACGGTTGCTCAGCCCGCGTAAGCTGAGTGGTTTGTCCAGAAGAACTTGGACAGAGTTGTGTGGACTCACAACTCCCCATGGACGTAGGAGGGTTATCTCCGAACCACGTTAAATTCTGTGTGTCTGTGTTCAGTTACTTATAGCATTTTTCAACTGAACAAACTAATCGACATACAAACTGCAAATTTGCATATTCAACTGTTTTGGTTTTTGACCTACCAAGCATAAAAGCGTGAGTTGTTATAACGAGTTTACTTTCCACCACTTTCCGCACCGCACAACTCTTTCAGCTGAGGTTGCTTACTCAGCTGTGAGATTCCAACTGAGTCTTTTTACTCGGTTGAAGCATTTTTCCAGGGTTAAGTTTTAAAATCCTAACTAGTGTATTCTCCCCCCCCCCATACACCAGTAACTCGTTTCGGGACCATCAAGTAGCCCGCTTGGAAACAATTCACTTGCTGATTTTGATTGCTGCCCAGAATCATTGGAAAGTCCATCAATTAAACGTCAAATCTGCTTTCCTAAATAGTTATTTGAAGGAGGACGTGTACATTGAGCAGCCACTTGGCTTTGTAGTCAAAGGCCAAGAAGATAAAGTCTTGAAGTTGAACGACTCGAGCAAGCGCCAAGAGCCTGGAATGTCTGTCTTGACAAGTATTTGCAAGAAAATGGTTTCGTGATATGTGTACACAAGCATGCTCTCTATCTAAAGAAAGAAGGTAGAGATTTTTTCTATGTCTGCATTTATGTTAATGATCTCATTTTCACAGGAAGTAATCTAAAGATGTATGAAGAATTCAAGGCTGCTATGGCTCGTGAATTTGAGATGAGCAACATGGGGCTGATGTCTTATTACTCGGGCATAAAAGTGAATCATGTGAAAGAAGGAACATTCATCTTTTAAGAAAGATATGCAAGTGCGGTCTTGAAAAAGTTCAACATGCTCGATTGTAAGCCGGTGAACACTCCTATGCAATTTGGAACACAATTGATGAAAGAAGAAGGGAAGATTGACCCAACTGTTTCCCGTAGTCTTATTGGAAGTTTGAGATATTTAACTTGCACAAGGTCTGATATTTTATATGCAGTTGGAGTCGTTAGTCACTTTATGGAGAATCCGTCCGAGTCACACATGTTAGCTGCAACGAGAATACTTCACTATATCAAAGGCTCCGTTGACAGGTTATTGTGATAGTGATTATGCAGGAGATCTTGACGATAGAAAAAGCAAAACTGGTTTTCTATTCTTTATGGGAGATCATGCAGTAGCATGGAGTTCGAAGAAACAAGCCATCGCGACGCTTTCGAGTTGCGAGTCGGAGTATGTGGCTGCAACTTCTTGCGCTTGTCATGCTATTTGATTGAGAAGATTGTTGAAAGAACTTCCTTTGTAGCAAGAAGGTGCAACGAAGGTCATGATTGACAACAAATTAGCTCAAAGTTTGGCGAAGAGTTCCGTCTTTCATGAAAGGAGCAAGCATATCGATACAAGATATCATTTCATTCGAGAATGTGTTGCTAAAGGACAAATTAAGCTAGAATACGTGAAGTCTATGGATCAGGTTGCTGATATTTTTACGAAGCCGCTCAAGTTCGATGTTTTTCAAAGATTGCAGTTCATGCTTGGAGTTCGTAAGAATCAAGTTTAAGGGAGAATGTTGAATTAATAAACTTGATTCAAGAGTTACAAAGTTAGTTAGTAATAATGTCTACTTGTAGTTGAAGAGTCAGTAATTCATGAATCTAGTAAATGAATCATTCATGAATTATTTAATAATATAAACTCTAGAAGTCTCTCTAAATAAGTATAAATAGTTGTCTAATATGTAGATGGAAAATCAAATCATTTGCAGACCAGAAAATATCATCTCTCGTGACTTCCTCTTCCTTTACAGATTTTATCTTTGTTTTTATAGCCCATTACCTTCCAACAACCACATCATTTATGCTCTATATAATTTCCGTGTGGTGAATTTGAACATTCAATAAAATCAGCTTTATCTAGGTCTATGTCTGCCTTTGTAAGAAATTCATGCCATGCTCAGCCATCATCATAATATCATTGACTCAACTTTTTCTGCCAATTTCCGCTCGATAAGTGAAGATCTCACTCGAGAAATGGAATATCTCGCTCGAGATTTGAGTTTTTTTTAGCGGAAACATAATTTAGGTTATATTTATTAGGCTAAACTCAAGTTGATTATTAGAAATGAGTAGGATATATAATGACTACACAGTTCACATAATAAAAAATAAATACAATTATTAGATAATGATTGTATTTAATCATGTAATGATTGTCTTAAAATCATAAGTTAAGTACACACATAGGACACATCTTTCATATCTCTTACACATGTGTAAGAAATGTGAAATAAAGTATTTGACAAGACCGCATATTATACTTAAAACAATTCAAATCATGTGTATTTTATATTTTAAAGTAAGAAGGTGCACAATTTTATTTTATTTTTTGCCAAAACCAAATTGAGAATAATTGTACTATATTCTAATTAGTTTGGAATAATTGTACTATATTCTAATTAGTTTGGAATAAATTTTAGATGGTTACGTATCATTAATTACAAGGAAGTAATTGAAGATGCCATACAAATTAATAATAGAAGATCATGCGTGATTGATTGGACTCTATAAGATTATTGTAAAAATATTATGTACAATACTTTCAAGTTTTAAATGTAACATTGGTGTAAAGTCGATCAAACGCTCATTTTCCTATATATAAATAATAATGCTAATGTTTGTCTTTTAATTTGGTGATCATTACATATCAAAAGACAAAATGATAAATAGCCATCATAGATAACGAATCATAATTAATTGTTGTCACCAATTTAAATGGTATAAAATTTTAGCTAACTTTCACATTTTCGGATAAATTTGTCCTTACGTGTCTGGTGATCAACTTTCACATTTTCATAGAATTGAAACGAACAAGCTCCATTTATTCCAATACATGCATTGTTATTTCACATTATTAATACTTCAAAATAAATTCGATAATAACTTCATAAAAAAATCAAATGGAAATATAGCATGGGATCATAGGGCTATTTTCTTAATTTCCCAACTTTCCAAAATACGATATGGTTTCAACAAAAGAAAAAAAAATACAATCTATGGATGATTCTAGTACAAATTATTTATAGGGTAGGAACTATGAATTAAATCTAATGAACTTCCCATGATTTGTCATTGTCATAGAAAGAAGTTTTATTATTGATATATATAAGAAAACATTTTATTATATATGCTTCTTTATTTATATACACACACAATACTAAGATTGAAGGGCAGCTTTGTAGATGAGGTCAAAGGCATGCTCAATACATGACTTGAGTTTATTTTGGTCAATGAATCCTTTCTCCACTGTCACTGCAATTCTCAACTTCCCCAAATAGCTTAGCATTGTTACTAGGAGGCTCTGCACCCAAACATATATATAGGAAGAAGATCGGGTGAAAGAATACTTTATTTGGCGAGAAATGAGAATAAATCTAAATCTTTAATCTTTGTTGAGGGTATATACGTGAATTTATAAAAAATATTGTATACCTGAGGTTGGCCGACGACGATGAAATATAATCCCTTACAAGGTTGATTGGCTATTGCCATTTGTTCGACGGGCCCAATCATATTTGAAATTCCCATGCTTGTGTTGTTTAATGTTGTATGAACATATCGAGCCGTTGCCTATTCTTACATGAACGCAAATGTTTAATTCTTCTGAAAAATTTAATCTAATAAAACGAATTATGTAATTAATTTGCTAATTTGCCTATTCTTATCAAAACTTTGAATGCTCTACCTGCCATGCGTGGTTTGCAAGCTATTATATATATAGGGATAGAGTTTACTCATTATGCACTAAAGATTGCGGTTGAGGGTTCCCACACCATAAAAAAATGTTATGATAACATTAGTATCAATTAATTACTACTTTACAAATTAAACTCGAACCTTACTCATATGCTTTTTTTCATCTTTTGTCGTGAATATTCTTCTCTATTTTGCTCCTTCATAAGACCTCTCATCAACTTGAACCGGTCAAAATTTTGTTTCTCCTATTTTAGCTTCGAATGTAACGTCGGAAAAAAAAACAATAATAAGCTGCAATAAATTAGTTAGTACCTCGGTGCCCCTCGTCCTTGTGATGATACTAAGAAGCTGGCCAATGAGGTAAACCGCAGCAGAATTCTTCTGCCTCTTGATCATCCGATGAGATTTCTTAACAAAATCGAGCGGGTTCTGAAGCTCGGATTGAGTCAATTCAGGTAAAGAAACATGCAAGAATGCAAATTGATTGCCCCATGGCATGCTTGAATTAGGTTTGGTCATTTCATCAATTGATTTGTACCCTCCAATAGCCCTAGTGTTGAGCAAAACCAGGGCCGTTGTCTTTGATTTCATTGATTTTTCATCCGTTTTTTGCATATATAGTCGAGTCCCAAATGCTATTATACCCGTCATGACGTCATTAATAGTCTGCCAGTGGAAAATGGAAAAGAAAAGAAAAATAATTAGATTTTGGAAGAAGAAACAAATACTGTACATAATTATGATTAGCTAGGGATCGTGATCATTTGTCAAATACATATATAGTATACCCAAAGTCATGTGTACCACATTGAGCTTGTTCTTGATTTGCTTGAGCTGATCCATGGAAAACGTCGTCGTAGTCGTCATGTTCGGCCGGGATTCGATACCATTGAAACCCGATCTTATCGGCGATATATCATCCTTCATCAAGGTGCTCTTGAAGAGGCTGCACCCAAAGTCGTAAGCCGTGTGAGCAATGCCGGTGAAAAATCTAGGAACCTGTCGCAAAAATGATTTGTGACGAGTTTCGGGGCCCATGTTCGACTGACGTGACGGGAACGTTAGCGGTACCGATGGGTCATCGACGCGTAGTAGGCACGATAGGAGGGCTCCCATCAAGGAGTATCCGTCACCTAACGAGTGATGGAGCTTAAAGATGATATTACTTGCTGCATTTTTCGTCGGGTATTTGAGAATGTGAATTTCCCATAGCGGTCGATTTGGCGGGAGGTGTTCCCTTGCTATTTTTGACAAGTAGTCATCAAAACATTCATTGTAGTAGTCTATTGACATGCCACTAGAGAAAATTGGAACGATTACATGGTCCTCAAGATTCACCTCTATCTTTTTCCATTTTCTCATCCCTTTCTTGTCCCTAACCTGATCGATTTCGAGAATAACATGTTAATTAGCTAGTGAATTAAGTACATTGAGTATATCATTTGATCTAAGAATTATAATAATCTTGTGGGAGGGTGGGTACAAGATAAAATTGGTAAGCCATTTTTTTCCTCAATATTGACTCAAATTTGTGACATGTATATGTGAGAGAGAGAGAGAGAGAGAGGAGAGAGAGAGAGAGAGAGAGAGAGACGTTGTTAAAAACCAGAGCGGAGATCGAACCAGCAAAACTTTCGGGTCATGATTCAACCCGTGATTGAACCGTTTAATCGATCCGTTCAATAAATAAATAAAAATATTAAATAAATAAATGATAAGTAATTTTTTCAACGTAAAATAAATGAAAAGTATTAAAAAAAATTATATTTGTAACTAATAAAGTAAAAATTCATCATAAATATATATTAAAACTCATAATATATAGTTATATATTTTATTTTTACTTATATTTATTATGAATTATTATATATAATGCAAAAATAATTAAGAATCAAATAGAAAAAGAGTGTTAAAATTGGAGTTTGGATATAGAACTAATAATAATAATAATAATAATAATAATAATAATAATAATAGTCAAATTAGTAACAAATGCCTTGGTGGAGTGGTAAAAGCTCCTTGGCTTTGTTTGGAGATCCCGTGTTCAACTTCGGTTAACAAAGTTGACCCGCGCAATTTTCAAAAACCGGCACTAGTTTCCGATTCCGGACGGTTTTTCGCCTGTTCAACCGTGTTTTTACCGGTTTTGACCCATTCCGGGTCAACATGAACTAACTTGATCGGTACCAGATCTGGTTCCCGGTTCAACTAGTTGAATCGGCCAGTCCGACCCTGAGAATGTTAAGTATGTTATATATATATATATATATATATATATAAACTATTACTACTATATTGGAGTATTAATTATGAACAAAAAAAAAAAGATTACCATAATCGAAGAGAAACGTGGGTTTATAGGCAAGAAGACATCTTTGAGGAGAGGCATTGTCATAGAATCATCAAAAAGAAATTCTGTTTCCAAAACTCCTAAAATTGTGAGTGATAGTGCAGAGCTTTTTAAATATTGAGCACCTGGGCTCATGGGCTCCAACACTTCTTCGTCACCCCCCATGATAGTAGAGAGAGAGAGAGAGAAAGAGAGAAAGGGAGAGGGAGAGAGGAAATTCTATGGCAAATGGCTTTGGGGTGTGGCTTCAGTCATACTTTAATATATAGAGTGAGGTTATCGTTTTTATTACCTCTAAATGAACAATATATTACTTCCTCCGTCCAATTTTTGTGTACCTATTTGGATACTGACATGAATATTAAGAAAATGTGATAAAGTTGAGTTGATGAGATAAAGGTGTATTTGAAGGGTAGTGATAAAGTGGTAGTTGATGGAATAAATGTTGTTAGTGGTGGACCCATAGTGAAAAAAGTAGTGAGAAAGTGGTAATTAGTGAAATAAAGGTGTGGGTCCAAGTGGTAAAGGATAGAAAATAACATGAATTAGTAAGGATAGATGGGTACTTTTATACAAATGAGTATAAAAAGATTGGACAGATAAAATAGGGCAAGTGGGTATACAAAGATTAGACGGAGGGAGTATGAGTTATAAATTTATCTTTAATAGTGGGAACTACAAATTTTATATCTTGTTTGATAGGAACGATAATATATTTATTCTTATTTATGTGCTATAATTTTTATATCTTGTTCACTTTGGATAAAATTGATGGATAAAGAAAGAAATGTATAAAATGATCACTCCATTTCTAAGGTATAAAATTATACCTTAGGCAAAGTATAAGTGGTTGCCCGAAATTTAAGAGAAAATATCACTTTATATCCCAACGTTTCAGAGAATTTGCAATAATGTCCTAACCTATCAATTTTCTCTAAAAATGTTCCAACATTTCAAATTTTGTATATCGTTGTCCTGTTAGTGATTTCCGATGAGTTTTGTCTATTTGGCTCGCCGGATTGTACACACAAGAGAGACACGTGTATTTACACATTAAAAAATAAAAAATATTCTTATTTTCTTTATTTTGTTCTCTCTCTTCCTTTCTTACCTTCATCTCTAACAACCTGTCTTTGTGCTTATCTGTCTTCCCTCATAAATTGGAGTTTGTATTTGTTAATGATATTGGTATTGATGATTGTGAGGCTACTATTATGGAATGTATTAATAAAGAGAAGAATTTGTTGGAGGTATTTGTTGAGTGTTTTAATGAAGTGGAAGAGGAGAATGGAGAAAGAAAGAGAAGAAAATAAAGAAAATAGGAATATTTTAAGAATTTTTCAATGTGTAAATACAGGTGTCTTGCTTGCGTATACAATCCAGAGAGCCAAATGGACAAAACTCGCTAGATTTCACTTGCGGGACACCGATATAAAAAATTTGAAACGTTGGGATATTTTTGGAGAAAATTAATAGGTTAGGACATTATTACAAATTCGCTGAAATGTTAGGACATAAAATGATATTTTCCCGAAATTTAATACCCCTGCCCGAATCATTTTTAGAACGAAAGTTATAAAATAATATTCCCTCCGTTCGGGTTTTAAAGTCCCATTTTAAATGGGTACGAAGATTAAGAAAATTGATAAAGTGTTTTTTAGTAGGGCAAAAGTTAGAAAGTAGAGAATGAATAATGACAAAAAAATAGTGGTAATGACAAAAAAATGTGGTATTGACCAAAAAGTAAGAATAAAGTTGTTGGGATGATAAAAAAAGTAGAAATAAAGTTGATATGAGGTAGGGTCCTAAATGGCAAAGAATAGTAATTTTCAAAAGTAAGAAAGGTATAATAATAGTATAAAAATGAGAGTAAGACTTTTAAACTCGAAAATTTGAAATAGGTGAAATGAGACTTTAAAACCCGAACGGATGGAGTATTATCCTTCATTTTTTATACTTTTCACTCAAAATGAACACTCTTCAAGCTTAATGCAGCTGGAGGCCAAATTGTTAAATAACGGCTAAATGTGATGTCCCCATCATCATGTATTGATTATATTTAAGCTCGATAAAATTGGTTGAGATTCTCAATTCGAACATTTTGTTTTTGTCACACTCATCATCAATATATTAAAAACAAAGGAGCTAAAGGAATTTTTTCCGCTTAAACTTGTCTCGAAATTCTAAGCTTAATTAAGTTTTTTTATTCAATTCGATTTAAATTATCAAAGTATAATTCAATAATTACTACTGTAACATGCTTCTGCCATACCAGTCAAAAGCAATATTTGAGATAACCAAAAAACCAACAGAGAATATCGCCAATATTAGCACTAAATACATTGCAAAATTAAAAAATAGCACTTTACATAATCTTTTTAAAAATTTAACACTTTTTGACTTATTTGCCCTTCTCTTACTTTTCACTAAATTTTTATCTCTCTTCCCTCTTTCCTCACTTTATTGTTCTATCACATTTCACTTTTATGACTAAAAAAAAAAAAAAAACCTTTCTCCATTACTTTTCCGCTGTCGCCGCCATCGTCATACTGTCGCCGGCGGTCACAATTTTTTTTTTGTGACTGAACAAAAAAAAAAATATTTCACCACCACTTTTCTGCCCTTGCCGCCGCCGTTGCCACCACCTCCGGCTGTCATAAAAAAAAATTGTGACTGAACAAAAAAAAAAAGTTCCACCCCCACTTTTCCACCGTTGCCGCCGCCTCCATCGTGTCATCGCTACCTTCGTCGGCGGTAACAAAAAAAATTTTGTGACTGAACAAAAAAAAAACGTTCCACCACTATTTTTCTACCGCCGCCACTATCGCCGTCGGCTACAAAAAAAATTTGTGACTGAACAAAAAAAAATTGTGACTAAACAAAAAAAAATTGTGACTAAACAACAAAAAATCCCACCACCACTTTTCCATCGAGCCACCACCGCTGTCGTCGTGCCGCCGCCACTGTCGTCGGCGGTCACAAAAAAAAATTTCGTGACTGAACAAAAAACATATAATTTCCACCACCACGAAATTTTTTGTTCAGTTACAAAAAAAAATTTGTGGCCGCCGTTGACGGTAGAAAAATGGTGGTGAAACTTTTTTTTTTGGTTCAGTCACATAATTTTTTTTGTGACCGTCGAAAAAGGTAGCAGCGGCGACAACAACGAAAAAGTGATGGTGGAACGTTTTTTTTGTTGTTCAGTCACAATTTTTTTTTGTGACCGCCGGCGACAGCGGCGGCGACACGACGGCAGCGGCGACAGCGGAAAAATGGTGGTGAAACATTTTTGTTTTTGTTTTTGTGCAATAACAAAAAAATTTTTGTGACCGCCGACGACAGTAGCAGCGGCACGGCGGCGGCGGTGGTGGCATAGCGGCGGCGATGGCGGAAAAGTGGTGGTGAAACTTTTTTCTTTTTGTTCAGTCGCAATTTTTTTTTATGACCGCCGGCGGCACGATGGCTGCGACGGCGGAAAAGTGGTGGTGAAACGTTTTTTTTTTGTTCAGTCACAATATGTAATTCTTATTTCTTACACTACCGTTCACAACAAAATATGTGTTACTAGTCTTATATAGAATTTTGTTAAAGAATCAAGGATATACATAAGTTAAAAGGTGCTAGATTTTTACAAAATTATATTAAATACTATTTTTTATCTTTACAATGTGATAAGTACTATTTTAACTATCCCCTCAAACGAATATCGCTATTTAACAATTTAAGATAACATTTGCAAAAAAATATAAATGAGCAGTATTCCCGGTTATCCATAGTGATTATATAGAATAGGTTAGTAACAAAAGTGTCGGTAATAAATTTATGGAATAAATTCTGATTAATTCAAAGTAAAAATAAATAAATCAACATTCTATGTACCTAAAATGGTGATTAAGAAATATTTAATTAAATTTATATTTTTTAAATGAATTAAAAATATAAACAACAATTTTGTTGTTACAAGGTGACTGTTATTAAATTTTTAGTGAAATGTATCTCTGTATCTCTGTTTTTGTTTTTTTACCACTACAGATAATAGAGCTTGAATCCGAGACCTCTAACTCACAGATAAGATTTATTACCGTTTGAATGTCTTCGAAGAAATAGTGAAATGTTTCTTTTAATTTTCTTAAAAAATGTATGTCAATATGAAATCAATAATATTCATAATTTTTTTTAATTTGTCCCTAAAACTGAGTTGTTAAGCACAATTTTCCAGCATAAATCTATCTTCATCTTATAAGTTGCCTAAGTTATGTGTCTCTTTCTGTCATTTTTTTTCTTCTCTAAAATGAAAGTTGTATTGAAAATTACATCTCAATTTATCTGGTGTCCCATATTGAAAAATGTATTTGAATCACACAGCCATTATTCCAAGCAGTTCTTAGAAAAAAAGAAAAAAAAAATTCGAAGTCTAAGTGTCTCTAAGATCATGCAGTTTCATGAGAAGTGGATGATGTATTGTAAATTAATATCATTTGCTAACTTTTTATTCATAATATGCCTACCTTTATTTGTTATATAATTAAATTAATAAATTTTACATTTATTATACTTTTGTATTGCATAATTTACAATTATTCAATGCAACAAAATATAAACAATCGCCCGTGCAATAGGGGTCATATACTAGTATATTTAATAATCAAAATATTATTACTATTAATATTATAATACTCCTTCCGATCTAATGAAATTATCATGTTACTGTTCGATATGGAGATTAATAATAAGGCTAGAAAGATAAAAAGTAGGTAGGTCCCATCACATTTGAAAGAATTTGAAGGATTAAAACTTTCTTTATTTGGAAGATAACAATATGCGTGAGACGCCTAAATAAGGAAACGATGACAATATAAATGAGTTGGAGAGAGTATTATTTAGGGTTAATTTGGTCCAAATATACAAATTATACCTATTTTTTGGTCTTTTCACAAATTTTTAGTGAATCAATGCTAATCAGGCGCCGTATTATGTTGATACTTTTCAAATATGAAAAAGATGTACATTAAAATCTCTATAAATAAATAATTTTGGGAGATGAAATTTTATTAATTTAAAAAAAAATATTAATATTTCGACAAATTAATAATTTATTAATTTATATAGTATTAAATTATAGAGATTTTACAGTAGTACGGTTTAGTAGGGCTGTCTAAACGGTACGGATATGGTACTTTACCCGAAAATATCGGGTACCCTATCCCAATTTTTTCAAAATTTTGATACCCTATCCCGACCCTATATTAAAAATTGGGTACCCAAATACCCGAGCGAGTAATCCCGATCGGGTATTAGGGTACCCTAATTATCCGAGCATTAAATCGAACTTGTCGCAAATTGCAATAACTATAACAATCAATTGATAAAAAAAATTAATAGAAGACGTAACATACGTCAATCACATAAAATGTATATGCAACCAGAAACTTAATATTAAAACAAAACCAACACGATTAATCGATAAACATAAAACCATAATTCCATAAGCAACCTAATAAAAAAACATAAACCGTAATTAATTCCACAATAAAGTTTTTCTGCCCTACTTTATGTTTAGTCGAGAGAGAGTTTTATATATTAATATTAGAGAAATTACCGTATATATAAGAGAAACTAGGATTTAGCTGTACAAATATAATAAATTTATAATATATATATAAATAAATATAATATATTAAATTAAAACTTCGGATTCACTTGGATATCCGGATCGGGTATCGGGTATACCCGATACCCGAAATTTTTGAAATTCTCATCCCATATTCCGACCCTTTTATTCGAACATGCAAGTAACGAGTGCTCAATACCCGTCGAGTTTCAAATCGGTACTATACTACTCGATTACCCGCTACCCATTTAGACAGCCCTACGGTTTAGTAATATATGAAGTCAATTTTCTCGACACTCAAAGCGATGCAATTGTTAGTTCTTTAAGCGGTTTGATTCCGAAAATGTCAATGTTTGTTTCAAGAGGAGAAAGGACAAAATTATCATCGTACGTTTTTTTTTTTTTTTTTTTTTTGGGAAGGGAAAAAATTATCATCGTACGTTAACTAAGTAGTATTGTGTAATTTATATTGCCAAAAAACATATTACATTATTAAAATACGACACTAAGTTGTATTATATTGCCAAACAACATACAGTACATACTACGTCATTATAATACGACGCTAAGTTAGCATCAAAATTAACGCTATAAATGAAAATAATTCAACATAAAAGGTAAAACTATAAATGTTAATACTCCACCCATTCATAGTCCTACATTGATGGTAAAGGTAAGAATTATAAGTTGCGGGTCAGGGTGCATTTTGGTGGAAAATGATGGAAAATAAGTATTTTTATATTTTTTCACCATTTTTCACATGTTTATTATGGTTATTAATTTTCTCAGGCAGGATGAATAATATTTTCGGGCAACCTCATTTCCATCCTTTTTTATCCAATTGTGGATAATATTAACATGTGAAAGGAGTTTGATAATTTTTTCCATAAGACAAAAGACATAAAAATGAGGAGAATGTGGGGGACCATGTGATATAATTCTATCTTCTAATTTAATAAATATGTGATAGAAAAGTGTGAAAATAATAAGGCAAATTCTCCTGTGAGACGCGCGTGTGGCGCGTGCACTGCACTCGCTCACGCCTCACGCGCGGCGCGTGTTGTTCACGCGTCATTTTTTTTTTTTTTTACAATCATCCCATGTGCACCACAAAGTGTATCCATATGCACAAACATGTTCACCGATATGCACCACGTTGTATTTTCATATGCACAACATTTATTCCGATTTTTTTTTAATTTCCAAATTTATTTTTCCCTCTTTCTTTTGTTTGCCTATTCTTTTTTGGTTTGCCGCTTCTTCTTTGGTCAAGATTCGAGCGAGGGGAACCGAAGGCCTCGGAGCGAGCCGAAACATCCAAATTGTTGCCTGACGATTATCCTTATATTAGTAATTAGAGTGAAAGCAGAGCCGTAAAATTGGAGCCGAAGGCTCCACCGGACTAAAATAAAAGAAAAAGAAAAAAAACTGTAAAAAAAATGCTGGAAAAAGTTGGTGCATATCAATACTCTTCGGTGTGCATTTCAACATAAAGTGCAGTGCACATAATTATATGGTGCATTGCATATGAGCTTATTGCAACAAAAAAATAAAAATCGAAAAAAAATGACATGTGCACAACACGCGTCACGCGTAAGAGGCGCGCGTGTGCAATGCACGCGCTATACACTGTCTCACAATGTGAGACGCGTTGCATGGGAGACAGACTCAAATGATAATATTTTCTCATTTTTTCTTGTCCATCATTTTGTAATAGAACTCTACGACTAAATTAAATGCACCCTTAGTGTTAAAAAAAGAAAAGTGCATGCTTCTTGTGGATAAAAAGAAAAGAAGTACATATTTTTTTGTGACCGGAGGAAATATCTTACACCATTATTGTAAGTTGGTGTTTAAATCTAAGTTCAATTTTAGAGGAAGAAAAATAATTTTGTTGATTCAAATATGACTAATTAGAAGAAGAACTGAAAAAAGATCGAAGCAATTATCAATGGCGAAAGGTGAAACTTGGAGTTGATCTAGACCTTCAGTCTTATTAATTATTTCTTAAAATTTTGAATGAGAGGGACAAGTCTTAGTAACAATTGTTTTTTCATTATTATTTTTTTAAATAAAAGTAATAGTACAATATAAGTGTTTTCAAAATCCTCGGTCCCCTGCCCCCTCTGAGCCCTCTCCCTCGGCTCCTCTAATTAATGCTCTAAGTTAACATCAACATGCTATTGTATTAAAAAAAAAAAAAAGTGTTACTATAATAGATAATATTTCACGAAAATGCTTCCTAATTTTGGGTGGCATGGGTTTAAGAAGAAAAAAGTGTTATACTAACTTATTGTGTTGACCAAACAAAAAGAAAATGTTTGAAGCTGCTCGGTTGGTTACTTGTTTATATTTGTCCTGTAATTACAAATATGGCTACTTGTTTGGTCATCTTGAAAATATATACAGTTGATGTTGGTTGAGCAGGTGGATGGAAAACGTGGTCGTAGCGATATGATTTACGACAGTAACCCCAGTCGTAAGCATGTGAAGAAGGCTGGCATTGCAATCCAAAAATGATACGCTGTCGACGAGTTGGAGGCACAATAGGAGTACTAGTGAAGCCCAGCCCAGCCCCTACAATATTTAACGGTGGGGTAGATGAGTAAGTAGATTCAATTGAATGTAACCTAACTATAAGCCTATGGCTATGATTCACTTCCTTAGAATATAGTAATATGTATTATGCACACTCGCATTCATTAGTTTCACATTCATCACTACGTCTATGATCTAACACTCAACAACTAACTGATCAAACTTTAATATCTCAAACTTACTCAGCCCGGGCCGACAGGAAACACAATTATGATTCACATTTCTTAGCAACGAGACATTATCTCAATCTTGTATCTCGTATTAGCAGCTCTCTGATTTAATTTGAAAAAAGTAAACAATTATTGTTAACATTCAACTCCAATAGCAGCAGCGGTGAGAGAAGGTTAAGAAATCATGAAATTCTGATGCCAATAAGTTATGTTCATATAAAAACCCTCTGTATCCTAAAAAATAAGAATTGATCTCATTCATTGATTTTAAGAGGGATGGATGGTCAAAATTGGATCGGGTCAACCTGGGTCAATCCGGGTTAAACCGTTAACTTCTTTTTTTGGTTTTTTTTTATGGTCACGCCATATGCACCGCACCATGCACTCCTATGCACCACACTATATAACAAGATGTACCACTAAGTGCATTGAGATGCACCAGATTTTCGAATTTTTCAGTTTTTTTTTTTGGCAAGCCATATGCACCACACCATCTATTCATATGCACCACACTTGATAATGAGATGCACCACTAAGTGCATTGAGATGCAACATATTTTCGATTTTTTTCGGTTTTTTTTTTCTGTTTTTTTTTTCAGATTTATTTTCTCCCGTTTTTTTTTTGCCTCATTGTTTTTTTATTTGCCGTTTTTTCTTTGGTCAAGATTCGAGCGAGGGAAGTCGAAGGCTTCGGAGCGAGCCGAAAAATCTAAATTGTTGCCCGACGATTATCCTTATATTAGTAATCGAAGTGAAGGCGGAGCCGTAAAATCAGAGCGGGGGAAAAAATATGCAAAAAAAAAAACCATATACATCTCAATGCACTTAGTAGTGCATCTCATTATATAGTGTGGTGCATATGAATGCATGATGCGGTGCATATGGTCTGGCCGTAAAAAAAATCGAAAAAAAAGTCAACGGATTGACCCGGGTTGACCCGCTTTGACTAAGATGAGATCTTGACCATCCATCATTCATAGATGTGTGGTTGAGATTAATTCTCATTTTTTAAGATAAGGAGGTTTTTTCACTAGAATGCATCCATATATATAGGAAGAGAATCATGTGAGAATGCTATCTTAGGTGAGAAATGAGAATAAATCTGGACCTTTGATCTTTTTTAATCAATGATTCAGATTTAACGATGCAATAAGTTAATTTATGCATTATGATGTTAATGCATTAAGTTATTGCAGTTCATGCATAAGAATATATATGCATTACATTTATGCAATATATGCATTTCCAATGTGATAAAAATACATTAAAATATGTTATTCTAACGATCTCATATAAAATTTATTCTCACCAGATCTCAACCATATATATATACCATATATATATACCATATATATATATATATATATATATACTAACTGAGAATTACATGGGCCGCATGTAGAACTTCTCATTAATAGGATTGAATTAAGTAATACTACACTAATTTTTAAGGAAAAAAAAATTGTACTAATATAATTGATTGTTGATTATTAACTTCAAGAAGGCAAATAGGTGAAGTTTAGAGGACCTTAGAATAAGCAACTATATCAACATGTTTGATATGTATCTTATGTCGTGTACACTTTTCAGATTTTTATGATACTAAGTTACTAACGATCATCTATTGTAATATAACTAAGTAATTCAGATAAGCAAAATTGAAAGAAACTTAAACATATACTCCATCTGTACGGGATCATTGTGGTGTTTTTGTCATTTTGGACCGTCCCATGTAAGTGTAGTGTAATGGAAATAACTCTTTTAACTTTTTAATATAAAGTAGTATCTCACAACAAATTAAATATGTGAGCTCCTTTTCCACTCAACAATATTTACTTATCTTTTTTTAGAACTCATACCCCACTCCTCACACCACCCTAACTCAAGATAGAGGGAGTATTATATTTTCGAACTATATGTAGTGAAAAAGTCTCTTGTAGATAAATATGATCGAGTGAAATATTTCTAAATTAAATTATCAAACTATATATAATTCTTATTCTTATCACATACAAAGTGATCATTTATCTATTTAGTCATACTTGGGAAGTGAAGTGGAGTAAAGTTATATATTAATATTAATATATTTAGTACAATATCTTTTTATATATTTAATTCATTAATATATTCAGTTTTGTAGTCATGAGGTTTTATGATGATAAATATATATGAACACGCCGGCGAACATTTTCGGTTTCAGTTCCTTCTTCGAGACCTCAAAGTCGCTGACATCAAGATAAGAATAAATTGAAAGTCGTCGACAAGGTCACAATGAACGATATCAATAGAAATTAAAAATGTTGATCCGGTATGTATTTCTTTAATATAATTTTGATTTTGCTATTTATTTATTTATTTTTCTTTTTTCGTTCCTCTTTTCCTTCCAGTATTTGTTTTTTTTTTTTTTTTTTTGAAGAGACATAGAGAGCCTTTGCTTTTCTTGCTTAAATATATTTAACGTACCTTCTTTATTTTGTTTCTCATACTCTCATTATGTTGGTCCGTATTATAAGGATAGATTTTTTTAGACTTGTTTACAACACCGACTTCTAATTTTTTTTTTTTTTTTTTTTTTTTTTTTTTTGCACTGATCAACTCTCTCCGAAGCATCGGGTTCTTCGATTGAAGGAGGCTTTTGAGTTATGTATGTACGTGTGTGTATTTAAGTGAATTGTTCGTTTTTACATTGGGGGTTACAGGGATAATTTAATAAATTCATAATTTTTTTATTAATATATTAATTAAGTGGGCTATGGTGAAAAAATTGGAGGCTATGAATAAAATTAGCTTTGTTTATTTTTTCTATTGATCTTGGGCCGATAAGTTATTAAATAGTAATAATAATACAATAGATAGGCCCATGTATAATATCTTTTTGAGTAATATAATATTAAATACAACCCCCCAAATCTCTTCCTTAATTAAAATAATTACTAGTAAATAAGTAACAAATTTACTAATATATTCCTAATGTCCCCGTTAATTAAGAACACTCAAATTAGATAATTAACTATAGCGGCAAAATATGATGAAGAAAAAAGCACATTCGAATCAAACCTAAGAGGGTAGAATTGTGATGGTTTTATACAGAACACAAAGAAATTGGCAGCCAAAAAATTAAAAAAACTTTGATGAACAATCGAATTATTCATATCCATATGCATGTGTGTACATATATAAGATATCATAATTGTGCAATGAGTTGAGGAAATGAGAGATACAAATGCCGACTAAGGGGGTGTATTCAATCATGACTCTGTGAGATTTTTTAGGAGTTTGAAAGTCTGGGTGTATTCAATCCAGACTTTTCAAACTCCTTAAAAATCTGGTGGTATTCAATCACAACTTTCTGAACTTCATAAAAATTTGGTGGTATTCAAAACTCCACTGACTTTCTAAAGTTGTTGACTCTGGTGGAATTCATCTTGATTTCACGCAATATTTGTATTGAACGAATTCCGACCTTCAACCAAGAGAATTTGAGAGTCCATGAAACACCAGCGCCGGCGCCTTACCAGAATCGGCTGGACTCTATTCGGCCCTCGGCTGGCACCCAGCCTCGGCTGGAATTTGTACACGATTGTGACCCAGCGGCGGCGGCATGCTAGCCATCTACTCTGCTACTAGATACCCAGCGGCGGCGGCATGCTAGCCAGCGCAGGCTTTAAGTTGTACTGGAGGCCAGCCGGCGCTGGAGGCTAGCCGGCGCTGGCTTTCGTCGACTTCAACTCCTCCAGAGTCGTTCAAATCCTATGCGAACTCTATCAAGACTCCACGCGGAGTCAACCAACTCTAAAACTCCACAGACTCTCCAAACTCTTTAAAATTCCCATAAAATCATGATTGAATACACCCCCCTAAGAATGCGAGGAGAGAAAGATTGGCGGTGGATTCCTTCGCCATTTTAATCCACAAACCTCCACCATGTCACCATCGGTGATCACCTCGCCGGTTACTACCGCCACTAATATTACTAACCTCACCATCATCTCAACCTTACCACTCTGAAATCAAGTATTATTTCACACCGTAACGCCATTGTATTGTGCTTTTACATATTTCTAGGGATTTAGGTTTACAAAAATTGACACCAAAAGGGTCAGTGTGTGTTGAAGAGAATTAATAGAGAATAAGTAGATTCATACCCATCTCTTAGATGCGCCTTCTTTTTTTTTTTTTTCAAATTTTGAAGGTACAAAGAGAGAAAGATATTTTTATATTGGGGGTTACAAAATAAGCATTTCTTATTTATGTAGGAATTTTAAGTGGGGGTTTATGGAATAAAAAGAGTATATATATAGAGGAAGGTTCAAATGGTAACTATTGTTTTATGTGTTAATTAGGAATCGATCTAGTCCATTCACTATTTTAGATTAACTAGTATGTAACCCGTCGAATTTCGATGGGATCACATAACATTATGATATTTTATTTTAAAAATGTAATAAAATAATTTGTTTAAAGTTATAGTGCGACTATGAACCGCTAAATTGTTAAATTACATAAAAATAAAAAGAATTCAAGTGAAAAGAGGTGGTGGATTCACTCAATCATCAACTTCTTTCAAGGAAACCAACAAAAATCAAAGTAAACACATGAATAAAATAAAAATAATTAATTTTATAATTACCTCACAATCTTATCGAGAATTTCATCATACACCACGTTAGTTGTCGTATACTGCGCCTTACCGTCATCGTCACGAGTAGGTATATATTTTTTGTCCGTCGAACATCAAATTTCATTATATTCATAAAAAAAATTAGATCCAAAATCCGTATAGGAATAGACACCCGTTAATTAATCACATCCAAATATTTATATATACATACTCGTTCATATTCAATTAAAAAAATGAAGTTGGTTCACATATTAAGTCCGTAAAATAATGTTATTACATTTTATAAATACAACTATCATAAAGTAAGCATTAATAATATAATGTATAAATATACATTTATTTATATACCCGTTACCCGTAGCAACTCGATTAAAAATAATTTTATTGTCTTAAACTCGCGTTGTAATACACGATGAAATCCTTAATATTATACCCCATCTCAATTCAGATTGAGAAGTAATTTTACAACCGATTCCCTCCGTACCCGCTATTCGCTATAAACTTGTATATTTTAAAGTAAACATTACTAATATTTAGAATAAATGCTATTCCCCCTGTCCCACGAAAGATGAGCCACTTTCCTTTTTGGGCTGTCCCACGAAAGATGAGCCATTTCTGTTTTGAGAAATAATTAATTGCATTCACACTGCTTTTACATTTGCATTCACACTGCTTTTTTATATTCTTTATCATTTATTCATACTACTTTTATATTTTTTATCAATAAAATACTCCACTAAATACACCTACTACTATTTCTTCTTAGTCTCCGTGCCCAAATCAAAGGGCTCATCTTTGGTGGGACGGAGGGAGTAAAAGACATCAATTAATTTTAATTTCAAGTATAAACCTAAAATTCTACAATATACAAAATCAGTTTAAAAACATAATCGAACCTAAATTTTGTAAAAAAATAAATTTACATGAGGGAGGCTCTTTACAACAAACAGGATTGAGCCATGGGGCTCGTCATGGAGCCGGGCTCGAGCCGCTCGATCAAGCTTTCGTTGTGGGTGCCTTAAAGCAAAACCAACTAACAACCATATGCCAAACCCAGATACAATATCACAGACTATAATAAGGTTGATACCCTATATACGGGGTAAATGTAAAAAAAATGTGGAGGAGCACTTTAATTTAATGTTAATAAAAATTGAATGCAATTAAACAAAAAGAAAAGAAAAGAAATAGCACTACATTCTCAACATGTTCTCACTTTCGCATCTCGCTATTAATTTCACTATTTAAAAAAGATTTATTTGAGAAGAAAAGGGTGGTAATATAAAATGAATCTTAATTAATATTAATATTATTTTGTATAAATACATGTTTATTTATATATCTATTTTTATATATATAAATTTTCTTATATATATACCCATTTTCATATACAGGTCACACGTCTCAAATCCTTAATATATAATTTTACATCTTGTTCTCGTCCAAACTCACATAGTAATATGCAGTAAAATCCTGAATATTATAAAGAAAATATTGACAAAATAAAGTAAGTTTCAAGTTTAAATTTGAAAACTATACTACAATTTACGAAACTCGTTCCAAGAAGCAATTTCACTACTTGTTCCCCTTACAACACTTATAGTAATGTTGCTATCTAATAACTCGAACCCATTTTTTAAATAAATGTACCCATTTCTTTGTGATTTAAGAAGTAACAACTTGTTCACGATTTAAACCTTCATAGTAATTCTCGCTATAAACTTAAATATTACAAAGTGAATATTATTAATACATAGTATAAATGCAAAAAAATTATAAATTAAATTTCATGTATTAACTCAAAAATTATACTATAACATACGAAATCAGTTTGAAATTATAATCGACGCAAAATATAATTCTCAATTAATTTTACTATTTGTTCGCATCATAAACTACTCATTCATTTCTCAAACTCGAATAACAATAACTAACAAACATGATACCTATGTATTCATATTTGAAATAAATTTCATAACTTGTTATTGTCTCAAAAGCATTGTTACTAAACTTATGATATTAACGAAATGTAACATTGATGGTCCCGAAACGAGTTACTGGTGTATGGAGGGGGAGGGGGATACACCAGTTCGGATTTTTCAACTTTGAAAACTTAACCCCCAAAACTACTTCAACCGAGTAAAAGGACTCAGTTGGAATCTCACAGCTGAGTATGCAACCTTAGCTGGAAGAGTGTGGTGCTGTGCAGAATGTGGTGGAAAATAAACTCGTTAAAACAACTCACGCTTTTAAGCTCAGTTAGTCAATAACCAAAACAGCTCGGTTGTAAATGTGCAAATGAGGTTTGTATGCTGGTTAGTCAGTCAGTTAAAAATGCAAGAAATAACTGAATAAAGATAAACACGAGCACACAGAGATTTAACGTGGTTCGGAGATAACCCTCCTACGTCCACGGGGAGTTGTGAGCCCACACAACTCTGTCCAAGTTCTTCTGGACAATCCACTCAGCTTATGCGGGCTGAGCAACCGTTAAGGATAAGTTTGCGAGTACTTATCAACCTTTACAGTTAAGTTTACGGGTACTTAACAACCTGACTACTCAATTACAGGAAGAGTAGAATCCTAAACCTTTTCAGGTGAAAGAAAATGGGTTTCCAACTAAAAGCTCTAACGTGTAGCGAGCTAAGATCTAACACTATACGAACTCTCACTAAGTGATGTTCTCAAGGTTCGATCTTAAGACACTAAAACTATCTAACTCTAGAACTCTCAACAAGTGATGTTCTAAGAGATTCAGTTCAGCTCATGAAGAATATTGTTCTTTTCTTTTTGCTCTCAGATTTTTTCTCGCGTGTGTGTCTTCACTTATCAGTGTCTTGTATCTTCGAATGAATGAATGCCTCTATTTATAGGCGGAGAGAATCAACTAGCCGTTGGAAGAGCTGTTGATCTCTGATCGTTGAAAGCGATGGGTTGTCTCTCATTTTTGTGGACTTTCCCGATATGGCATCTGAGCTCTTCTGCTTTCCATCTGAGACAGCCTTGTGTTGGGCCAAATGGGGTAAAGACTGAACGGTCAAACCCTCATGTGACTTCCTTTTGAAATTCAAATTCAAACCTTTCTGACAGTCAACCTCGGTTAGTCGGTTGAAAATCTTGATCTTCATCTGAGTGGTCTTCAGCTGATGTTCTGACTGAACTGTTGAACTCTCAGCTGATCTTGAACTTCATGTTGAGACTTCTTTATAACTTCCCCCTTCTTGAAACATTCTCTTTATCGGATGGCATTCTATAGCTGATGTTCCAACTGAACAGTTGGCTTGAACTCTCAGCTGTCAAAAAGCATAGCTCTCTCATCTGGCAGTTTTGTAACTGATGTTCCTCATCCGATCTTTCATCCGGGGTTGTATCCGAGTGTTGCTCTGTTGCCGTCTTCAGCTGGAGATCTGTAAAGATAAAATCTTAACATTGCTCAAACAGCGAGCCTAACAGCTAACAAAAGGAACTGGCAACATCTACTCGGTTGGGGTCAGTTGGTTTTGGAATTCATCAAAACTCATACTAATAAATTTCCCAACAAACATGATTTTTTTTTTGAAAATTAAGTCCTAATTAGAACATTATAATACACCCATATTATAGGGTGGAAGTTCATTTTCAGTTTTCACCCCAAATCAAAAAACATGATTTTACCATTTCCCATTACCTCACGTCTGCCCACATTCTCTCTCTCTAAAAATTCTCTCCAAACCCTAAAGCCTCCTTTCCACCATTTTCATCATCCACCATTTTCCTCCATCGTCACGCCACCTCCATTTCCAGCGTCACGCCACCTCCTCCATCTAATCTGCCCATGGCTTCCGATAGTGACATCGAGGAACAAACCCTAGGAGAGGAAGTGATGGTCCCGAAACGAGTTACTGGTGTATGGGGGGGGGGAATACACCAGTTACGATTTAAAAACTTAAACCTGAAAAATCACTTCAACTGAATGAAAGAGGACTCAGTTGGAATCTCACAGCTGAGTAAGCGACCTCAGCTGGAAGAGTGAGATTGTGCGGAAAGTGGTGGAAAATTATACTCGTTAAAAACAACTCACGCAAAACAGCTCGGTTGGTCAAGAACCAAAACAGCTCGGTTGAAAATGTGCAAAAGAGGTTTGTATGTCAGTTAGATTGATCAGATAAAAATGCAGATGCAACTAAATAAAAACAAACACGAACACATAGGATTTAACGTGGTTCGGAGATAACCCTCCTACGTCCACGGGGAGATGTGAATCTTCACACCTCAGTCCAAGTTCTTCTGGACAGAACCACTCAGCTTACGCGGGCTGAGCAACCGTTAAGGATAAGTTTGCGGGTACTTATCGACCTTACAGTTTAGTTTTCGGGCACTAAATAGCCTATGTCAAGTTTGCGGGTACTTGACGACCTGACTACTCAATTACAGGAAGAGTAAGGTCCTAGCACACTTTTTAGGGTGTGAGATAGGGTGGGATTTCCAACTACAGCTCGATCACGAATGAGAGCTGGATCTAAGGCTTGAACGAATAAACACTCAAACTAAGATCTAAGACAGATTTTCACTCTATGAACCCTCAACTACTAATGTTCTATCACTTTTGAACTCTCAGCTGCTGATGTTCTTAGAATAGGAGTTTAGCAGATTTTTCTTTCGCTTGTGATTGAACTTTTCTCTCTTGCTTCAGTCTGTCTCGTGTGTCTTCTATCTCTCAAATGAGAGAATGCCTCTATTTATAGGCGGAGAGAATCAACTAGCCGTTGGAGGAGCAGTTGATCTCTGATCGGTTGATAGCGATGGCTTGTCTCTCATCTCTGCAGACTTTCTCGATATGGCATCTGTGTTCTTCTGCTTTCCATCTGAGACAGCCTTGTGTTGGGCCAGATGGGGTAATGACTGAACGGTCAAACCCTTATGTGACTTCCTTTTGAAATTCAAATCTTAACCTTTCTGACAGTCAACCTCGGTTCGTCGGTTGAAAGTCTTGATCTTCATCTGAGTGGTCTTCAGCTGATGTTCTGAACTGTTGGACTCTCAGCTGACTTTGAACTTCAAGCAGTTGATCTTTTTGTTCGAGTTCTACAACTGAGGTTCTGAAACTGAACACTCAGTTGTCTTCCTTGTATTTACTCAGTTGGGTTTGAACCCTCAGATGACTTTCCTTTTCATCTGATGTTCTCTTCCTTTCAATTGTTTCTCATCTGATGAACGCTCAGTTGGTTTCCTTCACAACTGATGTTCTGAAGACTTCCCCTTGTTTCCATCTGATCATATGAACTCTCAGTTGTCCTTCTTCACAACTAATGTTCTGTTTGAGTGACGCCTTGTTGCCTTCTTCAGCTGAAGACCTGTAAAGATAAAATCTTAACTTTGCTCAAACAGCGAGCCTGAATTAACATTAGGTTTTGGCAACATCTACTCGGTTGGGGTCAGTCGGTTTTGGAATTCATCAAAACTATACTAATAAATTTCCCAACAATTTCCCCCTTTTTGATGATGCCAAAACCACTTACAACTTGAAACCACTACTGATCTAAACCTCACTAACTTATCTAAAATCTCAGCTGAAATTCTAGACAATCTATAAGATGAAACATCAAAGGGTTAGTGCAGATATAACATGATATTGAAAGACTTTGTGATTCAGAGCTTGGACAATGAGGAATTGTTCATCAAGGTGAATCGTATTATATACTTTGAAGTTTTTGTTACAACTGAAGGTTACAAGGTTAAGCAAAAAACAGATAAAGATACAACAGTTGCTTTAAAAACTACAACATCCAAAAACTTCATCAGCTCAAAAACTTTGACAGCTCAAAAATACTGTTGACCGTACTTGCTGAAGATTCGGTCGAAAATCTCTTTCTTCGCAGCTGACTCAATCCCAGTGTTGACACCATGTTCCTTGCAGACTTGTCTCGCCTCAGCCATGATCGCGTTTCTGTTTGGCGTGCTCGTGCCTTTGATCATCTGAGGGCGGTATATGCACTTCTTTGGAACTGGAACGGTGTTGGGATCGAGCTGAGCATTCAGCATAGCTCGCTTGAACTGACTGAACATTCCAGGGTCTCCAGTTCTGAGTTCCCACAGGGCTTCCTTGAAGGCTTGCCTTGGGTCTTCAGTCGAGTAGACTTTCCTGTAATAGAAGTCATTGACAAACTCATGCTTGAACTGCTCCCAGTCATCGTTCCACTCAGCATTCATCCACTTGTCAACATGTGGAAACCGAGACGGGAGCGGAGCATCCTTCTGCAGTTGGCGCGTCGACTTCCTAGCCTCAGCCTTCATCTGGTGCTTGTTGATTCTTCGCACACTCCGGCTGGCTTTATTCCTGTCAACGTTCTTTTCCACCTTGGCGAGCTCCTTCTCGAACTTGGCCACCTTCTTGGCCTGATCGGCAGTGAACTTCTTGATCCAGGAGGGATTCAAGTACTTCTCCTTTGACTCCCCCATAGCTTTGGCAGCTTCGATACAGTCTTCAACAGATATTCCTCCGTCAAGTTCTGCTTCGAGCTCGGCCGTAAGCTCGGCTACGAGGTCGTGGGAGACATCCAGTTCGGACTGCGATCCTTCAGCTTCAGCTCCTTCAGCTGGCACTCCTTCTCCTTCAGCTTGCTGGAGAACAGCTTTCCCTCGTCCAGCAACAGCTGCTGGTTCCTTGTCTTCCCCAGCTGCTGGCTCCTTATCTTCCCCCTTTTTGGCATCATCCAAAAGGGTGGCTACAGTGCCATCCAGGGAGGTTAACTTGGTTTCAGCCTGTTGAACTCGGGAAAACAGCTCGTCAACAGCATCCTTCTCAGCTACCTTCTTGGCCAGCTCCAAGTCTTTGCGCTCCTGCTCAGCTCGCTGCACAGCTGCAAAGGTCGCAGAGACCTCTTTGTGGAGGGAGACGAACTCAGCTCGGAAAGAGGCGAACTGAGACATCCACTCCTGGTCCTGAGTCTGCTGGGACTTTGCAAGGTCAGATTCAGCAACGGTCTTGAACACGTTGAAATCCGAGCTGAGGCTCTGAACGGCCTTCCTTAGAGCCGAGACCTCCGAGCTGGAAGAAGTGGAGAGGTCTTCGAACTTGTGCTGCAGAGAAGAGGAGAGGTGTTCTAGCTGATTCTTCAAGCTGGCATTTTCTGCCATCAGCTGCTGCATCCTGTCAGCTTCCTCCACCTTGGTCAGCTGGATCTTGGACAGCATCTCCTGCCTCAGCTGGTTGACCCTCTCCGAAATCAGCTCGCAGATGGCGTCGGTTGAGAGAGCTGGCTGATCGGAGGGTCCGGGCAGAAGCTGTGGTTGTGGCTGGGCAGCAGGCTCCGGGACAACCATGGCAGATCGGCTGGCGAGGTAGGCCTTGAGCTTGTCTTCTTCTCTCTTGGCCGCCTCATCAGCTGCGTCGACGTCGTCCATGCATGAGGCATTTTTGGCTAGCATCTCGTCAAGAAACTGAACAGCTCTAGGATTGTTGCACAGATCCCTGGTGTCTGTCCCTTCTTGGATGCTCTTGTCCAGACGTCGTCGTAGCACAGCCACCTTCTGGTTGTAAGCTACCTCCATGTTTTGGTAGTCGAAGTATTCCCTCAGGTTGGACTCTTCGACCTTCAACTTGTCCCAACCATGGATCCTGAGGGTTTCCTCCTTGACGTACCAGTAGCTGAATATGACGCTGAACTGGTAGAGCAGTTCCGTCCCGAGTACGGCAAAGATGGGCATTGAGGCTGCCTCGGGGAACATGCCAATCAGCTTGCGGAAGCAGTAGCTGAGTCTTCCTTCATATTCAGCCAGGATTGCCTGGCGGTTGGCTTCTTCATCGATTGGAGGGGGTTCGATATCGAAGGTTACAGGTTTGATGGTTTCATCAACGTTGTCCGAAGGAATGGTCACAACGTTGGCATCGAGCGAGAGGCTCGGACTATTTGATTGAGGACCAGTTGAGAGAACTGGATCCTCTTTAGGTAGTGAGTCGGCTGGCTCGAGGGTTTCTTCAGACTCAGGTGGGTTTACCTGGCTGGCATCAGCTCTAGTTTGTCTATCGTGGGACTCCTCAGATGAAGAAGAGTCATCTGAGGAGGAGCTGGAATCCTCCACTTGGATCTCCACGTCTTCAGCTGCTTTCTCCTGACGCGGCTGAAGAATGAATCCAGCTGGGTCAACCGATTGACTGGATTCGGTTGACTCCTTTGCCTCAGCAGGCTTGACCACCACTGGACTTGTTGTGGATGGTTGAGCCGCTGGCTGGATGAACCTTATCCTTGGCCTCTTCTGCAGAGGTTCCTCCTCTTCCTCCTCTTCGTCTTCTTCCACCTCAGCTACCTCCTCCAGCTGGCGCTTCGCCGGCTTGGTCCTTGAAGGCCGGCGAGCTGCTGACTCCACAGCTGGCTTGGGGGCACCCTTGGGGGTGTAGACAACCTCCACAACATCCCTGGCTTTCTTAGCTGAGGGGAATAGCGATAGCTTGCTGACTGGAGTGTCCTCACTTCCTTCCCATATCAGCGGCAGTCCTTGTGTAGCTTGGAGGATGAGGGCAGAAATCTTTGTTCCAAAGTTGAGTGTCCCCTTGACACTCAACAATAGTTCTCCGGACTCAGCTGTTGTCTCGGAGATTTTCTGCTTCTCCATCATCAGTCCAGATATCCCAACCAGTCGACCTGGTGCAGCTCTTCCAGGGCCTTCTGCTGCTTGAGCTTAGGACGGCTTATGTCACCAAAGGCTCCACCATATGCGAAGGCGCACTTGGAGATTACATCGAAGAGAAGTCGGTGAGCCGGCTTCAGCTTCGTCCTCTGCATGCTCCCCTTCAATGGCTCGGGAACTATGAGGATTGTTTGAAGGAAGGTGTCAGCTTCTTTGTCAGTGAGGTTCCCCAGCACATCTGAGGCTTCGCGGTTTCTGGGGATGAGCTTCTCCAGATCCTTTGACACCTTTATCTCCACGACTGAGTCTTCTACTGTCCGGGAGATTCTGTGGCGTTGTTTGCACGGGATGATCGTGACAAGCCCGTCTTCTGCGACTCGTTGTAGATTCCGGTAGAAATGTACGACCTGCTTCCTGAGCAACAAGGCCGGAGAGAGGGTTGCCCAGTCAAGCAGATGGTGGTCGAAGAGGATGGTGACGACAGGAGCAAGCTCAGGCGAGGAGAGAGCCACTTTGGATAAAATTTGTTCGAAATGAATCTTTGACATCACCATGTCGAACGATTCCTGGAACGTGGCAGGCTCTGTGGAGACCATCTTCTTAGAGGCTTTGGATTTGGGCGCCATCTCGACTCGATATATATGCAAAGAAGAAGGAAAAAACTTTACTGAAAATGGTGAAACAAAATTTGAGAAGATGATGAATAGAGTAAAGATATGCACGAAAAGAGAAGGTAAGGATCACTTCCTGATTTGCCGTATTATATAATCTTTGACTCGGATAAAATCAACGGCTAGGGTTAAATCGCGCGTATTTGTCAACGGCTGTGATTTCGCGACTGTTGAGTAATTTTGACTGATAAACTACGCGCGCGTGTGAGAAGGTGAATAGTTTAGGGTGTCAGCCCAGTCGCACTATAAAGTGAGGCTATAGGTGTTCAGCCAGACTTTACATTAAATACGACATGATGGCTTGTTTAGTCTAGCTGACATGTCCAGGAATGTTTAAATTTATTTCAAACATTCTCATTTAATATCATAACACCTTCAGTCATAAATGATACCTGGCAGCTGATGTCGATATCAACTGTATACCTTAGTTGTGCTCCTCAGTTGCTGCATACCATCAGCTGACTCGAGTTCGTTTGTTCAGCTGACGTTTGATGTCTTTAGTTGGCAATTCATATCTGAGATTCCTCCTTCATCTGAGCTTCCCCCTTAAGTCGATATCCGATTCCTCAGCTCGGATCGATCTTTATCAGCTCGAATGACTCTTCAGCTCGGATGACTCTTCAGCTCGGATCCAAGAGACCTAGAAGGTCACACAGCATCTTGAACCGGGCTTCAGGAAGAGGTTTGGTGAAGATGTCAGCTCTCTGAATCTCAGTTGGGATCTTCTCCATGGACACATCCTTCTTCTCAATATGATCTCGGATGAAATGATGACGAATGTCGATGTGCTTAGTCCGAGAGTGGTGAACAGGGTTTAGAGAGATAGCTATGGCACTCGAGCTATCACAATGAATGAGAACCTGTCCAGTTGAGACTTCATAATCTCTCAGCTGCTGCTTCAGCCACAATACTTGCATGCAACAGCTTCCGGCAGCCATGTACTCTGACTCGGTTGTCGAAGTAGCAACACACGCTTGTTTCTTGGAGAACCATGAAACTAGCTTGCTTCCCATGAACTGACAGTGTCCAGAAGTAGACTTCCTATCCAACCGATCTCCTGCTAGGTCGGCATCTGAGTATCCAGTCAGCTGGATATTGTCATCAGTTGGGTACCACAACCCAACATTGACAGTTCCCTTCAGATACTTAATGATGTTCTTTGCTGCCAACATGTGTGCTTCTCTTGGTTGGACTTGAAAACGAGCACACACTCCAACTGCGTATGAAATGTCTGGTCGGATGGCAGTTAGATAGAGCAGCAAACCGATGATCCCTCTATACTGGCTGGCATCAATGAGCTTTCCCTCAGCTCCTGGTTCGATCTTCCAGTTCGTGTTCATAGGGATCTTTGTTGTCTTACTTGTCTGCAATCCGAACTTGGTGATGAGCTCCTTTGTATATTTGGACTGGTTGATGAAAATCCCTTCAGGTGACTGCTTTACTTGTAATCCAAGGAAATAATTCATCTCGCCCATCATTGACATCTCGAACTTCTCTTTCATAAGATCGGAGAATTTCTTGCACAGCTCCTCCGACTTGGAGCCGAAAATGATGTCATCGACATAAATTTGCACAACAAGTATATCTTCTTCAACTTTGATGGTGAACAGAGTTTTATCAACTGAACCTCGTTTGAATCCTGAGTCCAGAAGAAATCCACACAGAGTGTCATACCATGCCCTTGCCGCTTGCTTTAGACCATAGATAGCTTTCTTCAGCTTGTACACTCTTCCATCTCCAGTCTCAAAACCAGGAGGCTGTTCAACATATACATCTTCTTTGATATCTCCATTGAGGAATGCACACTTCACATCCATCTGATATACTTTGAACTTGTGATGTGCGGCATAAGCTAGAAAGATCCGGATGGCTTCCAGCCTTGCAACTGGTGCAAAGGAATCTTCAAAGTCAATTCCTTCTTGTTGGCAGTATCCTTGAGCTACCAACCTTGCTTTATTCCTCACAATGAATCCAATGGCGTCTCTCTTGTTTTTGAAAATCCACTTCAATCCAATCACCTTGACACTATTTGGTCTTTCTACCAACTCCCATACACAGTTGTGTAGAAACTCATTTAATTCTTCTTGCATAGCTGTTGTCCAGTGAACACAGTTGAGAGCTTCCCCAACATTCTTCGGTTCTGGAACATCAGCTACAAAGCAAGAAATCATGGCAACATCTCCAGCTTGCTCAAACTCCTCTAGAACTGCCAATTCCTCAGCATATTGGGCATAAGTGTTGGAATCTTCCTTGGTTGATTCTGGATTTGCAACTCTGCTCCGTGTGCGCACACCCTCGGTTGGATCTCCGATGATGTCGTCGGTGGAATGAACTTCATACCATCTTCGGTTGCGTCTTCCTTCTTCTTCCAACTGTGGCTGTTCAGAAATCCGAGTTGGAGTCTTCAGAGCTGGTGATTGATCAGCTGTTGAGTCTGGATCCTCAACATTTACAATAGTTTGAACTGAGCTCGGTTGGGCATCGGATGCTGATGCAGTTGGAGGAGCATCAGCTGAAGTTCCCCCTTGGGACGAGCTGAGGTCTTCGCATTCATCTTCAGAGGAGTATGGATCCTCATCCTCAGTTGCCCATATTAGAGGTTCAGCTCGGTTCTTTTCTCGAAGTGCTTGCGATCTGGTGAGAACTGGTAGAACAGCTGGATCCGCGTGTTGTTCCTTTACCTGTTCCCTGCACTCAAAGGTAGATTCATCAAAACTCACATGAGGTGTTATTTTCACAACACGAGAGCTGTTGTTGAAAACTCTATATGCTTTGATCCGAGCTGCATATCCAAGAAATATGCCCTTCGAAGCTTTGGCATCAAAAGTTTTCAACTGAATCTTCCCATTGTTGTGAATATAACACTTAGATCCAAAAACACGAAAATAAGAAATATCTGGCTTTCTGCGTCTCCACAGCTCGTAGGGCGTCTTTCCCAACCGCTTGGTGAGAAGAGATCGATTCTGAGTGTAGCATGCTGTGTTGATCGCTTCAGCCCAAAATCTCTTTGGCAGTGCTGAGCTTGCTAACATGGATGTGGCTGCATCCTTCAGAGTTCTATTTCTTTGCTCAGCTATGCCATTCTGTTGTGGAGTACGCGCGGCTGATGTCTGATGGGTTATGCCATTCTTTTCGCAATACTCAATGATGGTTTCATTTATAAACTCCATTCCACGATCTGATCGGATGGATATGATCTTCATCTCTTGTTGGTTCGATATCCGATCCATCAGCTTGGGCAGCTCATCTCGGGTTTCACTCTTGTGGCGCATGAAGATGGTCCACGTATATCTTGAGTAGTCATCAGTTACAACCAAGGTATATTAGTTTCCATAAATGCTTTTTGGTGTAACTGGCCCGAAGAGATCCATATGGATCAGCTGCAACACTCGGTCGGTTGAGGGAGTTGACTTCAACCGGAAGGAGGTTCTAGCAAGCTTTCCTAGCTGGCATGCACTGCAGATGTGTGTTGTTGAAAACACTCTGTTAGGTATGCCTCTTGCATGTTCTTGTCTGGCGAGTCGGTTCATCGTCTTGAAATTCAGATGGTTGAGCCTTTTGTGCCACAGCCAGCTCACATCCGAACTGCTCTTTGATAACAGGCAAGTGTCAGGGAGGCTGCTGTTCCAGTCAGCGTAGTATACATTCCCTGTTGGAGATCTATTTCCCAACAATATCACCTGCTTTGATCTGACATCTTTAACTCTGCAACCCTGTGCATCAAACTTTACAGAGAAACCATTATCACAGAATTGGCTGATGGAGAGCAGGTTATGCTTCAATCCATCAACATAAGAGACATTAGAAATTGAAACATGATTGGTTTCAAGGGTACCGTAACCTCTGGTATAACCTTTTGAGTTATCACCAAAAGTAACTGATGGACCTTCTTTCTCCACGAAACTTCCAAGCAAATCCTTCAGATTTGTTATGTGTTTCGAGCATCCACTATCCATCACCCACATTGTTGTAGACGCCTTCTTCTTCCTCAGCTGTTTCTCCTGTACCTGCAAAGAGAAACTCGCTTAGGTCCCCAATTTCAGTTGGGTCCTGGAGGGTTAGAACCAGTTCCCGCTGGAACTGTGCGTCGCTTTTCCCTGTAAACTCGGATGGATTTATTATTCCAAATTACTTTTCCTTCATCATCAACTATAACAACACCTCGGTTATCCTTAGGCTTGTTGTTAGTAGTGATGTTCTGTTTCTTGGGAGGAGTTGGATTTCTCCTATGTTGAGCTTTAGGAGGTGAGGCTTTCCCCCTGTTTTGATGGCGATTCTAATCCTGTTGAGTTTGTCTGTGAGGTCGGACACCCTGTTGGAATCTTTGTGGCTGATTATGATTCCAACTTCCTGAGGGTTGTCTGTAGCTGTTCATGCCCTATTGATGATTAATATTATGGCATGAATATCTCCAGTTGTTTGACCAGTTCCTCATTGGTTGACTATGTTGGAACCTTTGGTCGAACTGATGTTGGAACCGCTGTTGATTCAGATGATTGAATCCTTGCTTGTTCAGAGGTTGGTTCCATTCCTTCTGACGTTGATTTTGAGGTTGATGCAGAGGTCGGTTTTGGTTCTGAGATCGGTTGCGGTTGTGCTTTCGTCGCCTCTGATTCCTCTTCTGACTTTTGGAACATTCCCCCTCGGTTGAAACCTCAACCGATGGAATATTCTGTCCTACATCAGCTACTCCTTTTCCCTTCTCAGTTGTAATTTCATTGGTCGTTTGAACTTGTTGAGAGGTGGAAGTTGAATTAGCTTCTGGAGACTTAGCTGTGTCTGGCTCTACAGCTGTAACTTCTACTGGTTTGATGAAAGTTGCTGGTGGAATCCCAGTATCCTTGACAACATCATAACCGAGTCCTGACACGTCATCCATCTGTCTGCTGTAACTTAAAAGGTTTTCGATGATCTTGGATGACTGATACAGCTTGATTAGATTGTCCTTCTCAGTTTGCAACTCCTTGATGAGTACAGCTATATGCTCGGTTTGTCCATCTGACTTCTTTATCAGCTGTTTGATCTGAGCATCTTGATTTTTCAACTGATCTTGCTGTTCTTTGTTTTGCTTTGTCAACTTCTCATCAGCTGGGGCCTTAACCTCGATCAGTTGACTCTTGAGATTCTCAATCTCCTGAGTTTGGCTTGTGATCAGATCCTCTTTTTCGGTTAAGGAATCTTCAAGCTTGGCGAACTGAGCTTGAAGACTCTTAAACTCAACCGACTGCTGATGCAGTTCCTCATTGAGTTCTTGAAAATCATTCCAAGAGGGTTCCAACTCATCGCTCATAGATTCCTGCAGGTTAGAGGTATTGGAAGAATTTAAGCTAGCAGGATTAGATTGTACCTCAATATCATCTTGGTCGGTTCCAAGTGCCATGAGGCATTGATCCGGACTGATGACTTTGTTGGTAGAGGTCAGTTCATCCTCATCTTCAGTGTCTGTGAAGATGTCCATATCGTCAGCTGCCTCTTCTGCTACCATGGCCTTGTTCTTTGCAGTTTGCTTGGCCCTCAGTGCTTCTCTTTCCTTCTTTGAAAGGTCTGGGCAGTCAGCTTTGAAGTGTCCTTCCTTGCCGCATTCGAAGCAACCATTGGTGACTGGCTTCGAACTGTCTCGAGTTCGGTTTGATTTATAGAATCGTTTATATTTGCCGAACCGAGTGTCCATGTCGGCTAGTTTCTTTGACAGCGCTGCAATGTTCTGTTGCAGTTCCTCTCTGCTCGGCTCCTTTGCAGTCGTGTTAGCCGATCTGGTTGGCCTTGACGATCTCGACTTTGAGTAGTCAGCTCGGAGGGCAACTGACTTTGATGCCGAGCCAACATCCTCAATTCTATTTGTCTGACTTGAGGGCTGCGATCTCCTTCTGTTGACCTTACACTCATTTCCTTTCAAGATTGAGAACAATGTTTCAGTTCCCATTTCACCAAGGTCAGCTCGGCTCTCGTGGATATTTGTGAAAGTATCCCACTCAGCCGGTAGAGCTTGCAACACTTTGAGGTTTATTTCTCTTAGAGTGTATTTTCCTTTCCGGATGGACTGGATTCTTCTGATGATGTCCATAAACCGGAGCTCTAGCTGATCGATAGTCTCATCAGGTCGCAGACTGAAATTGTCGAAATCTTGACATGCATGCGAGAACTTGTTTTCCTTCATCTCGTCGCTTCCTTCACTTAGCGAAGCCAGGATGTCCCACATCTCTTTTGCAGTCTCACACTCCTCTATCCAGGGCAGATAATCTTGTCCAACCGTGGACATTATTGTGCTCTGAGCCCAGATATCCAGCTGGCTCACCTTGGCCTCTTCCGGAGTGTAGTCTTCTGGCTGTTTCTCCACATACTCCACCACTGCATCTCCATCGTTGGGATTTGTGGGAGTTCGAAGTATTCTGTCTCGTATGACGATTGGTCCAGACGTGAGAACTTGTTGCATCCTATGATGCTTTGACAGAAGGATCTTCTTCATTGGAGTTCTCCATGATGTATAATTGACTACAGAGAACATGACTACGATCTTGTCCTTGACGTCCATCTGCACAAACAAAAACAGAACAAAAATGCGAGCAAGTATGCACTAGCGTGAAAAGATCTGTTCAGTTGACCACTGAAGAAAAATTCTCGAATTCACACCTCGTAAAACAGAGTCAGCAGTCTTTTGAACCACTGCTCTGATACCACTTGATGGTCCCGAAACGAGTTACTGGTGTATGGAGGGGGGGGGAATACACCAGTTAGGATTTAAAAACTTAAACCTGAAAAATCACTTCAACTGAATGAAAGAGGACTCAGTTGGAATCTCACAGCTGAGTAAGCGACCTCAGCTGGAAGAGTGAGGCTGTGCGGAAAGTGGTGGAAAATTATACTCGTTAAAAACAACTCACGCAAAACAGCTCGGTTGGTCAAGAACCAAAACAGCTCGGTTGAAAATGTGCAAAAGAGGTTTGTATGTCAGTTAGATTGATCAGATAAAAATACAGATGCAACTGAATAAAAACAAACACGAACACACAGGATTTAACGTGGTTCGGAGATAACCCTCCTACGTCTACGGAGAGATGTGAATCTTCACACCTCAGTCCAAGTTCTTCTGGACAGAACCACTCAGCTTACGCGGGCTGAGCAACCGTTAAGGATAAGTTTGCGGGTACTTATCGACCTTACAGTTTAGTTTCCGGGCACTAAACAGCCTATGTCAAGTTTGTGGGTACTTGACGACCTGACTACTCAATTACAGGAAGAGTAAGGTCCTAGCACACTTTTTAGGGTGTGAGATAGGGTGGGATTTCCAACTACAGCTCGATCACGAATGAGAGCTGGATCTAAGGCTTGAACGAATAAACACTCAAACTAATATCTAAGACAAATTTTCACTCTATGAACCCTCAGCTACTAATGTTCTATCACTTTTGAACTCTCAGCTGCTGATGTTCTTAGAATAGGAGTTTAGCAGATTTTTCTTTTGCTTGTGATTGAACTTTTCTCTCTTGCTTCAGTCTGTCTCGTGTGTCTTCTATCTCTCAAATGAGAGAATGCCTCTATTTATAGGCGGAGAGAATCAACTAGCCATTGGAGGAGTAGTTGATCTCTGATCGGTTGATAGCGATGGCTTGTCTCTCATCTCTGCAGACTTTCTCGATATGGCATCTGTGTTCTTCTGCTTTCCATCTGAGACAACCTTGTGTTGGGCCAGATAGGGTAATGACTGAACGGTCAAACCCTCATGTGACTTCCTTTTGAAATTCAAATCTTAACCTTTCTGACAGTCAACCTCGGTTCGTCGGTTGAAAGTCTTGATCTTCATCTGAGTGGTCTTCAGCTGATGTTCTGAACTGTTGGACTCTCAGCTGACTTTGAACTTCAAGCAGTTGATCTTCTTGTTCGAGTTCTACAACTGAGGTTCTGAAACTGAACACTCAGTTGTCTTCCTTGTATTTACTCAGTTGGGTTTGAACCCTCAGATGACTTTCCTTTTCATCTGATGTTCTCTTCCTTTCAACTGTTTCTCATCTGATGAACGCTCAGTTGGTTTCCTTCACAACTGATGTTCTGAAGACTTCCCCTTGTTTCCATCTGATCATATGAACTCTCAGTTGTCCTTCTTCACAACTAATGTTCTGTTTGAATGACGCCTTGTTGCCTTCTTCAGCTGGAGACCTGTAAAGATAAAATCTTAACTTTGCTCGAACAGCGAGCCTGAATTAACATTAGGTTCTGACAACATCTACTCGGTTGGGGTCAGTCAGTTTTTGAATTCATCAAAACTATACTAATAAATTTCCCAATAGGAAGAAACACCCACCAAATTCGGAGGAGAAGAAAAAGCCACCGCCGTTAATTTGGACGCGTCTGAACCAGAAGTCAAAGAAATGGAAGACGACGACAATGAGTCGGATTCCGATGACCAAGCAAGACGAGAGACTAAGAAGAAGAGAAAGAAAGAAGCCCAACCGTTGAAGAAGAAAAAAATAGAAGAAAGAGGAAAGGGAAGAAAAAGGTAGGAGAAAAAGAAGAGGAGGAAGACAGTCGCGCCACCGCCGATAGCAAAGCAAGCGACGACGGCGTCGCCGGCGCAGAAGGCGGAGACGAGGAAGAAGAATCTGCCCTCTCCTATGAGAAACGACAGGTAAAATTTGAATTTCTCATATCCCGGGCTTGATGCGAATTGATAAATTCCTACGATTTGTGTTTGGAACTTGTTTGCAGCGTTTTTTTTTCTCAGATCTGCTTTTGATTTCTCAGATCTGTTTTTTTTTCTTTTCAGATCTGTTGCTATTTCATATTTTCGTAACATGTTTGTTGGAATTTCGGTAATATATATGTCACGAAATTACAATTTCTTAACATGTTTGTGGCAATTTGAATGTTACGAAACGAAAAATTTATAGTATACATTTTACGAATTTTATAATTCGTAACACTATATACGAAATTCGTATATAATGTTACGAAAGTTGCATTTTCATAAGTGTATTTAAAGTTACGAAATTATAATTTCATGACATGTTTGTGGCAATTTGAAAATTTCAAAATGAATCATGTTATGTTACAAAATTAGCATTCATATTGAATATTCTGTTGCTATTTCATATTTTCGTAACACGTTTCTTAGAATTTAGGAAATAATACAATTTCGTAACATGTCATGTTTGTGGCAATTTGAATGTTTCGAAACTGAATTTTTTAAGTATACCTGTTACGAATTTCACATTTCATAACATCATATACGAATTTTGTATATAGTGTTACAAATTATGCAATTCATCACTAACTGTGCATTTTGATAAGTTTATTTGAAGTTACGAAATTAGAATTTCGTAACATGTTTGTGGCAATTTGAAAATTTCGAAATGAATCATGTTATGTTACGAAATTAGCATTCGTATTGAACATTTTGTTTCTAGTTTATATTTTCGTAACATGTTTCTTGGAATTTAGGTAATAATATGTTACTAAATTCGTATTTCGCAATATTTTGTTACGAAGTTCGAGGCTGGTGTTACGAATATTATAATTCGTAACTAACTGTGCATTTTGATAAGTGCATGTGACGTTACGAAATTAGAATTTCGTAACATGTTTGTGACAATTTATATTTTCGTAACATGCTTGTGGCGATTTCGTAGCTGATGCTACGAATTTTGTATTTTCGCATTGTCATGTTATGCTTGTTGTGTTTAAAAATTATGATGTTACGAATTGTGTAATTTCGTAACATTTGTGAGTTCAACACATTTTATATTCATTATTACAACTGTTACGAAATTATAATTCCGTAACATGTGTTACATGTTCTGAATTACTTCTGAATTGGTTTAATTGTTTGTTTATTGTAGAACAAATGGATATTCAAGAGAAAGAATCTTGCATCCAAGCACAATTGGATCATGCTAACCGGTGGTGAGTGCACAATGAAGGATATTAGGTGTGTGCTTGAATCCTTCGACAAGAAATCTATCCGGACGTTGAACCATTCAGCAATTGGGGCATTCATTAAGCTCCCCGACCCTGTCTCCAGATCCGGCAAAGCTCTACATTTCATGATAGCTCGCCAAGTGACATCGTCACCCAAGGTTGATGAAACAACCTTGTTTTTCAAGGTCCAAGAGAGAGTTCTAAGATTCTCACGGGTCGAGTTTGCATTGGTTTCCGGCCTCCGATTTTGACCTTCATCTGCAAATTTTTAGCCCTACGAAGCCCACCGAATACCAAGAAGTTCAGTCTTCACAAAGCTCATTGGAAACAAAGAAATATTGATTTCTAATGTCCGGACAAAATTCATAAACAAGAAGTTTGAAGTGAAAAAGGTGGAAGTCAAGGGTAATGAAGCCAACTACCTGAAGTTGACGAAGATTCTCTTGTGATGTCTTTATGTGTTGGACTTGATCCAAACAGGGAGAAGGTTCCACTGTGGATGTGGGCTTTGGTGGAGGACGATGAGGCTTGGGAGCAGTTCTCGTGGGGAAGTTATGCCTACCAGATACTGATTGATAGGCTTGACGTATGCGGTGACAAATAAGCTTGGAAACAACTACCATCTGAAAGGGAACACGATAGCCTTCTTGGTAAATTTCTACTCAATTCGTATCACTTTATCTTCTTTCCCTGCTATGAATTGAATAATTCAGAATTATGGTGTTAGCCAGTTACGAATTTGCTTTAATGCAACTACGAAATGACTTTATTTTTTATTACGAATTTAACAATTCGTATCAGTGACAAATTTCTACTAATATGAAATTAAATTTTAGGCTTGGATACATGAAGCAATACCGACTGTGGGGAGACTGATTGGGAAAAGGACAACAAAGAATTTATACCTCGTATGCTGAGGTATAAATATATGAGTTCAAAGGGAATGGTGGCCTTCAGTTCAAAGGTACAATTTCAATTCTTGTTAACAGGCTTCGAATTTAGATTTTATATCCATGTTACGAATTTCGAAATTCGTATCATTATTTGATGCATCTTGGGTTCTTTTAGAGTAACTAGTGATTCTGATGTTACGAATTTGTAATTCGTAGCACATGTTACAAATTTCGTAACATATGTTACGAATTATGAAATGCGTAACTATAACAGCTATTACATGTAATTCTGATGTTACGAAATTTCAATTTCCTAACACACTCTTTTGTTTCGATTCATTATTTTCGTAACATTGTTACTTGTTATGATTTTATTCTAATGTTGTGAAATTATAATTTCGTAACATGATTTGTTGCGATTTGTTTATTTCGTAGCATTGTTAATTGTTATGATTTTATTCTGATGTTACGATATTTCAAATTCGTAACATATGTTGTTGCGATTTGTTTCTTTCGTAACAATGTTACTTCTTTTCTTTGTAGGAGTTGGTCGCCAAACTTAAGCTAACTAACAAGGAGAAGGAGACAACATACTGGAAATCTCTTGAATAGGATCCTAAGAAAATGCTATTTGTATTTCAATATGATCCTAATGACAACATGAAGAAGAAGAAGCGAGAAATTGATGACGATGAAGAGGTCGCTGCTGATGCAATTGCTGCTTCGACTTCTACTGTTGCTACTGTGAATGCTTAGCTACTCCCTCCCAACATATAATTTACTAAAGATCGGGAGAATTTCAAAAAGGAGATAGGAGAATATGCCGGGAGGAAAATGATCCTTTCTCGTTGCCTTGTTGAGCTTGCGATAATCAATGCACATCCTCTACCCTGTTTGCAATTGAGTAGCCACCATCTCATTCCTTTCATTGGCAACCACCTGAATTCCTGACTTCTTGGGCACCATGTGCACTGGACTAACCCATTGACTATCTGGAACTGGGTAGATAATGCCCAAGTCCAGAAGTTTAAGTATCTCCTTCATCACAACTTCCTTCATCGCTGGGTTCAACTTCCTTTGAGGATCTCGAACTAGTCTTGAATCATCCTCAAGCCTAATATGGTGTTGACAAATGGTCGGACTAATACCCTTGATGTCGGTTAAAGTCCAGCCAATTGCCTCCTTGTAATGCGCTAAGACTGCCCGGACTCGTTCCTCCTCTTCTTCACTTAGCCTTGCATTGATAATGACTGGTAATGTATGGTCCTCACCCAAAAATATGTACTTCAAATGATCTGGAAGAGGTTTTAACTCGAGCTTGGGTGCCTTGATTAGCGATGGCACCAACCTATCCTCTTGCCTTAGACTGGGTATAGCAAACTGCGGTAATCTTGGTTCTCCTTCCTCTTCAGACCTTAAATAATTAAGAGCTTGAGCAACTTGAAACGAGTTATCTGATCTCTCATTCATTTCGTCTTGAATAACCAAATCTAAAGTATCTCGAATTCCAATAAAAGGTATTGCCTCTTCCACCATTTGCTCAATGTGATCAATCGACTCAACCATTTCTGTGTCTGGTGGATGCTCCATTGCCTTGAAAATATTAAATGTAACTTTTTCTCCATCGAACTCATATGTCAATTGCCCACTATTGCAATCGTATCTGGTCTTGGTTGTCTTCATAAATGGTCTTCCCAGCAACATAACCGATCCGTTACCTCTCGTCTTGCCCATGCTGAGCACATAAAAATCTGCTGGAAAGATCAACTCTTCTACTTTAACTAGGACATCTTCCAGAATGCCCTCAGGATGCACTTGTGACTTGTCCGCCAATTGGATCACCACCCTAGTGGGTCGGAGTGGTCCCATAATATCCTCATCATACATAGACAAAGGCATGACGTTGATCGACACGCCCAAATCCAGCATGGCTTTCTTAATCTTCATGTCTCCAATTTGGCATGGGATAGTGAACATGCCGGGATCTCAACACTTCTTTGGCAAATTCCTCTTGATAATTGCCGACACATTCTCCCCCACGACAACTCTTGTTTTATCACAATTCTACACCTTCTTTGTGCAAAGATCTTTCAATAACTTCGCGCATTTGGGCATGCTGCGAAGTGCCACGAGAAGAGGTAGGTTTATCTCAATCTTCTTGAATATGTTGATAATTTCGGCCATCTCTTCGTCCATCTTGGTTCGCTTCAACCTACCTGGGAAAGGTGCTCGAATAATGGGTGTAGATTTGACGTTTTTAGGCTCGGGAGATACCTCTTCATCCCCATCATTCATCTCTTCAATCTCATTTTCCTCCACCTCGACCTCTAACTCTTTCTCCTTGGGTAAAAGAGTTTCAGAATCCGGCATCTGAACTTTCTCGGGCAACACCTTTCCTCATCTAAGCATAACAGCATTAACTTGAGCCTTGTTCACCTCCACTTGGGCTGGAAGTTCACCTTACTTCTTCTCTATCCTATCAAAAGCGTTGGCAAGGTGTGCCAATTGGGCAGTGATATGTTGAATTGCACCTCGTGTCTCCATTCTAAACTGATCATTCTCTTGTTGTGCCTTGTTATGATCTCGAATCAGACTATTCACCACCTCAGTCAACGATGGCTTGTTCGAGTCACGTGGTGGGTACTGCTGCTGTGGTTATTGAGGTTCCCATTCCTGTTGCCCAAACTGCTGATAGTTGTTGTTCCCATACCTCAGATTCTCATTGTTCCTCCATCCGGGGTTATAGACTTGGGAATTTGGATCATATTGCCTCCTTTGATTGATATTGAAACCTATCGCATTCACATCCTCTTCTTCATAAAGTGTTGAGCATTGATCCGTTGGGTGTGTGACCGCTGTGCAAATCCCGTATGCCCTCACCGCTTTCTTGTTGTTACCAGCCATTAGAGTAATAAGAGACTCCATGTGTGCGGCTAGCTTATCGATCTTCTCATCAGTTCGCAATGGAGTTCCTGTTGTCGCCATGGGCACACCAACCTCATCCATCCTAGACTCCTCCGCCATTTCTCCAATGATCTCGAAAACCTTGCTTAGAGGCTTATTCATGACTGTTCCTTGGCAAGATGCATTCACCAAGGCTTTCTCTCCAATTCGAAGTCCTCCCACAAAGCAATAGACCAAATCGTACTCAGGAATTTGATGTTGTGGGCATTTTGCAAGCATAAGTTTGAACCTATTCCGATAGTCATAGAACGTCTCATTAATGCCAATCTTGATGCTAGTGATCCTCTTCCTCATTGCCTGAATACGTGCAGCTGGGAAATATTTCTCCAAGAACTTTTGCTGCATCTCTTGCCATGTTTTCACACTCCCCACGGGCAAAGTGTAAAGCCACTCCCTTGCCCCGTCTTGTAGAGAGAACTGGAAAGCAATTAGCCTCACATACTCATCTAGATTCCTCTCATTAGGAACCGTTCCGCATGTTATCTCGAAATCTTGTTAGTGCCTTTTTGGGTTCTCCCTTGGATAATTGCTGAACTTGGGTAGGATCTGGATGAAATAGGATTTCAGCTCCCAGGGCTTCGTCGGCTCGAGCAAAGTGACGCCCGATGGCCTCAAGTTCAGTATGCTAGGGAAAACCATCTCCCTCATAGTCTTTTCAGCCATTGCTTCTTCACTCCTTTAGGAGTACTGCTCCTCAATTGGTGTATCGTCTAGCTTTTCTGAAGAGTTCCACTCTTTCTCCAAAATCTCTAAACGTTGTGCCTCTTCTTCCGTTTCCTTCTTTGCCTCCGCCTTACACCTCCACGATTGTGAACTCTCTGTAGGGTTAGGGTTAAGCATAAAAGAAAACCAAAAGAACAAGCGCGAAAGAGAATACCACAAAATCAATTCCTCGGCAATGGTGCCAATTTTAACGCGACCGTCGTTTAGCCACGGCAAAATAAAATTTATATTTTCCTTGCCTACTTCCTAGGATCAGCTAGTTGGTAAGTAAGGGTCGATCCCATGAGGAATTGATGCAATATTTTCTTGAAAGTATCCTGTCACAATGTTGGTTTGGTCTATTTCTACTATCGCCTTGGACAAATCAAAGAAAAGTAAAAACTGAAATAAAACAAGTAAACGATCAATAATAAAAGGCAATCTGGATTTAGGTTTGATTCAATGTGAATAAGTGTAACTCGATCATAGGTGCAAAGATATTCTCTACGTATGTGTGTCAACGGTTATAGGCAAACCGCGTCGTAGTCCTAAGTGTAACTCGATCATAGGGCTAAGTACAAAAGCACTTAGTGGGCACATTGCCGAAAATCATATCATAAGAGTATGGATTAATCAAGCATCTCAATAAGTAACGCATCGTGGTTTTCGTCAAAGGCCCGTGCCTACTAAACATTTTTCTTTTCATAAACATAGCTGATCAGCATTTTTCTGTTGTTACGTTCAACTTGCCCATTTTAACGCCACGGAAGAGTTAACTTCTTCCGCGCAAGTTCCTCATCGTGGCTGGCTACCCCTCAATAGGGTACCATACACACCGGCTACTGTGTACACTAACTCTGGAAAGCAGTCGGCTAACTCAGAGTCCGATCGATTTAGTTAGCAGTCGGCTAACTCATAATTCTGGAAAGCAGTCGGCTAACTCAGAATGGCACAAAGGAACTCACATAAAACAAATCATTTTATGCACTGATAATCACTTTGAAAACACACTTATCAAAGCAGTAGATAAACATTTTCGAGCATCGCTCATTTTATTTGATATATAGAAAAGCCCACCTTAATTCCGTCCTGTCTTCAACTCCGACTTCCTCCTTTTATCACAAATATTCAAACTTTAGTCATCGGTCGAGACGATTAAAGAAAAAGAAATCAAAATCGGTTAAGTCTTTTAGGCGTTTGCACTTTAACTAATCTCTTTTAGTTTAATAAGAAACGAGATTCGGACATATCTAGTTTAGAACTAACTTGGTTCATTACTCAACATTTTTAGGTTATCAAAATGAAAGTCGATAACTCTTAACGACTTAAAAGTTCTTAAAGAATTAAGTTAAAAAGAATTCAACTTAAGAAAATGAGTTTTAGAAATTTTCTGCACAAGTCAGTAGGTCTGCAGCTTCTAAAGAACAGAGTATTTTGAAATAGGGGATGTGTCTTATGTCAAAAGAAAGATACGGATGTCTAGTTTACTGTACAATTTACAGATCTCGATTTCGTTAAGCGAGTAGAGAGTTATGACAGTTTCTGTAAAGGGTCGCAAAACAGTCCGCGATTAACCCTTATGCTCGATAAAACTCGACGCACAATTCCCTAGGTTCGACCAATGCTATACAACCTTTATGCTTACAAAATTACTATCATATTACAGTTAAGACATACGATCATTTCTCACGAATACTTTCTCCTTCCTCGATTAATAATACGACGAGCACTTTCTCGTCTTTTCACTAATCCATTTACTAAACCATTTTCATTTCAAATCCAACTTTAATCTTCTAACTTCTATATTCATAATCTATATGAAATTATCATCAACTGCATTCTTGTTCATTAATCGACAATAAACACTAATATCCGATTAGTTTTCTTGTTCGACTTTCTTATCAACGATTAAGCTCGACTACTCGTCTCTTACCAAATATTCGATATTCTTAGAATTCGTTCAAACTTTCCAATTATGAACAACAACTACTAAGATTAATTAATATGAAAACCATAAACATATATAATAATCGAATCTTAACTTATCGATGATTCTTCATCTCTTACGATTTCATTTTTATTTTTAGAAAAATCTAATTAAATTATATGTTGAACCTTATGCTTACTACACCTGACAAATCATATCACTTCCTCAATATCACAAGTTTTACTTAATCATAACCCTACTTCTTTGTCTCTTACTATTTTGTTTTTATTTTTAGAAAATTCCCAATTAATTCACACGTCAATCTACTAATACATAGAGTGATAAACTACAAACCAATCATCTAAATTCAAACTTAAACTTCACCTACATAAATCTCAAAATTTTCGGTTATTGCCCCATAATTTCTACAATGATTTCTACTTGATTTCTATCCATAGAAATTTAATCACAAGCATAAATAACATGAAATAAACTTAGAACTTGATCTCCTACATCTCTTGAATATTTCGAAATTTATAAGAATTGAAGGAAATGAATTTTGATTGGTTGGAATTGATGAGGGAGTTCTTACCTTTACGATTATGTAATCGGAAACGAAATCGATCGATAAACAAGAAAGCTTTGAGGATCGAAAGCTTAAGAAAATGAAGAACATACTTGAAGATGGTGAAGAACTTGAAGAACAAGAGAGAGAAGAGAGAAAAGAGAGAGAGGCGGCCATGAGGGGAGAGAGAAGAGAGAAATGAGGTGTTATGTTGGATATTATGCATAAAGTAGGATAAAGATCTAACATGGTGACTCACACACACATATGGCGGTTTGGAGGTGATATTTTCACCAAAATATCGCGTTTTACGGGTCTAACACTGTGTATATAAATCGAGAAATTAATTTCCTAGACGGTTACATTTTTGACGAAATCTAATTCGACCATTAGATTGGAAATAAATTACTTAATTGGAAAGGACAATTCGTTTTCCGAAATCCGATGAAAAGTCGGGACTTCACAGTCCAAAATTCGTCCGGAAAAATAAATAAAACAGATTTTTACTAACTTACTCGTATCGCAAAATAAGTGAATGTAAAGTCAGACGGTTTTTCGATTTGAGTTCTCGAACGAAAATTCTATCAGACGCGAAAACCCTAATACAGTAGTCGGTTGAATGACTTCTGGAATTTATTTTCAGAAACGGATTTCATCGTTAGTCTTAGAATTGAAATCCCTTAACTTAGGCGTGCAAAGCCTTAATTAATTAGAAAACTTTATTTCTCGTCGGTAGAAAATATCTGGGGTATTACATATCTACCCCTCTAACAAAAAATTTCGTCCCGAAATTTGCATACCTTCCTCGAAAAGATAAGGATATCTCTCCTTCATCTTTTCCTCGAGTTCCCATGTGGCTTCTTCTTGCCCGTGGTAATTCTATAACACTTTTTCCAATGGTATCAATTTATTTCTTAACTCTTGTACCCTTCGTGTAATACCCCAGAAAAAAAAATTCTACGGTCCTAAAAAAAAATTAATTAAAGTTAATAATAATTATGGCTTTGCACGCCTAAAATCATGAAATTAAATTCTAAGACCAACGGTAAAATCCGTTTCCGAAAATAAATTACGGAAGTCAGTTAGATGACTACTGTATTAAGATTTTCTCGTACGAAAATTAAAATTCGGACTGTGATGTCCCAAAATTTTATTAGTTTTTTTTAAAGTTTAAAATATTGTCACAGCCCCAACTCCCGAATGACGGCAAAGCCTGGGTGCGACTAGGGATTGGATTAAAGAAACGGAAAAGAAGAGAATAAATGAATAAAATACATTAACTTAACACTAATTACGATGAACTTGAATAAAAGAGAGTCGATCTTGAAAGATCGCTCGTCAAACTGTATACAGGGAAAACTAGGTTTAAAGTAATAACAACTTAAACCGAAAGGATTTACATAAATAAGGGAACTGACTTTAATTAATGAAAGAAAGAGTTGATCACGAAGGATCACTCGACATAACTGTTCTTAGAAGAGACTAAGTTCAAGGAATGAAACTTAGTTCTAAAGTTATATACTAACTGAAACTAGTTTGCAGAATTGGCAGGGGAAAAACGTAGAAATGATAACACATATAAAATGTGTTATCGAGGCTCAATTAATCTTTAATACCTTAATTTCGACCTTTCCTCAACCTCCTCTGCCTTCGTCACTCAACCTGCACATTCAAAGAAAACAAACATGCAGGGCTAAGTACAAAAGTACTTAGTGGGCACATTGCCGAAAACATTTTATATGTAACTCAACGGGGTTTTTCTTTAAAAGGCCCGTGCTTACCAAATATTAAATCAAATCATGCATCTTTTCATAAATACTCGCATAATGCTTTTACTGAATAACATACTGTGGGTTTTAACTCACAACCGATCGTCTGGAAAGCACCTGTGGGCTAACTCAGAAACTGTCCCTCTGGATAGCACCTGTGGGCTATCTCAGAATCTGATCGTTTAGTTGGAATTATCTGGATAGCAGCCTGAGGACTATCTCAGAATCCAATACTCTGGTTAGCACCTGAGGGCTAACGCAGAGAGACATAATAGAATTCACATAAACAATTCATTAAAGCACTAATAGAACTTTAATACTCACTTATTAAAACAATACGTAATCACTTTCGAGCAACGCTCGCATATAAATACTTTAATACTCATTTATTAAAGCAAAACGTAAACACCTTCGAGCAACGCTTACATATAAATAAGGCAGTAACTGATACACTTTCGAAAAGCCCACCTCGTTCATTTACAGAACTATTACTCGTGCTTTCGTCTCTGATCTTCCGTCCTGTCTTCTAACCTCAACATCCTCCTTCTTCGAACGCAAACAAACACATTTTAATAAACGGTTGAGACGTTAAAAGAAACAGAGAATCGGAAACGGTTAAGTCTTTTAGGCTCTTAGGCATTTGCACGTTAAACTAACTTCTTTAATTAAACAGGAACGAGACTCGAACACATCTCGTTTAGCACTTGCTCGATTTCTTACTTGACACTGAGGTCGGTTAATAATGGTAGTCAATAACTCATAACGACTTAAAAGGTCTTAAGGAGTTAAGTTGAAAAGAATTCAACTTGTGAAAATGAGTTTTGGAAATTCACTGTACAGGTCAGTAACCATCACGCAGAACAGGGGATTTCGAAACAGGGGACGTGCCCTGTACCAAAAGAAAGCCACATATGTCTAGTTTACTCTCCAATTTACGGATCTCGATTTCGTTGAGCGAGCTAGGAGTTATGACAGTTTCCGTGAAACGTCGCAAAACAATCCGAGTTTAACCATAGGGCTCGATAACTCGGCGCACGGCTTCCTAGATTCGACTTATGTTAATCCTCTGTTTTTCACACGAAATTACTGTCTCAAGGCAGTCAACACTTAACCTTATACGCGATGAACTCCATTTCATTTCTCGATTACTAAAACGACGATTAAAACCTCGACATTTCAATTTAAGCAATTACTAAACCAATCAAGTTCTCGTTTCAAAACCTAACATCTCGATTTCAATTATAACCTATCATTTCATAACTCGGTTTAACATGTCGTCAACTACGAACTTGTTCTCATAAGGTTAAGAGTCATTAATATCAATATATTTCCTTGGTTCGATTTTTCTATCAATACTTATGCTCGTGTCATCGTCTCTTATGAAAATTCCAACGTCATTAGAACTTGATCAAATTTTACACTATCGTTCATTATCTATCGAGAATCATTATTACTCAAATCATAACCTCATATCCTCATTTATTCCCGACTTATCGACCGTCGTTCGTCTCTTACGTAAAATTCTACATTCTCCGTTTTCATTCAAATTTTACGACAACGATTATCATCTAACGAGCATTACTAATATATAAATCATATTATCAAAATGTTATCGAGCCTCGACTTATCACCACATCTTCGTCTCTTACATTCCTCGTTTTATTTTTAAAAAAATCTCAATTTAATATATATCCATCCTCATGCATCGTATATCCCATTTCCATTAAACAAACGAGCATATCCTAACATTTACTAACCTAAATCGAGTCTTGTTCGTCTCTTAGGTTTTGGATTTTATTTTTAGAAAAATCTAAAACAATTCATACGATCAATTAACATCATACGGAACACTAATCTATCATCAATTCGACGAAGAAATCGGACACAAATGAAAATCCCCAAAACAAAAAAATTTCGGTATTAATAGGGCTTAGGGTTCTTGATTTTTCCTTCATGATTTGATCCGTAGAACTCGATTCTAAGCATCCTAGAACATGTATCAATCAAGAAATCACATGCTAATCCATTCCCTAATTTTCGAAAAAAATAAAAGAGAGAGGAAAGGAGATTTGTTTGGATCAAACTAGAGACGAAGCTCTTACCTTTCGATATATGAAATTGGATTGGAATTTAATCGGTGGATGCAAGAGTTGTGGGTCTTGAAAGAGCTTGGACTTGTATCTCCAATGGAAGAATTGAAGAAGAAAATGAGTGAGAATGGAGAGGTGAAGGTGGCTGTATTGAGGTGGTGGGAGAGAAGGTGATGACTCACCTATGGTGAGTCATAAGTAAGTGAAATATCTAACAAAGTAAGGGTGACTCGTTAGGACATGTTTGGCGAGGGAAATTTTAACAAAATAACTCGTTTCCGACTCTTAAACGCCGTTTTAAAAGTCGAGAAATACTTTTCCAGTTACTTACAGAATTGACGAAATCTAATTCGTCCGTTAGATTGGAAATAATTTACGTACTCAGAAAACCTAAATCATTTTTCAAAATCCGAGAAAAAGTCGGGACATCACAGTCCAAAATTCGTTCACAAAAATTAACTTTCTCCGGTGAACTCGTCTCGAAGAAAAAGTGAATGTAAATTCTGATGGAATTCGATTCCGAGTTTCCGGGCGAAAAACTTAACGGACGCGAAAAACCCTAATAGAGTAGTCGTTCGTCCGATTTCTGGAAATTATTTTTGGAAACGGATTTCACCGTTAGTCTTAGAATTGAAAATCGGGAGATAAGGCGTGCAAAGCCTTAATTTTAATTAACTTCTTAGAAAATTTTTATTTTTCGCTAGAACAGAAATACCGGGTATTACAAATATACTTTTTAAGTATATTAAATATTTCGGATTTAATGGTCGAATCGGATTTCGACGAAAACGTATCCAATTACGTTTTTCATTCTCGATTTTCATAACGTCGTAACGAGCCGGAAAAAACGCGGTTCGGAGAAATTAATTCCCTCCCAACTGACTTCACACTCACACACATGTAGATATTTCATTTTTATAATGTAAACCACTTTATGACTCATCATTATTATAGGTTCTAATACTTTTTTTAATTGGACACCTATTAGTTGTTGGATTATTCTTTAATTAAGTTAGTCATCTCTCTCTCCCTTTCTCCCTCTCTACCGCCCCCTCCCTCCTACTCTCTTCCTCATTTCATTTTTCATCCACCATTAAAGGATCTTGAAGCTTTTGTGTAAGGAAATTCCCACAAGTCATCCACCACTCATCTAATTCCACTTCTACTTTCATTATAATTCAAGGTAATCATCCTAGCTTCACTTCTATCCAATTAGATTTCTATTTCATTAATTTTGGGTATGGACCGATTTTTAATAGATAAATTAGGATGATGATTTGAGCTTTAATTCATGCAATTAGATGTGTTAGTAGTTGAATCTATGGTTTAATTGATGAAAAAATTAAGAACCCTAAACCTAGGTTATGACCGAATTTTTGGGCATGGATAGTAGGATGATTATATTCATTAATTGATTGAATAATTAAGTTTAGGAGTAGTCTAATTGAGGATTGATGCAAAGAAAATTGAAATCCCCTAACTAATTGATGAAAAACCGATTTAGGGGCTAGGGTTTCAATATGAATTCTTCAATTAATGATGTTGGAGTGATAATCAATGGTTAATAGTTGTTGTGGTGAGCTTAGAGATGATAATATGAATTGAATTAAGGAAGAAAATCACCCCTCCTAATTAATTGTTGTTACCGATTTCTATAGAAGAATTAGGGGTTTTGGGTAGTTTAATTCTATTGATGATTTAGTGATGAAATGATGTTCTAGTTGTTGGTAATTGATGATATGAATTGATTTGGAATTTTCTAATTTATAATGTAAAATGTAAAAGACGAAGTATTAGAAATAAATCAAGTTTGTATAATGAATTCAGGTTATGATATATATAATAATGATCCTTGATAGACGATGAATAATAATGTAGAATTTGAACGTTTTCAAATGATGTTGAATAATTCGTAAGAGGCGAATAAATGATGATAAGTAATGAAAGAAAAGACGAGTAAGGAAAGTAATTGGTTATTAATGAATGTTAGTGATAAGGGAACAAGTTTGTAGTTGACGACATGTTCATCCGAGTTATGAAATGATAAGTTATAGTTGTGAACGAGAAGTAGAAACGAGAAGTTGGAATTATTTTGGTATAGTAATTGTTTAGTTTGAAAAGACGAGGTTTTAATCGTCGTGCTTATAATCGAGAAAATGAAAAGGAGTTCATCACGTATGATGATACGTAGTGACTGCCTTGAGTCAGTATTTTCGTGAAAAATAAGGTGGAATAACATAAAACAAACCTAGAAAACCGTGCGGCGATTTTATCGAGCTTAGGGTTTCGCTCGGCAGTTTGGCGACCCTTCACGGAAACTACCATATCTTTTAGCTCGTTTATTGGAATTGAGATCCGTAAATTGAAGAGTAAACTAGACACCCGTACCTTTCTTTTGGTATAAGATTCGTCCCCTGTTTAGAAATACCCTGTTCCGTGCAAACTTACTGATCTGTCTTGCGCAGTGAATTGTTTAAAACTAGTTTCCTAAGTTGAATTCTTTTCAACTTCATTCCTTCGATCTCTTAAGTCGTTTCAAGTTAACGACTACTTTCTTTCTACTGACCTAAGAGTCAAGTACAAAACCGAGTGAGTGTCAAATGAGATGTGTTCGTATCTCGTTCCCGTTTAACTAAAAGAATCTAGTTTAGCGTGCAAATGCCTAAAAAGCTTAAAAGACTAATTCGATTTTGTTTTCGATTTCCATTTTCATTTATCATATCGACGACTTATCAAAGTATGATTATGTACGATGAAGGAGGAAGTCAGCACAAGGATAGGACAGAAGCTTGAAGAACGGAAGCTTGATTAGAAGTTCTGTAATCTTTAAGGTGGACTTTCTATTATATAACAAATAAAATGTGGGTTTTTTCCACAAATCGAAAGTGATTCTTTATGAGCTTTGATTACTGTGGTTTCAAAGAGATAATCAGGCATAAACTGTTTTGTTATTTATGTGAGTTCTCTTGTACCTTTCTGAGTTAGCCATCGTGCTTTCTAGAATTATGAGTTAACCATTAGGTGTTAACTAAAAGACCGGACTTTGAGACCAGCTATCCATAGTGCACTTTGTAGCCTGTGGTGTATGTGGTATCCATTTGAGGGGTAACCAGCCACGGTGAATTATGAATGGTCAAGATTGAACGTAACATCTGTCAGAAAATGCTCGGCCGAGTGATTTATGAAAAAAGAAAATGTTTTAGTAGACACGGGCATTTTAAAAGAAAATCCCAATGTGCTACAGAGATAAGAATGCCTGATTTATCAATACTGATTATATTTTTTCGCCAAAGTTCCCACTAAGTGCTTTATGTACTTAGCCCTGCATATGTTTTCTAAATATGCAGGTTGAGCGACGGAAGCGGTGATGGTTGAGTAGGATAGTGATAGGAAAGAAGAACAGAGTCACATTCTACGTTTATTCCGCTGCCAAACTCTAAACCTTTTTGTTTTATCTTGTATAACTCTGTAGTCTAAGTTCTGTACTATAACTTTGCTTTTGGAGAACTATGTCGAGTGATCCTTCGAGATCAACTCTTTCTTTATCTAATGAAGTCAGGTTCATAGAAGTATTCTGTCATTTAATGTATGTTTATTCATTTATCCCTTTTCTTCCCCGCTTCTTTAATCCAATCCCAGTCGCACCCCGGCTTCTGCCGTCCCTCGAGATTTGGGGCTATGACAGAGTGGTATCAGAGCAATCGTTTCTGCTATGTATACAAGTCTTCCTTCGAGTAGTAAGATAGAGTATTCGTTCATACTCTATACCGAGTCTTCTTTCAAAGTAAAGTTAGGTCCTAACACTAAGATTAAGAGTGTAGACGACAACTAAACCTCCTGCTACGTCGACTCAACAAAAGAAAGAAAGAAAGAAAGGAAAGAGTTTCAAGAAATGTGATTCCTTTTAAGGAAATTTTTTGAATAAGTATTAAAGTCGAGAATGAAATAAAAAGGTGCCAAGTAAAGAATTATTTGAATGTATAAGAGATATACTTGAGATATTTTGTGATTATGTGATAGTACGAGTACTATATTATGTGAAATTATTTGCGCAATAAATTCTTTTAAATTGAAAAGTATGTTGGCACGAGAACCTAGACTGATTCTAGGGATTTTTCCCGGTTCACTAAGAACATAGATGCTTTAAGAAGTGTTGGATCCAAATGATTTCGAAAGAAGATCATGAAACGGGAAGGACTTTTATAGACGAATGTCACGTGCGTATAGTGACATGAACAAAGACTCGGCAGAGTCAATTTTTGTTTTTGTAATTAAGAGCCGATAAGAATTTCCTTCAAGAAAATAAGATAAGTAATGATAAGGAAAGTTAATTCTGTACCAAGTAAACGAAAGAAACAATTAGACGTTTGAGAAGCATTGGCTTCGAAATAAGAAAGAAATGATCGGGTCAAGAAGGACAGAATAAAAGGGATCAAAGTAAATGAAAGAAACGAATGTTACTTCCGTAAAAGTAACATGAACGAATTCGTTTTCAGTTGGAATTCGCCTCGCTCGAACTTCAAGAAGAGATTTATTATAATTACCACGAATCAAGTACGAATTGTAGTTAATTTTCAACGATCGATCGATTCCAACGACGACTAGAACTTGGGTTCTAAAGTTATTTCTCAAGTAATTATTCTATTTCCCTTTTGGAATTTGTTTCATAATTCATAATCGAATGAAGAACACGATAAGTATGAGATTCAAGTGTCGAGATGGACAGAATCTTTTGTAAATGAATGTTACTTTTGAATAAGTAACATGAATAAAGTAGACGTACTTTATTTTAATAAGTGAGAATCGTTAAGAAATATTCTCTAAGGAAGAAATAATGGAAGAAAGTAAGAAAGAATAAAGAAAGAAAGTAATGAAGAATAAAGAATGGAAGTAATAGGAAATAAAGTAAGAATGCAAAAGAATTATAAGATAAAGGATGGAAATAAAATCTTGAAATTTTATTTCTATATATTGTTTAAGAGCAATTCTTTTTGAATTGTTAAATGTTTAAGATAAGTGATTGTTTAAGTGTTGGTGACATTACAATTGAATAAGGAATATTCAACTTGTAATTTAAGATTTTCCCTTAAGATAAGTTATTATCCTACCCGTTACTGATCTGTGTTTCTTAAAAACTTTGTAGGATGGATACTAGATTCGACACGGCGCATGAGAGCCAATCCCCGCCACAGCGTACTTGGGCAGATCGGATATTAGATAAGTATCGAGATTTTGAGGCAGACCCGAATCTTGATATAGGACAAATAATTAGTAACTTTTCAGAAGTTTACCATGCAGCCCGGCATTCTGTTCCAAAGCATCAGGCTATATTCGACTTGATTATGCGACTACCAAAGGAGTGGCGTGGTTGGGCACACGACACGGCATGGTACTACCTTGGAGTGTTTGGTGACGATGTAGAGCCGACGGGTGATTACTTAGGATTCGCTCTAGCAGTACACAAATGTTTTTTTCAGGGCAGAATCATAGCATCATATCCCATTCAAGAGCACCCTCCCTACACTCACTTTCCAGCAGATTCAGAGTCAGAGCATGTGGAGATAGATCCAGAAATGGCCGCACAGTTAGAGATCCCTCCAGTGTTTGTACCTAGTGAGGATACAGAGGAGCTAGTTTCAGAGGCAGAGAACCCGGTGATTGGTGCGGATCTTACCGCTATGATAGAGTTACCATACCCTTTCAAACCAATTGACGAGATCTGTTCAGAGTTAGTCAGAGTAAGAGCAGAGTTTGAGGCAGGACCATCCAGGGTCCGTTCTACAGAGGAATACGAGTCTAGTTCACCTCCCGAGCACCTCCTTCCCCTGAAGAAGAGAACAGTAGAGCCCAGTTGTGACTACCTAGTGTCAGACCCGGAAAGTGCCGTTTCAGAGGTGCCTTCACCACCACCACTTGTACTTTTGGACGGCTCCACGATTAGGGTTGACGAAGCACTTCAGCTCGTCTTTAATTCAGATTCAGAGGAGGACCTAGAGGAGGACTCCGAGGTTTTGCAGGCCAAAGAGGGCGGTAGTGACTCGACAGCAGCTTGTTGAGCAGGGCGTCTTAGACGCATAGTAGTAGCAGAAGCACTTTTGTCTTGTAGATAGTCGGATCAGTAACTAGTTTTTGTAGTACTCTATACGGATACGGAGTTTTGGATCGTTTCCGTTCTAGTACTTCTAGTGGTACAGTAATGCAACCAATAATGCATCCTATACATAGATAGGCAGATGGCCTAGCTTAGACTCGTTGAAGTCTAGACTTTCTCTTGTATAAGTCCTCATTGGAGGCAAAACTAGTATTCTTTTTTATGTATATATATATACATGACCCGCGAGAGGGTTTTGATCACAAGAAAGTTTCTTATGAATTGTATAACTAAACCAGAATGTCAAATGAACTCGTGTAACGAGAGTTTAATTTAACCTTAAAGGTTAAAAGTTGAAAGAACTAGAATCGAAGTTAATATTTATTCTCTTTTACGTGAAATTGTTAAGTTGGGAAAAGGATTAGTGAGTAAATGAAGGCCTAAAAGCGAGTGCTAATGAGAAAATTTTTGTATCTTATAGTTCCAAAATGTCGCAGAGAATTGTTAATAACCAAAGAGGACCTGATAGTCCTAGAGGATCTAATAGTGGTCAAGAACAACGTATAGGCAAAGAAAAGCAAAAACATCAAGTAACCCTTCTACTTTCCCCACCTCCACAACAACGTAACATTGAAGATTTATTCTTCAGAAGAAATCCACCAGTTTTCAATGGGTCTAGTAACCTAAGTGATGCTGAGCATTGGGTACGCTCTATAGAAAGAATTTTTGAGCTTCTTAGATTTAGTGATAAGGAGCACCTAGTATGTGCTGCGTCTCAGCTAGCCGGACCAGTTGAATATTGGTGGTGGAAGACTAGACATGAAATTATGCTGGCAGAGCAAGTGGCTCAAATCACTTGGAATGATTTTAAAGAGGCATATTATGATAAGTATGTATTCGATCAAGTGGAAACTGAAGAGGAAATAGCAAGAAAATTTCAAGGAGAACTAAGTATAAACTGGGAATAGCATTGGCCAGACACGAAGGACTGAGCTATGCAGAACTACTAGGACGAGTCCTAGAAATAGAGGCAGCAGTGCCAGATAAAGGAAAGAGGGTAGTGCCCATATCAGCACCAACCCAGACTTCAACCCAAAACCTGTCCAACAATAATATTAACTATAAGGGAAAAAGGAAATGGGAAGGAAGTAGCAGTGATTGTTACCAGCGCCACAACAATCAAGGGAAACAGAGTAGAAATCAGCAGGGCTTCCAGCAGCCAAATAAAGATAACAACTATGGTAAGAAGACGTGGCAAAGGAATAAACCACAAGGAAATAAACAATCAGGACAAGGGAAGGGAAATAATCTACAAGGACAGCTTCAAAGGCAGCAAAGGAACAGTAACCAAGGATAAATCAATGTACCTACCTGTCTTAAGTGCAATAGGATGCACTTCGGTAATTGTCTAACAAACGTTGATGGATGTTTTAGCTGTGGTCAGAAAGGACATGCGAGAAGAAATTGCCCAAAACCGCTGACAGCAAATGAAATTAACCAGCACGATTAGCTCCAAACCCTGAAAAATAATCAAGGAGAGATCACTATTCCAGCTTGCCCTAAGTGTAATAAGGTACACCCCGGTGTTTGTCTAGCGAACTCTGGTGTTTGCTTCAACTGTGGACATAAGGGGCACTTTAAGAGGGATTGCCCAGAACCGTGGCAAGCGGTAGAACAGGAACAAGATGTTCCTACTTGTTCTAATTGTAATAAGAAGCATGACGGTGTTTGTCAAGCAGACACGAGTAATTGTTTTAAATGTGGGCAGACGGGGCATATAAAGAGGAATTGCCCAATGCGGTTTCAAACGGTGGAACCAAACCAGTATGACCAGTCCCAACCATTAAACGCAATCCCAGCCCAGTCACAGCAACAACTGACACAACAAAAACAGAATGCAAGAGCATACACGATTAGGCAGGAGAAGTGTAATCATGGCAAGGAAAATTTGGCAGGTATTGGACGAACACCTTAAAATTTCTCTGTCATGATTTTGCCTCATACTAGAGCTTTATACTCGTTTTTCCAGTGCCTATTGACACTATCGGAGTAAGACTAGAGCACGCTAATCATGAAATAAGAATAATCACACCTTAGGAGAAATTATCGTCACTTTATTAAGTTTTTCTCAAACATAGAATTTAACTTAGGGTCTTTTTAAGATCATAGCAAACAATCGGAAAGTAATATAATGTTCGGTGTAGATATAATCTTAGGAATAGACTAGTTGATTGAGAATTACGCTATGATTCTCTGCAACGAGAGAAAGACCTCTTTTCGGCCCCCGGGTAGAGAACCAACAGGATTTCATGGGTTTTCAATGGGTAAGAGAGTGCTGATAGTATCCTCCCTACAAGTCAAGAAGTTGATGAAGGAGAAAGATATCACAGGTCATCTTATGTACCTAGTTGGAGAACCAGGAGCCAAGAGGATCATTCAAGACATGAAAATTCTGAACGAGTATAAGAACGTTTATCCAAACATACTATCTAGTTTACCACCAAATCATCATGTAGATTTCACGATTAATTTGGAACCAGGATCGGTTTCCAAATCAAAAGCCCCATATAGGATAGTACCAAAAGAGTTAGAAGAGCTTAAAATCCAACTGCAAGAATTGTTAGATGATGGTTTCATTAGACCAAGTGTTTCACTATGGGGAGCACCAGTTCTGTTTGTCAGAAAGAAGGATGGTTCAATGAAGATATTCATAGGCTGTCGCAAGTTAAATAAGACAATCCTTAAGAATAAGTATCCTTTTATAAGGATAGAAGACCTTTTGATAAGCTTAAAAGGAACAGGAGTATTTTCGAGGATAGATTTAAGATCTAAACATCACTAGTTGAAGAATAACTTGGAGATATACCTAGAACCATTTTCGAACCGGATAAGGCCATTACGAACTCCTAAGTTATGACATTTAGTTTAACTAACGCCCCGCAGTATTCATGGACCGCATGAATAGAGTTTTCATCCATACTTGGACAAATTCATTTTAGTATTCATCGACGACATTCTCATTCACACTAAGAATGAGGATGAGCACAAAGAACACTTGCAAATAGTGCTAAAAACGCTTAGAGTTGAGAAATTAGATGCCAAGTTCAGTAAGAGCGAGTCTGATTGAAGGAGGTAATGTTTCGTGGACATATAGTGTCGGCAGAAGGCGTTAAAGTGGATCCTGCCAAGGTGGAGGCAGTACTCAAATGGAATTCGCTTACAAGTCTGAATGAAATAAGGAGTTTCTTAAGTTTGGACAGTTATTATAGAAGATTCATCGAGGAATTTTCTATGATTGCTAAGACTTATGACGCAACTACATAGAAAGGAAAATAAGTACAAATAGACCGACAAGTGCGAGATAAGTTTCCAGACACTCAAGAAAAGCTAACCACAGCACCAGTTTTAACTTCCCCGGAAGCAAACTAGAAATATGTATTTTACACCGATGCTTCGAAAAACGGGTTAGGATGCGTATTAATGAAAGATGGAAAAGCGATAACTTGCCAAATAATAGTAGTTGTAGCTACACCAGACTTACGAGGAAGATTATAAGTGCCTAGAGAAAGGACGAGTCGATCGAAAAGCTTCGAATAAGGATAAGAGCGGATAAATCAGACGGTTATTCCAAAGCAATGGGTAATATGATAGAAATTAAAAAGTAGACATTGTATTTCCGATGACAACAAATTTAAGACTTAAGAAAGGATTTCTGGTGGAATAGATTGAAACGAGATGTTACCTTGTTTGTAGAAAGATGTTTAGCTCATCAGCAAGTGAAAGCTTTACACTGACGACCATACGAGTTGATACAACCATTAAGTATTCCAGAATGGAAATGGGAAGATATAGCTATGGTTCTGTGACAAGACTTGCCCAAAAGTAAGAAAAGAAATACTGTCATGGGATAGTTTTCATAGGCTCAAATTATCAGCTCACTTTTACCGATCCCAGATTACCTATGGATCAAAGAAGTTAACATGGTTGTATATCCGTAAGATAGTACGTCTGTGCGGAATCACAAATTCGATAACCTCAGATAGAGATTGCCAAATTCATTTCGAGATTTTGGATCACGACGCAGAAGAGTTAGATACCAAACTTAACTTTAGTACCGCTTTCACCTCCATTCGGATGGACAATTCGAGAAAACGATTCAGATACTCGTTGATATGCTAAGAAAGAAAGTATTAGATCAAAGTGCAAAATGGAAGAATATTTTGCCATTGAGCAAACTGTTTATAAAACAATAAGTTATCAAGCTATGATAAGTATTGCACCTTACGAGGCCTAGTATAAGAAGGAGTTTAGATAACCGCCTTACTGTAATAAGGTAAGTGAAAGAAAGAACCTAGGACCGGATACGGTCGTGGAAATGATCGAGATCATTTGACAGACTCGAATTAAAAATGAAAGAAGCCTATAAGTAACGAAAGAAAGAAGTTTTTGACGAAAGTCTTAAGAAGTATATGCCAACTAGGCCTAAATTTAGAAAAATGAGGATAAGACTTTCCTCATGATTATCCTTCAAAGGATAATATAATCAATTCCATGTCAAGTATTAAACTTTGACAAAGATTTTTATAATAAGTGGATATCTTGAAAAAGATAGCTTCCAATACGAATAGTTTCGGCTTTATTGCCAAATTTATGGAATATTTATTAAGTGTGTGTATCTCATTTTAAGAAATATGTGTACTCGATTCTACACACGTAGTTTTGTCAGCAAGACGTTGTTCTTGAAACTGACTTAAGTTATGAAGAAAGACCGCAATCGATCTTGGATCGAAAAGCGCGAAAGTTAAGAAGCGAATCGATACGATTAGTAAAGTGTTGCAAGATCATCACAGGCAAGAAGAAGCCATGTGAGAACTCGAGAAAGAGTTGAGAAAGAAGTATCCCGAGCAGTTTAAAGAGGATAAACAAATTTTGGGACGAAATTTTTTGTAAGGAGGGTAGGATGTAATACCCCAGAAAAAAAAATTCTACGGTCCTAAAAAAAAAATTAAAGTTAATAATAATTATGGCTTTGCACGCCTAAAATCATGAAATTAAATTCTAAGACCAACGGTAAAATCCGTTTCCGAAAATAAATTACGGAAGTCAGTTAGATAACTATTGTATTAAGATTTTCGCGTACGAAAATTAAAATTCGGACTGTGATGTCCCAAAATTTTATTAGTTTTTTTTTTTAAAGTTTAAAATATACTTTTTAAGTATATTAAATATTTCGGATTTAATGGTCGAATCGGATTTCGACGAAAACGTATCCAATTACGTTTTTCATTCTCGATTTTCATAACGTCGTAACGAGCCAGAAAAAAATACGGTTCGGAGAAATTAATTCCCTCCCAACCGACTTCACACTCACACACATGTAGATATTTCATTTTTATAATGTAAACCACTTTATGACTCACCATTATTATAGGTTCTAATACTTTTTTTAATTGGACACCTATTAGTTGTTAGATTATTCTTTAATTAAGTTAGTCATGTCTCTCTCCCTTTCTCCCTCTCTACCGCCCCCTCCCTCCTACTCTCTTCCTCATTTCATTTTTCATCCACCATTAAAGGATCTTGAAGCTTTTGTGTAAGGAAATTCCCACAAGTCATCCACCACTCATCTAATTCCACTTCTACTTTCATTATAATTCAAGGTAATCATCCTAGCTTCACTTCTATCCAATTAGATTTCTATTTCATTAATTTTGGGTATGGACCGATTTTTAATAGATAAATTAGGATGATGATTTGAGCTTTAATTCATGCAATTAGATGTATTAGTAGTTGAATCTATGGTTTAATTGATGAAAAAATTAAGAACCCTAAACCTAGGTTATGACCGAAATTTGGGGCATGGATAGTAGGATGTTTATATTCATTAATTGATTGAATAATTAAGTTTAGGAGTAGTCTAATTGAGGATTGATGCAAAGAAAATTGAAATCCCCTAACTAATTGATGAAAAACCGATTTAGGGGCTAGGGTTTCAATATGAATTCTTCAATTAATGATGTTGGAGTGATAATCAATGGTTAATAGTTGTTGTGGTGAGCTTAGAGATGATAATATGAATTGAATTAAGAAAGAAAATCACCCCTCCTAATTAATTGTTGTTACCGATTTCTATAGAGGAATTAGGGGTTTTGGGTAGTTTAATTCTATTGATGATTTAGTGATGGAATGATGTTCTAGTTGTTGGTAATTGATGATATGAATTGATTTGGAATTTTCTAATTTATAATGTAAAATGTAAGAGACGAAGTATTAGAAATAAATCAAGTTTGTATAATGAATTCAGGTTATGATATATATAATAATGATCCTTGATAGACGATGAATAATAATGTAGAATTTGAACGTTTTCAAATGATGTTGAATAATTCGTAAGAGGCGAATAAATGATGATAAGTAATGAAAGCAAAGACGAGTAAGGAAAGTAATTGGTTATTAATGAATGTTAGTGATAAGGGAACAAGTTTGTAGTTGATGACGTGTTCATCCGAGTTATGAAATGATAAGTTATAGTTGTGAACGAGAAGTAGAAACGAGAAGTTGGAATTATTTTGGTATAGTAATTGTTTAGTTTGAAAAGACGAGGTTTTAATCGTCGTGCTTATAATCGAGAAATGAAAAGTAGTTCATCACGTATGATGATACGTAGTGACTGCCTTGAGTCAGTATTTTCGTGAAAAATAAGGTGGAATAACATAAAACGAACCTAGAAAACCGTGCGGCGATTTTATCGAGCTTAGGGTTTCGCTCGGCAGTTTGGCGACCCTTCACGGAAACTACCATATCTTTTAGCTCGTTTATCGGAATTGAGATCCGTAAATTGGAGAGTAAACTAGACACCCGTACCTTTCTTTTGGAATAAGATTAGTCCCCTGTCGAAATCCCCTGTTCCGTGCAAACTTACTGATCGTTCTTGCGCAGTGAATTGTTTAAAACTAGTTTCCTAAGTTGAATTCTTTTCAACTTCATTTCTTCGATCTCTTAAGTCGTTTCAAGTTAACGACTACTTTCTTTCTACTGACCTAAGAGTCAAGTACAGAACCGAGTGAGTGTCAAATGAGATGTGTTCGTATCTCGTTCCCGTTTAACTAAAAGAATCTAGTTTAGCGTGCAAATGCCTAAAAAGCTTAAAAGACTGAATTCGATTTTATTTTCGATTTTCATTTTTATTTATCGTATCGACGACTTATCAAAGTATGATTATGTACGATGAAGGAGGAAGTCAGCACAAGGATAAGACGGAACATTGAAGAACGGAAGCTTGATTAGAAGTTCTGTAATCTTTAAGGTGGGCTTTCTATTATATAACAAATAAAATGTGGGTTTTTTCCACAAATCGAAAGTGATTCTTTATGAGCTTTGATTACTGTGGTTTCAAAGGGATAATCAGGCATAAACTGTTTTGTGATTTATGTGAGTTCTCTTGTACCTTTCTGAGTTAGCCATCGTGCTTTCCAGAATTATGAGTTAACCATTAGGTGTTAACTAAACGATCGGACTTTGAGACTAGCTATCCATAGGGCACTTTGTAGCCTGTGGTGTATGTGGTATCCTGTTGAGGGGTAACCAGCCACGGTGAATTATGAATGGTCAAGATTGAACGTAACATCTGTCAGAAAATGCTCGGCCGAGTGATTTATGAAAAAAGAAAATGTTTTAGTAGACACGGGCATTTTAATAGAAAACCCCGATGTGCTACAGAGATAAGAATGTCTGATTTATCAATACTTATTATATGTTTTCGGCAAAGTGCCCACTAAGTGCTTTATGTACTTAGCCCTGCATATGTTTTCTAAATGTGCAGGTTGAGCGACGGAAGCGGTGATGGTTGAGTAGGATAGTGATAGGAAAGAAGAACAGAGTCACATTCTACGTTTATTCCGCTGCCAAACTCTAAACCTTTTTATTTTATCTTGTATAACTCTGTAGTCTAAGTTCTGTACTATAACTTAGTTTGCTTTTGGAGAACTATATCGAGTGATCCTTCGAGATCAACTCTTTCTTTATCTAATGAAGTCAGGTTCATAGAAGTATTCTGTCATTTAATGTATGTTTATTCATTTATCCCCTTTCTTCCCCGCTTCTTTAATCCAATCCCAGTCGCACCCCAGCTTCTGCCGTCCCTCGGGATTTGGGGCTGTGACACTTCGATCCAAGATCGATAGCGGTTTTTTTTCATAATTTAAGTCAGACTCAAGAACAACGTCTTGCTGACGAAACCACGTGTGTAGGATCGAACACACATACTTTCTCAAATGAGATACACAAAACGTAATAAACATTCCATAGACTTGGCAACAAAGCCAATCTATACACATTGAAACTATATATATATTTTTTTTTTTCAAGATATCAACTAATCATATAAATCTTTGTCGAAGCTTATACTTGACATGAAATTAATCATATTATCCTTAGAAGGAAAATCATGAGGAAAGTCTTGTCCTCATTCTCTAGATTTTAAGTCAGATTGACCTACATTGCTAAGACTTTTGTCACTTCTAGACTTCCTTCACTTTGGTTCGAAACTGACGAAAGAATTCATCTTTCATTTTACTGAGTGAATCTAGTTCGAGATTCCTTTTTTTCATCTACTTCATTATGATAAAGTGATTATCTAAACTTTCTTCTATACAAGGCCTCGTAAGGCGCAATACTTAACATCGTCCGACAACTATTGTTGAAAGCAATTCGATCAACGGCAAAGTATTCTCTCAACGTGCACTTCGATCTAATACTATCGTTCTCAACATATCTACGAGTATTTGAATCGTTCTCTCGAATTGTCCATCCGTTTGGGGGTGAAAAAGTGGTACTAAATTAAGTCTTGGTACCTAATTTCTTCTGTATAGGAATCCAAAATCTCGAAGTGAATTTGGTATCTCTATCAGAAGTTATTGACTTTGGTATTCCGTGCAGACGTACAATCTCATGGACATACAACTGTGCTAACTTTTCTAATCCATAGGTAATTGGAATTGGTAGAAAATGAGCTAATTTTGTGAGTCTGTCTATAACTACCCAGATGGCAGTATTTCCTTTTCTAAATTTGGGCAAACCCATCATAAAATCCATGGCTATACCTTCCCACTTTCACGTTGGAATACTTAATGGTTGCAACAACCCTTGTGGTTGTTGGTGTGAAGCTTTTACTTGCTGACAAGTCAAACATCGTTCTACTAACGAGGCAACATCTTGTTTCAATCCGTTCCACCAGAAATTTCTTCTTAAATCTTGATACATCTTCGTACTCCCTGGGTGTGTTGTATATGGCGTATCGTGAGCCTCACTCATGATATCATTTTTTTTTTCAATTTGTTGTTATCAGAGATACAAAGTCTATTCTCAAATACAATCGCATTATCTGGTGCTTCAGAATAACCGTCCGGTTTATCCATTCTTATTCTTAGTCGTAGCTTCTCGATCATCTCGTCTTTTCTTTAAGCACTTATGATTCTCTCTTGTAAGTTCGGTGTAGCTACTAGTGCCGCTATTTGGCTAGTTATTGTCTTAGGTGTATCGAGCACTAAAAAAATATCCATTATCTCAAATTCTCGTACAAGTGTTTCTTCCTCGATAAAGAGACACCCTAATTTGGTTGGAGTCTTGCGATTCAGTGCATCCGCTACTACGTTCGCTTTTCCTGGATGATAATTGATACCACCATCATAATCCTTGACTAATTCGAGCCATCTTCTTTGCCTCATATTCAATTCCTTTTGCTCGAAAAAAAAGTACTTCAAACTCATGTGATCCATAAAAATCTCAACCCTTACACCATAGAGGTGATGTCTCCAAATTTTCAATGCATGCACAATGGTTGCTAGTTCTAAATCATGGGTTGGATAATCAACTTTATGGGGTCGAAGTTGTCGTGAAGCATAAGCTATCATCTTTCCTTCTTGCATCAAAACACAACCTAATCAATTTTTCGATGCGTCAGTATATACTACGTATTCCCTATTTGCTTCTGGAAGAGCTAAGATGGGTGCGGTAGTCAACTTTTCCTTGAGCGTCAGAAAACTTGTCTCGCACTCATCAGTCTACTTATACTTGTTTTCCTTCCCGAGCAGTTGCATTATTGGTCTAGCAATTGTAGAAAATTCCTAAATAAAATGTCTATAATAGCCAGCTAAACCTAATAAACTCCTAATCTCGTTTAGGTTTGGTTGGTATCTTCCGGTTGCGTACTGCCTCTACCTTGGCAGGGTCCACCTTGATGCCTTCTGCTGATACTATATGTCCAAGAAACATCATTTCTTTCAGCCAAAACTCACATTTACTGAATTTGGCATAAAGTTTCTCAGCTTTAAGCGTTTCTAACACTATTCGCAAATGTTCTTCGTGCTCTTTCTCATTTGTGGAGTAAATGAGAATGTTGTCGATGAAAACTAAGACGAATTGTCTAAGTATGGGTGGAAAAATTCTATTTATGAGATCTATGAATACTGCGGGGCGTTAGTCAAACCAAATGGCATAACTAGAAATTCATAATGGCCATATCTTGTTCGGAATGCAGTTTTAGGTATATCTTCGGGTTTGATTTTTAATTGGTGATATCCGGATCTTAAGTCTATTTTTGAAAATACACCTGTGCCTTTAAGTTGATCAAAGAGGTCTTCTATCCTTGGCAAAGGATATTTATTCTTAAGGGTGATCTTATTCAGCTCGTGATAGTCTATGTACATCCTCATAGGACCATCCTTTTTCCTAATGAACAAAACAGGTGCTCCCCATGGTGAAACACTCGGTCTAATGAAACCAACATCTAACAACTCTTGCAGTTGGATCTTAAGCTCTTCTAATTCCTTCGGGCTATGCTCCATGCCAAATGGCGCAGTAAATAGATAATCAATCCATCCCATGGATTATATTTACGTCGAGCACTTTCATTAACACTCTACTTTAAGTGTTCACTTACTTACTAAACCTTTTTCCACTTAAGTAAGTTCACAGAAAAGAAACAGATAATAACTCCAATACTAGTTCTATAAACTTTTTATCTTCTCAAGTTTAAACAAGAATATTCATCTAAACACGATTAGAAGAAATATTTACGAGATCAAAGCCCACTCACGGGGTCATATATACATATGCGTCGTACGAGTACTGTTTTGCCTCCAACGAGGACTTATACAGAAACTAGACTATGACTAGTCTGAGTTAGGCCCACTACTTGCCTAGTGACCCTTGCTCTTATTCTGCTGATCCGACCGTTGAAACTGTTGTTGTTGTGGATGTAGCTGAGCCTGAATAGCTCTCAAGAGTTGGTGATGACCATACTGATTTGGTCCCGCCGTTTGCAACGGTTTCGGGCAATCCCTCTCCATGTGCCTTTTTTGTCTGCAGTTAAAGCAAACACCCGTGCCTGCCTGACAAATACCGGGATGCGTCCCATTACACTTAGGAAAGATAGGGAAAATGATCTTTCCTTGGTTATTTCCTTGCCACTGTCCTGATCGGTTATTATGAATCGGCTGCTGAAAGCCATGCTGATTTCCACTCTGGTTTCCCTGATTATTGTAGTGCTGATAGTAGCCACTGTTGTTTCCTCCTTCCCATTTCCGTTTCCCCTGATAGTTACTATTATTGTTATTGTTGAAATGGCCTCGATTCTGAGTCTGGTTTGGGGCTGGTGCGGTTGTCATGACTTTCCTTTCATCAGGCACTACTACCTCCATTTCTAGCGCTCGTCCTAGTACCTCCGTGTAGCTCAGTCCTCCGTGACTGGCTAGTGCCACTCCTAGTTCGTGTCTAAGTCCTCCACAGAACTTCTTTGCTATCTTCTCGTCGGTATCTACCTGCTCGGGTGCATACCTTGACAATTCACAAAAGGTTGCATCATATTCAGTCACTGTCATCTTCCCTTGCTTTAGATTGTAGAATTCTGCTTCCTTCTTTGCTCTATAGGTTTTTGGAATGTACTTGTCGTAAAATGCTTCCTTAAACTCATCCCAAGTAAACTGAGCCAGATGCTCTGTCGGAATAACTTTCTGCCTAGCTTCCCACCAGAAATCAGCTGGTCCAGTGAGTTGAAACGCAACACACGAAAGGCGTTCCTCATCAGTACATCTGAGAAGTTTAAAGATCATTTCAATGGCTCTTATCCAGAGCTCAGCATCGATCAGGTTTCCAGATCCATTAAAGACAGGTGGATTTCTTTTGAGGAATAGATCCTCAATGTCACGACGTAGGGGGGGTGGTGGTGTAGGTGAAGGGGTTTCTTGACGTTGTTACTCTTCTTCCCTCTCATGATGTCTATGACCTCTTCCAGGTCCTCTAGGTCTACCAGGTCCTCTTCTTCTGTTATTCACTACTCTTGGCGGCATTTTTGAAACTAAAGAAATCAAGAATTTCCCATTAACACTTCGCTTTAGACCATTCCCGTACTTATTTCCTTCTCAACCTTAATCTTAAGCGTCTAGCAATTTTTAAGAAATTGCACTCAAATACTTATATATATATAAAAAAAATCGATACTTTCCATCCTTTAACTTATTATACTTGTTGCTTTATTATCATTTTCTTGAAGAAAACTCTTAACGGCTCTTTAATTATTAAAACAAAGTAGAGTCGACTTTGTTCATGTTACTTACACGAAAGTAACATTCGTCTCTTATTCGCTTTTGATTCTCTTTATTCTGTCATTCCCGTTCCGATCGTCTCTCGAATATTTTGGAACCAACGCTTCTTATAACGTCTATGTTCTCAAGAAATCGGAAAAGCCTTAGAAATAGTCTAGATTCTCATGCTAACAAATCGTCTCAATCAAAAAAATTATAACTCACATAATTTCACATAATATCACAAAGTATAACTCTTATACTTCAATCAAATTCATACTTGGCACTTTTATTCTCAACTTGCTTGCTTACTTATTCAAAAAAAAAATTCTTCTTAAAAGAAACCATACTTCTTGAAACTCTTTCCTTTCTTTCTTTCTTCTGTTGAGTCGACGTAGCGGGAGGTTGAGTTGTCACCTACACTCTTAAGTTTAGTGACACGGCTAGACTTTACTGGAAAGGAGACTTAGGTATAGAGCATAAACAAATGCTCTATCTTACTACTAAAAGGAACTTGTATGCAGAGCAGAAACGATTGCTCTGATACCACTCTGTCACAGCCCCAAATCCCGAGGGACGGTAAAGTAGGGGTGCGACTAGGGGTTGGATTAAAGAGGCGGGGGAGAAAGGGGAATAAATGAATAAATATACTAACTAACAACAATAAACAAACTAATTACTATAAACTGACTTCATTTAATAAAAAGAGAGTCGATCTCGAAGGATCGCTCGACATAGATGTTTCAGAGTAAACTCGGTATTAAGTACGAGATTTAACCAAAAGGATTTATACATCAAAAAGAAATAGTTTTGCAGCCGAAAATGTAGAACTTAAACACTGATCTTCTTTCCTATGTACAACTCTACTCAACCTCCGCCGCTTCCGTCACTCAACCTGCACATTTATAAACACATGCAGGACTAAGTACAAAAGCACTTAGTGGGCACATTGCCGAAAATCATATCATAAGAGTATGGATTAATCAGGCATCTCAATAAGTAATGCATCGGGGTTTTCGTCAAAGGCCCGTGCCTACTAAACATTTTTCTTTTCATAAACATAGTTGATCAGCATTTTTCTGTTGTTACGTTCAACTTGCCCATTTTAACGCCAGGGAAGAGTTAACTTCTTTCGCGCACGTTCCTCACCGTGGCTAGCTACCCCTCAACAGGGTACCATACACACCGGCTACCGTGTACACTAACTCTGGAAAGCAGTCGGCTAACTCAGAGTCCGATCGATTTAGTTAGTAGTCGGCTAACTCATAATTCTGGAAAGCAGCCGGCTAACTCAGAATGGCACAAAGGAACTCACATAAAACAAATCATTTTATGCACTGATAATAACTTTGAAAACACACTTATAAAAGCAGTAGATAAACATTTTCGAGCATCGCTCATTTTATTTGATATATAGAAAAGCCCACCTTAATTGTTTACAGAACAAACTTTAACCTTCTGTCTTCCGTCCTGTCTTCAACTCCGACTTCCTCCTTTTATCGCAAATATTCAAACTTTAGTCATCGGTCGAGACGATTAAAGAAAAAGAAATCGAAATCGGTTAAGTCTTTTAGGCATTTGCACTTTAACTAATCTTTTTTAGTTTAAAAAGAAATGAGATTCGGACACATCTCGTTTAGAACTAACTTGGTTCCTTACTCGACATTTTTAGATCATCAAAACGAAAGTCGATAACTCTTGACGACTTAAAAGTTCTTAAAGAATTAAGTTAAAAAGAATTCAACTTAAGAAAATGAGTTTTAGAAATTTTCTGCACAAGTTAGTAGGTCTGGAGCTTCTACAGAACAGAGTATTTTGAAACAGGGGATGTGTCTTATGTCAAAAGAAAGATACGGATGTCTAGTTTACTGTCCAATTTACGGATCTCGATTTCGTTAAGCGAGTAGAGAGTTATGACAGTTTCTGTAAAGGGTCGCAAAACAGTCCGCGATTAACCCTAATGCTCGATAAAACTCGACGCACAATTCCCTAGGTTCGACCAATACTATACAACCTTTATGCTCACGAAACTAGTATCATATTACAGTTAAGACATACGATCATTTCTCACGAATACTTTCTCCTTCCTCGATTAATAATACGACGAGCACTTTCTCGTCTTTTCACTAATCCATTTACTAAACCATTTTCATTTCAAATCCAACTTTAATCTTCTAACTTCTATATTCATAATCTATATAAAATTATCATCAACTGCATTCTTATTCATTAATCGACAACAAACACTAATATCCGATTAGTTTCCTTGTTCGACTTTCTTATCAACGATTAAGCTCGACTACTCGTCTCTTACCAAATATTCGATATTCTTAGAATTCGTTCAAACTTTCCAATTATGAACAACAACTACTAAGATTAATTAATATGAAAACCATAAACTTATATCATAATCGAATCTTAACTTATTGATGATTCTTCGTCTCTTACGATTTCATTTTTATTTTTAGAAAAATCTAATTAAATTATATGTTGAACCTTATGCTTACTACACCTCATAAATCATATCACTTCCTCAATATCACAAGATTTACTTAATCATAACCCTACTTCTTTGTCTCTTACCATTTTATTTTTGTTTTTAGAAAATTTCCAATTAATTCACACATCAATCTACTAATACATAGAGTGATAAACTACAAACCAATCATCTAAATTCAAACTTAAACTTCACTTACATAAATCTCAAAATTTTCGGTTATTGCCCCATAATTTCTACAATGATTTCTACTTGATTTCTATCCATAGAAATTTAATCACAAGCATAAATAACATGAAATAAACTTAGAACTTGATCTCCCGCATCTCTTGAATATTTCGAAATTTACAAGAATTGAAGGAAATGAATTTTGATTGGTTGGAATTGATGAGGGAGTTCTTACCTTTACGATTATGTAATCGGAAACGAAATCGATCGATAAACAAGAAAGCTTTGAGGATCGAAAGCTTAAGAAAATGAAGAACACACTTGAAGATGGTGAAGAACTTGAAGAACAAGAGAGAGAAGAGAGAAAAGAGAGAGAGAGGCGGCAATGAGGGGAGAGAGAAGAGAGAAATGAGGTGTTATGTTGGATATTATGCATAAAGTAGGATAAAGAACTAACATGGTGACTCACACACACATATGGCGGTTTGGAGGTGATATTTTCACCAAAATATCGCGTTTTACGGGTCTAACACTGCGTATATAAATCGAGAAATTAATTTCCTAGACGGTTACGTTTTTGACGAAATCTAAATTTGACCATTAGATTGGAAATAAATTACTTAATCGGAAAGGACAATTCGTTTTCCGAAATCCGATGAAAAGTCGGGACTTCACAGTCCAAAATTCGTCCAGAAAAATAAATAAAACTGATTTTTACTAACTTACTCGTATCGCAAAATAAGTGAATGTAAAGTCAGACGGTTTTTTGATCTGAGTTCTCGAACAAAAATTCTATCGGACGCGAAAACCCTAATACAGTAGTCGGTTGAATGACTTCTGGAATTTATTTTCAGAAACGCATTTCACCGTGAGTCTTAGAATTGAAATTCCTTAACTTAGGCGTGCAAAGCCTTAATTAATTAAAAAAATTTTATTTCTCGTCGGTAGAAAATATCTGGGGTATTACAAAGAGAGAGAGGAATTTTTCTTCTTTCTTCCTTCTTGATGAAGTCTCGAGAGAGAGAGAGAGAGAGAGAGAGAGAGAGTTTGAGAGAGAGATGGAGTGAATGATAGGTGATGAATGATAAAATGATGAATTTAGCTTAGTAAGACAGAGTTGTTCTAAAATGATGAATGATCGCTCGACAGAGTTGTTCTAAAAAGAAAACTAAGTTCAAGTACGGGACTTAGACCAAAAGATATACATTGACACAAAAGAGTTTTGGCAGCGGAAAACGTAGAACTTGACACACTGTTCTTCTTCCTATTTACAACCTTCTACTCAACCTCCGCCGCTCCCATCACTCAACCTGCACATTTTATAAAACATATGCAGGGCTAAGTATAAACATACTTAGTGGGCACATTGCCGAAAATATATCATAAAGTATAGATTAATCAGGAATCTTATTAAGTAGCGCATCGGGGTTTTTCATCAAATGCTCGTGCCTACTAAACATTTTCTTTCTTTTCACAATATAGCTTGCGCAAGCCTTTACAGATGTTACGTTCAAATTGCCCAACTTCTGTTTCAACGCCGGGGAAAAGTTAACTTCTTTCGCGTAAGTTCTATTCACCGCGGCTGGCTACCCCTCAACAGAGTACCACACACACCGGCTACCGTGTACACTAAACCCTGGAAAACCCTTACGGTTAACTCAGCGGTCCGATCGATTAGTTAGCCCCCTTTGGCTAACTCAGAAAGGCACAAAAGAACTCACATAAAATAAAGTATTTTATGCCATAATAATCACTTTAAAACACAGTTATCAAAGCAGTAGGTAAACATTTTCGAGCATCGCTCATTTTATTTGATATGTGGAAAAACCCACACATTTTTGATAGAAAGTCCACCTTAGGCGATTTACAGAACAACTAAAGCTTCCTTCTTCTGTCTTCCATCCTGTCTTCTAAACTCGACTTCCTCCTTTGAACGTAAATAATCAAACTTTAATAAATGGTCGAGACGATAAAAGAAAAGAAAGTCGAATTCGGTTAAGACTTTTAGGCATTTGCACTTTAACTTAATCTCTTTTGATTAAATGAAACAAGACTTGAACACTCCTCGTTTAGAACTAACTTGGTTCCTTACTCGATACTTAGATCAGTTAATAACGGAAGTCGATAACTCATAACGACTTAAAAGTTCTAAAGGAATTGAGTTGAAAAGAATTCAACTTAAGAAAATAGGTTTTTGAACTTTTCTGCACAAGACAGTAGTTCTGGAGTTCATACAGAACAGAATTATGCGAAACAGGGCATGATCTTGGTACCAAAAGAAAGCTAGGGATGTCTAGTTTATTTTCCAATTTACGGATCTCGATTTCGTTAAGCGAGCAGAAAGTTATGACAGTTTCCGTAAAGGGTCGCAAAACAGTCCGAGTTAACTCTAATGCTCGATAAAACTCGACACACAATTCCCTAGGTTCGATCAATGCTATACAACCTTTATGCGTGTGAAACTACTATCATTATAGAGTCATGACACACATTCCTTTATCGTGAATACCTTCACATCTCTTGATTAACAAAACGACGAGCACTTCCTCGTCTTTTTCAATTATCCGATTATTAAACCAAATTTCATTTCAAATTCGATTCAATTCTTTAACTTCTATATTCATACTTATATGAAATCATCACAAACTACAATCTTGTTTATTTATCAACATTAAACACTAATATCAAATTAGTTTCCTCATTCGACTTTCCTATCGACAATTAAGCTCGTTTATTCGTCTCTTACCAAAAATTCAATATTCTCCGAATTCGCTCAAACTTTCCAATTATCAACAACAACTACTAAGATTACTCAATATGAAAACCATATACTTATATCATTATCGAAACCTAACTTATCATCGATTCTTTGTCTCTTACAATTTCCATTTTATTTTTAGAAAATTCTAATTAAATTATATGTTAATCTAGAAGCTTACTACTTATCAATTATATCATTACATCATCTAAATCATTACAATTTCTCATCCAACTACTCACTTCTTTCTCTCTTACAACTTGGTTTCTATTTTTAGAAAATTACCAATTAATTCATCTAAACATCTACTAATACATAGAGCAATAATCTTCAAACCAACCATCTAAAAATTGAACTTAATCTTTAACTACAAAAACTCATAAATTTTCGGTTATGACTCAATAATTAGGGAGGATGATTTCCACTTGATTTCAACCATAGAAATTCATTCCTAAGCATGAAATAACATGAATTAAACTTAGAATATCAATCATAAATTCCTCCAAATTTCGGTCATGACATAAATTTAAGGAAATGAAATTTTGTTCGGTTCAAACTATAGAGGAAACTCTTATCTTAACGATTATGTGATCGAATTTAAGATTGATCGGAAGATGAACTAGCTATGATCCTTGAATCCTTGAAGAACTTGATGAACAACAATGGTGAAAATGAAAACAAGAGAAAGAAGAGAGAGATGGAGAGAGGTGGCGGTTGAGAGAGAGATAAGAGAGAATAAATGGTGAGGTGTATGATATTTATCTCATAAAGTAGAAAGAAAAATCTAACAAGGATGAGTCATAGGGGGGGAGGCGGTTTGGGTGGGATATTTTTACCAAAATATCGCGTTTTACGGGTCTAACATGGCGTATATAAATCGAGAAATTAATTTCCTAGACGGTTACGTTTTTGACGAAATCTAATTCGACCATTCGATTAGAAATAATTTACTTACTCGGAAAGCATAATTCGATTTCCGAAATTCGAAAAAAAGTCGGGACATGACAGTCCAAATTTCGCCCGAAAAAATAATAAAAACTGACTTTCTCCGGTAGACTCGTATCGCAGAAAAAGTGAATGTAAAATCAAACGGTTTTTTGATCTGAGCTTTCGAACGAAAATTCTATCGGACGCGAAAAACCCTAATGCAGTAGTCGTTCAACCAACTTCTGGAATTTATTTTTAGAAACGGATTTCACCGTTAGTCTTAGAATTGAAAATCCTTAACTTAGGCGTCCAAAGCCTTAATTAAAAATTATTTTAATGACGGAAGAAGTATCTGGGGTATTATTAATAATTAATAATTTATTTTTATTTTATCTGCTTTTTTATTATATTCATTGTCATAATGGTCAATGACCAACAATTTATGCATAATACAATAAATTTGCTAATTGTATTTTAATTTGCTTATTTTGACATAATTATTTTTGTTTATTGTTTCTAACATTGCTTCTTTGATTAAATTTGTATAAAATACACATGGGTATTACAACTAATTAACTAGACTTTTGCAAGCAACATCATATTTTATCTTTAATATTAAGATAATATCTATAGTTCTTTTTTTAATGTACAAAAATAAATCTAGTGTGAAAACTAGGAACCAATCGGAACCGATAATCTTTGTATTATTTATAGTTGTGATTATCTGAAACATGAATATAAATATATATATATATATATATATATATATATATATTGAAGTATAATTTTATTTAAACATCATTTTTTATACAAAAAAGCATAAATCATATTGAGCACGACAATATCGTTGGAAAAATATAGAACATTTGTAATGATGTGAGGAGGATTTAATAGATATTGGAATAGGAGAGTATTCATGTGCATTTGTGGACGTGTGTACGTGTCTTGGGAAAATTAGTAAGATTTTGATTTCTATCAAAATCTAACTGATCCCAACCGAGTAGAAGAACTCACTATTTGAGGATAATGATTTTATTACAGGACCGAACTGAAGAAGCTAGCTGAAGAGATAGGCGAACCGAATCAAGTCAGAAGACAACTCATTTGTGTAACATCCCGACTTTTACAAGTATAGATAGACTATATATCATAGTTGAGTCTATTTGATTTCATGGGGTGTAGTCTAATTAGTAAAAGTAATAGTGAAGGCTAAAATCAATTTATATTAGCTAATAGTTATTTTTTCTTTAGATTTCTTATTGTGTAGGATTTTTAATATTTATGCCAAATTAATATTTTAGAAGAGTGAATAATTTATTTTAATAATTTACTTTTCTTTGTTATTATGGAGTAGGTAGGTTGAAGTAAAGGAATTTAAAGAAATTTGATCATTTATAAAGTAATTACATTCCTAAGATAAAAGAGATTAAAAGTAGTAGAGTTTTACCTTATCAAGGTTTTATTCATGTGATCTTGTACAAATAGGATTCTTTGAATTATTAAAGTAATCAGATTCTATCTTTTGTTTCAAAATAAAAGTTTATATTGTTTCTACAAAATGAAACTTTGCATGTTTTATATTACTTCTATGTCACGTGAAGGATTAACTTTGAAATATGAGATTTGTCTTAATCTATGTGGTCTAAGAGATAGATTTCAACAATAGAATACTAGCTATCCAAACAACTTGGTCCACTTGTATAATTAGGGGCGGAGTTCCACAAGTCAAGCACGCCATAAATAGCCCTATATGTTTACGTTAAAGGGATACAGCCCTACAAGTATATGTTCACGTAAAAGGCACATAGCCCTATACATTCAAGTTGAAATTCATATCTCATGCACCATGTTTCATATGTTAATGATGATATGAAATATTTACATGTTTAAATCTATATGGATAATTGCATGTTTCTCACTGAGTATATTTTGATATACTCGCCCTCTCTCAGATTCTTTCTTACAGTTATTGGAGCTGAAGCAGTCGTAGGAGTCGAGAATGACTAGCACGGGAGTTAAGGATTTAATTAGCAATTTGTTATTTCAAGTAATAGGATTCGAATTATCGATTTGTTTATTTGAGATTATTTGTTCAAACTTAGCTATGTTTTAATTTACGTACGTTATTTCGCTTAATTCATTAGAAATTTGCTTTATTGTCTAAGATTGATTTTATGCCAAGGACATGACAATTGTTTACACAAACTTAAGTATGGGAATTTTTTGGTTGACTGCTTTTTCGTATACTTTTTGGCATGAACGTGAATAAGTAGGAATTAAATTTCGTCTTCTTGAAGTGGTAGGATTTTCATTAGACTTATATAGTCCATTATTTAAATAAGTCTTATTCGTTAGAATTAGAATCATAAATTACGAATTATTTTTATTTTAGTTTTTAGTTTTGTAGTGTTAAATTGGTTGTAATGCCCCGTAAATTCCTTACGTTCAAAAAAAAATTTAAAGTTAAATAAATAAATGGCTTTGCACGCCTAAGTTTACAATTTTTGAATTCTAAGACTAACGGACGAATCCGTTATTGAAAATAAATTACAGAAGTCAGCTAGACGACTACTGTATTTAGGGTTAGCGCGTACGAAAAGTTTTTAGTTCGTAATCACAGAACGGAAAACCGTTTAATTTTTACAATCACGAAATTGCGATACGAACACGCCGAAAAAGTTCGTTTTTATGTTTTTCCGGACGAAACTCGGACTATGTCGTCCCGAGTTTTTGTCAAAATAAATTTTTGTAAATTTATTTTCCAATTAAGTTCATACGTTAGAATTTAAGTTCATACGGAAGTACGTGATGACTGCCTTGAGAGTCCAGTTTCTAAAAAAAAATTTGAATACGAGAGCTTAGAACGAACCTAAGACGTTATACGTCAAACCTATCAAGCAATTAGGGTTTTCACGGCAGTTTTGCGACCCTCGCCGGAAACTGTAATAACTTCCAGCTTGTTTATCGGATTTGTGATCCGTAAATTGAAACGCGAACTAGACTTCCTAAGCTTTCTAATGGTACAGGGCTCACCCCCTGTTTCCAAATCCTCTGTCCTGGACAGCCTCCAGAGTTACTGGACTGTGCAGTGAAAATTCAGTTTCTTGTTTTCTAAGTTGTTTAGTTCACAACTTAGTTTCTTTCGATCGTTTAAGCCGTTTTATCTAACGAACATCTCTCTTCTGACCCTAGAGTCAAGTACAGGACCTTGAGTGATGAAAACCAGTCGAGATCTTATATCTTATCTTTTTGTTAAAGAAGTAATAAACGAGAAATTCCTTAAATTGTTCAATGATCTATAAAGTAAATCGCCTAAGTTGATTCTTTCCAACTTAGTTTCTTTTAATCTTTAAAGTCGTATTAAGACATCGACTACCTTCTCTACTGACCCGAGAGTCGAGTATGAGATCTTCCGAGTTCTAAACGAGATTGGAACGAGTCTCGTTTTCCGTTTAAGTAAAACGAATCTAGTAAGCGTTCAAATGCCTAAAGAATGAAACAACTAAAACTTGCTTCGATTCTCTTTAATCAATAATCTTTTACAACCCGTTTTTAAGTATGTTTATTTTTACGATGAAGGAGGAAGCCAACTGTAGAGAAAGGACAGAAGATCCAAAGTTGGGAGCTTTTGCTTTAAGATCTGTAAATTAAGGTGGGCTTTTATATACAAATAAAATGAGCAATGCTCGGAACTGTTTTATATTTTTATGTAAGTTCTCTTGTACCTATCTGAGTTAACATTCATGTTTTCCAGATTTAGAGTTAGTCTTTTTTTATTAACTAACGATCGGCTCTAAGTTAGCTGCTAAGTGCTTTCCAGAGTTAGTGCACTTTGTAACCTGTGGTGTATGTGATATCCTGTTGAGGGGTACCAGCCACGGTGAATTAGAATTGGTCAAGATTGAACGTAAAATTAGTCAGAAAATGCTCGCGCGAGTGATTTATGAGAAAAAGTCAGAAAATGTTTAGTAGACACGGATTCTTTCAATAAAACTCCGATGTGCTACGTTTATAAAATGCCATATTTATCTATACTTATGATTATGATTTCAGCATCGTGCCCACTAAGTACGTTTGTACTTAGTCCTGCATTGTTTCTAAATGTGCAGGTTGAAGCGACGGTGAGCGGCGACGGTTGATGTTGAGTTAAAGGATAGAATGCTTAGTTAGAACCCTTCCGCTGCCAATCTCTGTATTTCTTTTTGAGATGTATTTCTTTTGAACAATACTTAGTAGTCTAAGTCTGTAATTATGATCTTAGCTTCTTTTGTTCTTTTGTCGAGTAATCCTTAGGGATTAACTCTTTCTATTATATTCAAGTCTTATTCATGGTTTAATGATGTCTTTTTCATGTATGTTTAGTCAGTTAGCCCCCCCTCTTCCCCGCTTCTTTAATCCAACCCCAGTCGCACCCCGGCTTCTGCCGTCCCTCGGGATTTGGGGCTGTGACATTGGTGAATTGTGTAGACGTAATACATGTGACCTTAAAATATATAAAAGCATGTTAGAGAATTGTGCGGTCAAGTTTGTCTTTAATTTCCAACATCTGATTTATAAAATAGCTTCTCAATATATGTGTGTGTGTGTGTGTGTTATTTATGGGGTGAAATAGTTAACTCTACGAACTTATGTTATTTAGTTGAGGTAACTTGATAAAATTCAATAAGGATTAGTGAGTTAAATTGCATGTTCTGATTTCCGTTGCATTATTTTCTTAGTAAAATATGGTTATAGTTTTGTTTAAAGGGTGTTACATTTAGTGATATCAGAGCCAGGTTTATGTTCCTATAAACTTGCTTTGAAGTTTAAAAAATTAAAAATGAAAGTAATAAGAGCCTAGTCATTCGAGACTCTGTGCTTCCTCCAAGGTATGTTTTATGCTACGTGAATTATTTATGTTATAGCTACATGAATCACTTATGTGAGTTACATGAAAAGATATGTGAAATATATGCAAGTCATGTTTTGATAGAAATATGTGTTTAGTATTTTATCTATGTTTGCCGTTTTGAATCTAATAAAATATATATGTGTGTATAAGATGGCTACGATGCGTCGAACTCCTACCAAAAGTGAATTAAGCCTAGAGAAACAAATTAGGAAGCTACGTGAAGGTTGGAATAAGGTGGTGGCATATTACAATGCGTACAAGAAATTTAAGAAATTATGCAAAGACTATGAACGTTATAAATGGAAGAGGAAGTTGAGGAGGATTTCGAATCCTAAGGGAAAAGAGCAAGAAATGAAGAGAGGCGAGAGCGATAGCAAGTTGTAAATTAGAGATAATAAAGTTTCAAATTTTATTAAGTAGAATTTAGTATGTTTTCTTTTTAGTAAATAGTTAGGAATGATCCTTTTGCAAGGAAACATTTATTTTACTTTATTTAAATATTAGTACGAGAATTGAGTTGAAATAATCCCTAGGTCAAATTTTATACACATACTTTTCTCTTTCCTTTAAGGCTTTTGCGAACTTTATTAAAGTCTGATTAGTTAGAATATTCTTTTTCGACAAAGAATTAGGCTACGTATGAATATGTTAGTCGTATTAATTTTTTTTTCCAAGTTAATTCTTCTTTTAATTGATAGGATTTCTTTGCGTTCGACGTCTTAATGTTTTCTCCTTTCTCGTCATTATTGAAAAGGCAGAGGAATATGACAACTCGCGGACGTCGTTCTCGTAACGCACAAACTCCCAATAACGAGAACAATGGAGATGGAGGGAACATTATGCAAGATTTTGCTCAAAACAACAACAATCAAGGAAACCAAGATCCGACTAGGGCAGCAACAAGTCGAGTAATTGAGCAATTCCGTCACTATTATCCACCAAAATTTAATGAAAGGGATGGAGCACTAGCTTTGGAGGAGTGGTTCGAGGAGCTCGAAAAAATCTTCGAGCACATTGAGTGTAATGATGCACATAGAGTGTCTTGTGCAGTGTTTCAGCTAATTGAGGAAGCTGGACAATAGTGGAAGTCACACCGCAATAGTTTGACAGAAGTGGAGCGCCAAGGTCTTACTTGGGAAAGGTTCAAGGAGATGACGATGGACAAGTACATGCCACGCGCCTATCGAAATCAAAAGCAAAGAGAATTTTGGAGTTCAAACAAGAAAGTTTGAATGTGATGGAATATGAGCGAAAGTATATCCAACTTGCTCGTTTCACCACGCGTTTGGTAGCTATGGAGGAAGACAAGACTGATTTTTTTCTTAAATGGCCTCCGTCCTGAGATTCGGGGAATTTTGGCAATGCAAGAGAATATCAACTATGGACTTAGTGTCAAACGTGCACTTGGAGTTGAAGCTGCTTTGGAAATGGACAAGGTGCCCAAGGAAAATGGAAACTTTCAAGGGAAAAGAAATTGGAAGAATGGGGAGAAAAGTACACAAAACAAGAAGAAGAGGATCGAGAACAAGCAAGGGGGAGCATCACAACACACCTATCCACAATGCCCTACATGTCACAAGCATCATCAAGGAGAGTGCATGTATCATTCCAGACTTTGCTACAATTATCGTCAACCCGGCCACAACGCTTTGAATTATCCATACAAGGGTAGAAAGGAACCGGAGAAGGGAGGAAATGCGCGACTCTACAATATGGAGCAACAAGAGAACAAGGAGAAATCTTAGAAGGTAATAATAGTAGATTCCCTTAGTACTTAGAATAATTTTCCTAGAAAGCATAATAGGCTAAGATTTCTACATCAATGTTAGATACGTTCATGAAACATGCATGCATGAGATGATTTCACTATAGCAAATTTCGAGGACGAAATTTTTATTAGTAAGGGAAATTGTAACATCCCGACTTTTACAAGTATAGATAGACTATATATCATAGTTGAGTCTATTTGATTTCATGGGGTGTAGTCTAATTAGTAAAAGTAATAGTGAAGACTAAAATCAATTTATATTAGCTAATAGTTATTTTTCTTTAGATTTCTTATTGTGTAGGATTTAATATTTATGCCAAATTAATATTTTAGAAGAGTGAATAATTTATTTTATTAATTTAGTTTTCTTTGTTCTTATGGAGTAGGTAGGTCAAAGTAAAGGGATTTAAAGATATTTTGATTATTTATAAAGTAAATACATTCCTAAGATAAAAGAGATTAAAATAATTAGAGTTTTACCTTATCAAGGTTTCGTTCATATGATCTTGTACAAATAGGATTCTTTGAATTATTAAAGTAATCAGATTCTATCTTTTGTTTCATAATAAAAGTTTGTATTGTTTCTGCAGAATGAAACTTTACATGTTTTATATTTCTTCTATGTCACATGAAGGGATTAACTTTGAAATATGAGATTTGTCTTAATCTATGTGGTATAAGAGATAGACTTCAACAATAGATTACTAGCTACCCAAACAACCTGGTCCACTTGTATAATTATGGGCGGAGTTCCACAAGTCACCACGCCAAAAATAGCTTTCAAATATATCAGTAGTAGAAATTTTGGGTTTTCGCTTTGAGTCTCGTCGTTTTTCTCGTAAGTCAAGGTTCAGGTGAGGGAACTTATGCACGTTGATTAATTATCTATGTATATTGTTATGTGTTTATATTTCATGTTTGATTAACGTGTGCTCATGTTTAAGCCAAAGGGATACATCCCTATGCTTTCAAGTTAAAGGGATAAAACCTTATATGTTAACGTTAAAGGGATACAGCCCTACGCGTTCAAGTTAAAGGGATACAACCCTACACGTATATGTTCACGTAAAAGGGATATAGCCCTATATGTTAGGTTTGAGATTCATATCTCATGCACCATGTTTCATATGTTTATGATGATATGTTATATTTACATGTTTAAATGTATATGGATAATTTCATGTTTCTCATTGAGTATATTTTGAAATACTCACCCTCTCTCAGATTTTTTCTTGCAATTACTGGAGCCAAAACAGTCTTAGGAGTCGAGAATGACTAGCACATGAGTCAAGAATTTAATTAGTAATTTGTTATTTCAAGTAATAGGTTTCAAATTATCGATTTGTTTCTTTGAGATTATTTGTTCAAACTTAGCTATGTTTTAATTTATGTACGTTATTTCGCTTAATTCGTTAGAAATTTTCTTTATTGTCTAAGATTAATTTTATGTCAAGGACATGACAATTATTTACACAAACTTAAGTATGGGAATCTTTTTGGTTGACTGCTTTGTTCGTATACTTTTTGGCATGAACGTGAATAACTAGGAATTAAATTTCGTCTTCTTGAAGTGGTAGGATTTTCATTAGACTTATATAGTCCATTATTTAAATAAGTCTTATTCGTTAGAATTAGAATCGTAAGTTATGAATTATTTTTATTTTAGTTTTTAGTTTTGTAGTGTTAAATTGGTGAATTGTGTAGACGTAATACACGTGACCTTAAAATATATAAAAGCATGTTAGAGAATTGTGTGGTTAAGTTTGTCTTTAATTTCCAACATCTGATTTATAAAATAGTTTCTCAATATATATTATTATTATTATTATTATTATTATTATTATTATTATGTGTATATATATATATAGATATATATATTTATGTGTTATTTATGGGGTGAAATAATTAACTCTACGAACTTAATGTTATTTACTTGAGGTAAATACATAAAATTCAATAATGATTAGTGAGTTGAATTGCATGTTCTAATTTCCGCTGCATTATTTTCTTGGTAAATGTGGTTATAGTTTTGTTTAGAAAAAGGGTGTTACAATATGACTCCAATACTAAGCCATGCAGCCTTGCGTGTTCAGTAATGTTGAAGTCACAAGTCTGGAAGTCTGAAGGATAAGACTTAGAAGACTGAAGAGAAGCATAGATTTGAATTCGAAATTCAAATCTGCTCAAAGTACAAGAAAGTCTGGAACTTTCCTTTTATGGGCCGACAGTGAAGACATGCATAAAGCAAAACTCGCAATAACCAATTATGGAAAGTTTGCATAGACTAGGTGAGGAGCCATGCTTTGTAGCTGAGGTCAACCGACTCTTTCCAACAACTACTTCGACCTGCTCTCTATAAATAGAGGTCTCCCTTCATGCGAGAAGACAACTGAACGAGTGCATAAGATTCAAAAGCAAAGAAATCTTCAATAAAGAAAGCTTTCCAGAAGCAAAGTCGTATAGTGTCTTTCCACCTCCTTGTGCTTCCTTCTAGTGTCTCATAACCCTTGTTCTTGATTAAGTCTAGGAGTTCATCCCGTAGTTCATCTTAAGTAGACTCATTGTAATTAGTTCGAGTCTCTAAACCTTAGAAGGAAACCTCCACTGTAAAGTGTTCCAGGTTTCATAAGTGACAAGCCCTAATTCTGTGCTATTTTTAGTGTCTACAGAGGTCTAGATTGAGTTTTTTTCCCTTTTGTTTGCAGGGCTCAACAATCCTGCAAATAGGCACAGAGGAGCTAATTTAGGGCATGGAGTGGAAGAGAAGCAGTAGAGGAGCGAAGGTCACGATGAGCTGAGTTATGATTATGACGACAAGCAGCAAAGGCACAAAGACTACGTATGATGAATTCAACTCTTTGCCAGAAATGGAAAGAACAACTCTGACAGGGACCACTGCAACTCCAATGGCAACCTCCAGCAGCAGCAGAATGGGTGACCAATGCGAGAGGAGCAAAGATGAAGGACTGAAAGTGAGATCTCACCTGCCAACGGACAAACCGGACTCCAAACTCTCCTAAGTGGCGGATTTGAAAGGCTGAAAACTCCAACTACCAAGATGGCAGCCGTCATATAAAAGGATCTCCTCCTTCCTTGACTAGGGCACCACCATCCACTTCCATATTTCTCGATTATCTTCTGCAACTTTAGTTTTTTGTAAAAACATTACACTACCACCCTTTACGATTTATGTCAAGTCCTCTGTGAGGCAAACAATCATTTCCAGTTTGATGTTAAGTATGGTTTCCTTTACTTCTTGCTTTGTTATTTCTTTTATTTCTATGTCTAGCTAAATTTCTTGTGCTTTAGTTGGTTGAGATGAGGTGAGGTGTGTGTGTTGAGTATGCGAGGTGAGGCCGGAAGCTCGCCGGAGATCTGCTGAGGTCGTTCCCGACGCGCTGGGCTTAATTCCAAAGTGCTGGAGTCTCCATGATTCCTACGGTGGCTAACAAAGGAGTGGTGGAGATGAAATTCCTAACAAAACTGGACAAAGGTGTAGGGGTTCCCCTCACCTCCGATCGTGTTGCGAGCGCTGGAGAGTGGTATATGACGGAAGTCATGCTTCTAGCCATCTCGGGCCTTCTAGATCCAAAAGCTGCTGATGAAAAGGGCTCAATTGGTGACTTTTCGAGCTAATTCTGTGGATAGTAAGGTGGGCTCCCAATGTGACTTGGAGGGCTCAACACAGAAAGAAAGTGCCGGGGTTGAGACGCTCACGTGTGTGACATGGTGAGAGTATAGGGGCATGAGTGTCGAGGCCCTTTAACTGAGAGACGGGCTCATGCAGTGGCTCGAGGGCCTGGGATCCCACACACACATACACACACACCAAACCAAGTCAAGACAGACTCAAGCATACCCTCTATATTTGATATCTTTCGTGTGTTTTATTTCAGTCTTTGCTTCTTGTTGATGTTAAAAGTGTTCCAAACCAAAACCAAAATATTGTCCACTGACATCAAGGTCATCACAGCCTACCTCCCTTGGGTTCGACCCTGAATACTTACTCTAGTTGTACCTAATGGTGGGCATTAGGACTTATAAATTGTATTTTGGCACACCCGTTCCCTACCACAAACTCGGCATCGTCAATAAGTTGAAAACAAAAGCCCCAACCTATTTCTAGGTCCATTCGAACTCATTATCGAAGACTCTAGGTCTCTTAGTATCCGCAAACTAAGGATAGGCTTTGTTCTTACCCGCAAAATAACTGTAGGTGTTGTACCGTAAACTAACTCTCCAGGTTTTTTGGTGCCCGTAAACCAACCTAACATTGGAAAGTACACGAAAACTTCTCTAGTGGATTAGCAACCCAAAAAGTTGGTTGCAGATGTAGGATGTTATTTGAACCACGTAAAAACAGATGTGCATTTACTTTCTGTATTTAAAGTTATTGTTTGAGTTCTATTCTCACTAGCTGCATACAAATCTATTTTGACAAACTGCACTAAGTTTTGCGAACTCACCTTTACACTACACAAGATTTTTAGTTAAGTAACAAGTATTAACTAATCACCACATTTCACACACATACTCACTCTGCAAAACCTCAGCCAAGATAATACAGTTGACCCTCAGTCTAAGAAGTCAGCTGTATACCGAAATGAGTGACTGCTCCAACTGAACTTCACAGTTGACGAGCCACCGAGCTTCAGAGTTAGAAAATATTTTGAAAAATACTTACTGGTATATTTCCCTCTCCCTCCCCCCTCCCCCCTCCATACACCAAGTAACTCATTAACGGGACTATTAAGCGGTATTAGTGTAGTGATTCAAAGGACTGCTGACTCAATTTCACGAGGTGTGAGGCGAGATTTTTCAGTGGTCAACTGAATAGATATTTGAAAAACCTTTAGTACATTATGTTACATATCTTCTGATTTTCTCTTTTGTCCATTTCAGGATGAACTCCACGCTCGTAGAAAGCTTGCCGGAATTCACTGTGGAAGACTACTCTATGTGGAAATTTAGACAGAAGATTCTACTCATTGTTAAGCATCCAAAGATGTGGGGACCATCATCAATGGCCACATCCAGATCGTAGAGAAAATCTCAGTTCCCTCTCCAACCCCAGGGGTCTGGAGAAATCATAACTAGAGTTGAACTGAAGAATCCAAAGAGCTACACCAATGCTGAGAAGACAATCAGTTGGATGGCATAGCCAAAAGTGTCATCTCAGCAATTGTAGGCAAGGCCTACCTATCGAAGATCATTTCCTGCGAAACTGCGAAAAAAATGTGGGATGCTCTCACATCTCTCTATGAAAGCTCTGACGAAATCAAGGAGAATAAGTTCACCTTGGCCTACCAGAAGTAAGAGAACTTCTCTCAGTCTCCAAAAGAAACCATCGACAAAATGGAGCTGAGATTCACAGAGATCATAATGCATATTGAGAGTATAAGAACAGGAAAATTCTTAGTGCGAGATGAACTTGAAAGTTCTCTCCACACTTGGGCAAGACTGGTTAGTCCACCGGGTTTTCCATCAAAACCGGAGTGACCTCAGTTAATTGAAGACGAAGAAACTGTTCTACACCTTGAAGGCCAACGAATACGACATTCAAAGGCCGAAGCACTCTCAACTTCAGCACTCTAAATCCATGGAGCAGAGCTCAGCGACCAAGAATGTGGTGCTTTGAGCTGAGTCAGACAGATCTTAATTTGCCATACCTTCCCGGTCCGCAGACGTATCAGCTAGAGACCGACCAAGCCGCAACGATCAACAAAAGAAGATCAATGAGATGACCAGGCAAATGGAGGAAATGAACTCCAAGCTTGAAAGATACCGAGAAAAGGCCAAAGACATGACCAAGGCCATGATCGTTGAGGAAGAAAGCTGCCGACACAGATCTATACACGAACTCTGAAGATGAAGAGATCAACTCTCCTTGTGGGAAAAGACAAGTATCTTATGGTGCTACCCGAAGAATCTACATGTGAGGTAAATTATTCATTCCCTTCTAATTCAGATATTCTTGTAGCTCACTAATGTCCAAGAGAATTAGCTGAGGATGTATATCCTTCATGGAATGATATCGAACAACTGAGTAGACTGTGTGATACTCAAACCACTTAGTGCAAGGCACTTCGAGCCGAGTTTGATGTAATGAGCAACGAGCTGAATCTAAAGGATCAGGAGATAGATAGACTAATGGAGTCTAACAAGAAGCTGCAAGAAGAAGTTGTTTAGTCCACCAACAGTCAGGTGAACAACTTGATAAAGATGACCAAGACACAAGCCGAATATATCTCTCAGTTGCAAATGGAGCTCAAGCTTGCGAATGAGAAGATCGTGTCCCTTCATACATCAAGTGCAGCTCTTGAATGCATGATCAACAACCAATGACCTCCCAATTGTGTAGAAGGTCTTACGTACAATCCTGAGCGACACGGAAAAATAGCCAGGATCCTTTGTCAAAGCCAGTCAGAACTCGACAGAGGCAAATTTGGCTCAACCAGCCTGAGTTGACGCTACAGTTCAAGAGACTTCAATCATTCCTCAAACTATAAAGACTCATGTAGCAGACAAAGGGAAGAGGGTTCAAGGAGATGAACCTAAAGACGTCAAAGCTGGAACGTCGAAGGATGCTGAGAAATCAATAAGGAAGTCTAGATCCCGAGGTCGCAAGAGCAAGGGGGAAGACTCAACACGGTCTTTTGCAACCAAGGCAGACTCAATCCAGGCGCGAACCGAACCATACAATTTAGCATCAACCCAGACGTCATCAGAACTTGAACAACCCAAATTTCTTTCAACAAACATATCCAATTCAACCTCAGTACCAACAAGCATATCAAGAACTTGGAAACTTAGTGATCAATATCATGGTTCGAGTTATCCACAATATGGATATGCTCATGGAGCCAACAATTTGGGTCTCCTCCCAGATAGTTCTCACCATGGACAAATCAACCAAGTCAGCAAGGTCGAAATCAAGCTCCTAGAAGAGGTTATCAACTGAAGAATTGGACTTCCAGAGCTCCCAAGAATAATCAGTCAGCAATCTATGTGAATGTAGATGGAAAGATAAATTGAACTGACCGCACAATTTGAGTCTTCAAGGAAACGAAGATAATCACTAACCAGCCAGGAGGACTTAACTGAGTTTGGGTACGTAAAGTTTGTCTGTTTATTGCAGAAACAGGATAAACTGGTGAAGAAAATGGTTGCAAAGTCGGTGTGGATCATGGACAATAGATGCTCCAAGCATATGACGTATCACATGAATCTACTCAAATACGTCATGCTTCGAGCTGGACTAACTGTGATCGTTGGTGAAAACTCTCGTGGTCAGACCAAAAGGTTTGGTAAACTCGAAATTGAATTTGTGACTATCAAAAATGTTTCCTTGGTCGATGGATTAAAGCATAACTTTTTCTCCATTGGCCAATTCTGTGATAATAGTTTTCCTGTAAAGTTTGTTGCACAAGGATGCAGGGTGAAAGACACAAAGACCAAACAAGTTCTACTAATTGGTAAAAGGTCTTTCTTTGGAGATGTATATTATGCAGGCTGGTCAAGCTGTCCTCCAGAAACATGCCTGGTGTCAAAGAGCAGCTCATAAGCAAGTTGGTTGTGGCACAGAAGGCTGAATCACCTCAACTTCAAAACCATGAATCGTTTATCTTGCCAAAAGTACGTAGTTGGGATTCTGGACATGGTATACAGTCTGACCCATCTCTACAGTAGCTGTCAACTAGGAAAGTTGGCTAGAGAATCATTCTATCTTAAGTTGACGCTATCAAATGATCGAATTCTACAATTAATCTACATAGATCTTTTCGGTCCGGTCACCCCCAAGAGCATGAGTGGAAATTAATATACTTTCGTAGTTACTGATGACTACTCGAGATACACTTGGGTGATCTTCATGGCGAATAAGAATGAGACAAGACGGGAGCTGCCAAAACTGATGCATCGAATCGCGCATCAGCAAGGAAAAAGCATAATGTCCATCAAATCGGATCGTGTAACTGAGTTCGTTAATGAGTCAATCATTGAGTATTGCAAGAAGAATGACATAACTCATTAGACATCAGCTGCAAGATTTCCACAGCAGAATCGAGTAGCTGAAAAGAGGAATCGAACGCTGAAAGATGTTGCAACATCCATGCTAAAAATCTTAGCCTTGCCGATAAGATTTTGGGCTAAAGCAGTCAACATAGAGTGTTACACAGAGAACTGCTCCATCCTAACCAAGAGACATGGGAAAACTCCATACGAACAATGGAGATATAGAAGGCCAAATCTATCCTATATTCGTGTATATTCGTGTATTTGGTTCTAAGTGTTATATCCACAACAATGGGAAGGGTCAGTTGAAAACCTTCAAGCCTAAAGCTGTCAAAGGTATATTTCTTGGATATGCTCCAAAGATTAAGGCTTATAGGGTTTTCAATAGCTCTAAAGTTCACTACGCCAAATTTGTTCATACACAACGCCTCATAGATAACGCATATTTAAGATATCCGTTATCTATGAGCGCCTTTTGTACATAGATAATGGAGATTTCAAAAATCCGTTATGAGGAAACTGTTATCTATAATCATTTATAATGTTTTTTACTCTTACGTTATCTATGAGTGTTACTTATGTTAATTTTAATAACGTGTTTGAAATACCGTTATGCTTTGTGTTATGTATGAGCAACTTTAATAATAATAAATATTACCGTTATTAATTGTATTATGTATTAGATTTTAATTTTATTTCTTTTTTAATTAAAATAATTTTGGCTCTTCTTCACTAAAACAAAACCGAGCGCGGAATCACTAGGTATTTTCTTTCTTCCCTCCATCTCCACCAATTCTGCCGTTCCCCGCCACCCATATCCTTTCTTCCCTCCCTCCTCCGTGCCGCCGTTCCTCCGCCCGCCGCCATTTCTTCGCCGCCAGTGTCTTACATCCTCTAGGTGAAGCCCTAAAATCCCTAAATCCCCAAATTCTTCCTCTCACCTAAAATCCCCAAAATTGAAATCCGCAACCCTATTGTTGCCACCGACGACCTCCGCTCCGGACAGCCACTACATGTGCCGGTAAATTAGTCTCTCTCTCTCTCTCTCTCTCTCTCTCTCTCTCTCTTGTCTTTTAATTGCCGAATTTTGTTGCAATGTAAAATGCAACCAATTTTGTTTTTCTATGTAATTAATCCTCGCTTAGACATGTGAATACAAGAGCTTTCAGTCTGATGCCGTTTTTTCAATACACCGTCCACAAATATTTTCAATAAAATTGCAAATACAAAAACAAAATAACAAACAAATTTGAGGGAACTATTCACATCAGTAGAGAGTATAGGGGAGTAGCTTTGAGTTAATCACTACTCCCAGCCTTCAACTTCTTGTTCGAAGATTCTAACAATCCATCTTTCTTGCGCCATTTCTTCTCATTCTTAGCACTATTAATTTTTAGAGCATTGTTTTTTTTTTCCTGGTTATTCTCTTGATAGAGACATCTTTGATTTTTTAAGTTAAGTGAAGTCATACTCCCTCACCAATTGTATAAGAGAATTTGATCTAAAAAAAATAAAGAGTACACATTAACACAATGGTAGCTTTCTGCTAAAATGTTTCAGATATATCATCATCAAAAGAGGAAAATGATGAAGCACCAAAGGGCATTTTTAAAATCAGCACAAGATGACAAAAATATAGTTCGCACTTGAGTAGTTTGAAATGCCGGTGCATGGCATCATATTTAGTACATAAATGGATATTGATTTTATGACCTGATGTCAAATTGTTGACGTGCAGATTATAAACTGGCTCATTAAATGCAAGAGCATCCATAGTTTGTCATCCTATACAAACTGACATTTTACATTGACCTTGTTAACGAAGATGGAGTTTTTACAATATTACAACCTTCCATTTATAAATCTTGACTTATTGGAGCCTTTTGCATTCTCTTTGTTTGTATTCAGGGGATGTTTTTGCCGGGGTCGGTCCAATTGCCATTTCTGCTGCAAAGAAAGTCAAATATGTGTATGCTAATGATCTGGACCCTTGTGCTATTGAGTATCCCAAGCAGAACTGTGTCCTTAATAAACTTGAAAGGAAGATTCAGGTACAGAGTAGCATTCTCGGTCCATGCTTTAGTTCTAGAATATTGCAGAAAAATGTGGGAAGGAATTAATCGAGGTTTTGCTGTTTTGAGGGACATTGCATTTGGAAACGATTTGAAGAAGTTTCTGATTGGCAGGTAATAATACCCACTTCAGTTTGGATTTCCTACTTCAATTTGTATTTCATTCTCTATTTTTCCAGTTTGAGGGCATCATTGTGAATGCTCTAAATGAGTGGTTTATCTTTCCAAGCAAAAGCTGTATTTTTGTTAAAAAGTAAAGAAAGGAAAAGAAAAGAAAAGGGCAAATTAAATGTGAATGAAATGATAAAATAAATACAGTAAATGTTATTTGATTGATGAAAAATAACAAAATAAGTTGATTTGATATCAAAATTTTCTTTCTTTACTCTGCTTTAGAAAGAAAGTGACCTAATTTGATGAGTCAATGCACCAATATTTTAGTTTGTAGAGAATTATTAATTTTCGTTTATTAGCTTTAGTTTCTTCAGTTTTATATTTATTCTTATTTTGTTTATTGCTATTACATTATTTAGTTTGTGCAAGAGTGATTTTGTCGAGTGGAAAAGGAGAGAAGGATCGATTAGCTGCGGACGCTAGTCATGCGTTGTAAAACTGCTGAGTCTGAGAATTGGACGGGGAAGTGAACTGATCAGAACAAGATTTGGTAATCATACTCTAAGATTTGTGTTTCTATTAATTAGCAGTTCATCTTCTCTGAGTATTTTGCTTTGCTATTAGCCTATTATATGAGATTAAGTTTGGATGTATATCTTATTGAGACATTTCTGGATAGAGCTGACAATTAACCGCGTATCAGAAAAGAATTTGCGACTCCAATGTTGGACTTTGTGCCTAGGTTATTCCCAGAACATGCCTGATGCGTGAGAGTTGTAAGTTCTTTCTCCTTTTGTCACCATAATGAATAAGTACTTTTATTATTTTTAGTCCATGTTTTGCTTGTTACTAATGTTGATCCCCATAAATAGACAAGATCTTGAATATGTCTTGCCGTTTTTAATTGCAACATTTATTTGTGCTTTGTTGTGGCTGCTTATGGCTGTTGTTCCTCTTTTTTTCTTTAATGTTCTTAATTTCAATTACTATTCTTGCTTGAAGATGTTTCCTAAAATATTTGAAGCTGTTTTCCCATGCACTCTAGACTCTAGAAGTTTGTGTATCTACTCTTGAATGTATTTTTAAAATCTTTAGGTCAATTTTACAGATTTTAGTTTTGATCTCTTGTTATTTTTATCCTCAAATGTCTTGAAAGCTCCTGAAGCAAAGCTTATTGTAGGTGACATAAACCATATTTGCTTATTAAACATATAGGATCAATGTGTCTTATCTTTTCTGCAATTGTGAAAGGCCTTCTATCATCTAAATAATATTTGTTATGAATGCCTGATGAGGTTAAAATATATGTCCATTTCATTACTGTTGCTTTCCAGATAGAATTTTGAAATATCTCTGTATTAGTTAACATATACTTTGTTACCACTTGTCTTTGTTTTCTTGGGGTGACCCTTACAAGATACAGTAGTTGGAGAAATTTTTATGCAATTAATGGAAACACTCCTTTTATTCTTTTCCTTTTTGGGTCTATTCCTATACCGTCTTCCAATAATTTGTTGAAAACTATATTGAGCTATTCTCATGTTATCTTATGTTCAGGTAGAAAAGAGAAGATTGTTCCATATTTTTCTGAAGTCACACGCATAACAAGATTCCTTACTGACAGTAAGTAATTACATACTATTATTTTGTAGCTGATGACAACTATAGTTGATGTCAATGATCTCTAGTTTCTTTCTTTGCCAATTGATTTCTCCTGATCCTATGTGAATATATGTGAATGGGGTATTGTTTGAAGTTTATTTGTTTTGCTTGAGACAGTTTAATTATTTTTCATTTAATTTTTCTTAGATAGTTCACTGAAGATGGCTGATGGCATTTGGTTCTTCATTTAATTAATTTCTTGATCATGAGTTAGTTTATAATAGACATTGTTGGTTCATTGATTCACAACATACATGATGACATTAGTTTGATTTCTTACGGTCATGAAGTTTTTATCTTTTTTTATATAGGTAGGTAGTGTGATTGTTATTTGGACAATTTTTAATGTCACCAAGTATATGTGAACAAAATTGCAGTTGAGCCGCTGAGCTGAATGAACACCTCTCATCTTCGTTGGAAGGTTGTTCGGATCGAAATGGCTAGCTAGCTAGTTGCATCATCAATGTGTTATCGTTATTTGGACATAGAACTGATAGAACATGTGTAGAATGTTACATATATTTGGGTGATGATTGTATGAATATTATGGATGATAGAGTATATGACATGATTTACGGATGGTTTTTAGTAGTTTTTTACGTCGATTTTAATTGCAAATAAATTATAGATATGAATCCGTCTGTAGCATACGTAACGGTAATAAAAAAAACAACTGCTATCTATCAAAATCTTTGATAACGGAGAAAATTGATTTTTCATAATGGAACAAAACATTATGTATAAAGATAAAGATAACGTAAAAAAGAGTGTAATGTATATGAAAATTGCCGTTATCAATAAAGATAAAGATAACGGATATTTATGAACTTTTATAACGGTAAGAAACATTATGTATCAGACTTGTAGATAACGGATTTTCTAACGTTATTTATTTTAAAAAATCGTTATTTATTCCAACATAGATAACGTAATAAAAGCGTTATTTATTTAAAATATACTGTTATGCATTTTGGCATAGATAACGTATAAATGTCCGTTATCTATGAGCACCACATAGATATCACCACTATACTTAACGGACGATTTCGCACATAGATAACAGATAAAATCCGTTATCTACGAGCATTTTTTGCGTAGTAGTTGTGGAGGTAACACCTCATGTTAGTTTCGATGAATCTACCTTTGAGTGCAGGGAACAAGAAAAGTTGCAGGCCCAGCCGAAACCTCAACCGTACAACCCGCTCAAACGAGATCTCAGATCCAAAGACTGGAGAACTTGGCAGAGCCACTGATATGGTCAACTGAAGAGGAAGAAGAATATATCTCAGAAGATGAGACTGAGGACCCCATCTCGAATTAAGGGAGAACCTCAAATCTACCTAGTCATGTATCAACTCCAACTGATGCAACGATTGTGCCAGTCGTCGACCCGCAACACAGTACAGGACCGTCAAGTTCAGGACCAACTGTTTCCCCAGACCGTTCTCCAATCCCAACTGAGGATCGAACTGCACTGGAAGATCAACCACATAGTCCAACATCTCAAGTCTCTCATAGAAGACTTGATTTCAAACTCCTTCTCATGATACTGCTGAAGAAGCTCGAAGAAATAAGAGATGGTACGACGATCATCCAAGAGAAACAGTGATTATAAATCTAGAAGCAGGTGTTTGAACGCGAAGAAATGTACAAGTTGTTGATGCCACAACTGTCCCTATGACTCAGTCCACTCAGTCTAAAGAACCAGTTGATGAAAAATGAATTGTACGCGCTCAATATGTTGTAGAGCTCGTTGTGCTTAAAGAATTCAAGCAAGCTGGAGACGTAGCAATGAGTACATGTTATGTAGCTGACATGCCAGAGCCAAAAGATATATTCGAAGCTCTTGCAAGCATTCACTGGACTCAGTCTATGCAAGTTGATATGAATGAGTTCCTAAAGAACTGTGTTTGGGAGCTTGTCGAAAGACCATCAGGTGTCAAAGTGATTGGTCTAAAATGGATCTTCAAAAACAAGCGAGATGCCATTGAATATGTTGTCAAAAACAAGGCTAGATTAGTAGCTCAGTGATAATGCCAATAAGAAGGGATCAACTTTGAAAACTCCTTCGCTTTAGTTGCTCGATTGGAAGCAATTAGGATATTTCTAGTTTACGCAGCTCACCACAAGTTTTAAGTATATTAAATGAATCTGAAGTGTATGCATCTGAACGGAGACATTAAATAAGATGTCTATGTGGAACAATTTCCAAATTTCAAAACTGGTGACGGTAGAGTCTACAAGTTGAAGAAAATCATCTACAAACTAAAACATGCTCCACGCGCATGGTATGATACACTATGTGGCTTTTTACTGGAGTCTATATTTGTTCGAGGCTCAGTCGACAAAACCTTGTTCACCATCAAAGTTGGAGACGATATTTTAATGGTGCAGATCTATGTCGATGACATTATCTTTGGATCTAAATCCGAAGAACAGTGTGAGAAATTCATCAAGCTCATGAAGGACAAGTTCGAGATATCCATGATGGGAGAAATGAATTATTTCCTTGGACTGCAAGTCAAACAGTCACCAGAAGGAATATTCATTAATCAGTCAAAGTACACCAAGGAATTGAGTACCAAGTTTGGAGTTGAATCTAGCAAGTTAACTCGAATCCCCATGAACACAAACTAGAAGATTGAGCCTGGCTGTGAGGGAAACCCTGAACCCTGAAACCCTGAACCTTAAAAGCCAGTCGATACGAAGAAGTACAGATGGATCATTGGATCGCTGATATATCTTACTGCAAGTCGTCCGGACATTTCATATGCAGTTAGAGTATGTGCAAGATTCCAAGTTGCACCTAAAGAAGCCCACATGCAAGCAGTGAAGAATATCATCAAATACCTTAAAGGCATAATCAACATGGGCTTTTGGTATCCATCTGATGATAACATACAAATGACTGGATATTCATATGCAGATCTAGCAGGAGACAGAATGGATAAGAAATTCACTTCTGGATATTATCAGTTTATGGGAAGCAAGTTGGTCTCCTGGTTCTCGAAGAAGCAGGTGTGCGTCGCCACTTCAACAACTGAATCAGAATACATGGCAGCAGGCAATTGCAGCATGCAAATACTCTGGCTGAAGCTGCAACTCAGAGATTATGAAGTGGAGACAGGCCACGTCCCAATTTATGATGACAACTCGAGTGCTATTGCAATCACCTTGAACCCAGTTCATCATTTAAGGACGAAGCAAATCGACATCCGACACACTTCATAGTGATCATGTTGAAAAGAAGGACGTCATTGTTGAGAAAATTCACAGACATTCAACGAGCTGATATCTTCACAAAACCCTCCGGTTGCATTTAATGCAAAGCTAGACGTAATCAATAGTTTATGCTTTTTAGACTGAGAGTGAGCTAACATGGAAACGGTTACACTCCTCACGCGCGCGCGCCTTCACTACTAGATCCACGTCCTGCCCACATGCTCATTTACATGAAAAGTCCCCAGATCTTAACCGTTAATATCGAAAATGCGAGATTCACCCTCGATCGTCGATCTTTGTCATCGTGTATCTATATGAGGGAGACCTCAAACCCTTAACTCACTTTCCAAATTCTCCATAACTTCATACCTTCTGCAAAATTCATATCTGCATTCTCCCTGCTTGTTCTTGCAATCTGCCGTGTGATTTTCTCTCGTTTCAGGCTCATATCTCTAGATCGAAGCAATGGAACCAAGAATAACAAAATCAATCTCCATCTCTACTGCCCCAGTCACTCCAGAGCTCAACGCTATTCAAGCATTGGTGGTGTTTGAACCGATTGTGTCCCATGCTCATCAAGATCATGAAGCGCTTTCTCCCATGATGAATAGCTTAACCTTCTCAGGATTAAAGAAGTGGGTGTCTCTTGAACCCAGGTGCATTCTTCCCTCCTCCTCCATTCAGTTCTTCGTAACATGAGGAATGACAAACATGGTGTTCTTTCTACTCATGTGTATTTCCCCACTCATCAAGGAGAAGGATCCCATAGGAGGCAACAACACACCATCAACATTGACCTCTGCTTGAGGGAGTTGTACGAAATTCCTACAACTGGTGATGATCTATCGGACTTCAGTGACCAGATTCATCAAAACCATCACTATCAACAAAGAGGATTTCAAGGCTTGGATGCAGCGAACCCAGTTGGAGCCTGCTACCCGACTGTTGTTCAACATAGTGATCAACTGTGTCCATCTCCATGCCGGCTCGAAAAGAGATATCAGTCGCCCAAGATGAAGCTAATGATGGCCATCTATGGAGACTACAACATCAATTGGTTCAGCCACTTCAAGCACTAGCTTGAGACAAAATCGATGAGTATCATCCACACCAACAACACCTTCACCTACAGTTACAAGTTAATGTATGGCACAAAGGTGTGCTCAATGATTCTCTACTCAGTCCATGACCTTGACGTGGACTGGGAGCAACTGATACCGAGCCAATCTCGGACAAGGATAAATTGTTATGTGAGGAGAGTCGCATCAATGTTGTGCTGGCTCTCCAGTATAAGTAGAAGCCAATAGATGTCTCTCTTGCCAAAGAAGAGGACACGAACTGAGCAGAAGAAGGTTGCTTCCTCAGTTTGTGCTGAGCATCTAACTGAGTCCTCTACTGACTTAGTCGATGATGAAGCCACTCCATCTCCCCATGCCCCGAAGAAGAGCAAACAGGTTAGGGTCGAGAAGCCAAAAACTCCTTCTCCAACTCTTAGAGACGAGGATTCTAAAGAAGAACCTGCTTCTCCTACTGCCCAAGGAAGCCCCATTCACTCAGTTGGCATGATGACCACCAGCCAAACCATGTAGGATGCTTCAATCAAGGCACCATACGTCAAAGAATGGTCATCTCATCTAGTTCTTTCCCCACCGAGCAGTTCGAGAAAGAACTTAGAGAGATCAGTCATGATCGGACTGAGGCTCTCGGTTCAGAGATAGTCAATGTTTTGGCAATAATGATTGTATTGTCTCCCGACCCACTCTCTGCTCAGTTCCCGTCTGATGAAGACCAAACTCCGGAGAGGATGGTAAATGTTCTGACCCCCTATCACCTACTAAATCATATGCCAAGTCTTCTCTCACCATCATCCAAATATCCTCCACTGAGAAGGAGATCGAGACCCAGCTCGATGTTGTGACTGGGCAATCTGGTGCAGAGACAGTTCAAGATGCTGCTCAACTCTTTCCCCTTTTTGAACTCATTGAAGATGATGCACCCAAGCAAACTTAGAAGAGTTCGAGCAGAAGGCGTTGGAGAACACCTTAAACATAATTCACCTCAGAGTTGTGCGAGATGCTCTGACTCTCCACCCAGAGCTTGGGGATCGTCCCAACTTCCTGGTCTTGGTGACAGATCTCCTCATGTACATTTCTGTCAGCATAGGAGATTACTGCATTCTGGAGCATTTCATGAAGATGCATTCCATGGCGAAGTTCCAGACCTCGGAGGCACAGCTGAAGGACATGTTCCACTTCTCCACCAAGTGGAAACTTGTCCAAAATAAGGAGACGCTCATTGCCGACTTTGTCAAGTCCACTTCTGCTAAGAAGGAAATAGTATCTCCCCGCCACCTTGATGAACATGCCAAAAATGTCATGGACTGTGGCTGGGTACAGCCGAGACCCTCAGAGTCTCTCCCCCAGTTCTTGTCACTACTCCGGTCAAGGGCCAGTCTGAAGAGCCCAAGACTGTTGAGTCTGCCGAGGAATGATGCACACTGGTTGTGCCCGAGGCTAATCAACCCAGTATTGATGCAAAATCCAGCCCGAAGACATCAGAGCCAACGAAGTTCGATGATCTCTCCACCAAAAACTTCAACATCGAACAATCAATAGTGGAGATCAAAAAACTGAGGCACATTGTCGACAAAATAGTGTCCGAGAAACCACAGTTGCTTGACGAACTGAAGAGATCACTGATCCTCCTCCGAGCTGATGTTCAGAAATCATTCGAGGAAAAATTCAAGTCACTGCATACAACTGATGCAATGCTGTAGGAAGTAAAGACCAAACTGGATAACTTGATCCAATCCACTGTTGTTGAAGTCAAAGAAGCCCGAGAAAATCAACTTAAACTGATAGCGACCAACTTCACACCGTTCGGGGAGGCTTTTGCTTCACAACAGAAATTTGTTGGCCTCTCCAATAAGGTCTTCGACATCATAAACATTGTCTATTCTTCTGAACCCTATATCCAAGTTCTGGAAGAACAAACCTCTAGTCTTCTTGTCGGCTACAAAACCGTGTTGGCCAACATTGTTTCTCTCAAGTCTGAGCAACAGACTCATCAACTCCTGATCTTAGAACTGACTCAGTACAACCTTCGCTGTGATGAAAAGATCACCTCTCTCAAAGATGCTATAGTCGTCTTTATTGCTTATGCCAAAAAAGAAGAAGATGTGTTGACACCCCAGGCTGGAGCAAAGGGAGCCACTACCTTGAAGGCTGAATGCGCTGAGAAGTTGGCGCAAGCTTAAGCAGTAGAAGATGTTATCCAAGGAAAGACAGAATCCTTTACAAAGGAGTTGGAGATTGAAGAAGAGGTGCCCCCAACTGACGATGAGATGATACAGTTAGCGAGGTTGTCCGGAGCTACAGAGTAGATGTTGGCTGACCCGAGGTGGATGAAGAAATTTGCTGAAAGAAAAGGACTGGATTGGAAAAATTCCGAGAAGCCATTTAGAAGAGACTTGAAGAAAATTTTCCACAAGGCCTCTTATCCAAGCCCTCGAGAAGGCAGGAAAATATCCACCAAAGGCTCTGGGTGCTCAAACCTACCCTTCTCCGCTTATCGTAGGCTCAAATCATATCAATTGTAGGCAAGTAGAGCGCGAAACAGAGAGGTTAGTTCTGAACGTGAAAATTGATCAGAATTGACATGCTAACAAATTCCAGAAATTTCAAAAGCTAGTGTACAACAAATACGGCCTAGAATGTCCAACTAAGAAGCAGAGCTAATGCGGCGAAGAAAAGACCATGCAATTGATGAGCCCGGTCAATGTAATTTTGAGTTCATAAACTCAATTATAATGTAATCTCCAACTTTTTATCTTTAATAATAAGTTGCTTTTGAAAATCAGTGAATCATTAACTCGACTTGAAGACTACTATCTCGTTGTCAGTGGAGGTTTTGGCATCATAAAAAACGGGAAAATTGTGTGTGTGTGTGTGTGTGTTAGTCTAGTGGTACTGAGGTTAATTTAATGCCCGAACCAAAGGTCACGGGTTCGAGTCCTCCGTCACGTGGTATTTAAATTTCCTTGTAATATTGTTCAAAAGAAAAAAGGGAAATTGTTGGGAGAATTAGTAATGTTTTGATTTCCACCAAAACCCAATTGACCCCAACCGAGTAGATGTTCCTTGTTTTAATCTTTAGTTAGACCATACTGTTTGAGCGTAATGATTTTATCTTTACAAGACCAAACTGAAGAAGCCAGCTGAAGAAATAGGCGAACCAAATCAAGTCAGAAGACAACTCAGTTGACTCCAGAACCGAATCATGCAGCCTTGCGTGTTCAGTAATATTGAAGTCACAAATCTAGAAGTTTGAAGGAGAAGACTTAGAAGACTGAAGAGAAGGATGGACTTGAATTCGAAATTCAAATCTACTCGAAGTACAAGACATGCTGGAACTTTCTTTTTATGGACCGAAAGCAAAGACATGCATAAAGCAAGACTTGCAGTTACCAATTATGGAAAGTTTGCAAAGATTAGGTGAGAAGCCATGCTTTGTAACAGAGGTCAAACAACTCTTTCTAACGGCTACTTTGACCTCCTCTCTATAAATAGAGGCCTCCCTTCATGCGAGAATACAACTGAACGAGTGCATAAGATTCAAAAGCAAAGAAATCTTCAATAAAGAAAGCTTTCCAGAAGCAAAGTCGTATAGTGTTTTTCCACCTCCTTGTGCTTCCTTCTAGTGTCTCAGAACCCTTGTTCTTGATTGCGTCTAGAAGTTCATCCCCTAGTTCATCTTAAGTAGACTCGCTGTAATTAGTTCGAGTCTCTAAACCTTAGAAGGAAACCTCCACTGTAAAGTGTTCCAGGTTTCATAAGTGACAAGCCCTAATTCTGTGCTATTTTTAGTGTCTGTAGAGGTCTAGATAGAATTTTTTTTCCTTTTATTTTGGGTTTGTTTGTGTCTAGGACAACACACTGCTTGCAAGGCTCAACAATCCTACAAATAGGCACATAGGAGCTGATTTGGGGCACGGAGTGGAAGAGAAGCAGCAGAGGAGCGAAGGTTAAGGTGAGCTGAGTTATGATTATGATGATAAGCAGCAAAGGCACGAAGACTATGTATGATGAATTCAACTCTTTTCCGGAAATGGAAAGAACAGCTCTGACAGGGACCACTGCAACTCCTACGGCAACCTCCAGCAGCAGTAGAATGGGTGACCAATGCGAGAGGAGCAAAGATGAAGGACTGAAAGTGAGATCTCACTTGCCAAGGGACAAACCGGACTCCAAACTCTCCTAAGTGGCGGATTTGAAATGCTGAAAACTCCAACTACCAAGATGGCAGCCGTCATATAAAAGGATATCCTCCTTCCTCGACTAGGGCACCACCATCCACTTCCATATTTCTCGATTATCTTCTGCAACTTTAGTTTTCTATAAAAACAATAGACTACCACCCTTTACGATTTCTGTCAAGTCCTCTGAGAGGCAAACAATCATTTCCAGTTTGATGTTAAGTATGGTTTCCTTTACTTCATGCTTCCTTGTCTTTTTCCACCTCTTTGTGCTTCATTCTAGTGTTTCAAAACCCTTATTCTTGATTGAGTCTAGAAGTTCATCCCCTTGTTCATCCTAAATAGACTCATTGTAATTAGTTCGAGTCTCTAAACCTTAGAAAAAAACCTCTACTGTAAAGAGTTGCAGGTTTCATAAGTTGGAAACAAAACCCCTAACCCATTTCAAGGTCCATTCGAATTCATAATCGAAGACTCTAGGTCTCTTAGTACCCGCAAACTAAGAATAAACTTTGTTCTTACCTGCAAAAGAACTGTAGGTGTTGTTAGTACCTGTAAACTAACTCTCGAGGTTTTTTGGTGCCCGTAAACCAATCTAACGTTGGGAAATACGCGAAAACTTCTCTAGTGGATCAACAACCTAAAAAGTTGTTTGTGGACGTAGAATGTTATCTAAACCACATAAAGCAGTTGTGCATTTTTTTTTTGTATTTAAAGTTATTGTTTGAGTTCTATTCTCACTAACTGCATACAAATCTGTTTTGACAAACTACACTAAGTTTTGCGAACTGGCCTTCACATTAAAAAGTCTTTTCAGTTAAGTAATGAGTATTAATCAACCACCACATTTCGCACACATACTCACTTTGCAAAATCTCAGTCAGGATAATACAGTTGACCCTCTGTCTAAGAAGTCAACTGTATAACGAACTGAGTGACTGCTCCAATTCAACGTCACAGTTGTCGAGCCACCGAACTTCAGAATTAGAAAAAGTTTTGAAAACTCCTTACTGATATATTCCATCACATACACCAATTAACTCGTTATCGAAACCATCAATATCCTTGAGAGAGGCGTGAGAGAGAGAACTAGTCAACTCAATTTATTCACTAAATTTCTCTCTAAATCAATAGAAATGCATGTATACATGTTTATAGTTGTTGCATGTCGGTTGAGTTGATTCCTCCGCCATTAACTTGTGGCCATTATACAATTTCTAGATTTTCCAACTATTTGCATATGATATTTTGCACACACTTTTGCTAGATATTTGCACATACATACGTACACTTCTAATTTCTCTAGGTTCTTCCATTTTCTTTTACTATTTAAAAAAAATCTATTTCTAGATTCTTCTCTTTTTCTTGATATTTTTATGCAAAATATCATTTATCTAATTTCAAAATTAAGTTTACTTTCGATAAATATATAGATTTAAGTATGATTACATATTGATAAGCATAATTCTCAAATTCTCACAGGAAAAATTTTATATTAACCCATCCCTATATATATATATATATATATATATATATATATATATATATATATATATATATATATATATATATATATATATATATATATATATATATATATATTTATTGTTACAATAGTATATTTATTATTAACTATTTCAAATAAGATTAGATCAAGAACATGTAGATAAATTCTAAACAAATTTAGAGTTGGAAAATATTTAATTAATGAGTATCCGATTCACTGTTATTCCTAATTACAAGTTTAGTTTATTATTGACTTAGAACAACTTGACAACTTTTATTTTTAAAATGAATATATATAAATTAAAACCTAAAGTTATTTCTCGTCGAATTTCAACGTACTAACTTACTAGTTATTTTGAATAATATAAAAGATAAACATTATCATTGATAAAATAGTTTTAATTAAGATTTATCACTTTAATTTTTTTCTATTTTTTCGAAGGAACTTTTATTTAATTGAGGTTTAAAAAATGTTATTTGAGATTAATAAATTTCAGTTAGTACACCCTTTAATTATTACTTAATTGTCTCTTAATAATTTCCTAAACTCTGTTAACTATTCCAAAACCCCATTTTTTGTCAAAAATATAGATCTTTCGTGTAATACCCCGATCTTTTATAAGTCTTTAAGTTTGTTGATTGAGTTAACATGCTTTAAATTGTCTGTTAATGTGCTTTTGTGTGATAAAAATTTCCGAGAAAAGAAATTTTCTCCTGAAATTACCAAAATACCCTTGAGTGCGTTATGTGATTTTTCTCGTTTTGGTTATCAGATTCGAAGATGTGATGAATTGTTTGAGCATGTTTATATGAGTTTGAGTTTAAATCTAAATTTTGGAAAATTCTGAGAATTTTACTTTTCGATGAATAATAACTTTTCTCGATTTGCTATTTGTCGAGTTTTTCTGAATTCCGTATAATTAGTGTCTTTTTAGAATAAAAGTTCTTTTAAATCCTTTTGGATATGTTTGAGAGTCATTTGAGAAAAGAATTGAGTTTGTTTTCGAAAACCCTAATATGAATGGTGATTTTCGAGATTTTCGAGATTTTCTTCGTTACTTAAAATTTTTCTTCGAAAACTGGATTTCTAGCATCATTGATTTATTTGGTGAGGTATGAGACGAAATAGAGAGCTTTTGGACGTCGAGAAAGAGTCGTGGTGAGTTTTAAATTGTTTGAGAGTTAATTGAAAATGCAGGGATATTTTGCACCGAAAACTTTTTCTTTCCAGCGATTTATATCGCAGTTTTGACTTCGGTGCATCTCTCTTTTTCCCTATTAATTTTCCCATTCTTACTTCACTCTCACAATCTCTCACGCTCTACAAACTCTCTCGTCACCCGGTGCATCATCTCGTCACCCGTCGACATACACACACACACACACACACACACACAAACACACAATTCCTCCATTGAAGAACAAGGTTTCAAGCTTTAGAGTTGCATGGAATCGAGCTTTGATCGTCATCCTTCCCGAAGACACGTAAGCTCGATCACCCCATCTCTTTTGTGCTCACATTAAGTTCAAGAAACCCTCCATCCATTCTCTACTTGTTTCGACCAAAATGGTCAAGTGAAGGGGGAATCAAGTTGTTTTGATCTTGAGTTTTGATACGATCCTCGCCGGAGTAGCAGACGCCGACGTGAATAGTATACACCCAAGAACAAATCTGAACCGAACCGGATAAAGATGGAGTATTCCAAAACCTCTGTATCTGTTTCTCACAAGTTAATTAGGTGAATAAATCCCTAAAATCCAACGATAGGACAACACAGCAACTCGGGGACGATGAATGATGGATAAGATGGAGTATCCCAAAACCTCTGTATCTGTTTCTCACAAGTGAATTAGGCGAATAAATCCCTAAAACCCAACGATAGGACGACACAGCAACTCGGGGACGATGAATGATGGATAAGATGGAATATCTCAAAACCTCTGTATTTATTTCTCACAAGTGAATTAGACGATTGAATCCCTAAAACCCAACGATAGGACGATACAGCAACTCGGGGACGATGAATGACACACAACGAGGGATGATTGACTCGTCAATTCGCCGATAAGAACATCACGGTGGCATGCTGCCAATCCACTAGTTCGGTGAACGAGCTGAAGGAGATAAACTCATAAAATATTATTCATCAAATCATTATTTAATCCATGCCCTACTAGACCTATTTATAGGGGTGGAATACAATAGAGTTCTAATCTAATAAGGAAACAAATCCTTGAACAATAAGGAAACAAATACTAAACTAATAAGGAAACAAATCCTTGAACAATAAGGAAACAAATTCTAAACTATTAAGGAAACAAATCCTTAACCTAATAAAATATAAAACTACCAAAATAACTAAAATAAAGCCTTATTTTTGGCCTACAATAAATAAAAACGAAAATTAAAATAAAATAAAATAAATCTACAGATCTTCAATCTTGGATTGCATCAAGTTTAAATCTTGATCGTTGCATGAAATCATGCATGATTTTTGGAAAGAAATTCTTGATCATTCAATCCCTATAAGTGCCGAAAATTTAGTTAATTTTAGGGATTTCTATGTCTTGAGTTTGATCTTGATTTTGATGATGGAATTGAGTTCTAAAATTTAATATAAGATGATGTGTGTAATCAATTTGAGAAATCAAATTTCTAGTCTTGTTGTTCTTGAAATTTTCGATGGTTTTAGGGTATAAAATTTAGGGATTCTTGATTTATGTTCTTGATGAGTTAATTGATGATGTTTATGATGGATTTGAGTATGTGTAACCATGATTGAATGATAAACTTGAGAGCATGAATTTCTATTCTATTGATCTTCAAAATTTCGAAACTTTTATGTACGAGAAGCATGATTTTTGATGATCTTGTGTTCTAATTGATAAATTGAGTATGGGTTAATGAAATTGGAATTATTTGAGGCACTATAGAACTTTGAAATGTTGGATTCGGATTTCTATGGAGAAAGCCCCAAAATTGTCGAAGAAATATGCCTTACAATTAGGATTTTTTATGTTTGAGCTTATATGATGAAATTGATTGGAAAATCGATCAATTGAAATTTTTTTAAGTATATTAGAATCTCGAATTTTTGAATTCGGAACAATTAAGCCTAATATTAAAAAAAATCGAAACTTACTAAGATTGTGAATTGGGAATTTTTGAATTAGACCTTGTATGGTTAAATTTATGTTATATCTATGCAATTAGATTTATTTCAAGCATCAATTAGATTTTTGAAATCGAGCATGTATAGCTTTTTAAGTGAAAAAGTCGAACTTAATTGAGATATTGAGCATGAAATGTTGAGTTCTTGATGTTGTTTGATGTGATTCTATGTTGAAATTGGAGTGAAACTAAGCATGATAGCTTTTTGAATTTCTTGATTTGGAGTTTGTATGTGAAAGTTATGAAAAATCGAAGTTTCAATAATGAAAAATCAAAATTTCAAAAGTTAAAGGTGAAATTAGATTAAATTGATCGAGTAATTATTCAATTGAAATTATTTTGAGTCAATTTGACAAGTTTAAGAACTTTCTGAGCATGTGCACTTTTTCGAGAAAAATGACGCATACTTTATTCCGAGAAATTTTGATGTAGCTTTCAGATTTCGAATCTGATTCCGTATTTAAATTCTTTGAATAATTTTAAGGAATATGAAATTGTTTTCGTCCAAAACCGATAACTTTTATTTTTCAAGTTAAAAGTCGAGCAGTGTCGAGTTAGCATGAAACTGTATTTGAGTTCTGATTGAATTTCTAAGTCTGAGATTGTGTTCATATGATTTAATGTGATTTTCTAGAATTTTCTAGAATATTTTGAGAAGTTTGAAATATTTTTCTTTTTCCGACTATTATCAAAGTCAGTCGTTTACCTATCTATGAATGTCTGATTTGTGATGTGATGATGTGATTGTGACTGATTTGTGTTTAAAATGATTGAGAATTAATCTCGAAATTTTCTGAAGTCGTTTGACGTGTTAAATCGAGAAATGCGAAGTTTATGGAATGAATAGTAACGTCTCAGTTAAGGACAAATTCAGGCGAAAAATGCCACATGTCGTCGAAAAAATAATCCGATATGTGTGTTTTTGTATTTGAGTTGGGTAGTTATTTCCCACAAGAAGGTGAAACCATCCTATCAGAGTGAGAATTGGCACTATCCCCAAAGGAAGAGAGCAAACAGCACCGATTCGACCTTCTCTATAAAGTACCAGAAATACCTTGTTTGCGTATCCTTGGAAAGTGCATTAACATAAATATAGCAGTAAGAAGTGGCAATACAAAAGTGTGTAGACTATAAAAAAGAGTTAAGATGGATTGTCCCACACTAGCACTTCTCTCGATTTTGATTCTTGTTTAAGTTTTAATTTGTCTGATGTTATCAAGTTAAGTAGTCGAGTTCGAGGAGGTCTGTTGGTTTAGTATTTGATTAGAGTTAGAAATCGAATCCTTTTTCGATTAAGTAGAGCCGAGAAAAGTTAGAAAATCTGAGTCAAGTAGAAGTCCGAAAACCGAACCTTAGAATTCATTTCGTTTTTCGAGGAAGTAGACTCGTTCTTATTAGATATTATTCTTGAAGGAACGAGCGGACTTGAGAAGTAAGGAGCGAGAAGAAGAAGAGGAGAAGAAGAAGAAGAAGAAGAAGAAGAAGAAGAAGAAGAAGAAGAAGAATCCCCAGCTTACCCCTCATGATAGGTGGGCTTTTTAATTGAGAAGTGATGAATGCTATTACTTACTGATTATTATTACGTGAGTTTTTAAATTAGTTGACTTGCCAATATTTGAGTTTTGGTATGTTTAATCATCTACTTAGTTATTATGAATTCCTGTGTGAGAAAGGATAACACGCGTTGTTCATTGATTATCAGTAGTGACTGTGAGCCTTACTTCGGCTAGGTGAGTCACAATGTTTGAGAATGAGGCCTACTTCTCGACACACAGCTTGATGTGGTAGATTGATTCATGCCTATATAATAGCATAAGCAATGGCATTTGTTAAATATCCTAATAGAAAGTTAGTAAGGAAGAGATAAATAGCTATAATAATAGATCCATAATTGGCATGAGCTCTATATCCGAATTAATGGATTAAAAGCAGCTATTGATTGATTAGATTGGCTTATAGGATGCGCTCATATGCGATAGATAAGGCAACAATAGCAACTGAAGAGCTACAATTTCTTTATTAGATGATAAAAGATATGATTAGAAGCTACATCCCAGCATGGCTTACATCCTAGGTGCCGAGCCGATGAGGTGTCCGAGGCCTGTTAGAGGGGGAAATATAAAGAGCCAGATGAATCCTCTGAAGAGGTAGAGTCGGGTAAAGTAAGAAAGGTAAGGTATGATATAAAGTTGATTTACAATGAACAAGCTAGGCTGTATGAACGAAGGATCACGTATTTCCCATTCATGAAGGCCATAGATCTTCCGATCATCCAAATCATGCGAGAACCAACCTTATCAATAGGGGGTGATTCATCATGGGAGGACCAACAGTCCCTTTAAAATTGGTATCTACAAGTTCCGGTTTGAGAAAATCCGATATACTTGCTGTCTTCAACTTGCATTTGTTAAGTGTGTAACAAGCATTGATGACAAACCTTTAAATCATGCCATAAAGGTGGTGACAGCAATCCCTCTTTTCTTTAGAACATGACACAGGTGGTCTGGAAGAAGCGGCCATAGCAACGTAGATTTCTTCCTACCTTCTTGGATATATATATATATATATATATATATATATATATGACTGCAAAGTCGTTTTAAGAAAGAAAATATTTTTGCATTCACAAGTAAATGTTTTTAAATTGTGCTAACACTTCTGATGCAGTGGCAATGCAAGTTCAATTATATAGCTCTATCGAGCATGTTTCAATTTGTTTTGGCATGTGTTTACTGAGTACGAAGTACTCAGCCCTGCATGTGTTTTCTAAACGTGCAGGTTGACTTGGATGACGATGGCGCGGATTGCTCGGCAGTGTATGTTTGCTTGGAGTCGAGTCTTTTGTTTAAGCTTGTAGTTATGTGTCTTCATACATGTAACTGTTGGGACTTGAGTTTATATTTCAGCTGCAACACTGATATTTCTGTGTTAAATACTTATGCTCTGATAATGATACAATGAGCCTTCGTGCTCGATACATTTCTATTCATCCTTAAATCTACTTGACTTCGGATATCTTTTTGGAACTAATACCTTGAGTTTAAAAACATACTTTATTATTATTACTTTCAATTAGTATTTCATTGTTTCCGAGCATGGTCCCTTATTGAATGGTAGTTTATTCAGTTATTTCCGAAATACATTTCCTTTTTCAAAGCAATTACAATTGAAAAGACGAGTCAACGTTCTAGAAGGATTGACCCTCGATTATCTTCCAGAACATTCTTGAAGATCGACCACCAGCTCTTGAAGTCGGCTATTTCCCTTCCTTCGTTGCCTATATATAAACCTCCCCTTTCTCTATTCTGAAATCATCCTAGCACCTTTTATCTTTCTACAGCCTTTGTGAGACAACAGAACCCCCCATTTTCATCGCCTAATTGAAAGATGCAGATATTCGTGAAAACCCTCACCGGAAAGACAATCACTCTCGAGGTCGAGAGCTCCGATACAATCGATAACGTCAAGGCGAAGATCCAAGATAAGGAAGGAATTCCCCCGGATCAGCAGCGATTAATCTTCGCCGGGAAGCAGCTGGAGGACGGCAGAACCCTAGCCGACTACAACATCCAGAAGGAATCGACGCTTCATCTCGTGCTCCGCCTCCGCGGTGGGATGCAGATCTTCGTCAAAACCCTAACGGGGAAGACGATCACGCTCGAGGTCGAGAGCTCCGACACAATTGATAACGTAAAGGCGAAGATCCAAGTTAAGGAGGGAATTCCTCCGGATCAGCAGAGGCTGATCTTCGCCGGAAAGCAGTTGGAGGACGGCAGAACCCTAGCCGACTACAACATTCAGAAGGAATCGACGCTCCATCTTGTTCTCCGCCTCCGTGGTGGGATGCAGATCTTCGTCAAAACCCTAACTGGTAAGACGATTACGCTGGAAGTCGAGAGCTCAGATACAATCGATAACGTGAAGGCAAAGATTCAGGATAAGGAAGGAATTCCCCCGGACCAGCAGCGGTTGATCTTTGCTGGGAAGCAGCTTGAAGACGGCAGAACGTTGGCGGATTACAATATCCAAAAGGAATCTACGTTGCATTTGGTTTTGAGGCTTCGTGGAGGGATGCAGATCTTCGTAAAGACTCTGACTGGGAAGACCATAACTTTGGAGGTGGAGAGTTCGGATACTATTGATAACGTGAAGGCGAAGATACAGGACAAAGAGGGCATTCCGCCGGACCAACAGAGGCTCATATTTGCTGGGAAGCAGCTCGAGGATGGGCGGACCCTTGCTGATTATAATATCCAGAAAGAGTCGACCCTGCACCTCGTCCTCCGTCTTCGTGGTGGTGATGTTCTCTGAATTCAGACCCTTAGATGTTTGTGATATCAATCTTTGCATTGAGAAAGTTTGAGTGCTGTGATTGTATTGACTTCTATTAATATCGTATTGTACTTTTCTCTTTTGCCCGTTTGTTATCTTTTGGATTGGGATATATATTAAATTGAAGACTTGGTCAACTGCAAGAGTACATAAATATGCTTGGGAGCTTGAAATGTTCATCTATTATATTCCCCTCTTATGTTTTCTGTAATTTATGGTTTGTTTTCTTTACATTGATAATGTTGCTAGACAATGAATCAGTATGCATTGTTCTTATTTTATGATATTTGACCTCTCTAAATGCAAGTACGTACCATAATCGAGGAGCGTAAGTTTAAAACTGCTTGACTTTTGCTGCTGTTGTGGCTATTGTCACTATGATCAAGGCTGCTATCTCTTTCTGACTACTATTTAATTTGTAGTGGATATTTAGGTGAATCAATGATTTTGAGACTGCTTTACTTGAATGATGAAATTCCCCTTCATTCTGTATTTTGATGGTATATTTCCTTTCTAGCTGGACATTAGTATGTGCAATAAGATAATTGACAATTCCACATGCAAGAAAGAAAAATTAGCATGCACTTGGTTATGTCTAGCATCGTCACGACTTATGCTGAAGGTGTCTGCTAGGAAGAACAAGCAATCAGGGTCTTCTCTATCATCATACAGGATTCTTTTGTCCGGATCTTGAAAAGCTTTACTCTGATCCTTAAACAAGAGAGTCCTATCTTATCTTAACTAAATAACAAGAACCAAACAACAAAGGGTAGCTCCAAATTTCCTTGGTCTTTTGCCAGTTGCACCTTCATCCTCAGAATCCATTGTGAGGTACTTGGCTAGGTGATTGCTGATGTGTTAACAAATGTGAAGTCCTTTACATCATTGATCTCATGATGAAAGTTGTTGGTGTGTCTGAGAGGTTGTAGTGCTTGCTGCGTGTTCTCTCGTCTCCATCTCTTCTTCAAACAGTACATGAGTTGTTCTTCTGTGAGGAGACCGTGGGATTTCATCTTGTTCTGCTTGCCATTTTTCAATTCTACCATGCTCATTATTATAATAATGCAGTAGATAACTAGGGCACGAGCCGTGGAGTGGAGTAGTTGGCCTACTATATACTGGTGTCATTGACCCTTAGTGATGGTTCTTTTCATCTGCTTCTTTGCATTTTGGTGCCAGGAATTCAGAGCTTTGGGTATTCTTTGAAGATTGTTGGCTTCATGTTAGAATCCATCTGTATGCTAGCTATCACATAACATGTTAATACTCGTAGAAACAAAATCATTTTTCTGGAACTGATACTCGAGGACTGACATGTGTGAGGAGGGCGTCGAGTGACGTAGCTGCAGATTATTTGTACCAGTACCCTTTTGCAAGTGAAATTATGAATAGTGCTTAGATGAATTCCATGCGTTTGCTCACCATTTGATACTTTGATGACGGTATCTTCTGTATTCTGATGGAAGCAGGATCTCACCCCAAATTACCTGAAAAGGGGCAATGTGAATTAGGTAAAGTAAGTAGTTTGTTCTACAACCTTCCCTCCTCTTGAATCCTCAGTCCCATTTAGGTGATGATAAACTGTAGTTTTTCTCCGACCAGCAAGATAATCTGCAGACAGGATGATTACGTCTCGATTTGATTTAAAACCGGAAACACTCTGGACGTTTTCTTACTACTAGGGGAAGAAAGAAAATGGTAGCCATAGATAGGAATGGCAGGCTGATTTTATTATCAGATAACAAATAAGAACTTGTTATGATGATGACAAAATTTGGAGTATTTAGTGATAGCTCGGTCGAATTTGTTTACCGGGGGAATTTTAGTAGGTAATCGGATCATGCACGAGTACGATGCTCTATGTTGATGTGGGCAAGATGGCAAACAAACAGCAATCTCGTGCTGTGCAAGATCACCAAGTGCATCAAAATAAATAAGAACCGGCGGGGATGGATGAAGACGTGAGCAATGACAGACATATATTTGCGCTTCTGCTGTTAAAAAAAGTGCAAAAATTGCAAAATGCGTTTGGGGGTTTGGGATTAGATTGGGGCGCAATCCCAACTACAGAATGCGATCAAACTGCAAATTCCTCACTCTCACTCGTCAACTGGTAAATGTATGTTATATACGACATCTGATTCTAGACAAATTAGAATTATTGTCGTTCTTGGACGCTTAATTTCTATAAACAAATTAGAGTTATAGTAGTAGTTCTTAATTGTATAGTAATAAAACGACTGTTTTTTCTGTTGGGAAATCAGAAAATTGAAATTTGTATCTTGCAAAGGAAGACAGGATGTTCCGAATATACTTTCAAATTTGTATGGCACGTTCATAATTGGGCCCTAGAGATCTTAGTTCTAGATTAAAAGCCCGTTGCAAGCAAATAAAACACTATATTTCATAATTGGGTCATTAAGTTCTTACTTTTATATTTGTATAATCACTGGCCCATTATTATGAGCAAAAAAAAGGAAATTCTAAACGTAGTCCCTATTTTACTTCCTATAGCTCTCAAATTAAATAAATAAATTAAATTATTTTAATTATACTATTTTAGTCCTATAACCTTCAAAAATTATAATGAATTAATAATTATAACCGTAAATAATATTAAGCTAAACAGAAATGTAATTGAGTTGCATAACCCCCACAAAAAGACGATGAGTTTAAACACATAAACCTCCAAAGTCCAAAACCTAGAATTTTGAAGAAATAGATTGAAAAATGGAGTTTTTCTACACTATGTTGACTAAACCACTGTGTGTCTGTGTCAAACAACAGACGAGGCCGATGGTAAATTAAGAACACCAATTCCTTTAAAATTAGGGGAAATAAAAAAATACATTCAGAAAATTATGATAATTTCTTTAAACTCGAATCGAGATTTTCACTTCCAACAATGGCAATGGAATATCTTAAGAGAAAAATATAGAATCCAAATCCAATTAAAATCTTGTACTAATTTTGTCCCAATAATTGGCAGAGCTCTTGCCTTATTGGAGTAGAACCCATGATTTAAAATTTTATCCTACGACGATGGTCAACACCGCCGGCGGCTATGGGGTCTGTACATAGAAAACGAATTGAAAAATAAGAATATTTTGTCAAATTTCTTTTACTTCGCCGAGAGGGAGGGGAAGGGGGATGAATGATAAGCAAGCAAATTTTCTCCAATTTATTATGTCTAAATTGCCATGGGCGAAGGCAAATTCTTGGTGCAGTCTTCTTGCATATATGAATTTGAAAAAGAAAAAAAAAATCTAAGAAAAAAGAAATTGAAGGAAAACTATCATGATCAAACTTGCCGAAGCAAATGATTTTGGAGGTTGGAGCATATTGATGAAAGATTTATTTCCATTATGATTTTTGGAGGCTACAGGAGTAAAATAGTACAATTAATATAATTTAAATTATTTATTTAATTTGAAAACTATAAAGAGTAAAATGAAGGCTGCATTTAAAATTCTCGCAAAAAAAAGAAAAAAGATTGATTTCTTTTTTCAGGGAAGAAAAGAGATTTGGAGGAAAAACAGTTGGCAAACATGAGAATATTCCATATAATAATGTTGGAGAAAAGTATCGCATGAGCATGATTATTTCTCTTTCTTTTCCCAACTTCCAATGTACACAGTGTAAAATACATATATTATATAGATCATAATGTGCAAGTGGCGTAGTAATAGGGGTACTTAGGATTCAAGGGCAGCTTTGTACATGACTTCGAAGGCATGCTCAATACATGACTTCATTTTATTTTGGTCAACGAATCCTTTCTCTGCTGTCACTGCAATTCTCAACTTTCCCACATAACTTATCATCGTTACCGATAAACTCTGCACCCAAATGAACAAAACATGTCAATGAAACTAGATGAAAATGTAACAAAATATCTGAGACCGGACAAAAATATCTTACCTGAGGTGGACCCGCAACGATGAAGTACAATCCTTTACAAGGTTGATTGGCCAATGACATTTTTTCCACGGGCCCGATCAAATTCGAAATTGCCATGCTCGTGTTATTCAACGTTGCATGAATATGTCGAGCTGTTGCCTGATTAAATACAAATATTTAAAAAAAAAAAAATTGACGTATTTTATTTGAACGAATGTCCTATCGATACGATGAATTGCCGCACACATAAATAGATTATGATGAAAATCCAAACTAAAAATGGGTCATGTTATTAACTACCTTTTTCTTTGTGCTAAATTGAAAAAGAAATATATCCCGTTATTTTCTTTAGTCAAAGAAGGATAAGTACGATGTTAACCAACCTACTTTATGTGTTTGGATAAACATTAGATCTCTCATCTACCTACTTTTATTAAATTCTCACCTGTTGGCAGAGAGTTCTCATATTTATTTATTTTTTTATCAGGCAAGAAAAATTTTATTAAAAAGAACAGATGGTACAAGGGGTACCAATCCATCACATTACAGGTTTTTCCACGTAATGCTAAGGGGAATTTTCGACCATTCTACATAGTTTCCATTGCAATTCGAAATTCCTTTAACCTCACACCAGCTCCAGAATCTACATTTAATTTCCTCCTCCATTCTTCTAAAATCTCAATCCTTTCGTTCAAAAATAAATGAATTTCTCCATCTCCAAATGATCCAGACAACACAAATCCATAACCCACCAAACCTCCTCTTCCATTCTCCCTCACCAAAGATCCACGAAAAGGATATAAAATGATCCCCGACCCTTTTAGGTGCCACCCACACCACCCCAATCCAGTCCAAAATATTTTCCCAGAGCAAGGCCGGCTCTTTTAATATTTATGACCTACTATTTTAATAATTTCTTATATGTTTGAACCACAACGACAAAAAGAGGTTTCGTCTTATAGAAAATGTCAACCTTTTTATAATTCTTAACCTTTTCTTTTAAATAGAAAGGTATATCTTAAAAACTTATTGAAATTGGAACAAATCTAATTAGTTTCAGAGTAGAAACCAAATTTCATAGGAGGATTGTGACATGATATCCAAAAAAAAAAAACGAATTACGCATGTATAGGCGATTTGGCTTACATCCTGATAGATAAGTAGATCATTATCTTGATTATATATATCTAGATTTTCTTCCCTCATATCACATATATGAGCTTCGGTTTAAACTATTCTAATACAAAATTCACCTTTTTTTTTTTTTATAACTTCGTGATTTAACCTAAATATCAAAGCTACGTATGAATTTCATATAACAAAAAATAAGAATATATGTGTAATAAATTCATACCTCGTGACCTCTGGTCTTTCTGATGAGACTTAGAAGTTGTCCAGTTAAGTAAACCGCGGCAGAATTCTTCTGCCTCTTGATCATCCGATGAGCTTTCTTAACAAAATCGAGCGGGTTTTGAAGTTCGGCTTCACTTAATTTAGGCAACGGAACTTGTAAGAAAGCAAATCGGTTGCCCCATGGCATGTCCGACTTAGGTTTGATCATTTCATCAATTGATTTATACCCCCCAATAGCCCTTGTGTTGAGCAAAACTAGGGCTGTTGTCTTTGATTTTCTTGATTCTTCATCTGCTTTTTGCATGTATAATCGAGTCCCAAATGTTATTATTCCCGTTATGACGTCATTAATGGTCTGTCGATGTTCAAGAAATGAACATTAGTGGGATCATAGAAAAAGAAATAGTGTAGTTAATCTGTAAGTTTATTCTTGCTATCTAAAAAAGTAATTTAATTTATTATTTTCTAGAAAAAGCTGATAAATAAAAATTTACACGTGTGTATTTTAATGCAGTATCGGAAAAGAATGTCAATAGAAATCCCATTTTGAAATCCCCCTCCAAAAAAAAAAACTAAAAAAAAAAAACAAAAAAAAAAAAACCTTTTTTGAAATCTCTAGTTACTTGGCTATTTCTAAGTCAATATTGGGTTTTTGAATTTTAAAGTGACGATCTTAATGAGAAAAACTAAACATAGGTGTACTACCACAGCGGAAATTTCACTTTTCTATTTCTCATTAGATAAAGTGGACCCAACTTCCACCAGTCCAATATATATACGTGTTTCAATTTTACACCTGTACTAACAAATAGCAATAGATTTTCAGGTTTCTGTATAAATTCCCGAAGGTATATATATAGAAATCCTTTTTTTCAAGGTTATCTGCAAAACAAATTGGACGAATAATCGTAAGTTTGTAACAAAATAATCATTTAATCAATTTTCTGTAGGAAGTCTAACGAGATATATTATATATATTACTATATATAAAGATACTCTTGAATAAAAATCCATGAAATGGTATAGCCAAATAATCATTTCATCAATTTTATAAATTCATCCAATTAATCAAGAAATAGGTTGACGTATTCGATTTTAACTATTAAGTGAATTATGAATGAGGGCACATCATAATCAACGTTATAAATAATTGAACAAGTAGAGTTGACCACGAAAACAATTTACTTTCACACACTGAAAATCATACATATTTATACCAAATAAAGAATTAAAGTCTCCTTTCAGAACAAATCTGTATTCTCTGGCTCTGTGTCAGTTGAACTATGTGGGTGAGAAGTTGGTGGTTGGAAGAAATTTTATTTCTCATTTGAAGTTAGTCATTACGTATATATAGTAGTATTAAATATATGTGTTTTAATTAGATTATCTTAATTAATGCATTTATTTCTCATTACGTCGAAATCTGTTGTTGGTTGGGGTGTAAGTTTGTTTTATCTTTTTGGGTATTAGATACTCTATATATATCTTGATAGAATTATCCCAAAATTTATTTCATTAATTATTAAATAATGGCATTATATTAGATATCGGATCAGAAGCCGTAAAAATAAAATGCAGATAATTACGTCGATGCATTACAAATTAAATAATCCACTTATTATATAAAATATAAAATAAGCCTGCACAAATTACTGGATCAGTCTAGATATATGTTCCTAGAGTTCTACGTAAAAAAAAGTCAATACGTAAATTAAACGAGCGGGACATTAATTAATTAGTAGCAAGTCCAAATAAAGACAGAGAGAGATTAGATAGTTAGAGAAATCCTTACCACATTAAGCTTGTTCTTGATTTGCTTGAGCTGATCGATGGAAAAGGTCGTGGTAGTTGACACGATCGGCCGGAATTCCACACCGTCGACCCCCGATCTGATTGGCGATATGTCATCTTTCATCGATGTGCTCTTGAGGAGGCTCCACCCGAAGTCATACGCCGTGTGAACAAGGCCGGTAAAAAACCTAGGAACTCGTCGCAAGAATGACTTGCGACGAGCTCCGGGATCCATGTTTGACTGTCGCGACGGGAGAGTCAGCGGAATCGATGGGTCGTCGAAGCGTTGGAGGCACGATAGGAGGGCTCCCATCAAGGAGTAGCCATCACCTAGCGAGTGATGGAGCTTGAAAACGATATTGCCCGCTGCATTTTTGGTAGGGTATTTGAGTATGTGAAGTTCCCACAACGGTCGATTCGGCGGGAGCTGTTCCGTCGCTATCTTTGACAAGTAGTCGGTAAAACATTCATCGTAATAGTCTATGGACATGCCACTAGGGAAAATCGGGACGATTACGTGGTCCTCGAGATTCACCTCGACTTTCTTCCATTTTCTCTTTCCTTTCTTTTCCATAACCTGATTGGTTGCAAGAGTTATATACAGTATGTGTTAGTTAACTAGTGAAGTACAACAAGTAATACTATTTGAATTAAATGGGGGTGGAGAGTAAAGTCGATGATATGTCATCGTGACATATATGTCTATAAATAAATTGAAAAGAGAGAATAATTGTAACTCTTTAGGGCGATGAAAATCGGACATATTATTTTTATGTGCAAGCATAAAAGTATATAAGGCTCGAGTATTGGTACTACATATCAATCATGAACAATTTAAAAATTTAAAATATAATTACCATGATCGAAGAGAAACGTTGGTTTATAGGTAAGAAAACAGTTTTGAGAAGAGGCATAGTCATGGAATCATCAATAGGAACTTCTATTTCCAAAACTCCGAGAATAGTGAGTGACAAGGCAGAGCTCCTCAAGTATTGAGAACTTGGGCTCATAGGCTGCAACACTTCTTCTTCACCCATACTCTCTCTCTCTCTCTCTCTCTCTCTCTCTCTCTCTCTCTCACACACACACACACACACACACACAAATATGTATATAGATATATTATGAGGTCTGATCAAGCTATCAAGATGGTAGAATGTTATGTTACTTAAAATGTTGTCTTATATATATATAGAAAGAAAGACAGCGAGAGGAGAGAGAGAGAATATAATAAATTAACAATAGATGCTATTTATTGGAACTTTACATGTCGAAAATAAATCCATTCCATATCGACGTAGTTGTTGTAAGCGATTGTATACACGTTAAGATTAATGAATAACACGGGATGTGGCTTCGCCTATACCTTAATTAGGAGACTCAGAAGAAGCTTCACTTTGACGACGGCCAACATTTGCAATAATGGCTAACTGTGCTCTCCGCAACATCATTATGTTATGCTTGATGAAATATATATGTACAAACACTATCATTTAAATAGTAGTATGATATTATACGTGAGAGATCTTTTATATAAATTTATTTACATTATGAATATATTTTAACAGCATTAATAATAATTTTGGACTAATAGAAACATTATACGAATAAAGCAACATGGTACAAATTATATAACTTTTTTTTTTATTTTGCTCGACTCACTTTATCGATTGGATTTGATTTGAGCAACATGGGTACAAATTATTTTGCTTCAACTCCAGACCTTACTGCTTATGCATCTCAAAATATTATTTTCCTTAGCTTTTTATTGAACTAATTATATTTGTTATTAATCGTAATATTTATTCGTAAAGTTTTATGAAGTACTACTAGCGTACAAATGTGACAGGAAAAAATCTTTGCTCATAAACTCAGAAAGTGATCAATAGGTGGTGACAAGCCCAGTTAGTTGCAGCCACCTGCGATTTTTTTTTTCTTTTCTCTTTTATACATTAATAAATATTTTGAATCATATATATCTATATATAAAATTGAATATAAAATGTGCATGTAACACATATACGTAATCAGTGGGCAGACAGTAGACACATTACACAATTTTTTTTGTCAGTATCCAAACTTGCATAATGTTTTAATGTCAGCCTGAACTTTTTGACTCTGGGAGTTTATTTGTCGTATTTGTACGAGCACACACGTTAATTCTATTTTGGTTCAACTATGTAATGACTTGCTTGTGTACAATTACAAGGTTAACCCGATAAAACTCATACCAAATTATTGTTTTTCTTGCGTAGAATGATGGAGTCTAAAGTTTGCCTAAATATGTTAAAGATCTTCAAACATTATTTATTTATTCATATAGTTCATGTAAAAGGATAAATAGTACGCGTGCAGTTGATTAAAAAATAGACTAATATATCGCATTCATAAGACTAATACACTTAAGAAATTTATTGAGGTTGGTGTTTCGGTATCGACTTTCAGGCTGTCACCAACTTCGAATATTCTAAGATGGAGTGTGGTATTAATGGTGTGGAAAATTTACATTTTATTTGAGTTGGCGTGAAAATTTTGCAATCTTTCACAAGATATAATTTTCCAATATTTTAAAATTCTGAGAATGATAAGAAGTTGAAGATTATATAAATTTTCCACTTAAATTTGAATGCATTTAATTTCTGAACTAGGATTTGCCCCATGTATGCCCACTAATTAAAATACCTCGTTCGAGTAAAGAATGGGCGGAAAATTGTAGCCTCTCATATTTCCACAATTTATAGCTCTCATATTTTATTAATATGTAAATATGTTTTGGCTAGACTGTTATAGTCCAAAAAACTTTAAATTTTATTTATGAAGCATACTCCAAGGGGTACAGTTGAGACACCACAATCATTCATTAATACAAGACCATTGATTTGATTTTCACCAATAGATGAGCTATCTTCCTATTTATAGGATAATTAAGTTTTAAATTTATACTACTACTTCGATTGACTAGCATATATATATATATATATATATATATATATATATATATATATATATATATATATATATATTTATATATAAAAAATGGGGCTATGAGTCGAAATTCGTTTATTGCGTGGTTTAGGGATTCGTCAAATATAATTGAAAATTTATCGATATTTTTAATTAAATTTTCAATTATCAATAGCGATTAACTAAACCCACATTATTGGAATTGTGCAAAACTGTCAAGATATAATTTTCAATATAAAAAAGCTGAGTGAAATGGTCGGAAAATTCAAAGTAGTTTTACATGGAAATACATGCATAATTTTTTTTATTTTTTATTTTTATTATTTTTTCCCCTAGAGCTGCATAAGCTTAAAACGGATGTCGAAATTTGATAAAGAAAGTATATACTTACATCCTTGCACATGTATCCATGTTAAATTTTCAACGGTCCTAATCACCTTTTTTAGATGCCGAATTTTTGGCCGTTGTATAGCTTTCCGTAGTTTTAAGTCTTAAAATGCCAAAACTGATACTCCCTACGTCCACGAAATGATTGTCACTTTTGCTACTTAAGTTTGTTCACGAAATAGTTGTCACTTCTGTTACTTCACTCACATTTATTGTGTGACCCTTACTCCACTCATAATAATACTCACTATAATTCATTACTACCTACCATTTTCTTAAAACCCGTGTCGTCCACAATGTGACAACCATTTCGTGGACGGAGTGAGTACTTGATAGAACCAAATATTATGTGATAAATTAATACTCCAAATTTGCCTATTCAGTCTTTTAATTTAGACAAAAACTTTGGTTTGTTAAGAATTCTTTCCCCCCTCTTTGTTGTTGTTTGCCTCTTCAATTTTTGTTTGCCGCTTCTTTTTTTATCAAGATTCGAGCGAGGGGAACCGAAGGCCTCGGAGTAAGCCGAAAAAATCCAAATTGTTGGCCGCCGATTATCCTTATATTAGTAATCGGAGCGAAGACGAAGCCGTAAAATTGGAGCCGAAGGCTCCGTCAGGAAAAAACTGAAACAAAAAAAAGGTGGTCAAAGAGGGTTGACCTGGGTCAAATCAGGATCAATCGAGTCGGATCGGGTCAGACAAATGGATATTGCACGGTGCAAATCTGCACCCAAGTGCTACTCTTTAATTTATACTAGTATGTAATATCCCAACAATTTCTGAAATTCATTTCCTCGCCATTAAACTAGCCATAGAGTTGCTCCTAAAGAGAATGCAGAATTGGGAAATGTAGTGAGCAACTTATAACTAATTTTGGAGTTGTACTTGCGTGCATAAGTATGTATGGTGCATAATCCGACCCGACCTGCTCCGACCCGCCCACGCATCTGTCCCGACCCGCATGTGAGATCCACGCGCCGCATGTGGGTCTCACGCGCCTTTTTTTCAGATCTTTTTTCCCGGCGGAGGCCCCGCTTTCGCTCCAATTACTAAAATAAGGATAATCGGCGGCAATAATATGAATTTTTTTGGTTCGCTCTGAGGCCTTGGGCTCCCCTCGCTCGAATTTTGACCAAAGAAGAATCAGCAAAAAAAAAACTGAAAAATTAAAAAAAAAAGAAACTGGAAATTAAAAAAAATATATCTGATCAAAGGAGAGTTGATCCGAATCAAACGGGTCGGATCGGGTGGGCGAATGTTGCACCCAAGTTTTTGTCTTAATTTTGTTGAAATTTCTTTAAATGCAGCATAGTCCTACGGCTCAAATGAAAGTTCATTTGTTCACACTAACTTAACCACAGATGGATTTTAATTTACAAGTAGATATCATTCTCAAGGGACATGGTCAATATAAATATGTGATGCAAATAGGCTACCATACCACTTAATTTGGGAAGTGTAGAATATCAAAATAACACAATTAATAATTTTAAAGAAAGTCATTTAATTGGCTCACAAAGACGTCCAATTAAATGGAAGAACCTGACCATAATTCATTTGTTGTACTAGTGCTTTTTTTTTTTTTTTTTTGAATTTGGACATTCAATATTGATTACTTCGACTTGAGTTATCTACCTACATAATGCTTGTGGAGATTTCTATTGATTCAAGGGAAAAGACAAGGGTCGGTCCCAATATTTCCGGTGCCCTAGATGAAAAGGAAAAAACAGGACCTTAAAGATTATGTTGAATTCTTACTTTGTTTAACAATTTTCGGTGTAAGATGAAATGTTTACGGAGTAAAAAATTGTTCACTCACTTTGTGCATAATAAATGCAATTTAGCAAGTCCCACATAGCAAGAGTGATAGCAACATAGGTAGGGGTGTACACGAGCCGAGCCGAGCCGAACACTGGCAGGCTCGAGCTCGGCTCGTTAGAAAAATTTAAGGCTCGAGCTCGGGCTCGAGCTCGATTCGAGCTTTGTATTTCGAGCTCGAGCTCGGCTCGACAAATATCAACCAAGCTCGAGCTCGGTTCGAGCTCGGCTCGTTATATATTCGTTTGGCCGAGCTCGAGCTCGAAGCCTCGAACGTTCGAGCTCGGCTCAATAATCTAAAAATTATAAATTTATTAATTTATATTGATATTGAAAAAGTAATAAAATAAAAAATATTTATTAAAAATATTAAAAAATTCGTGAACATGTTCGGGAACATGTTCGTTTAGATGATTCGCGAACAGGTTCGCGAGCTAGCTCGTTTACTATCGAACTCGAACGTGTTCGCGAGCATTTCGAGCCGAACATAGGTATGCTCGAGCTCGGCTCGAAAAATTTGTCGAGCTCGATTTGAGGCTCGAGCTCGGCTCGTTTAGTAAACGAACGAATTTCGAACGAGCTTTTTTCGAGTCGAGCTCCGAATAGCTCGCGAACCGTTTGGCTCGTTTACAGCCCTAAACATAGGGTCAACAATGCAGAGTACATAGTGTTTGATTTAGATTAAACTATTTGTTGGGCAAAAAGATCCCCAAAATAAAAAGGAAATATAACTATAGACCATAAATTAAACTAATATATATATATATATATATATATATAACAGTAAAATTAAAAAATTAAAAAAATATATCCCCTTCCGATTTTAGCACCCTAGGCAGCCGCAATCCTTGCATATGCCTAGCTAGGGCTGGCCCTGGACAGAATATATATAGGGATGAGTGCTTAATATAGAAATTAGTCATGTGAAAATTGGAAATGTCCACTGTACGGGTTCTGCATTTCTCATTGAAATGATGCAACCCATGAAAGTTGTAGTTAGATCATCGAATATTAGATCATATGATCTTCTTCATTCTAGTGATGCAACACATGAAAGTTATAGTTAGCTTATCGAAATATAGATCATAACATCTTGTTGAATGTAGTGATGCAACAGCTTGCAAGTTTGGCCTTGCCTTTTCAAAATCTGTTTGGCCAATACGTAGATAATAAAAGAGCCATGGATGGATTTCAATAAAATGTAATGCGCTAGTAATATGGCTATTTATTTGTTTATAATTTGTAATTATAAAATTTAGGACAAGATTATAGGCACCTTTAATATATGTGAATTAATGATACTCTTTTCCAATTGCTGAAACACTATACGTTTTTGGCCTTGCCCTAACAAAACCTTGTCGGCTATTTACGTGTAGAGGCTAGATGTACAATTGATGATGACGTCAGACACATCTGGATCAATCGGGTACTAGCAACCTGTCAACATAAAACACGTAAGAGCCATAGGTTGAGCACCGGTGGGGGTGTCGATCGTAGAGCCTCCAACGCTCAAGTTAGTAAACGAATAACGAGTAAAAATGATAAATAATACAATTGAGAGAGAAAGGCAGGTTGGAAGAAATGTCTATTCTAAGTTGCCGGCTGCGTTCGGAGGGTGGAAACGGTGACAATGAATAAATAATAATGGCAAGTTGGTGGCGGAGTAACCCAAGTTGGCTAGATCCGGTGTGTGAGAGCGAGTTGGAAAGGCGGCGGAAGTTGAGAGAATTCTTGAGAGAGTATGAGAGATTTGCGAGTCGGATTGAGCGTAGACCGTAGACAGCCTGTGTGGTGTATGGATGGATAAAGATTGATCGTAGGCGGATGATGGAGGCAAACCGGATGGCAGCCGGCTGCAAGTGAGAGAGATTAAATGAGTGCAAGTCGGATCAATGTAGGCCGACGAAGGCGGCCCTAGCTGACTAGGCCGATGTTGATGTATAAGTAAACGTAGGCGGATGTAAGCTGATGTAGTTAGATGGAGATCGGATGATTGATGAAAGATATATTATAAGTGTAAGCGGGTGAAATCGATGTAGTCGGATTAAGGCTGTAGTCAAATAGCAACTACGGATTAATATGGTTTATCATGAGATACTACTATACGTTTACGTTTTGAAATATGCAGATGCCGTAGACCTTTTTGATGGATCATGAGTGGGAATAGAATTAGTGCCAAATTTTGGTTCCACAAAAAGATTAAATAATTCAGACGGATTGATTGAGCCTAAAAAATATTTAAAAATTTTAAGTTGCCAGTTGGAAGATTGGAGGTGACTTGAAGTTACAAAAGTAAAGAAAAAAGGCTGCACAATAATGTGAGTAAAATTACGTATGGACGAAATAACAAGATTGGTATCACATATTAACAAGGATATAAATACATGATAGGTATATTAATAATATATTTCTTTCACATCATAATATAATATAAGGTAAATAATATATATTATCAATAAGGCAAGTTTGTATTTCTTATGGCATATTATATATTATATCTTGTATTATGTTATTGCCCTTAATTTTGATAAGCAGTAAGGACATTTTAGGGATCCAAATTTTGTAAAATAAGGCTCTTTTTATATAAGTATATAGATATATAGATATAGATGAGCTTATAAAAAAAATTATGTTAAGGGGCCATATAAAAATTATATCGCAGTGATAATAGTCATTGATGAGAATCCATCACACTCAAACGATAACTCCCATTGATGAGTTCTCTATTGAGAATCAAAATTCAAACAATGATTTGATGTAATTCAAAAAATATTTAAAAATTTTAAGTTACCCAGTTGGAAGATTGGAGGTAACTTGAAGTTACAAAAGTAAAGAAAAAAGGCTGCACAATAATGTGAGTAAAATTACGTATGGACGAAATAACAAGATTGGTATCACATATTAACAAGGATATAAATACATGATAGGTATATTAATAATATATTTCTTTCACATCATAATATAATATAAGGTAAATAATATATATTATCAATAAGGCAAGTTTGTATTTCTTATGGCATATTATATATTATATTTTGTATTATGTTATTGCCCTTAATTTTGATAAGCAGTAAGGACATTTTAGGGATCCAAATTTTGTAAAATAAGGCTCCTTTTATATAAGTATACAGATATATAGATATAGATGAGCTTATAAAAAATATTATGTTAAGGGGCCATATAAAAATTATATCGCAGTGATGATAGTCATTGATGAGAATCCATCACACTCAAACGATAAATCCCATTGATGAGTTCTCTATTGAGAATCAAAATTCAAACAATGATTTGATGTCATTCATATTGAGAATTCACAATTTGAACAATAATCACTCCCAATTGATCAGATTCTTAACTAGTTCATGGCTTTAAAAATTAATTAAATATAAGCTTATGCAAAAAAATTATGTTAAGAAGCCATATAAAATTATATCGCAATGATAATAATCCATCACACTCAAACGATAATTCCCGATTGATGAGTTCTCCATTGAGAATCAAAATTCAAATGGGTGAAACTATATAATTAAAACTGCAGGCCATGAAATATTTACGCCATTAAATATGTTATGCCATTCTCTAGTGATTCAATCATGATATAAAATAGGAAATCGACCAAGAAACAAAATCTTTATTGTCAAATACAGATTGGACTAAATAATAAAATTAATCTGTCACTTAAATTAATTTTAATAGATTAAATATAAGGGGGTAATTGGATATTAGAAAAATTAGTTGTGCGTTATAGCCGAATTAAACGGTAAAGCAAATTTAAAATAATTTATAATATATTGTATAGTAAACTAATTAACTTATTACTCCTATAAAGAAATTAGTTAACTTATTATTTAACCAAAATATATTTATTGCATTAATACTAATATACAATAATGCTAAAGCATGAGTATTAGAATTATAAGATAATAATTGAAAAAGAACTTAATGGTCTTTATCCAAACAACAATAATCATATATTCCCCCGTCCAAATGTAAGTGTCTCATTTGGTCTGGGCACGGAGATTAAGAAAACTGAAAAATGTATTTTGAGTGGTGTAAAAGTTAAGGAGTAAGTGTAGTAGTAACACAATAATTAGTGAAGCTAATCTTTGTTGACTTTTTGTTGGATTTCTTTATTTTCTTTTTGTTACACTTGAACTCTTTTTTTTTTTTTTGATCGACTTCTAATTTTATCGACTTGTTGGCTTCGTTTTTTTTACGACTTGATTTTACTGCTTATTCCTTCGGTTTTTTTTTCGACTTGGCTTCATTATATTTAGTTTTTTTTTTTTTCATGCAACATTAAACTGCTTATGCCTTGGTTTTTTTTTTTTCGTATAATTGCAGCATTATTTTATTTTTTCGACTTCACTGTACAACTTCTTGCCTTTATTTTTTTTATTCGTTTGCCTTTTTTTTCGAATTCATTGTACTGATAATGATAGATAATAATAATGAACATTATAAACTTGAATTCATTGTACTGTAAACAGGAAATTCAAGAAAGATAATGAAATGAATAAACATTGAAAACTGGGATTATATTGGAGGCAAAAAAGTTACACTTTGGAACCAAATCTTTCAAAAGTTACCTTTTGGAACACTAAATAAGCTTAAAATAACAGCTGATGTGATCAAAATGTATGGAGGGAATTTCAAATAAAACCTAACAGCAAAATTCACCATAAATACAGCTAACTACCCTCATTTTCTCCTCAGCTAAGACCATAAATATCTTCAAAAACAGCAGCAATAGTAGGATCCATTAAGAAGCCTCATTTAAGTAACGAGGAAAGAAACAGAGTTGCTTAATGGCTCTTACAACACAGCTAAGGCGGCAAACTTGAGCATGGTGCAAGAAGATGGCAACTGAAATCTTCCACATCAATGTAAGGACCATATTTCGCATATGGAAGTCAGCAGTTACTCAGCAAGCTCTTGGTAAGCTCGTTTATCTTGTGAATCTGAAAAAGACGTCAGTCAACAAGAAAAAAAAAGAACTTGATGTGGAGAAAGTTAAGAAATTATCAGTCTTAGAGAGGAGCTCACTTAGGAAGCTGGCAGAACTCTTAAGTGTTAGTAAATCATTGTTACACAAGTGAATAAAAAAGAAGAAACTGAGGAAACACACAAATGCAATCAAGCCCTTTCTCACCCCTCAGAACATGATAAATAAACTCACTTGAAGCCTTAGTCAACTCATTCCAATCGTTGTGGATGGAAAAATTCCATTTCAGAAAATGTACAACACAATTCATGTTGATGAGAAATGGTTTTACTTATCTAAAGTGGCAGGGAAGTACTATCTGTTACCAGATGAAATAGAACCACATAGGACTGCTCGATCCAAAAGATTCGTAGAGAAGATCATGTTTTTATGTGTTGTGTCAAGGCCAAAATAGACAGCAATGGAACAGTGCTATTTGATGGAAAAATTGGCATTTATCCATTCATATGCACTGAACCTGCCTTAAGAAACTCAAAGAATAGGTAGAAGGGTACCATGCATACAAAAGCAATTTAATCCATCACACAAGAAGTCACCAAAGTATGCTTCATCAACTGGGTAAATTTCACATATACTTATTCTATCAGAATTGCACATATTTATCATTTAGTTGTTGTGAATTAACCCATTATATCATGCAGCTGATTCCAACTATAAAGGCAAAGTGGCCTGAGTTTCTAAGCAAGGATATATGGATACAGCAGGACAATGCCAAACCACACATGAAGACTGATGATCCAGAATTCATAGAGGCTGCAACAAGTGATGACTTTAACATACAGTTAGTGAACCAACCAGCTCAGTCACCAGACGCTAATTGTTGGGAAATTTATTAGTAAGAGTTTTGATGAATTCCAAAACCAACTGACCCCAACCGAGTAGATGTTGCAAGAACCTAATGTTAGTAGGTAGGCTCGCTGTTTGAGCATTATTAAGATTTTATCTTTACAGGTCTCCAGCTGAAGATGGCAACAAGGCATCACTCGGACAGAACATCAGTTGTAAAGAAAACAACTCAGCGTTCATCAGATGAGAAGTAGTAAAGGGGAAGAGAACATCAGATGAAAGGAAGCCATCTGAGCGTTCGAACTAAACTGATCAGATACAAGGAAGACAACTGAGTGTTCAGTTTCAGAACATCAGTTGTAGAACTCAACCAAGAAGATCAACAGCTTGAATATGAAGTCAGCTGAGAGTTCAACTGTTAGTTGTCAAATAGAACATCGGCTGAAGAACAAGTTAGTTGAAGATCGAAAGTATTAACCGACCACTCCTTGTTTGAAGTCTGTTGTTAAAATTTGAATTTCAAAAAGGAAGTCACGTGAGGGTTTGACCGTTCAGTCATTACCCCATTTGGCCCAACACAAGGCTATCTCAGATGGAAAGCAGAAGAGCACAGATGCCATATCGGGAAAGTCTGCAGAGATGAGAGACAAGTCATCGCTTTCAAAGAACAGAGATCAACAGCTCCTCTAACGGCTAGTTGATACTCTCCGCCTATAAATAGAGGCATTCATTCATTCGAAAAAGATACAAGACACACATGCGAGAAGAAACCAGAGAGCGAAAGAAAGAGCAATATTCTTCACGAGCTGAACTGAATTTAATCTCTTAGAACATCACTTGTTGAGAGTTCTAGAGTTAGTTAGTTTTTATGTCTTTAGATCGAACCTTGAGAACATCACTTAGTGAGAGTTCGTAGAGTATTAGATCATAGCTCACTTCGTGTTCGAGCTTTTAGTTGGAACCCCATTTTCTTTCACCTGCAAAGGTTTAGGATCCTACTCTTCCTGCAACTGAGTAGTTAGGTTGTTTAGTACCCGAAAACTAAACTGTAAGGTTGATAAGTACCCGTAAACTTATCCTTAACGGTTGCTCAGCCCGCGTAAGCTGAGTGGTTTGTCCAGAAGAACTTGGACAGAGTTGTGTGGACTTACAACTCCCCGTGGACGTAGGAGGTTTTTCCGAACCACGTAAATCTCTGTGTGCTAGTGTTTATTTTGTTTATTTCTTGCATTCTTAACTGACTGACTAACCAGCATACAATCTGCATCTGTGCATTCTCAACTGATTTGGTTTTTGACCAACCTTGCAAAAAGGCGTGAGTTGTTTTACGAGTTTAATTTCCACCACATTCCGCACATCACTTCACTTCCAACTGAGTGTTCTTTACTCAGTTGTGATTCCAACTGAGCTGGCTTACTCAGTTGAAGTTATTTTTGGGGGTTAAGTTTGAAAATCGTAACTGGTGTATTCCCCCCCCCCATACACCAGTAACTCGTATCGGAACCATCAAGTGGTATCAAAGCAGTGGTTCGAAAGACTACTGACTCTGTTTCACAAGGTGTGAATTCGAGGTATTTTATTCAGTGGTCAACTGAACAGATATATCTTTCACGCTAGTGCATATTTGCTTGCATATTTGTTCTGTTGTTGAGTGCAGATGGACGTCAAGGACAAGATCGTGGTCATGTTTCCGGTAGTAAATTATACATCCTGGAGGACGCGGATGAAGAAGATCCTACCGTCGAAGCATCATAGGATGCAACAAGTACTCTCATCCGGACCGATCGTCATCAAAGAAAGAATCGCTCGCACTCTCTACAAATCCCAACGATGGGGATACAGTTGTGGAGTTTGTGGAGAAGCAGCCGGAAGACTACACTCCAGAGGAAGCCAAGGTGAGCCAGTTGGATATCGGGGCTCAAAGCACGATTATGTCCACTGTTGGACAAGATTATCTCCCTTGGATTGAAGAGTGTGAGACTGCCAAAGAAATGTGGGATATCCTGGCATCGCTGAGTGAAGGAAGCGATGAGACGAAGGAGAACAAGTTCTCACATGCATGCCAAGACTTCGACAACTTTGTCTGAAGACAGATGAAACAATTGATCAACTAGAGCTCCGATTTATGGACATCCTCAGAAGAATCCAGTCCATCCGAAGAGGAAAATACACACTAAGAGAAATCAATCTCAAAGTACTGCAAGCTCTACCGGCTGAGTGGGATACTTTTACCAATATCCACGAGAGCCGAGCTGACCTTGGTGAAATGGGAACTGAAAGATTGTTCTCAATCTTAAAGGAAAATGAGTATAAGGTGAACCGAAGAAGATCTCAGTCCTAGGTTCAGACAAGTCGACTTGAGGATGTTGGTTCAGCCTTAAAGTCAGTTGCTCTTCGAGTTGACTACTCCAAATTGAGAACATCGAGGCCAACCAGATCAGCTGACACAACTGCAAAGGCGCCAAGCAGAGAGGAACTGCAACAGAACATTGCAGCCCTGTCAAAGAAACTAGCCGACATGGACACTCGGTTCGGGAAATACAAACAATTTTACAAATCAAACCGAACTCGAGACAGTTCAAAGCCTGTCACCAACGGTTGCTTTGAATGCGGCAAGGAGGGACATTTCAAAGCTGACTGTCTAGACCTCTCAAAGAAAGAGAGAGAAGCGATGAGGGCCAAGCAAGCTGGAAAGAACAAGGCCATGGTAGCAGAAAAAACAGCTGACGACATGGACATCTTCACTGACACTGAAGATGAGGATGAGCTGACTTATACCAACAACGCCATCAGTCAGGATTAATGCCTCATGGCACTTGGAACCGACCAAGAGGATACTGAGGTACACTCTAATCCTGCTAAGTTAAATTCTTTCAATACCTCTAACATGCAGGAATCTCTGGACGAAGAGTTGGAACCCTCCTGGAGTGACTTTCAAGAACTCAGTGAGGAACTGCATCAGCAATCGGTTAAGTTTAAGAGTCTTCAAGCTCAGTTCACCAAACTTGAAGATTCCTTAATCGAAAAGGACGATCTGATCAAGAGCCAAACCGAGGAGATTGAGAATCTCAAGAGTCAACTGAATGAGGCTAAGGCTCCAACTGATGAGGAGTTGACGAAGCAGATCAAGGAGCAGCAAGATCAGTTGAAAAATCAAGAGACTCAGATCGACCAGCTGATAAAGAAGTCAGATGGACAAACCGAGCAAATAACTGTCCTCCTCAAGGAGTTGCAAACTGAGAAGGATAATCTAATCAAGCTGTATAAGTCATCCAAGATCATCGAGAATCTTATCAGTTACAGTAGACAGATGGATGACGTGTCAGGACTCAGTTATGACGTGATTAAAGATAGTGGAATTCCTCCAGCAACCTTCATCAAAGTTGTTGAGGTCAAGGTTGTCGAACCTAACACAGTGGAACCTGAGTCACCACAAAGTAATTCAACCTCCACCTCTCAGCAAGCTCAACCGACCAAGGCAACCACAACTGAGAAGGGAAAAGGAGCAGTAGATGGAGGACAGAATGTTCCATCGGTTGGGACATCAACCGAGGGGGAATGCTCCAAAAGTCAGAAGAGGAATCAGAGGCGTCGAAGGCATAATCACAACCGAACTCAGAATCAGAACCGACCTCTGCATCAACCTCAGAGTCAACATCAGAAAGAATGGAACCGACCGCAGAACCGACAAGGGTTCAATCATCTGAATCAACAGCGGTTCCAACATTAGTTCAACCAAAGGTTCCAACCGAGTCAACCAATGAGGAACAGGTCGAACAACTGGAGATATTCATGCCATAATATGAATCACCAACAGGGCATGAACAACTACAGACAACACTCAGGGAGTTGGAATCAGAATCAGCCACAAAGATTCCAACATGGCATCTGACCTCACAGACAAATTCAACAGGATAAGAATCACCATCAAAGCAGGGGGAAAGCCTCTCCTCCGAAAGCTCAGAATGGGAGAAATCCAACTCCTCCCAAAAAACAGAACATCACTACTAACAACAAGCCTAAGGATAACCGAGATGTTGTTATAGTGGATAATGAAGGAAAAGTGATCTGGAATGATAAATCCATCCGAGTATACAGGGAAAAGCGACGCACAGTTCTAGGAGAACTGGTTCTAACCCTCCAGGACCCAACTGAAATTGGGGACCTAAGCGAGTTTCTCTTTGCATGTACAGGAGAAACAGCTGAGGAAGAATAAAGCGTCTGCAACAATGTGGGTGATGGACAGTGGATGCTCGAAATACATGACGAATCTGAAGGATTTGCTTGGAAGTTTCGTGGAGAAAGAAGGTCCATCAGTTACCTTTGGTGACAACTCAAAAGGTTACACCAGAGGTTACGGTACACTTGAAACCAATCATGTTTCAATCTCTAATGTTTCTTATGTTGATGGATTGAAGCATAACTTGCTCTCCATCAGCCAATTCTGTGATAATGGTTTCTCTGTCAAGTTTGATGCACAGGGTTGCAGGGTTAAAAATGTCGGATCAAAGCAGGTGATATTGTTGGGAAATCGATCACCAACCGGGAATGTCTACTACGCTGACTGGAACAGCAGCCTCCCTGACACCTGCCTGTTATCAAAGAGCAGTTCAGATGTGAGCTGGCTGTGGCACAAACGGCTCAACCATCTGAACTTCAAGACTATGAACCGACTTTCCAGACAAGAACATGCAAGAGGCATACCAAACCGAGTGTTTTCAACAACACGTATCTGCAGTGCATGCCAGTTGGGAAAGCTCGCTAGATCCTCCTTCTGGTTGAAGTCGACTCCCTCAACCGACCGAGTGTTACAGCTGATCCATATGGATCTCTTCGGGCCAGTTACACCAAAGAGCATGAACGGGAACGAGTACACCCTGGTTGTAACTGATGACTACTCAAGATATACGTGGACCATCTTCATGCGCCACAAGAGTGAAACCCGAGATGAGCTACCCAAGCTGATGGATCGGATATCAAACCAACAAGAGATGAAGATCATTTCTATCCGATCAGATCGTGGAACTGAGTTTCTAAATAAAACCATCATTGAGTACTGCGAGAAGCATGGAATTACCCATCAAACATCAGTCGCGCGTACTCCGTAACAGAATGGAGTAGCTGAGTGAAGGAACAGAACGCTAAAGGATGCAGCTACATCCATGTTAACCAGCTCAGCTCTGCCAAAGAGATTTTGGGCTGAGGCCATTAACACTGCATGCTACACTCAGAACCGGGCTCTTCTGACCAAGCGGTTAGGAAAGACACCATATGAGCTATGGAGACGCAGGAAGCCTGATATCTCATATTTTCGTGTTTTTGGTTCTAAGTGTTATATTCACAACAATGAGAAGACTCAGTTGAAAACTTTTGATTCCAAAGCTTCGAAGGGCATATTTCTTAGATATGCCGCTCGGATCAAGGCTTACAGAGTTTTCAACAACAGCTCTCGTGTTGTGGAAATAACACCTCATGTTAGTTTTGATGAATCTACTTTTGAGTACAGGGAACAGGTTAAAGAACAACAGGCTGATCCACAAGTTCCACCTTCTCTCACCAGATCACAAGCTTTAAGGGAAAAGAATCTAGCTGAACCACTGGTATGGGCAACCGAGGATGAGGATCCATACTCCTCTGAAGATGAATGCGAAGACCCCAGCTCATCTCAAGGGGGAACTCCAGCTGATGCCCCTCCAACTGTATCAGCATCCGAAGCTCAACCGAGTCCGGTTCAAAATAATGTCAATGTTGAGGATCCAGACTCAACAGCTGATCAATCACCAGCTCTGAAGACTCCAACTCAGATTACGGAACAACCACAGTTGGAAGAAGAAGGAAGACGCAACCGAAGATGGTATGAAGTTCATTCCATTGACAACATCATCGGAGACCCAACCGAAGGTGTGCGTACAAGAAGCAGAGTTGCGACACATGTTTCAACCGAGGAAGATTCCAACACTTATGCCCAATATGCTGAGGAGTTAGCAGTTCTAGAGGAGTTCGAGCAAGCTGGAGATGTTGCCATGATTTCTTGCTTTGTAGCTGATGTGCCAGAACCGAAGAACGTTGTGGAAGCTCTCAACTGTGTTCACTGGACAACAACCATGCAAGAAGAACTGAATGAGTTTCTTCGCAACTGTGTATGGGAGTTGGTAGAAAGACCAAATGGTGTCAAAGTTATTGGATTAAAATGGATCTTCAAGAACAAGAGAGACGCCATTGGATTCATCGTGAGAAATAAGGCAAGGTTGGTAGCTCAAGGATATTGCCAACAAGAAGGAATCGATTTCGAGGACTCCTTCGCGCCGGTTGCAAGGCTGGAAGCCATCCGAATCTATTAGCCTATGCCGCACATCACAAGTTCAAGGTTTATCAAATGGATGTGGAGTGTGCATTTCTCAACGGAGATATCAAGGAAGATGTATACGTTGAACAGCCTCCTGGTTTTGAGACTGGAGATGGAAGAGTGTACAAGTTGAAGAAAGCAATTTATGGACTAAAACAAGCACCCAGAGCTTGGTATGACACTCTTTGTGGTTTTCTTCTGAATTCGGGTTTCAAACGAGGGTCAGTTGATAAAACACTGTTCACCATCAAAGTTGGAGATGAAATACTTGTTGTGCAAATCTACGTTGACGACATCATATTCGGATCCAAGTCAGAGAACCTGTGCAAGAAGTTCTCAGATCTCATGAAGGAGAAGTTCGAGATGTCAATGATGGGCGAGATGAATTATTTCCTTGGATTACAAGTGAAGCAGTCGCCAGAAGGGATTTTCATCAATCAAACCAAGTATACAAAGGAGCTCATCACCAAATTCGGATTGCAGACAAGCAAGACAACAAGGATCCCGATGAATACTAACTGGAAGATTGAACCTGGATCTGAGGGAAAGCTCGTGGATGTCAGTAAGTATAGAGGGATCATCGGTTCTTTGCTCTATCTAACCGCAAGTCGGCCAGACATATCTTACGCGGTTGGAGTGTGTGCCCGGTTCCAAGTTCAACCGAAGGAAGCATACATGTTAGCAGCAAAGAACATCATCAAGTATCTGAAGGGTACAATCAAGGTTGGACTGTGGTATCCAACTGACGACAATATTCAGCTGACCGGATACTCAGATGCAGATCTAGCCGGAGATCGGTTGGACAGGAAGTCTACTTCTAGACACTGTCAGTTCATGGGAAGCAAGCTGGTTTCATGGTTCTCCAAGAAACAAGCATGTGTTGCCACTTCTACAACCGAATCAGAGTATATGGCTGCCGGAAGCTGTTGCATGCAGGTGTTATGGCTCAAGCAACAGCTGAGAGATTATGAAGTTTTAACTGGACAGGTTCCCATTCATTGTGATAGCTCAAGTGCCATTGCTATCTCTCTGAATCCTGTTCACCACTCTCGGACAAAGCATATCGACATTCGTCATCATTTTATCCGAGATCATATTGAGAAGAAGGATGTATCCATGGAAAAGATTCCAACTGAGATTCAGAGAGCTGATATCTTCACCAAACCTCTAGCTGAAGCACGGTTCAAGATGCTATGTGACCTCCTTGGACTGTTGGATCCATCAAATGAGGAGTCAACTGGGAAAAGAGATAGATATCCATCTGAGGGGGAAGCTCAGATGAAGCGGGAATCTCAGATGCGGATCGCCAACTGAAGACATCAAACGTCAGCTGAACAGACGAACTCGAGTCAGCTGATGGTATGCTGCAACATTGGATCAGACATCAGCTGAACAGACGAACTCGAGTCAGCTGATGGTATGCCGCAACATGGAAACACAGCTGATTTTGACATCACCTGACAGATAACATTTATGGCTGAAGGTGATATGTTCTTAAATGAGAATGTTTGAAATAAATTCAAACATTCCTGAACTAGTCAGTTACATTAAAAATAGCCATCATGTCGCATTAAATGTAAAGTACGGCTGAACATCCATAGCCTACTTTATAGTGCGACTGGGCTGACAAGATAAACTGTACACCTTCTCGCGCGCTGGTTGGAACTCGGATCAAAACGTCAAGTCAAAGATAGTCAACAGTCGCGTAATCTCAGCCGTTGATGGATTCGCGCCATTTAACCCCAGCCGTCGATTTCATCCGAGTCAAAGACCTATATAAGGCGAAAAATCAGGAAGAAATCTCCTACTTTCCTCATTTGTGTATATCTGATTTAACTGTTCATCGTCTTCACAGTTTTTGCCTAACCCTTTTCTGCAAAAGATCTTCTTTCCTTTTCTCTATATATTCCCTTTGCAGTGATCATAAATGGCACCAAAAAGTAAGAAAATGGCTTCATCCGGACCATCCCTAGTCCCTACCACATATGAAGAATCGTTCGATATGCTAGTATCGAAGATACACTTCGAGCAAATCCTCTCCAACGAGGATCTGGAGTCGCCGGTGTTGGCCCCCCTCGCCAATACTCTCCGTGAGAATGGCCTCCTGGAATGGACCAAGCTCTGCCCATCCCATCTTCTCAGGCGACAAGTGGGGGAGTTTTACGTGAATTTGAAGGCCCCCCTTGAATCTACAGTAGGAGTATCTACGGAAGTCTCCTGCCAGCAAAGAGATGTTCCGGCCAGGACCATACGTCGTGTCACCTTCCCCATCGACGTTTCCAATGCCCTCCGATACATCATTCCCGTCAACCACACCGCCACAGAGTTCCTGGAGAATATTACCGACGAGCAGGCGGATGAGTTTCTGCAGAATGCTCTGATTGAGCCGGAGATATTAAGGAGCAACATGCAACAGACGAAGCTGAAGCCAGAACATTGCATGTTGTTCGATGTTGTGTCGAAGGTGGTGTTCGGTTACAGTGGCGCATTCGGCGACATCAGCCGACCCAAATTGAAGCAGTTGGTCGCCTTGGAGCACCAACACCAGATCAACTGGTTCCAATATTTCTTGAACCAGTTGATGGTAGAGAAGTCGAAGATCACCGAGACGACATCTGACTCGGGAGAGAAGCTGCTGAGTGTAAAGGGGACACTCAACTTCGGCTGCAAGATCTCTGCCCTCATCTTGCTCGCGACCAAGGACCGCAACATGGTCTGGGCAGACTGCGAGGAGACACCGCTGAAGAAGTTGCTGTTGTTCCCGACAGCCAAGAAAGCACAGGAGGTGCTCAGGAGTGTCTACACTCCTAAGGAAAAGAAGGAGTCTGGAAAGACAGCTGAGTCAACAGCTGAGGGGGAACCAGCCGTTGCTCACCCCACCAAGTCCAAAGCTACACGCCGACGAGCTGAGTCGGAGAAGGAGTCAGTTGAGGAGCCCTCCAAGAAAAGGTTGAGGGTGAAACTCAAGAAGAAGGTTGTTATTGAAGAACCAGCTGATGAACCAACTGAGGTGCCAGCTGTTGAGACAACTAAGGAGCCAGTAGATGTACCAGCTAAGGAGCCAGCTGAGGCGCAAGCTCCAGCTGAGGAGGAGGCACAGGTCGAGTCTGCGCCAGCTGAGGAGGAAATGCCAGCTGAGGAGCAAGCTCCTGTTGAGGAAGATGCACCAGTTGAGTCGGCACATGCTGAAGAGCCATCTGAGTCGAGCCGCTCAACTGAGGCTGCCATCTATGAGATCGCCCCTCGAGCCCCCGGAGCTGATGAGGTTGAGGGAATGGAGATAGAAGTGACGTCGGATGTGTCCTCCTCATCTGAGGACTTTGAAGATGTTCCCACCTCTCCCACGGCAGGAGATAATGCCGTACCGCCCCCAGAGCCTCTTGCTCTTTCTACCCCTTCTCAACCAGATATTCCGAGCACTCTACTCGATGCCAACATCGTGATTGCTCCTTCGGCCGATGTTGAGAAAACCATTGAAACCTCCCTCCCAATCGAATCCCGAATTCCGAGCTCTCAGCTCGATGCTGATATTGCAACCGACTCTTTGGCCAACATCGATGAACCTCTTGAACCTCAGCCATATAATCTCACACCCTCCCCAATAAATGAAGCGGAGGACCTTCAAGCAGTTGCGCTGGAGCACGAAGGAAGGGTGACCTACTGCTTTCAAAAGTTTCTAGGCTTGTTCCCTGAGGCTCGCAACATGCCCATCTTCGCCACTCTGGGAACCGAGCTCTTGTACCAATTCCACCTGATCTTCAGCCATTGGTATGCCAAAGAAGATACGATCAGGGTGCAGAGCTGGGACAGGTTGAAGTCAGATGAGTCCCGCATCCGAGCCTACTTCAACTATTCTAACTTGGAGGTGGCTTACAACAACCGGATCACGCTGCTCACTTGTCGGTTGGACCAGAGTCGAGCTGAAGGGACGGACACCAGGGAAGCAGCTGGAAAGGAGTGCGTCGACTTTCTCGACAGCATGTTGGTTAAATCAGTTGATTTCCTTGAGGATGTCGATGCAGCCGCCGCAGCAGCGGAAGAAGAAGAAGAAAAACTGAAGCTGTACCTAGCCAACAGACAAGCCATGATCACAGCTGAGCCTCTTGCTCTGATTACTCAAGCCCCTCCAGCTGATCAGCATGCTCCCTCAACTGAAGAAATCTGTGAGCTGGTAGCTGAGAGGGTCAACCAGCTGAGGACTGAACTGCTTGCCAACCTCCAGCATAAAAAAGATGACCAGCTGAGGGCGTTGGAAGCACAAGAAGTCAAGAACCAACAACTGGTGGAGGAGAATGTTGAACTGACGACCAAGCTAAATGAATTCTCCTCCTCCACCAGTCAAGAAGTGTCGGAGTTGAAGTCAACTCTGTTGGGATTGAAGTCGGAGCTCAACGTCTTCAAATCCTTGGCCGACTCAAATCTTGCCAAGTTCCAACAGACACAAGATGCAGAATAGGAGTCCAGGTTCGAGTAGCGTTGGGCTGAGTTCGCTGCTTTTCAGACAGAGGTCATCGACAACCTCTCTGTCTTGAAGAAGGCCGAACAAGAGCGCCAGGACTCTGAACTGGCGAAGAAGGTCGAGCTGGAGTGTGCGGTTGATGAACTCTTCAACCGTGTTCAACTAACCGAGGATAAACTCAACTCTCTGGATGGTTCAGTAGCAAGCCTTATTGTTGATGCCAAAAAGAGGGAAGAGAAGGAGACGGAGGTTGAGGCGCAGGAAGAAGAAGAGACCCAAGAACAAGGAGTGCCAGCTGCTCAATCATCAAAATCTCAGCTGAGGAAAAGGAAGTCTGCTGCTCCCAAGTCAACTGAAGTTGGTGGAGCTGAGATGTCTAAAGACTTGGAGCAGGCAGAGAAGTTTGGAGTTTCCTACAGCTCCATAGTCGAGATCGCAGCCAAGCTGGATTCTGAACTCGACGGGATAACAACCGAAGAGTGCATTGCAGCGGCCAAGGCTATGGATGTAGAGGAGAAGGATTATATGAACCCAAGCTGGATCAGGAAGTTTGCCGCCAGCCAGGCGAGAAGGGTGAACCAGTTCGAGGATGAGCTGAAAAAGGTGTCCCAGAACCTGGACCGCAACGTTGCCTCCCGCAGCCGACGCCGCATCAACAAAATTCAATCAAAGGCGGAAGCTCGGTTGAAGCAACAAAGGTTGCTAGCAAAGTCCAAGGTCGAGAGTCGGTTTAGGCATGTTGACAAGTGGATGCCGACCGAGTGGAATGAAGAGTGGGAGTTGTTCAAGCAGGAGTTCGTGAACGACTTCTACTATAGGAAGGTTTACGCAACTGATGACCCGAGGAAAGCGTTCAAGAAAGCGCTGACCGAGTTGCACTTAGGAGACCTGGGCATGTTCAGTCAATTCAGGCGGGGTATGATTGACGCCAACCTGGACTTGAACACAGTTCCAGTTCCCAAGAGAGTTACTTATCGGCCTCCTCTTCTCCCAGACTCTAGCAACCCAAACCGCACGAAGATCGCAGCTAAGGCAAGGCAGGTTTGCAAGAAGCATGGAGTGGACATTTCTAAGGAGTCACCTGCCAAGAGAGAGATTTTTGTTAGGATCTTTAGTAAGTATGGGCTACAATTTTAGCTCAGTTAGTTTTCAAGCAACTGTTGTAATTTTTGGTTTTTTTTTTTGCCTATCTGTGTAATCATCAGTTGTAATGAAAACTTCAAGTATATATATTCGATTCACCTTGATGAACAATCCCTCATTGTCCAAGCTCTGAATCGCAAAGTCTTTTAAATACCATGTTATAACTGTGCTAACCCTTTGATGTTTTATCTTATAGACTGTCTAGAATTTCAGCTGAGATTTTAGATAAGTTAGTAAGGTTTAGATCAGTAGCAGTTTAAAGTTGTAAGTGGTTTTGGCATCATCAAAAAGGGGGAAATTGTTGGGAAATTTATTAGTAAGAGTTTTGATGAATTCCAAAACCAACTGACCCCAGCCGAGTAGATGTTGCCAGAACCTAATGTTAGTAGGTAGGCTCGATGTTTGAGCATTGTTAAGATTTTATCTTTACAGGTCTTCAGTTGAAGATGGCAACAAGGCATCACTCGGACAGAACATCAGTTGTAAGGAAAACAACTAAGCGTTCATCAGATGAGAAGCAGTAAAAGGGAAGAGAACATCAGATGAAAGGAAGTCATCTGAGCGTTCGAACCCAACTGATCAGATACAAGGAAGACAACTGAGTGTTCAGTTTCAGAACCTCAGTTGTAGAACTCAACCAAGAAGATCAACAGCTTGAAGATGAAGTCAGCTGAGAGTTCAACTGTTAGTTGTCAGATAGAACATCGGCTGAAGAACAAGTTAGTTGAAGATCGAAAGTCTTAACCGACCACTCCTTGTTGGAAGTCTGTTGTTAAGATTTGAATTTCAAAAAGGAAGTCACGTGAGGGTTTGACCGTTCAGTCATTACCCCATTTGGCCCAACACAAGGCTATCTCAGATGGAAAGCAGAAGAGCACAGATGCCATATCGGGAAAGTCTGCAGAGATGAGAGACAAGCCATCGCTTTCAAAGAACAGAGATCAACAGCTCCTCCAACGGCTAGTTGATACTCTCCGCCTATAAATAGAGGCATTCATTCATTCGAAAAAGATATAAGACACACACGCGAGAAGAAACCAGAGAGCGAAAGAAAGAGCAATATTCTTCACGAGCTGAACTGAATTTAATCTCTTAGAACATCACTTGTTGAGAGTTCTAGAGTTAGTTAGTTTTTGTGTCTTTAGATCGAACCTTGAGAACATCACTTAGTGAGAGTTCGTAGAGTGTTAGATCATAGCTCACTTCGTGTTCGAGCTTTTAGTTGGAACCCCATTTTCTTTCACCTGAAAAGGTTTAGGATCCTACTCTTCCTGCAACTGAGTAGTTAGGTTGTTTAGTACCCGAAAACTAAACTGTAAGGTTGATAAGTACCCGCAAACTTATCCTTAACGGTTGCTCAGCCCGCGTAAGCTGAGTGGTTTGTTCAGAAGAACTTGGACAGAGTTGTGTGGACTCACAACTCCCCGTGGACGTAGGAGGTTTCTCCGAACCACGTAAATCTCTGTGTGCAAGTGTTTATTTTGTTTATTTCTTGCATTCTCAACTGACTGACTAACCAGCATACAATCTGCATCTGTGCATTCTCAACTGATTTGGTTTTTGACCAACCGTGCAAAAAGGCGTGAGTTGTTTTATGAGTTTAATTTCCACCACATTCCGCACAGCACTTCACTTCCAACTGAGTGTTCTTTACTCAGTTGTGATTCCAACTGAGCTGCCTTACTCAGTTGAAGTTATTTTTGGGGGTTAAGTTTGAAAATCGTAACTGGTGTATCCCCCTCCCCATACACCAGTAACTCATATCGGGACCATCACTAATGTTTGTGATTTAGGATTCTTTAGAGCAATTCAGACATTGAAGGACAAGAAGCATGCTCAGAATGTGGATGATATGTGCAAAAATGTCATAGATGCATTTGTTGAGTTTCTAGCATGGAAACTGAACAATGTATTCCTAACTGTAAAAGGCTGCCACCAGAAAATCATGATGAAGAAAGGGAACAACAACTACAGAATCCCACACATGAATAAAGAAAGGCTTATAAGGCTTGGAATACTACCAGAATATCTTCAAGTAGAAGAGCATCTAGTGAATGAGAGTCTAGATTATCTCAAACAACAAGAACTTAAAGCAAGCTCAGGATTCAATGTGGACAATCTAGTGGAGGGGCTGCAGCAGTTTTCAATGGATAACATAGTGCATGAATTCAACCAGGTGGTTTTAGAAGATTAGTGGAGGGACAACTTTTTGGCTAGTGTTTACAGGGACTAATAAGACACACATGTTTTGGTCTTGTTTAGAATGTAAACATCTTTTGTTTGTCTCAACTTTTTTGAAATGAAAGAACAACTGCATCATTGACAGTGAATGTTGTTTAACCTTCCTAAGTAGGTTCAAATAGAGGCCTACTGGTTGCTCTAACAACAGACACTTATCCTCAGTTTCATGCAAATGCAACAACATCAAAGGATTTTCCTACCACCACACATGCAAATGCGGTCCATGTTTCATGCAATTAACAGGTAAACACATGCATCTGCTCAGCAAATTGCATCATGGCATCAGAGTTGCTCAATCACCAACACCAACAATAGATAGCAGATAACAGAAATTAATAGCATAACACATACATATGCTAAGCAAATTGCATCATCGCTGATGAACCCATATTTGTGTCCAACTTTTCTGGTGTTTTTCTTGTTTTTTTAGTCTTTATCGAGTCAAAGTGTGTTTGGAAGGACACAAAGTCGAGAGATGGTGTGCAGGGAAGAACAGGTGGGATCTTGGGCAAAACCGGTGAAAATATATTGTTTAGATGCTGAGATGGTGATACAATGCAAATGGGCATAGGGCTGGAAGCTTGTAGCTGGGCAACAACGTTCTATTCAATCTACAAGTCAGGAAGCACCTCCCCATATTCTTGAAGCCAACAGACAGAGTACCTGGAGGAGCCAGGATCTTGGTCAGCATAGGAAGTGATACAGATGCAGACATCGAAGTCAAGATGTAAGTCGGGAGCAGCTGCAGATTTCTTCTTTTCCAAGGAAGAGGATAAGGATCGAAGATTTCTTTCCTTATCCTAGCTAAACCTAATCAATGAAGATATCCACCACGGAAGGAAAGTAAATCGCAGCCGGATAGACAAGAAAGGAGGCGGATAAGGATGGAAAGAATCCTTGACCAACAAGGAATCTAACCTAACCATAATTCCATCGCCTATATATATATGACCCACTTCACTGTGTAAATGAGGAGAGTTTTAAGAGCTTAGTTCTGCATTTTAGATTGAGTGAGAGTGAGGAAGAAACAAGTCCTTCAGGTGAATTTACTTTTACATTTCGTTTTTAATATTTCTGCATTAGTTCTTAGTTGTTGGCTTGAAGCCAAGACCTTAGTTGCTAACTTATGTTTCTAAGCAGCAATCGTTTCCAGTTTAATTTCAAGTATGATTTCCCTTATATGTTTTGTGTTTTCATTTAAGATTATGTCTAGCTAAATTTATTGTTTGGGTTGGATGTAGATGACGTGATCTTAATTACTCATTCTAAACTTGTGAGGTCGAATTGTGTAAGTTTGTTATTTGATTTTATTCCCGAAACACTTAGGAATAAGTCTAGACTTAATTGATATTGCCATATGCTTGATCACCGTCTAGATATTGAGATTAAGTCATTAACAAGATTGGAAATTAAACTCGAGAGAGTCTCTCGTGTCCAAGAAGGTAAATAGTGTTGGAGAGCAGTCGGTATTGACCTACTTCTTGACTGTCTTGGGTCTGTTTATTCTTAATGCCTTTTGGGCAACATCGTTACTAAAGTGTCTTCGTGACTTTGTATATCAAAAGGAGGAGATCTTGCCTTCTGGTCAAGATCTGTAAAATTGGATAGACATAGGCTTAGTGTGTTTATATCGTGATTTCGTGACCATTAGGGTATAAACTAATCTTTGTCTTAAACTAAGTAATGAAATCAAGTAATTGAATATCTTTGCACCAATGAACGAGTAATGAGTAATTAGGATCATTGATTCGAAACTCAATTCAAACTTCTTTGTTATTTGATATTTCACTGGTTGAGTTACAGGATATTGAGATACATCTCGACCATAACCCCTTTCGTTGAGAACTACCTAAAGAGCAGATCTACGCCAAGTCCTTTGGAATCGACCCCACTTGGCATTAATTACTACCTTGTTGGGCAAGAGATATTTTATAAATTTATTTGTGCGAAGAGTATAACGACGGCCTTCGTCAATCGCATAAGAGTTTTTCAATCACCAATTGCATCAAGAGAGGGCAGATAACAACAATTCAATTAGGGCATCACCAGCCTCAATCACCAAGACCAAGAGAGAGCAGATAACAGAAATTGAACATGGCATCACGAGCCCCCAAATTAAATCAGACTAATAAGAAAGAATTTACTCAATTTGATGAAATTCAGCGCAGACGGATACACCATCGATAGAAGCTGCAGGTACTTGATCTCTTCCAACTTCGTCATCTCCCTTCTCACAGATTGTGGCGGTGGAAGCGGAGCAGGACCCATAACTCACCGTTGGCCACCCATTCCTTATAGGTAGGACCAAAATCAGATTTTGAGTATTCGTACTTAGGAAATCTCACTGCTTCAACCTCCGCCAATAATAGACTCTCCTGCTCATCAAGGAAGAGGCCACCGTTGGCCTGCCACCGATCCTACTCCGACTCCGTCACCAGCTTCTCATGGAACGGCGTGGTCATCGGCGAGTCAGAGCAGCGGAATTCATCATCCTCAGTAACCATGGACGCGAGCACCGTCTCCGGCACCATCTCCTCCTATTCAGACCCTAAATCCCGTGAATATGGTGGAGTCGCTATTTGAGATGGATGTGTCGCATTCAGAATGAATGGTGTCGCGTGAGTCGCTGGATCCGGTGCAATCGGAGCAAGAGGCGGTGAAATCGCCTCAATCGGAGCATGAGGCGGCGAAATCGGAGCAAGAGGCGGCGAAATCGCCGCAATCGGAGTAGGAGGCAGCGTAATCGGAGCAGGAGATGAGGAATTGAACTGAGACATCTCCGATTGCAGAGAATCAGAAAATCTGGCGAAGAGAATGAGAGAGATTAGAGTGGCGGAGTGAATGAGAGATCTCCGATTTAGGATTCCAAAGAAGGGAGAGGCGAAGAGGACGAAAGATCGAGATTTAGGGTTCCACAGAAGGGAGAGGCGAAGAGAACGAGAGAGATGAGAGAGGCAGAAGAGAATGAGAAAGTTATGATTTAATTGAATTTCGGGGAATTGGGTTTTTTGTTGGATTTGGGTTGGGTTTAATTGATTTGGGCTGGGTAGGTTAATTAGTTAGTGGATTTAATTAGTAGAAAATTAGGGAATTAATTAGAGTGTGTTAAAAATAAATTATGGGTCCAAAATGACAAAGGGTAGTAATTATACGAACAGGGGAAGGTATTTTTTAAACAAAAAACAGAGTAGGACACTTACATTTGGACAAGTCAAATTGGCAAATAAGACACTTACATTTGGATGGAGGGAGTATTATTAAATTGAATAAGATCCACAACAAGTAATTATTTGTTAATTATAGAATAGGACCAAAAAATTATACTCCCTCCGTACGCGAAAAAATGCCCCAATGACGGCTGAACATGGGGATTAAGAAAGCTGGTAAAGTTATTATGAGTGGGGTAAAAGTTAAATAGTAGGCGTAGTGGTATTGACAAAAGGTAGTGATAAAGTTGTTGGGAGGTGGGTCCATCAATAGCAAATGAGTGTAAATAAATGAGATTCTTTAGGGTATATAAGTCCATAAAGTGAAATGAAGCATTTTTTGGTGTACACTTTAAATGGGGTAAGTAGGGCATTTTTTTCGTGTACTGAGGGAGTACTATTTTTTGTAATATTTCAAAATTGTAAATTAAATTAATAAAAATTAATTAATGCATAATCAGTATACTAGTATTAATTAGTCTCAATTATGAAATATATACGTTTTGACTTTTTCACAATTAGTTATATACGGCTGTGAGGAATTCAATTGGTTATGTCCATGTTTGGTATGAAGAGACCAATTTACCCTTGATGTTGTATTTTTTATATTATATCTCTTACACATTCACACAGATTTGACTGCTTCTCGCTTTCACTGTCATTAACCGAAAATGATTGTGATGTTAGGGCATGGAAGTTAGTAAAAGTGGTCAATAATTAGATAATTAGTGTTGCAATGATTAGTTTGTTTAGGGCATATCCAATTAATTAATTACTCAAATATCTTTATGTAAAATAAATATTTTCGATACTATATGAAATAAAGGAGGAAAAATATATAATTTATACTAAAATAATTAAAAATTCATGATATATCAAATAAACAAAGATCTCACTCGGTCACATTAGCAAAAACTTAAGATCCCACTCGATATTTTTTGAGATCCCATTCGAGTGGGATCTTATAATATACGAGCGGGATATTTCTTTTTTAAAGTTTTAAGATTATTATGATTAAATGGTTATTAATTACTATTATTTGAATTAAATTAATTATATAATAATATTGAATACGTAGTAACTAATTAACTAATTAAAATAAAAACCAAAAAATATGTAAACAATACAAAAATAACCATAATTATATGAATTGCCAAATAAATAGAAATTTCGCTCGGATAAATTACAAATATTGGAAGATCCCACTCGAGATTGTTGAAGATCCCACTCGAGCGGGATCTTCGAATTTTCGAGCGGGATCTTTCGTTTTTGAAGGTTAAAGATTATTATGAATAAATGCATAATTAATTACTCAATTTTTAATTTAATTAATTATATAATAATATTGATTACGTATTAAATAATTAACTAATTAAAATGAAAATCCAAAAATATGTAAACTATATAACATTAACAATAATTATATCAATTGACAAATAAAAAGAAATCCCGCTCGGTTAAATATTATATTTCTTCTAATTTTCGAGCGGGATCGTTATTAAATATGCCTGAAAATTACTATTCATGAAATTAATTATTTCCTAAAATTTATCTCAAATAATTATATAATAATATTGAATAACTATTAAGTGATTAAAATTAAAATGAAAAAATATGTAAACTATATCAAAATAACAAAAAATTTATGAATTGTAAAGTAAAGAGTAATCTCGCTTGCAAATATAACAAAAATGAAGATCCCATTCGATATTTTTGAACCCTGAACCCTGAACCCTGAAGATCCCATTCGAGTGGAATCTTCATTTTTGTTATATTTGGCCGAGTGGGATATTTAATTATTTAGCAATTAATAACATTATTTATTTGTTTATACAGTTTACATATTTTTTGGTTTTCATTTTTTTTTTAATTCATAGATTTTCATAATTTTTATACAATATGTAATAATAATTGTACTATACATTTGAGTGTGATAATACTCGACAGTGGTGGATGTGAAAATTCATCTATAAATGTTCACGTGAATGGTTGAAATTTCACCTTTGATGTAACAATTTTACTTTCACGTGAATTTGTACCAATTTCACTTACCCAATTGATTGAATGAATGAATGCATTCTATATAAGTGGTAGCAGAGATGAATGAACAAACGCCACAACCATCAAATTATTCTGTAAAATATTAGAACCTCATGAAAAATATCAGTGAAAAAGAGAATTTCCTCATTAGTCGAAGAATTTTTCAGATTTGATCAACAAATTCAAAAAACGTGAGTTTCAATTGTATTTAAGATTTCGTCCTTAGTAGATCCCACTCGTGAATAGTAAGATCCCGCTCGTCCTTAATTTTCTACACACATAAATTCAAAATTAATACCTTAACCAATAGATTCTTCGACTAAAATTCAAAAACGCTACATATTTAATTTATTTATGAAAATTAAATCTAGAATTACAAGATCCCGCTCGGACATTGAGGGAAATTAAAAAATCCCGTCCGAGCAGGATCTTCATATATGCCGAGCGGGATGCTCATAGTCACGAGGGGAATTTCATTTTTTGGTAATATGAGATAATTTATATACCTAAAATCTTATTATTTATTTTCTAAACAAATAATCGAAACTAAAAAGCAACATAGTTTATTTTTTTAATTAAAGTTCAACATATAATAAAATTTCTACAAGGAATTCAACAAATATAATCAATATAAATTAAATTATTAACCTCTCTGGACATGTTGTACAATCAAAGGAATGAAATCCCGCTCCAACAATACACTCGAGTGGAATGTGGTGAATTTTTTTTTTTTTTTGGGTGAAGTGGCTGCCGGCGGTATCGAACTTATGATGTGGAGTGGGATGATGGGGATGATGGGGTATTCATGAGTGGGATTATATATAGGAGCGGGATCTAGAGTTTTTTTTGTTTTGGGCTTTTTTTTTTCCTCTCACCTCACCGATGGTCATGGGTATTCATTAGTGGGAGTATTGTTTTTATTCCACAATAAAATTGAGTCAAGAATAAAAGGACAAAAATTGAGTAATACAATAATAAAGGACAAGAATTTGAGTCAAACGATATATATCAACCAGTGCATGTCATGCACTGTCTAATCCTCCTTCCATACGCTGAAATTATAAAAATTTTGAAAATGAATGGCTTATATAATTAAAACAAAATTGTAACTTAATATATACTACTATAAGATTAATTTCACAAAAAAATATATTTTGGTTTGCAACTTTGAAATCCCACTCGTGTAATAAAAGATCCTGCTCGCACTTCATCGAATTATTTTGAGATCCCGCTCGAGTGGGATCTATATAACTCGAGCGGGATCTTTGATTATTGAATTTATATTATTTTTTGGAGTTGTAAAATGTATTATTTACTACTAATATATTAAATTTAATCAAATTTAAAAAATGAATGGCTTATATGATTAAAAAAAATGTAACTTAATATATATAAGATTAATTTCATAAAAAAATATATTTTGGTTTGCAACTTTGAAATCCCACTCGTGTAATCAAAGATCCCGCTCGCACTTCGTCGAATTATTTTGAGATCCCGCTCGAGTGGAATCTATAAACTCGAGCGGGATCTTTGATTATTGAATTTATATTATTTCAAAAGTTGGAAAATATATTTTTTACTACTAATATATTAAATTTAATCAAATTTAAAAAATGAATGGTTTATATGATTAAAAAAAATCGTAACTTAATATATATATGATTAATTTCACAAAAAAATATATTTTGGGTTGCAACTTTGAAATCCCACTCGTGACTACGAAATTCCGCTCGTACTTTGTGGAATTATTTTGAGATCCCGCTCGAGTGGGATTTATATAACTCAAGCGGGATCTTTAGTTATTGAATTTATATAATTTTTGGGAGTTGGAAAATATGTTTTTTACTACTAATATATTAAAATTAATCACATTTTTATGGAGTAAGAAAATGTATTTGTTTCTAATGACCAAATTACATTAATTAAAAAACGAAAAAAAAAACTAATAATAAAAATTACATTAACTAGCAGCAACATATAGGATGATATTTTAGAGTTTTCGTTTCTTGTGGGCGAATTTTAGGGTTTTAACTCTTCTCTCACCTACCTCATCTATTCAAATTAATTCATAAAGTAGTCATCAGAATCTATGTTTTTCCAATTTCTCATGCGGCACTGTCACTTTCCCATTTTATCGCTGATGAAAGCAATGGAAGTGATATTTTTTGGGCAGCTTCCAATTATTGTAAGGGTATATATGTAATATTGGATGTAACTAATTTATTTTCTGTTAGATATATATATAATAAATTTTACTTTATAGTAAAAACATATATAACAAATTTTCACTCTATTAATTATTAGTTAAATTATATTGGTAAATGTATATATAATTGAAGGAGGATGATAAGACAAAACATCAAATCAGCCTTTAAAATAGCACCTAACCAAGTAACCATGGTCAATAATGTTAATAAAAGAAATTCAAAAGTAGCTATTTTTCGAATTAAATTAAATCAAAAAGAAAAGAAAAATAAGAATTACTCAACCCTCCCTTTAGTGTGGAACAAGCACAGTGGACGTTTCCTGTGAAAATTAGTGCATGGGTTGGGATCGATACCCTCGACTGTGCAGAAGGCGCAACACTGTGTCGTGCAGATTTAATTAGTACAAAAAAATATTCCCTCCGTTCGCGAAAATAAGTTCCATTGTGTGCTGGGCACGGAAATTAAGAAAACTGATAAAGTTGTTGTGAGTGGAGTTAAGGTCCCACTTATTGAGAGTGGAAGAAGTGGATTGGAAGTTAAAATTCTAGTGAGTGGAATAAGGGTCCCACTTGTTGTGAATGAAAAAGATAAAATAGAGTTAAAATTGTTATGAGTGGAATAAGGGTCCCACATATTGTGAGTGGAAAAAGTTAAATGAGAGTGGAAATTGTTGTAGGTCTCACTTGATGTGAGTGGAAAAAGGTAAGTAGGACTTGTTTTGGTGAAAAAGAAAAAGAGGACAAGTAAGACTTGTTTTCCAAAAAGAGGGAGTAATGTTTTTGACATTGTTTTTGTTTTAGTTGTTGAAAGGATCATTCTATTCCTTTCCATTCTACAGTATCAATAACCTCTCTTAGAAATGAGAAAAAAATTGAAAATATTTAGACAATGAAACACTTATATATTAGTATAAAGGTATATACAATATGTTAAAGATTGGCTATATAATATGAAGAAAAAAATGCCACAAGAAAATAGGACTTTAAATTATGTTCTGGACAATAACAAATACTGCCACAATTGCTAATCTATCAATTAAACAAATTGCATATGCCACTGTATAAAAAATAAACTGGCACTTGCTATGGCCAGTAATAATTGTGTGTAATAAGTTTCAAGCAGCAGCAGAGGAAATTGCTGATTTGAGAATTACATCAAAGGCATTTTGAAGACAAGACTTGAATTTTGGAGAATCAATCAGCCCATTTTCTGTTCCCAGAGCTACCCTCAGCTTCCCCATGTAGCTCACCATTGTTATTGTGAGGTTCTGCAAATACATTATTATGAGAGAGAGAGAGAGAGAGAGAGAGAGAGAGAGAGAGAGAGAGAGAGAGAGAGAGAGAGAGAGAGAGAGACCTGGGGGACGCCGATGACCATGAAATACAAGCCTTTGACTGGATGATTTGAGATAGCCATTTTTTCGACAGGACCCATAATGTTTGAGATTGTCATGCTTGTATTCTTCAAAGTGCTATGAATGTATTTCGCCGTTACCTTACACAAATTAATTTAATCCATTTTTTCATAATAGCATGACCAATTAATCAAATTAAACTTGCGTGCGTGACCTATTGATGGAATGGACAAATTTATGATTAAAACATACAAGGTCGAATAAGATTGTTTTTTTTTTTTAATCAAAATTTATCTCTTTTATGTGGTTTAAATTTGAAAAACTTATTTAAATAGTATAATCTATTCGGATTTAGGGGAAAAAAAAAAGGTGTCGGCTTTGGAGTTGATCAACAAGCACAGTAGGTGCTATATTTGTAATTAATTTTATTGTCTTTCGGATGTGATTGATTTCAAGGCTCGACCTGTCTGACAAGTCGAGATATATAGTAGTGATGATCCATCAAACACTTTGACAATTAGTTTAATTATTTACTTGAAAAATGTATTTTAATATTCTCGTATTAGCATGAATACATGTCGAGTGTATTAAAAAATAAAGGAAAAAACAAGATAATAAATCCATACCTCAGGGCCTCTCAATTTTCTCAAGGCATCAAGCAATTTGCCAGTCAAAAGGATGGCTCCGGAATTCTTTCTCCTTCTAATCAACTTGTTAGCTTTGAGCACAAAGCTGAGAGGATCGGGTGCCATTTTCGGCAGTGGAACGTGGAGGAAAGCAAACCGGTTGCCCCACGACGAGTCGCCGGCATCGAGTTCGACCATCTCCGGTATGGTTTTGTAGCTTCGAATATTCCTTGTGTTGAGCAGAACCAATGCAGTTGATTTCTCATCAGTTAGATCTTGCTTCATTGCCTGCATGTACAGTCTGATCCCAAGGAACAATACTCCACACACCACATCATTTATGCTCTGTATATATAATCAACAAAATATAATATATCAGTCTTACTATTTTATTCACTATATTTAATACATAAAAAAATATATATCTCAATCGATGAATTAAGTTACTAATTGGAGTATTGAGTAGTATGTTCAGACACAAAATGATTTGTAACAAAATACAAAAACTTTAGTTTTATTTTTTTTATTTTTTTTTATTTTTTTACACTTTTAGTTATTTGATCTTAAATTCATGTCAAATTCAAATAGATATTATTTAAGTGAATTGACTAACGCCATTTATCGATTGTTTAGAGTAACTTGCTCTTTAGTAATATGTCTAATTATAGGTCATTATCGTACAATTAGATAGATATGACTCCAATTAATTATTGGTCCCAAATATACCTACTTTTACACGAATTTAATTCAAAAAAAAAAAGAAAGAAAATCCATAAGTACAAAAATTCGTATTTTGAATTAAATTCTCTATCGGGCTTAATAAATGCTATACACACAACAGTGCAGATTACTAGCATTAAAGCTGCTACAATAATAAGTGACATAAATGATGACTAACGCGTTCCTCCACATACTGACATACATATATTTAGTATAGTATTTTATTAGTATGTATATAATATATATAAACTATTTTATTTTACCCGTAAAAATTAGACCACTAACAATATTAAATACAGTAATTCTTTAAATTTTCATTCACATTTTTGCCATCATTGATATCAAACTCGGCGTTTTTCATATAATCACCTAATTATCAAACCTACGGGTATATATATATTTGCATAATAATATAGGCACAAATATTTATTGCACATGTATTTTCTTTGTATCATGTAAGTCCACAGTTATTGATTTCATATAATACATGAAACTTTTATTAATATATTTGAGTAAATTGAGTTCGACTTGCTTTTAGTTCTTGAAATTAATGAGATATCTACCCTTGGACCTATATATGAGTTCCTACTAATATGGCAAGTTATATAATGTAACATCAAATCATCATCAAGGGAATGACTCAACGACATTTATTTTAATTTAGAGATAGATGTTGAAAACTCACCACATGAAGACTAGTCTTGATTTGCTTGATTTGATCAAGGGAGAATGTCAAGGTTGTAACCGTGATCGGACGGAACTCTACTCCGTCCTCGCCCGACCTCACCGGTGACTTATGATCCTCGAGCACACTACTTTTCAACAAACTCCATCCAAAATCGATGACAGTGTTGACAGCACCCGAAAAAACCCTAGAAAGTTTGTGGCAAAAACTTTGATTGCTACCAAGTAGATGGCCCGTCGTGGGCTTGATAGTTGGGAGCGTTAGTGGGATTCGAGGATCATCCGCACGTTGCAAGCAAGAGAGAAGAGCCCCCATGAGTGAGAAGCCATCACCAAGGGAATGGTGAAATTTGAAGACAATATTTCCGGCTGCATTTTTTGTGGGGTATTTGATGACGTGAATTTCCCATAATGGCCTGCTTTGAGGAAACTCTTCCAATGATATTCTTGATAAGTAATCATTGAAGCAATCTTCATAGAATTCCACTGATTCTCCTTCCGGAAATTTTGGGAGTTTTAAATGGTCTTCCAGCTTCACTTCTACCTTCTTCCATTGTTTCTTTCCATTTTTGTCCTTCACCTGTTTCGAGACAAAAAAAAAAAAAAAAAACAAATGTTGAGGATACAATTGGCTTTTTTTGTTGGATTGATATGAATATATATAACTGCTCTTGATCGGCATCAAGTTAACCAATTTAGCATCACTTATTTAAAAATACTCGCTTCAAATGTACTTTTATCTCTAATCAGTGTAATCGATCTTTAGGAATTTTAGAAATTTTTTCATCAAACTTCAGTTTATACCCTCATTGTATTAGCTAATACTGACTTTTTTAGACTCTTCATATTCCCAACAACACATTTTTTGCTCAAAAAAAACAAATAATAATAAATAAATATAAACAAAACAATAAGTTTAATGGTAAGAAAGTAAAATTATCAACTCCTGTAATTAGTATAAGTACAGTTTACAGCTGCATAGCCTGCATGGACATATTAATTTGGAGTGATACGGATAAGTATATATTTGTATAACCAAGTTGGATTGCATGCTATAATATAATAATTAATGACATAAACTTATATTCAAATGAGATTAAAGTACTGATTAAGATACAGTATAATTGTATAAGTTGAATTACATGCTGGTATGTATTCATCATGTGAAATTGATTAGTTGCATTAACACAAAATGAGGTGTAGGCTGACTTGGAGGGTAGTTGGTAAATGATTGCACCCACTTAGCTAAATCCAAACATAGAAATGACATGTGGATGCTATAATACATACAACATATATATAGGTAGCATTTAAAGTTCATTTATATGTTACGTTACTATCCCTGTGAAGTGCTTTATTGTAGTAACCGATAAAATTAATTAAAGGTTATGCATTTGTTACAAAAAGTAAACAAGCAACCAATTTATACTTGCAAGTTGCAAGAACTTCTTAGCTTTGTGTAAATTTTCAATCTGGACCACCCATAGTCATAATTTAATTAAAGATTATTTTTTCGATCGATTCCGTATTCCACTATTAAAATAGGAACTTCAAGCAAAATCGGGAAGGAATTATTACCATTAATATATGTAATCATGATCCTAAAATTCCAAATTCAAAATGAGATATTAAGTTAGGCATGACTTGTGGAGTAAAGAATTTCATCTCGATGATATATTTATGTGCTACATGGATATAGACTGATCGGAAGCAAAATAAATTCGAAATATTGTTTAATTAATTAAACGTGTATCAATATCAAACACATCAATTATTTTCTTAAAAAAATATCAATATATCAATCATACACGATCCACGTATACCAAATAACATCCATACATAAAATTAACGATAAATTAATACTACACTCGAGAACAAAAATTATGATGAATATAAGTGAGCGAGAGAGAGAGAGTACCATGAGAGAGGAGAAACGAGGATTGATGGGAAGAAATACATGATTAAGCAAATCGAAAGTGTGAGAATCATCAATGGGGATCTCTGATTCAAGAACACCAATCACACTCACTGAAATCACTGAGCTCGTGAAATATTGGCCAGTTGGGCTAACTGGTTCTGAATGATATTCCTCCATTTTTTATAGTAAATTTTTATTTAAAAAAAAAACAACAAAAACAAAAACAAAAATCTCTTACTGTATTTTAGTTTGGCTCAATGAGAAATCACCAATGGAATGGAATATTTTGAGGGACAGTTTAGTGTTATATAAATAGTCTGATTTTATATCTGTTCTGTTTATAACAATGGCGAGAAAGAAAGAGCTGAGTGGGTGACTTTTATTTATTGCGGACAGTTCGGGAAATTTAAAATCATTAGTACGTATGGCCAGGCACAAGTAATTTATTATTAATTTGGAAACACAACAATATACAGTACTACATTTATATATCATGTGTGTATACAAACATAAATAAATTCAACGTATATAGGAACCCATCTGCCATCTTTATATGATCATCTACCGTTGTCACACATATAACGGTGCATTATCATTTATCCATAACCTACTTCCTTGTATTTTCATTTTGCTCCCTTCACCGCCTATTTGTTTGTTCCATTAAATTTATGAGGCCACATTAATTATACCTGCCCATGATTTCATTTAATGACACAATAAAAATTAAAACAAAAAAAAAAAAACTCGTAAGCAAATCATCTATTCATCCATTTCGTTACAATTTGTGGATCGGATTGATTTTATTTCCTACACTGGGAATGGATAAATAATATATATTCATATAAAAACATGTTTTAGTGTAAGAATTAAAAATCAATTAAATTAGATTATTTGTTGATGTATAGTTTATATATTTTCACCATGGTCTCAAATTATAAAAACTTTGGCTTCAGGCATTAACAATACATGTACTTTTAAGTGATTTTTAATACACAGTAATACTCTTTGTTTTTTATAAGTGTTCTCCACTCTCAAATTACACATACTAAGGAATTGGAGAAATTTATCCATGTAATCTCATAAATTAGTATTATAAATAAATCACATAACTAATTACCAAATTACGAGAAGCATCTTCAAAAAAAAGGAAGAATAACAATTAATTCTCGAATTTTGAAATAAGACAATTATTAAGAAAAAAAAAAGTAAAATGGGACACTTAAAAAAAAGGGGCGAGTAATGGGGATATTTGGAAGGATTGGGTTTATTCTTAACTGAAACATAGAATTTAAATCCTCACCACGCGTTCTCTTATTAATTAAAGTTAAAAGTAGTTGGGCAAATATTATAAATATATGACGCCAGCCACCTAATTGAAATGAGCTCCTACCGGTGGTAAAACAAATTTATTATGTATGGGACCCACTTTACATGCAATTGAAAATTCGCAGTCTCAAATATATTTACATGCACATTGTAAAATACAATTGAATATTTCATTTTTTATGTAATATTTTAAGAACAATTTTTAAAAGTGAAAAATATTTTCTTTATAATAATATGATTTTATATAAAAAAAATACTACTTTAATCTTCTTCTCGCAATTTTTTTCCAATGGAAAGGGCCTCAAAAAGATCTATTATTGTAATATTAAAATATGAAATAGTGTAATTCACAAGTGTCACCACAACTGTAGACTTAATAAATTTTGGTGCGTGTATGAGCAATAGTTCTATTTTGAAAACTCAATATTAATAAAAGAGATTTGGTAATAAAAGAAAAGAGAATAAAGGGTTAATTTCCTAAGGTTACTAAACAACATTGTTTATATCAAATTGATTACTAAATTTTAATTTGTTTTAAAAAGATCACTCAACTTGCATTTAATTTGTATCATTAAGGTTTTAATGCAAATTTTCAAGATTAATTTTATTTTATGTGGCAACCAAAATACAACAGCTTCCACATTTAAATTGAGTGATTAAAAGATGAAAAAAAAAAAACTAATACAAGCAAGTAGCAGATCGGCGCTGTTCAAATGAGAGGGTTCCTTTTAATATATATATATATATATATAGGGGTTCGACAAAAAATTATGAAGAAGGCTCGAGATAGAGTTCCGGGCAAGTTAGCAATTGACAAGTCGGCGGCGAGAACAAAATACCACATGTGCTGCTTCTCTTCTCCATCGTTAATGGATGATGATTTACAGAATTTCTAGCTCTCGTTTAATTACATAAGCACCAATTAATACTAGTAGTATTTTTAAATTTCAATCGAACCAATTAATAAATTATATTATAATATTCTTGCATACTCCCTTTTCATGTTACTATTGATCGATGACTTTAATATTTCACTTTCATTTATCAAAAAAAAAATCACTTTCACCGACGCATACTTATAAATAAATGAATAAATAAATAGAATAAAAGTAGTTGAGTTTCATAAAACATATATATATATATATATATATATATATATATCCACTAATTAATTAATTAGGTCACAGTTGCCCCATAAGAGTAAAGGCACCTCCATAAAGGTTTTTCACTATACACATATTTATTATATTTAAATTATATTTTCATCTTCTATTAATATTTCATTCAGGTGTCAAATTAATTACACATTGATAGTATATATTTGGCCTGTCGTAATTCGTATAAATTATATGCTAAATGTGTTCAGTAACATCATATATTAGTAATATTTAAAAATTGACATATAAATTAGAAAAAAGAAATCATGCATTGCACGGGTAGAGACTAATTATATACTCCCTCCGTCCCACCAGCATTGTGTTGTTTCTTTTGGGCACGAGATTTAAGGAAAAAATAATTAAGAATAGAAAATATGTTTAGTGGAGTTTTTAAAGTAAAATAAAGTGGGGGAGAGAGAGTAAATAGTGAAATAAAGTGGTAAAGTAAAATAAAGTTGGTAGAAAGAGAGTGAATAGTGAAATAAAGTAGAATAAGTAAGCAGAGAGAGAATGAGAATAGTGAATGATACAGAAAATGATGTAGAAAAGTATGATGAGTGTAGAGTGGATTGTTTAACAAATTAATTATCTCCTAATTATTTCCAAAAAAAGAAACAGGACAATTCGAAAAGGAAAACATGACAAGAATAACGGGACGGAGGAAGTACTAAGTAACTCTATTTCTGACAAATTTATATGATGTCAGTCATTTTTGTCACATATATTCTCGTCATCTATGAAAAGTGCGACTATTTGTGTGTAGCACAAATTTTAATAACAGTTTGGTAGATATTATGTAAGTGTAGAAATAGATAAAAAAAAAAAAAAGTAAAATAGTGGACGTGATCATATCCTAAATTAATAGTTATATTTTTCGTGAACAAACGATAAAAGGAGAAATAATAGTTATATTATTCGTGGACGGAGAGTATAGTCAGAGTACTATTGATAACTCTCATAAATACGATACTATATATGAATTAGTTCAAAGGTGTTACAAAATGGGTTAATTTGGTGAAATACGTAAACTAGATATTCCCCAATTTGATTTATTAGCATAAACTATAAACGTTGCTAATGTCCAAATTTTGGAAATCTACACACTAATCCAATTTTCTTTATAACGGAACTCACGTGGCATTGAATTTTACACATGTGGCACCACTTCAATCGTCCAAAACAATGTACTGTAATTTAATTTTACTACAAATTGTTTCAACATGTGCATAATTTGTGTATTTTCATGAAACTGATACTCCCTCCGTCCATGAAATAAAATCTCATTTGTGTGTCGACATGAAAATTAAGAAAGTTGGTAAAGTTGTTGTGAGTGGAGTTTAAGTCCCACTTGTTGAGAGTGGAAGAAGTGGATTGGAAGTTAAAATTTTATGAGTAAATAGAGTTAAAGTTACTGTGAGTGGAATAGGGGTCTCACACATATTGTGAATGAGAAAAGTAAAATTAGAGTGAAATTTGTTGTAGGTCTCATTTGATGTGAGTGGAAAAAGGTAAGTAAGACTTTATTTTGTGGACAAATATTTTGTGGTATGTAGGACTTTATTTCGTGGACGGAGGGAGTATAGTTTATGCAAAAAATCGAAATTCGGGTATGATTTATGTATTTACACCAAATTTACCTTTTAGATAAAAACAAAAATTGAAAACAAATTCAAACTACTTACATAAATTGTAATTCATAAATTATACGTCTGCTTTAAATAAATGGTAGAACATTATACCTACCGTGACTTAATGTTTTTTAACGAACGTGATCTTGTGTGGTTTCTAATCTAAATATATGATCCTACGTACAGCTTTTAACTCACAATTACTTTTGTGACAATGATTTTTCAATTATGTAACTTTGACTGATGTCGCTTAAATATTTAAAACTGACCATACAAAGACATGGAATTAGGTAAGTTCCATAAGTACCCGAAATATTATTATTTCTGTTATGATATTTTCAGTAATTAGGTTTGTTAGGATGTAATTTCTCCATCCCGTTTAATTTGACTTACTTTTTTTTTAGCGTCCCTCTCAATTTGACTCGTTTCCTTTTTTAACAAAGATTACGTGTACAATACTCTACTTTTATGAACAATGAAAATACACTCACAACCACTTTATCATCAACAATTAAATACTCTATAAAAAATACACTAAACAGATTTTTTACATTTATTCTTTTTATTTTTAATCTCTGTGTCAAAAAAAAAGTCAATCATATTGAACGGGACAGAGGGAGTATTAATGAGTAATCTGCAACACGCATATTGCAGGCCTTTTCAGTTAGGTTAGTCTATTACTCCCTTCGTTTTTGAAATGATGCCATGTTTCATCCATTATTTGTGTTCACCAAATGATGCTCTGTTTCGTTATTTTTACCAACATACCCTCATTACTTTATTAAAATCACTACCCCTTACCATTGATGACCCCACCTCACATCAACTTTATTTCTATTTTTTTGTCATCCCAACAACTTTATTTCTACTTTTTTATCAATACCACCTCTTTTTTATCATTACCACTGTTTTTTTGTCATAATCTCACTACCCCTATTTTCTACTCCCTTCGTTCACAAGTAAATGTCCACTTTGTGCTGGACATGGAGTTTAAGAAAGCTGATAAAGTGAAAATTAGTGAGGTAAAAATTAGGATGTAGGGGTAGTGAGAAAATGACAAAAAAATAGTAGTAATGACAAAAAAGAGGTGGTATTGACTAAAAAGTAAGAATAAAGTTGTTGGGGTGATAAAGAAGTAGAAATAAAGTTGATGTGAGGTGGGGTCCTAAATGGCAAAGGGTAGTAATTTCTGTAAAGTAAAGAGGGTAGTGTTGTACGAAAAAGTAAACTGGACATTTACTTGCGAACACGTGTACTGTAGCAAACTAGACATTTACTTGTGAACGGAGGGAGTAACATTTACCCCACTCAAAACAACTTTATCAGCTTTCTTAATCTCCGTGCCGGACACCAAATGAGGCATCATTTCGTGAACGGAGGGAGTAAGAAGCATGTCAACCAAATCAATGAGTCATTCACTTACTAATTAATTTTAGAGTGAAATATTGAAATAGCATAAAAGATGAATTATGTCATTTTGGAAAAAAACTCAAATTAGCCTTTTGAGTTTGTTTGTGACTTTTATATCCTTCATACAAGAAGGTTAACTTTAATTTGTATGATACACGAAGACTAACTTTATGTATGAATCTCCGATAGTAAAATTTTCCGACGCCGACAGTGGCACAGTGGTACAATCACCGGTTTAAAATTTCCCACAAAAATTTCCGACAAAAATTTGAATCATACACGAAGCCTAACTTCATGCATGCATCATACATGAAAACTTATCTTCGTGTATGTATGATACATGAAAACTAATCTTCGTGTATGATACAAATTTGAAATTTTTGGCGGCGAAAATTTTCGTGTATGATGCATAGATGAATCTTAGGATTCGTGTATGATGCATACATGAAGTTAGGCTTCGTGTATGAGTTGAAATTTCGCCGAAAATTTTTGCTGGAATTTTTTGTGTATGATGCATACATGAATGCAAGTCTTCATGTATAATGCATATATAATGCATACATGAAGTTAGGCTTCGTGTATAATTCAAATTTTCACCAGAATTGTTGATCGGAAATTTTTCACTGGAATTTTTCGCTGGAAATTCATACATGGAATTAGTTTTCGTGTATGATTCAAATTAAAGTTAGCCTTCTTGTATACTCATTAATGGTATAATAGACATTTCAAAACTCAAAATACTATTTTGAAACTAAAAAAGTGAAAGTGACATTTTGAATATTTTTTTAGATTACGGGCTACTTTACAATATTTCCTCTTAATTTATAAGCTAGTCTAAATGGTAGAGTAGAGTGATAAAATTGGATGATCTTGAATTGTTATAAATTTGAATTTTATCAATGTCTTCAAACCTGAGGCATCGTTTAAACTTTTGTGCATCTATTTGGAAAATTAGTAAAGTTTTGACTAATATCAAAATCCAACCGATTCCAACCGAATAAACGTGCCTTAGAGTCTTTTAAATAGGATCATTGTTTGAGCATAAAGATTTTATCTTTACAGGTCTCGAATTAAGAGAAAGATTGAAGATAAAGTTCAACTGCTCAAAACTGTAGAACCCAATCATATACAACCTTTTGCTCAATTAACTTGTCATCAACTCCTTCAATTTGCACTGAATATTGGATAGATTGGGTAACATCAATTTCTACTAATAATTGAGGATAAGCGATCCTATTTTCACTTGAAGCACTCCCAATTAGACTCAATGATTCATTCCCCAACATTTAATGAGAGGTTAGGTAATTGGACCCTTAGGATTTCTTTCTCAAAGCTAAAATTAGCATCCAACTATTTCACTATAGCAGGCTTTGATGCAATAGCATGAGGTCCAAAGTATAGTACCTCATTTCTCTCCTCCATAGAGTGAAATTTTAAACTACAAAATACCACTCATTATGCAAAAAAATCTCAGGCTTAGTTTGAATTCCATACTGTTGCATCAAATATGAGCTAAGATATATAATAGATGGGGAGTTTCTAATAACATAGATGATCACATCATATTTCCACTTTTCATTTTCCAGATTGTTGGAAAAATTAGTAAAGGTTTTGATTCATCCCAAAATCCAACTGACCCCAACCGAGGTGATGAAAGCCATTAGTCTGAACTTAGCAAGAGCTCACTGTTTGAGCGTGAGGATTTTTATCTTTACATGATTCAAGCAGAAGAAGTCAACCATACTGAAGAAGACAGTTCGAGATGAACTCGGTCAGCTAGACCACAACTCATTTGACTCCATAACTGAATTATGCAGCTCAAGCATGAAGAAAAGTTGTGTTGAAGTCAGACGTCGCAAAGCTAAGAAGAGAGGACTTTGAAGACGTTGAAGGCAGAAGAGTTGAAGTCCAAATTCAAATCTACTCGGAAGCACAAGTCAGCTATAAACTTACTATAAATTGACCGACAACAGAGACGCGCAGAAAGCAAAGGTTGCAGTTGCTATTTTAGGAAAGTTTACGATGAAGTAGGTGGAGTGCCATGCTTTTGGTAGAGATCAAAAGGCTCTTTCCAACGGCAAATTAGATCTCTTTCTATTTAAATAGAGGTCTCCACATCAAAGAATAGTGAGAGAGAAGAAAGAGAGAATAGTGCAGAGTGAAGATATTCAAGCAAAGCAGTAGACCTCCACTCTCTCCAAAGCAAGAACAACCAAGTCGAAGAATTAGTAGAAGTCGAGTATTTACACCTCCTTCTGTTCTTTCATCAAGCCTCTCAAAAAGTCTTTTCTTTGATCGAGTCTATAATATATTTGCATATTTATTTCTGAGCAGACTCTCTCCCAAAAGATTGAGTCTCTAAGTCTTAGGAAGAAACCTCCACTTCTCTCAGTGTAGAAAGCTTCATAGTTGGAAAAAACCGAATTCCCAAACCTCAGGTCAGTCTTTGAACCCGCAATCAAAGACACTAGGTCCCTTAGAACCCGCAATCTAAGACTAGGTCCCTTAGAACCCGCAATCTAAGATCAGGTTGTACACTTGCCCACAAAGTGTTGTAAGATTTGGTTTGAACTTGTAATCAAACTGGTTAGGTTGCTTGGTACCCGCAAACTAAGTGGAACATTTGATAAGCACGCATAAGCTTATGTAGTGGATTATTTCTCCGAAAAGGAAGTCGTGGATATAGAAGTTCAATCTCTGAACCACGTAAAAATATTGTGTCGTTTATTTCCAATATTTACATTCTGTATTTATATTTCAGTTACTTAACCAACTGACACTGCATACAAACTGCACATTTACAAACTGCACTAAGTTTTGGGAACTTGACCTTCCCCGTTTTCATAAAGGTTCCAGTTTAAGTAACGAGCTTTAATTTCCACCAACTTCTGCATAGCTTAACTCTTTGAAACCTCAGTTAGATTACACAGCTGACTTCAGTCAAAGAAGTCAGTTGTGCACCTGACTGTGTGATCAAACTCCAACTGACTTTCTCAGTTGTTGAGCGACCTGACCTGAGCATTTAACTCAGTGAAAAGATTTTGAAATCGAAAAATCACTACTGATGTATTCTCCCCCCCTCCATACACCAGATACTCATTATCAGGACCATCACAGATCTATATCGTTCTTATTAGACAAGCAGTAACTACTCCATTTTTTATCAATGGAGTCACATATTGCAATTTCATACCTGTTATCGCTGGTTGCTTTGGCACTTGCTGCTCTTCTTTGTCTGGTGGTGAGTTTTTCGTCATCAATCGACTGAAAACCTCATCCTCTAGAGAGATCTGCAAATCCATCACATCTTCTATCGCTATTGTTTCATCGACTTTTTCTTGGCTTTACGTGAAGATTTACTCATTTTGGCTTGCATCTTTACTTGAGCTCCCTCTTTGAGACGTAGCTCCTACTGGTGTAGCTCTTGGCATCGTGCTTACAACAACGATTTCCTCGGCCAGCCCCGATTTCCATCCATTTGCTCCGGTGGTGCACGTTAACACACAATACTAACATGCGCTGAGAGTGTTTCCGTACATACACGAGCAGAGAACAGTTTTTAATAAAAAAAGAATACCCACTATTATCTATTACTACCCACCATTTTCTTAAAACCTATATCGTCCATAATGTGACAACCATATCGTGGACGGGCGGAATAAAATTTTTGAAAAGAGTGATAATTGGTCCATTATTATAACAAAATATGATATTTTCCCCAAACTCTTCCAAAAAAAAATGTATTTGACATTGTTTGAGGATTTTGAAACTGTTAATTGACAGTTATACCAACGGATCAAACGTCGATTAACAGCATAAGTTTAATGTGCATGGGACGACACAAACCCAAATTTTTGTGTGGCTATTTTTGGAGAGAACAAAATGTAGTTTTTCTGGAAAAAAAAAAAAAGGAAAATATTCATTGGGCGTCAGTTTCAGCTTTAAATTCTAAATTAATGAACACATCTACTTTCACAAGTGCTCTCTAGATTTTCAATATCAATCGTTTTCTTGATAACAAATCACTTTTCAGTTCGTAAAACGATTTTCCTCTAACTTATAGGATAGAGGTTGAGTTATGTTTTTATGTGACGAAACTAAAGCAATGTCAATAGTTTTCTTATATTAAGTACTCAAGATCCAGTCGATTTTATATAAAAGCACTAAATCAAGATAAAAATTATAAAATAAATAAAGAAGCAAAAATATGTAGGCAAATTTCTCAAATCATCCTCATCCTAATCAATGTTGTAAATTTTTATAGGTATAATAGTTACACGACACATCAAGTTTCTAATAGCAACTTTGAGATAGACAAAGTAGTCCCAAGTCCCAACTGATCATTGAAAATCATCTTTAACTCTAAATCTAGTCTAAAAATAATAAATAGGGAGATAAAAAAAATCTATCCAATAGATGCATTTGTAATTCAGTAAAAGCAATAAATCATAAGGAAAAGGTTTAAGAGCATAATTTTGAGACTTACAATAAAACAAACAACCGACTGAGACTTTATGTCATCATAAATTGAAACAAAGATATCACAACAAATGGGAATATATCTAAGCAAGCACATGCATCATATCATCAATCTTGTAATTTAATTTTGAACAGCTCTGACAGAAGAGACTATTCTCTGCAAAATAAGTTATATCTCTAGTTGTTTTTAGATTCAAAGTTTTAAACATTCTCGTCAATCTTCAAATACTCTGACAGTTTTGCTTGGTATTTCCGTAGTGTCATTTGAATTTTGATGGAAATCGAAAATTAGTTGACGGAGAAAAACGTACATAAATTTGGTCCACTAAAAAAGTCGTAATCTTGACATATATCTAACATGACACCAAACAATGTGACAAAGTCACAGTTGAGCCTTTATTAGTTTATCAACTAGGCATTTTAAGGACCATGCACCGTGGGGCTCAACCTCAACAACGAAACGACGACGCAACTATTTGATTTTGACAATTAGGAAGGAGCGATCAGGACCGGCCACTTATTACTTTAAAGTACATTCATGAATCGTGATTGATGAACACATAAAAATAAAAAATAAAAAAATAAAAAATAAAAAATAAAAAATAAAAATAGTATCTCCAAGTGGACATCCAAATGTTGCGTCTTCTGTCTGCTAGCATAAATGTATACATATACATACAAGAATTCAATTTAAAATTAATTGCGTATTAGAAAGCATAAAAACAAAACATTTCAACACGTAACATTACAATCTTCTCTCCAATACAAACTTGAAGCAGTAGAAGAAATCAAGAAACAATGAAAGCATTAACAAATCCACAAGCCTTATAAATGAGAAACACAACCATGCATCATTAGATTTGCTTATTTGAAGAATATATATGTATGTATGTATGTATATATACATTCAGAAGCTAGTGAGAAAAGTGTAACAGCTGCTCAAAAAGAGGCTCTTCTTACCTTTCTCTAAACAAACATTTGATGCATTCTGTCACTTTAACCTAACCTAAAAATGGAAGAAAACAATAATCCAGAAACAATTTTGAACTCAACATGTGCTGCTGTCTTTCTATTACATACAGTATACATGTAAACAAACAGCTCCGTCACCTTCAAAAGTCATGGTTCGTCTGCTCTGAATAACTATCACCTATGGTTTGGGTTCATTCGTTAACTGGAACCAAAAGCAAATATATAACAGTTATTGATCCGCAAATTTATAATAGAGTGTTCTAACCTAACCGTTAGGAGCATCTTCCCAAATGTGCCGACCTTTACAAAATAACAATTTTAGTACGCGACTTATTACAAATCTAACATAAGCTCAAACTCCTGAAACCTGAAAATGACGTGGAGTGCTAGATGCAGTGTGTGATAGATATGCAAACGGATACTCATAACCTACGACATCACAGGTTGGGAGTTTGAGCCGAGGACCGGGAATTTGATCCCGTGTTCGCTCCGCAATAAATAAAATATGTTGGATGCAAAAGTGCTACTTCCTCTGTCCAAATAATATAGTCTCACAATTCTTCGCACAAATGTTAACAAATGATATGTTGATAATAAAATTGGAAAGAAAACAACTTTTTGGAGGGTATTTCTGTAAAATCACGAATAAGATAGAAGAGCTTTCTTTATCATGAATAGTGGACATTTTAGTTTTAATTTTAGGTAGGAGACTAATTTGTAGGGGAATCATCCAAGGTGGTTGACATGTATTGCATGATTCTAAGTTTATAAATCAATTATGTTGGTTAAAAATAAAATAATTATGTTTGTTGTTGATTTCATTACATTCATATAGTATAATACTCCCTAATATTATACTCAGCCATCGGAGAATAAATTAATTTAAGTTCACAATTGAAAATTCATTAATCTAACCATGACCAATTTCTTCACTATGATAAATTTTCAATCAGTGAATTTAATTAATATTTTGCTATGGCGAATATAAACTAAACACTATGATAATGAAATCAATGGAACATAATTGTTTTTATTTTATACCCAACATAATCGATTTATAAACTTAGGGTCATGCAATACGCGTCAAGCACCTTGTCAATTCCAATTTGTAGGGACGACTAAATAAGGAAAGTAAGTCTATATTTTTTGGAATGGAGGGAGTATTTTGTATAGGGATGGCAATAGGTCGGGTACCCCACCCAATAAGCATTTCCAAAATCTGAGCCGGTTTAGAATTTCCTCTACTCGTACCAATCTCAAACCCGATTAAAAATATTTTACTATCATACTCATCCCAACCCGTTAAGTATTACCCGACAAAAACCCAAATACTATGCAGTAAACATTAATTATAAAATAGTAGAATCTGGGATGGGAAAAAAAAGGTTAAAAACAAGTGGGAGATTATCATGTGGTATCTTAATTTGGAAGCAGATTGTAGACTAGAGGCAGAGACGATTGTGTTGCGGCTGAGATAGAGAGAGAACCTGAAACTTACCTACTTCAAGAGATACAAAGAGCGATTTTCAGTCTATGAGCATGAAAAAGAGGAACTGTAAAGCTACTACTATTTATAATTATATTATTTTTTATCTTACATATCTACAATATAAGTATTTTACTTACATTGGGAAGTGGGTTATGGGTATAATAGGTAATTACTCAAACCTATCCCAACCCGTCACAGGTATGAGCCTTACTAGTTGGTAAAGGCGGGTACCCGTGAAAAACTGAACCATTGCCCATCCTGTTTGGGCAGGGAATAGTTCTTTATATGGTACTTTCCCAATTATGAAACAGAAAGGAAGAAAGAATGTCGATGATGAGAGTTCGGAATATCGTACCACTGTTAACTAGCAGAGCAGCTCGATTCGGTCTAGTAACAACAATGTACATTTCTAAGCAGGTGGCAGGGGACGGCGGCATGTCGGGCATTCCATTTTTATGTCCATCCATCTTTGCAAACAGCTGGTGTGAAAGAAATGATCGCACGGCGTCACCTGAATAAGTAACAGGGTCAAAGATAACGGTTAACACGACCGGACCTAAAGATGTCGATAAGAAGATTAATGGATTACCATGCAATCATTCGAGCGTTGGCCGAGGTCAATGGCTGTCATGCAAATCACGCAATCTGTGGCATGGTTTGACCCTTGATGGAATCGCCGATAGTAGCTATACTTTTCTGGTAAAATCTGCACATATAATGTTTAAAGCAATTAAATCTTCTATTCGACGATAGCAAGCTGACAAATAATGGAAGAACTTTCCCGATTTGGTAAGAATGTAACACCTGACGAGGAATGAACCAACGAGATCCAAGATAATGTTGTAGAAGAAGAATGAACACTTGCAGCCCCATAAAAAGAGTTAAACGATACACCACCTCTGGTCGGGCTCTATACGCATGAAATTATGTGGACAGCCAAATACGTATAAAGGAATAGCAATTCGAGTTAGTGTCATCCCTAGGATATAATGAGGATGCAACGGCTTCCTCGAGTCACGAACTACGTTAATCACTATCTGCGGAATCCAGAATGAGTGAAGGAGGAGCAGAATAAACCGCAGATACTTATGAAACTCATACATAACAAGAATGCCACCTAAAAGGATCCCATCTGCAAAAAAGACGTAAGAAAATCTCAGATTTTCTGTTACGAGAAAGTTAATCATCAAGGAGCAGATAGATTTGCAACTCAGCCTAAAGTGATTCTCACAGCCAGAAACATCTAACAAAGTTTTTTACAATGACATAACAAGATATTGTATAACTGATGAAGCTACTTACAAAACGACTGTAAAGAACAGAGAGCTCGCGCCTCATTGCTTCCCAATTCTCTCCACTATTTGTTGGCCTATTTGCCTTCCATATTGCGAGTAGGTACCGCATTTCAAATATAGAGAAGACCACGAACTTGAAAAATGCCGCAGTTGCAAAAGCATTAAATAAGGATTCTGTAAACAGGCAAGCATCAGATACTTCAGACGAGAATATTCACAACTATAAAGAGCTTCATAATAAAGGAGCAGGAATGCTAAAATAAAATCAAGTTTCAAGAAACAATGCCCACAACAAAGACACTATTCGTGAACGCAAAGAGATGTAAACACGAACAACTCCTATAAAACTTACCAACTAAAATTCCAGCAGTAAGATGTAAGAGACAAAGATATGCATCCATTATCGCCTGAATGCCCGACCATCAGAAGTGAAACTTTGGCAGCCCCCTGGAAGGTTTTAAGCATTAGTTGCAATTTTTAAGTACAAAAGTCCATATCATCGAGAATCGAGCATGATACAAAAGAATCTTACTGATTGGGTGTTACTGTGTTCCATTTGCCGAATTAATAATAGAACTTCAAGGAAAGATATCTAGCACGTGAGAAGGTTAAAGAATCCAACTACAGATTTATATGACACCGTTTTATCTTCTCCAGGATAAGTAACAATATTCAAGAAAGTTGAGATCCACCAATATGGAAAAGGATACAAAGGTGACCATCAAAGTGTAGTTAACTGCTTTGTTGTAGTAGACCTCAACATTGACTGAAGTCGCATTTAAAAGCATGGGGGAGAAGCAATCTACATCATCATCCACCGAAGGGCTTTCCATTAGTCCTTCTAGATAATACTTATCTTGATCTCCACCTATGTACAAGAAGCGAAAGCTCAGGTAAACAAATATAAAGAGTGGAGAAAACCTAGCCTGCAGATGTTCATCCCCCAACTTCAAAATTATTAATGATGATTGAACTTCGTTTCCGCTAATTGCTATGCAACTTAAATTGCTCATGAACTCATTAAATATTGGCCAATGCCCCAAGTTCATCTTTCGCCACAATAATCTTTTTCATTTTTCGTAAAAGAACCACCGTTCTATTAATGGTGATAAAGAATCAAATTGTAAGTGTATTGGGTGTACTAGTTTCTACAAAGAACTGTTTCCTAATCTAACAAAATTCATGAAATTGAAAGAAAGAAAAGAACGCTACATCTTCTAGAAATAGTACTTAATATATGAGTACAACTAATTACCATTTTTTCTGGAAGACACTCGAGAAATTTGCGCAGCGATTTCAATGTTGCAGTGTTTTTCCATTTCATAAATTGGAGCTGCAACAGAATGCCGGGCAATTTTAGAAAAGGAGTTCAATGGATATATAGCAACTTATACTTAAATAAATAATCATAAAGGAGCATACATTGTTTCCTCTTCCAGATTTTATCTCGCGGAGACTCCTGAAATACCTGGGATGAGAAAACTCCGAGCTGTAATAAGAAGAAAAATCCCAGAGTTAAAGTTTGACTTGGATTTTTTTTTTTTTCCACATTAACATGCAATCAAAATACATTTTTGAACAAATCACCAATTTAAGGCATATTTTTAAGATCAAGATCGGCCAGACCATAACGCTTGATGAATAACTTCCACGAAAAATCGTACCCAAGACAATTGATTATTTAATACTCCCTCCGACCCACTCATATTGTCATCATTTCCTTATTTAGGTGTCCTACTCACATTGTCATCTTCCAAATAAGCAAAGGTTTAACCCTTTAAAATCCTTCAACGTGATGGGACCTACCCGCTTTCTATTTTTTTACCCTTATTCTTAATCTCCGTGCCGAACACTAACATGACAATATCAATGGGTCGGAGGGAGTAACATTTATTAAGTAAGAATTAAATACATGTAATAAGTTTCAAATTGATGCCATCCCAGATCAACACCATATATCAACTACGAAGATTTAAACTCAAGAAGCATATAGGACCAAACCAAAAGTCATGCTATTACCAGTGAAAAGGTAAAAAGGTAACTTTCTGAGACGTAATAATGATTACCAAGTGATATGGATTAGACAATAAATAATCATCCTCCTGTCCAAACTCGCTCTCCTTTCCGCTGCAGAAATATCCAAGAGAAGATTAAAAGATAGGTATATTATCAAAATTATTCCAGAAAATGAAGCAGATTCTGCGATAAGGTTTCCAACACTAATTGGAAAGTAAAACATATCAGATTTTGAGATATGATAAAACTATATATCATGTGAGCAAGCAGTAGTAAGTAATACTTCCTACAAGCATATCATCTAGTTTACTAATAACAAATTTGCGAGAAAATAGTCAATTTGTATCTGAAATCAAAGGTGAAATTTATATTCAAAAGGACGTCAAGCGAGATCCTACGATTTGAGATAAAAGATACTAATAGAGTTGAGAATGCAACTCAAAAATAAAATTAAGAAGAAAACAAAAAAAATCATCATTAAGAAACAAATAGTTGAACATCTGTAATGATACAGAAGTGAGGACATTAAAGTCATGATCCATCTGATCAGAGATTTCTCCCCAATCTTCATGACCTCAGCTCAGTATTAGCTGAAGTATGTCATATACTGATAACAAAGCAAATACCATTTTTCATTTACCCCTTCCATTAGGCATTTCACAACATGACCCCTAACCTTTCGATTTTGTTTCAAGTTTTAACCCCATAAAATTTCTTGGTGGTAAAAAGAAACAATAATTCCACATAAACCAAAATGACGTCAAATAATAACAGCGACCGTCGTCTCCAAGTAAAGAAGATGATCATGAATAGAACAAAACAAAATATAATTTCACATAAGCCAAAACAACATCATTTTGGCTTATGTAAAATTGTTCTTTCTTTGTTCATTTTCATGTAGGTTCCCGACGTGCTTAATCGGCATCGAAATGCCAGAATTATATGGGGTAAATTTGAAAAAAATATAGATGATAAAAAGGTTGAAGATCAAGTTGTAAACTTGTAATTATCCATATATGTTGGGATATTTATGTGAAAATGTCCAAAGGATGGGGTAAATTAGAAATTTGCCGAACGGAAAATGGCTGAACTTAAGATTTCAGCTGTCAATGTATGATTATGCAATGGGAAAAGGGCAATAGCAATTTGGAATTTATCTCTCTGATTATGTACTATTCTGCATAAGCCAACGCTCTGTTTTAATTCAGAAGCGGCATACTTTCAGACATGATTGACGAGACTATCAGGCTACTTAAGACTAAAATTAGGAAGTCAAGTTACAAACACATATAAACATAGTAGTAGAAATAGAGGGCGCTACCCGTTAGCCACCATCCTTAGTTGTCTGAAAGGCCATATATACACACCTTTCTACCCTGATTTGAGCTCCGCGAACATCATTCTCATTGTCAAACACATCATGGAAAATTATAACTCCCTACATATCACATTGAAGATGAGAATTACAGTACAAACTTTTTTTCAGTACATACCACAGAAAGAGAAGGTGTTATATAAGTTCATGACACCAATATATATATCCAAGTCGACGTCTTTTTATAGTTTGGACTGAACCTTTATCAAAACCCTCACAAAATGCTTGCAAAATAGAAACAATGGTAAGCAAGAACTAAAGATATGGATTATGGACATAGAGACATCTTGCAGAATCCAAGTTCTTTTGGGATCAATTGGCCGCAGACAATAATAGATAAATAGACAACACAGTTGAATAATTGATTAGAGGGCTCTACTCTCAATACAGCAATCACTTTGTAACTAACATAAGAGCATTACTTAATGAGTTATGAGTATCAACATGGGTAGTACAATTGTATGTGTACTATAAAGCATTCATATGAGTGCAATCATGTTTGCAGCTCCACATGAACTAACTAGATATTGATTGTTAAATGTGTTACTGTACTACAATTACTATCAATACAGTAGACTTTATACAGATTTAATAACTACTCCCTCCATCCGAAAAGACAGTCACCTTCATTTTTCAAGATTAACAAATGTACATGGAAAAACAAATTAACAAAGTTCAATTTCAAATATCATTAAGCAGGGTATATAACGAAAAAGTATTAAGGAATAGAGATCTACGGTCAAACTACCTGCACATAGTGTACACCGGTTATTTTTGTTGGTGTACTGATTAGTTCTAGTATTGAATTGCCATTGGACTTCCTAAAATCAGCAAACTTGGAAGAGGTATTGGCAGATTCTGGAAATTTCCAATTTCCTGCACCACACAAGTTCACAGATTTAGGTAATCACAACGTAATAGGAAACAAGAAATACTAGATAATTCCATGACAACATGCTGGATTTGGTTAGCTCATTAAGGCCAGAAAAATCAAACATCAATACAGATAGTATAACCAGAAAATTAACAATAAATGCATTCCATATAAATCTATATCTGAAGTAAATGCCAATTAGAACAAGAAGACCAGAATACATCAAAACAATGTGCAATAATTGCCAGGATAAAAATGTCTAACCCTTGCCTGTGGTTCTGTTTTCTCCATATACTAGTGACTTTATCTTACTTATACTAGATTTGTAATCCATATACTTGAGTAGATATTTTCATGACTTTAGTAAGATAATTATGACACACAATATTGAGGCAAACTGAGCATAAAGTCTTTCCACTTATCTGACAAACAACACCATTAATCTTTGCTCAACCCCCCGGCCCGACTTTTCCAATCCAGCTACTCCACTATAGAAACAGTCGATTATCAATTAAAACATGGAAAATTCATTCTTAATGCAAATTAGGAAGTCTTTTCTACATTTTCAGAAATTGTTTCTAATAGAAAGAGACCCTTACGAATCCTCATCTCCAGCAAATGTCGACGCTCACCAATAAGATCAGGCGGAAATCATTTTTACAAGCTCCAAATTTAAAAGAACAGATTCATAGCTCGCAAGAACAAAACAGGTATGGTTTGGCAACGCAGAGATAAAAACTTTTATGTTCGATTCTAGATAGATTATCTCTTTTGGTCAATCTTTAATGCAATTTCTTCTATTTAAAATAGCATACATGGTATATATTTTTTAAGTACATAAGTAACAATCATTTTAAGCATACTTATTTAAACATAAGATGATGAAAAATAAGTTATATTCACTAATTGTACTTAGCTAGACAAGATCAGTATCGTAGAAGATGCATGAAGCGAAATAAAAGCTCATCATGGCAGCTTTTGAGAAGGAATTTGTTTTCGAAGTAGCAGAAAATCTATGAACTGAATAATAGTTGAAGACTTGCAGTCTCAGCAAGCACTATAATATTTCTTAATAAACCATGTACGACAAAAATGAAATGTAGATGTATTCATGCAAATGAATGATAGCTGAAGAGATTAATAAATAAACAGCTTACGAACCTTTATATGTCCCTGTTATATTCCAAGAAGAAAACGGTCCCAATTCTTGCTCTTCCTTACCCAAAGGAAGCCACTGCAAGAAGTAAAAAGGCTCAAAAGATTAGAAGTAAACACAGATGATTTGAGAAGATGGATGAAAAGTAAGATTTGCTGGTGGATCCTTTAACAAGAAATTATAGCAATTGGTGTTGCTGTCGAATATCAAAGAAACCAACACATGAGAAAATTTGATCAACAAGTATGAAGAAGAGAGCGGGGATTATTAAATTGGCCCCAACAGAGTAATTTAATGTAGACTTATAGCATCAAAGACACACTTACTGTATGAGGGAAAGCATGCCAAAGATAGTAAAGTATCAGATAGTATGTTAAATTAATTCAGGGTTTAATATGGTATACACTATGTGAAGTTTGGAATCTCTTACATAGTGTCACCACAGGGTATATGATTAATGAGGTCGCCATATAGTACGGAGAGGACTCTTTTGGTAATCAAGTAACAGGCACAACAAAAATCACATTCTGCACGCCATAAGCATCTCGACAACTACTTATGACGTATGGCACTGCACATAAATCAGTGGTATGCATCTCAGCTATGATTAGAGCGCGCCTATTTTAATAAGCATGATTTCTACTTATATTCCACTTGCTCTTTTTACCCTTCAGACCTAATTTAATTTTTACCTCAATTAGTTTTATGTCTTGATGAGACATTTCTTGATAAACTCATTGGCAACCCAAAACAGCAGCAGAAACGCATTATTGCTGACATCATGCTACTACAAAGATCTCATAATAACCATGTGTAGTAGATACTGTCAAACCATTCATCCCATTTCCCCCAAGAGGTACAATAAATATTAACTAGATTCTACAGCATCCATATAACGTCAAACAGACAGACAGGATAAAATGGAGAAACAAAGAAGGAAACATAGATTCATCCATCAACAGTCATGTAGCAAACAACAAGTTTTAAAATAATTCAGATTCATTGAGTTGCAAGATTGTTTGAAAACCATGAAACAAGAAAAATATATGTTGTTACTCTTGGATGTCATGGGAAACAGACATGTCAATGGCTGCAGCAACTCAAATCACCACCATTATAAAAAAAATTAAACTTTTACACATAACAGCTACCCAAAAAGCAAGAATTTGACTTTGCAAGTTGACTAATCCTGTAATCTATTAACAAGAGACAGATTATTCTTTCACACAATAAAATCATGTATCATGATCAAAATCTAAGCTTACAAATGTAAACTGCTCCAAGAAAAAACAGAGAAATTTGAGAAAATAACCGAACATAAGAAGCATCAGTGGCAGAACCAAGAATTATCATAGCTCTATCTCTCTCACACACACAGCACTAACCTCTTCACCCCAAGACCGTCTCTGCCTCAAAGGTCTCAAACCATTCACAGGCCACCTCACCATAAAGATGAAGAATACCCCAAACAGAATTCGAAACGAAAAGCCCGAAATTTTCAAACTTCCCACCAAACCCATTTGGGAGCTCAACTCAAATTCTTGCCGTCACTGATTCTCGAGATTTTCCAAAGACATAAACCGAAGCCCATCACACGAAAAACCTAGAATTCATGTCTTTAGCTTCTTTGCTTAAACCGGAGGCTAACAAAACACCGTATTGCTAACAAACCCAACAAGAAAAAGGATGAAACGCACCGATCGGTATACACAGAAAGCGAGAGCTTAACAACCTAATGAAATACTATAAATTTTCACACCCAACAAAAGAGAATGATCATCTCTTTTTGGGTTATGAACAAAATCAAGCTTGACCTCCACCAGTCAATTTTGGAACCGAAAACTAACCAATCTAATCATTAATTTATTCAACTGACTGCTATTCGCAATCCCTTTTTCTGAATTTGTGAAATTGTTTATGGGTGTTTGTTTGTACTTGTTGTTGGGTAAAACTGAAGTCAAAACGATAAACGAAAGACTATTTTGTTCAGCCAGGCTATGATACTGTTACGCTACTGTCAGAATTGGCGAATTATCAAAAAAAAAAAGTCATAAATTAAGAATTTATTTAAGGTAAAGTATTAATTAATCTTGAATAGAGAAATTATTAATTCATGACAAGCAATAATGATAAATTGTAAAATATACAATCATTAATAATGAGAGATAATTGTATAATTTGCACACACAAAAAAATAATAATGAGAGATATTTGCAGTTAGTGCTTTACATATGAAGTAATTTAGCTCGAATTCGTGTTAATTTATGTTTAAAATTTAATGAATTTATGCAAAAGTTTAAATTTAGTCACTCTATTATATATAGATTGATCGAATCGACTATTCGGGTTTGTGTATAAATCATAGTATGAGTTTTTCTTTATGGTAAAAACTAAAAAGGTATCACTGTCAATTCTCTTCTCAGATTAATTTAGTAAGAAATTGAGTAAAAAATTTTGAAAAGGAAATTGTATTCATAATTACGAATTCTATCTTGTTATACAATAAAATAAAAATTAGAATTTTGATATAGTCAACGGTACATGTAAGATTTTGATGGAGCTCTCTGTGTTATGAGATATTTGAGGTATTTATTGTTATTTTAATAAAAATTTTAAAGAGTAACTGGAAAATGGTTTTCAGAATAAATAAATAAATAAATAAGTAACTCGAAATCAAATTTCCATCTCAATTTCTTGATACTGTATACTCAAATGTTTAAACTCCCATGTCTATAGGGTAACACTTCGGGTTCGGCATGAATTTTAAAAAATAATCTATTCCGTCCACAAAAAAATGCTCCATTTAGTTGTCAACGCGTGTTTTAAGAAAATTGATAAAATTATTGTGAGTATAGTTAGAGTCCCACTTGTAAAGAGTGAAAAAGATGGAATGGAAGTTAAAATTGTTATGAATAGAATAAGGGTTTCACTTGTTGTGAGTGAAAAAGGTGAAATGAAGTTAAAGTTATTGTGAGTTGAATAATGACCCTACTTGTTTTGAGTGGAAAGAGTGAAATGTGAGTGGAAATTGTTAAGAATGTTAGTTGATGTGATTGAAAAAAGTGAAATATGACACTTCTTTGTGGACAAATATAAATGGATAAGTAGGAGCACTTTTTTGTGGATGGAGGGAGTAATTAATAGATTGATTTTGAGTGGAGAATGAAGTGATCACAATAAATTGTTGTGAAGCTTTAAATCATATTCCCTTCGTCCACGAAATGGTTGTCACTTTTGTTATTTATAGTTTGTCCACGAAATGGTTGTCACTTTTGCTACTCCACTCACATTTATTGTGGGACCCTTACTCCACTCATATAACAATACTCACTATAATTCACTACTACCTACCATTTTTTTAAAACCCGTGTTGTCCATAATGTGGCAACCATTTCGTAGACGGAGGGAGTAACACAGTGGATGAGATCATTTTTCAAAATGGAGCATGTGTTCTTCTTGATCCAGTGTATATATGTACTTGAACATCTTTACATTTGCAATTCCAACATTCTAAAATGCAATGATTGATGAATACTTACGGAAAGGAAGTGATACAAAAAACAAAACCATACCTTTAACTTTTTAGGGAAATATACTATGTGAATCTGCTCAATATCCAAGCAAATAATTCATTATTCTTTTTATTTTAATGGAACACGAGATCTGATACTTAGGGTCATACCAGATTAGGGCCATTAGGCTCTGTTCTATTCGGTATAATATTCACAAGAATAAAAAATACTTACTGAATAATATTGCAATACTAAGCATGAGTAGTGATAACGAAAAGAAAGATTTGACACTATACCTCACACTATGAAAAATTAATTGTCAATTATATGTTATACATTGGAATGATTATAAAACTTGAGTGATCAATTTACTACGGATTTTTTCAAATATTTTTTAGAGGTTCAAATATTACATGTTCTACAAAAAATAATCTGATTTTTCACAAGGAAAGAGTTCTCTCTAAGAGTGCGTTTACTTTGATGAAAATGTTTCCATTGAAAATGTTTCACAAGGAAAGAGTTCTCTCTAGGATTCACCTACTCTACTTTTGATCTTTTTGTAATTCACCATATTCATATTTAATGACGGTTAAGTTGTTGTTGCTTTTGTTATCACAGCACTATCAACAACCTATTGCACAAGCAACATTTTTCAGAATGCAATTTAGGTAGGGAAATTATACATCCGAAATGCAATTATTAATGTCATTTTAAGGACATCCAAGCAATTAAGATCTCATGTGTTAGCAATGCGGTCTACGAAATCCACTACTTCCTTTCCCCAATTTAAACAATTCAAATAAAAGAACCTTTTTTTTAGAAATTAAAAGAAACTATTGGCGTGAATTTGAACTCTAAAAAAAATATATAAAGAATATGCAAAAAGAAATGAAGGATTGTGATTGGTCAAAATAACACTAATTCGTTCTTTAGAGAAAATAAAATTCATAAAAAAGTTAATAATTATATACAAAGAGATCGCTCAGTCAGTTTTTATGGCTTCATAAAAGAGATGATAAAAGTACTTTTAATACGATAAATAATAAGAGCTAGTCTCCTGTGAGATCGATCTTTTACTAGAAATCAAGTTGATCCGGTCAAATCGGGTCAAACCCGTTGATCTTTTTTTTCCTCAGTTTTGTTTCCTGATTTTTTTTTTCCTCTGCCTTCGGCTCCGATTTTACAGCTTCGCCTTCGGCTCCTATGTAACGGCTCTGCCTTCGCTCCGATTACTAATATAAGGATAATCGTCGAGCAACAATTTGGATTTTTTCGGCTCGCTCCGAGGCCTTCGGCTCCCCTCACTCGAATCTTGACTAAAGAAGAAGCGACAAACGAAAAAAACGAAAACAAACAAAAAAACAAAGAGGCAAACAAAAAATGAAAATGCAAAAAGAAATCTAGAAATAAAAAGAAAACGAAAAGTAATCATAAACCAAAAAAGAGAAAATTATGGAAATAAAAATAAAAAATAAAAACGAAAAGGAAGCAAAAAGAAAAGAAAAGAAAATTATGGAAATAAAAATTAAAAATAAAAACGAAAAGGAAGCAAAAACAAAAGAATGAAGGATAAAGATGTTGCTACTGGGATTTGAACCCACGTCGCTAGGTAGAGAGGGTGAGGAGCAACCCACTAGGTTGGCAAACTCTATTGTACAAGTTCCAGTTGTATAATTGTTGAAATATATGTTACGGGTGAGATCCGATCTCTAGCAAGAGCCCGGTCTCACCCAAGAATTTGCGTAATAATATATTTCTAGATCCACGATACAAACATGTACTTACCCAAAGTAATCATTTTGTGTGATGAATCCATTAGAAGATATGTACTCTCTCCATTCCAGATTGGTGTGTAATTTTTATTATTTTATATATCACAAATAATCAAATTTTATATATACACGCTAACTTAGGACGAAGGACGGAGGACGAAGGGAATATGATACTTCTCATTGGTTGATTATAGAATAATTAGATAAAAACTTGTACATGTTTCGCCACCCTATACACTCTGATTCTAAATTTGATCTGACAACTGACCTACTACCAGCTATATATATAAAGTGTTAAAAAGAAATAGGTCTAAATCGAGTTTGAATTTATGCATTTTTCCACCGTGTACTTTCTTTTCTCCAAGCCTGTCTCTTATGGGAATCTCCAATCGTCCATCACGTAATCCATTGCCAAATTTTATTGGTGATTGAACGATGGTCGTAAACTCTCTCTCTAAAATGATTTAACGATTTTTATTCTCAAACTTTCCTATTCTTGTTCTTAATTAATAAACCCCTTACTTTACCTAAAAAAAGAGAGAAATGTATATAACAAATTAATTCATCACATTATAGTCTTAAATAGCTTAGTTAATATTGGTTCATTCTTGTTCAATAACTAGTCTATTTTAATTCAACTTTTCACATTGAATGTGTTAGGTCTAAATGTCTAATTGGACGATTACTTACGTCTGAATTTGTTGCATCTAAATATCTAATTGAATGAAGCCGTGGAGAGATTTCTGAAATGGAAGAAGTGATAACCTCAGGGTATATGGTTGTTTGAATTTTAATTTGTTAACTCTAGAATCAAAGACTCAAAATATGGAAGAGCGTGAGAATAATTTTGGTATTGAAATCATGGTCTTCCAACAACTTTTAAGCTATTCTTCGTTAGCACATCTCTTGTTAAACATTTTTGAAATATATCTTCGAAGTTGTTATCAGATCTCAATCATTGCAAATGAATGTGCAATTTGGTACATATGCCATGTGCAATTGTGCATAGCCTATATCTATTATCTAGTCGTGGAAAAGAGTCTTTTTTATTGCATTTGAAATTGCTTTATTACGATTTGTAACCAATGTTAAAAACCTAAAATAACCATTCAAAAATGATCCTGGAGCCTTCTCCTTTGAGATAAATGCACAACCAAAGATAATGGTTTTTCCAATGTTTACTTGTCCCTACAGAGTACAAATTAAATTATACTTATGAAATCTATGTTGTTTCCTTTGGAGAAGTAATCAATGATCAAAGAGGATTATATGATATATGGAGAAGTTGTAGTCTTTCATACAATTACATATAGAACTAGTAAACATAATTTGATTATGGAGTTAAAGAAAATTGAAAATTTGAAAGACATTTATCACTATGTAACTTTTTTTAACTTTAGTAATATTTCCCCGACTTCATCAATGTGATCTGTAATTACAAACCTAGAAAAAAAATATATTGGCTATCATTTCAAGGTCACGACATGCACTCAATCAAAAATAAAAAATGACGATGAATTTTTTGTTTAAAATAAATTCTCTTATTCGTTGGAAATATTTTTGTGAGTAGTTTGTCTACAGAAATATATCAAAGTTTGGGGGCTTGTTTGCAATACATGAAGTTTTGGAGGTTTGCATGGAAAAGGTTGCTGAGTTGTCAACCACAGCAGTTACTAATCCAAGAAGGTTGCAGTTGTTGCATTGTATTCTAGTTTCTCGTTTTCTGTATATTAGTAGAAAGACTTGCTCATTATTTTGTAATCTTGGAAAATCTGTTGAGAGAGAAAAATTACAGAGGATAGAAGATAAAAGAGTGGGAAAGAAGTTAGGAAAGAAATTAGAAGAGATTTACATGAAGAAATCTCTCACTAATTGCCTATACGTGAAGCAGAAGTTGTACTCTTACAAGTTGATCGAAGGCAAAGGAATTGAGGAACAACTTGAAAATTTCAACAAAACCATTGATGACTTGGAGAATATTGAGGTCAATATCGATGACGAAGATAAGACAATTATCTTGCTAAACTCTCGCCTAAAATCATACGATCAGTTGAAGTATGCAATGCTGTTTGGGAGAGAGAACAAGATCTCTTTTGCAGAAGTGCAGTCTGAGGGCTAAAGATTTGCAAAGAAGCAATGGAGGCAAGAATGATCCATCGGCGAGTGAGAGCCTAAATGTGAAGGCCAAGAATAGCAAAGGGAAATTCAAGAAATCTGGTGGAAATGATTGGAAGAAGTCAAACAATAAAGACAAGGGCTCAGAAGAAAAGGAAACCAGGAAATGTCATTATTGCAAGAAACCTGACCATCTCAAAAAGAATTGTTTCTCTTGGAAGAAGAAGCAGCAAGAAGGCAAGGGCCAGAAGAATGATGAAGCTGATGTCACAGAACAAGCTGGGGGTGTTGAGGTTCTGAATATCATGGATTCTCATGCATCAAATGATTGGATTCTTGACTCTGCATGCAGTTCCCACATGAGTCCTCATAAGGAATGGTTCTTGGATTTGCAAGCTGGTCATAATGGATCTGTGCTTCTTGGAAACGACCACAGCTACAGAGTGAGAGGAATGGAGACATCAAGCTAAAGCTGGGGGATGACACCATCAAAATTCTCTCAGAGGTGAGGTACATCCGAGAACTCAAACGAAGGGATGTTATTTTGTTTCAAGAAATGGTATTCTGCATGTTATTAGAGATAGAAAGATTATCTTGAAGGGAATTAGGAGGCAAAGTCTTTACTATCTTGATGGAAATACTGTGGTGGGAAATTCTGAGTCTAGTATCGAAGATAATTCTAGATTGTGGCACATGAGACTTGGCCATGTTGGAGAGAGGGGTATGAATGAGCTGTTAAAGAAAGTGATATTAAAAAATC